>JAILYB010000162.1:0-1200000 GCA_021437785.1 Rhodomyrtus psidioides | reverse complement strand
ACAGAGTGCTTTCATATCTGGGCAACAAATTCAGGACAACATATTCATTGTCCAGGAGGTGCTTCATCAGCTTCGAGTCAGAAAGTGTACAAAGAAGTTTTAAGCTGTTCTCAAACTTGATATGAGAAAGGCTTATGACAGGATAGAGTGGGACTTCTTGAGGGACTGTCTTTTAAAAATGGGTTTCCACGTACGTTGGGTTACATGGATAATGGCATGTGTCTCAACTGTTACGTATAGCATCAAATGTAATGGAGCTCCACTACCTTATTTTCATCCGATTAGGGGATTGCGTCAGGGGATCCTCTTTCACCATATCTCTTCATTTTGGTATCAAATATTTTATCTCTAATGCTAGCTAGGGCGGTGCAGGAGGGTAGCATTACAGGTATCACTTTTAACTGCCATTGCCCTACGTTGTCTCACTTACTCTTTGCTGATGACTCCATCTTCTTCTTGGATGGCCGATTGTCAGAGTGCCAAAGCCTAGCTCAAATTCTACATCAGTATTGTTTTGCCTCTGGACAGGAAATTAACCTAAACAAATCAGGTATCTTTTTCAGTAGCTGCTGCACTGCTTCTTTGAGACACACTTTGGCAACAGAATTAAGGGTGCTTGAGCTTACACATACAGGTAAATACCTTGGTTTGCCATCTGAGTGGGGACAGACTAAAAGGCAGCTTTTCTCATGGATATTGGCCAGAGTTAATGCTAAGTTGGAAGGATGGAAGGAGCGCCTTTTCTCCATGGCAGGAAAGGAAGTATTAATTAAAGCAGTAGTCCAAGCTATCCCTCAATATGCAATGTCAGTATTCAAAGTTCCACTTTCTGTGTGTTGGGCAATTGAGAAAAGGATAGCGAGCTTCTGGTGGAAGACTAATGATACACACTCTGGCCTACATTGGCGAAGTTGTGATCTTCTTAAATGATATAAAGAAGAGGGAGGCATCGGCTTTCGCGATTTAATTGATTTTAATTTGGCTATGTTGGGCAAGACTGCATGGAGGCTTCATTCTACCCCGTCTAGCCTTTGGGCTGATTTATTCAAAGGGCTTTACTTTCCATATACTACATTTTGGAAGGCAATAAAAGGCAGCCGACCGTCCTGGGACTGGCAGAGTATCTTAACTGGACGAGATCATATCCAACCCCACATATCTTGGCAAGTTGGGGATGGTAAGCACATCAGCATTCGCTCGGACAGGTGGCTGCCAACGGGTATAATAGGAGGTCAACCCCAACCCTATGAACTTCCCCGGGTATCAGATTTTATACGACAGTCAAAGACATGGAATGTCCCCCTTCTCAACACGTGTTTTTCCTCAACCATAGTCCAAACAATTTTAGCTATCCCTATAAACCCATTTTGTCCACTAGATCGTTTGGTTTGGACTCCCTCAACTATGGGAGCCTATACGGTACGCAATGCTTATCATCAATTCCAATCATCTCGTCCACAACAGCCATCTCTAAAACCTTCGTCATCATATCGGCACCCCCCCCCCCCCCCCCCCCCCCCACATTATGGCATAATATATGGAAAATCAATGCCCCCCCAAAAGTCAGGCATTTTCTATGGAGGTTATGTCAGAATGCATTACCTACAGCAGTAAATTTGGTAAAGAGAAAGATCATACTTGAGCCTAGTTGCTCTATTTGTCATGAACATCCTGAAACACCGGAGCACTTGTTCTTGCTCCGCCCCTGGACCACAGCAGTGTGGGATCACCAACAAATTCGTCTGACAATCAATTCACAGGGGCTTACCCGAATTGAGAATTGGCTAAATCATCATCTATTTTGTGCCCCGCTTCAGAATCCGTCCATGGCGCCGTTGATTGCACAAGTATTATGGCAAATTTGGAAAGCACGAAATGTCTATATATTCCGCAACCAAGCCCCTGATCCCTGGCATACAGTTAATGCAGCACTAGCTCATAATCTAAGCTACCAGCGATGGAGTTCTAAAACACATAAGGCACCCAACACCAAACAGGATCTATCTGGACAGTGGTGTCCCCCTCAATCTGGTACTCTCAAGCTCAACGTTGATCGCTCATTCTGTCGGGGCAATACAACTGGTGCGGTAGCGGGTATCCTTCGAGATCATCAAGGACACTGTCATGGCGGATTCGCCCAGACGGTGCATGTGACTGAGCCGGAGCAAGTGGAGGCCCTAGCTTGTCGGATTGCCATCCAATTTTGTATTGATTGACAGTGCGAACAAGATCCTTCTGTTAGAGATATGCCCTAAAGCAATTATGTAATAGTTACATATTGGGTATATCCGTTGCACTTCTGATTTCTTATCAGTGGCAAAGACGTATTTATTCATTTGTCCAACTATAAATGAATAAAATCCATAAGATCAGTTGCAACCGAACCTATTCTTAAGACGTTGAGAATATGTGTGACAGGTTTACGGTTAGACTGAATCTTTAAAACAGTTCCCGATCAATGGATTATTGAATGGATATCAATGATCCTGTTGAGGTCGGTATGTTCTTAACTTCATAATTAAGTATCAGATACTTAAGGGAATGACGAGTCACAAGTCATTAGGTATTGCGATATCCGAGTTAGAACATAGGTGCTTGTATCGGACAAGTTCACTGAACGTGACACGTATTGAATGATTAGCGACATGGAAGCTTTTTGCGTGGTCAATGTCTAATCGTTCATGCTTTGGTCTTGTGTAAATAATCCTTAGACCTGAGGTACAGTGTTGACTTGTGTGATAAATGGCTATGGTTCACAAGTGCGCATATTGGCGGGTCGTTGATTCGTCTCTATACTTGATGGTCGTAGTTCAGGCACATACGAAGTCACATGTGTACGCAATATGGAATCTGTCTCCTTATTAATAAAGGTATGATGTCCTATGTGATCTAATTGTAACAATGCATTGAAATCCTCGGCCGGGGTTATGATTGAGAATGAAATGTTCATGTCTCATATAAATGCATGTCAAGTTAGATTTGTACATACGATCGAATTGGTGGCTTGACAAATATTCCATGGCCTTTGTTCGATGGGGACATAGTTAGACAGAAGGATTGAATTACACTGTAGCCAAAGCTGACAGGTTCATAATGTTCTTAAAAAGAATTCACACTGTCTGGGTAGCCATGACATATTGCTAGATGTCACTCGTGGCTTGTAGGACCTAGAGGATGATCGGGACAATCAATTCTCTTGGAAGTACTAATGTGTTAGTACATGTCTTACTGCCAGCTCGGTGATGAACCTAGGAATGTCACACACCTTAACCAATACATGACAACGCATTGTGGAAAGACGACATTGCAAATTTGTTTGCAATTATACCAATTAGTTGGGTTGAAATTAAATTAAATGAGATTTAATTTTATTTCTCTTTTTGGTCACTTGCACGTGTATATACGATGTATACGTATGCTCTACATATTTGTACGTTATACGTATTTGTACGTTATACGTATTTGTACGTTATACGTATTGGTATGTTATACGTAATTTACTGTTTGGTAACCTCTTTAACTCATGTAATAATAATAATGGTTATTATTTTTTTTAACACCTTTGTTAGTGCTATTTTTAAATAGCATTTTTGTATTGTAAAATGTGAGTGCTAATTATAAATTGTGAGTGCTATTGTTAGATAGCATTTATAATTGTTAGTGCTAATTTCAAATGGCATTTATTTATGATAAATTGTTAGTGCTATTGTTAGATAGCATTTATATTTGTTAGTGCTAATTTTAAATGACATTTATTTATGATAAATTGTGAGTGCTATTTTTAGATAGCATTTATGATTATTAGTGCTATTTTTAAATAGCATTTTTGTATTATAAGATGTGAGTGCTATTTATAAATTGTGAGTGCTATTGTTAGTGCTATTTTTATATGGCATTTATTTATCATAAATTGTGAGTGCTATTTTTAGAAAGCATTTATTATTTGTTAGTGCTATTTTACAATACAATTTATTGGAAGGTGTTTTTGGCTATAAAAGGATGGCAAGAGTTTTGAGGTCAAGGTTAGCACATTTGTAGAGTGAGCAGATTTTTGAGAGCTTTGAGAGAAGAACACAAACACTCTCTATATTCTCATAATTTTGAGTGACCAAAATATACCAAGTTCGGAATATTGATTCCGTAAATTGGTTTGGAATATTGATTCCGCAAATTGCTAGCACAATTGTTGTGGAATTATTAGTCGTCTCCCCGTTCGTCAATTGGTGGTGTGTCTGAACTAGAGGCCCGACACTTGTGGGGCTGAGATCGAAGAACATCGAACCGACACCTCCGTTTCAAGCACGCTACAAGAGGTAGTCTATTTACTTCCTTTGGTGCTTTGTGATTTTTCGATTGAAATGCACGAAGTACGCCTCTGGAGATACATGTATGGGTTGTTATTTATTTCCGCTGCGTTTACTAATTTTTATTTGCCCGTACGTGTTACGTGAATCCCAACACCTTCTACCTCCACCATTCCGCATGTAGTAATTGAATCAAACTGTAGCCATATTGTGGTCGATCTTGAGCGATTTCGTCGTTTGTCTTCAACAGCATTAAAGGACGGTATAATCGAGAGAAGCAACGAGAATGCGTCATCCTGGTCTTCTTCTCCCATTCTGTATGAATGTCTTCAGCTTATGGACAGGACGTCGTTACTTTTGGGCTTTCATCACTGCCCTAGGGAGCGAAATAAGGCTGCGCATTGGCTTTGTCAGGCCCAACAAAGTGGGTCTTTTTCTACCGACTGGGTTGACTTTCTGCCCTCTGTACTCAGAGCCATTCTGGTTTCAGAGGCCCATCCTAGCTGTAAATATTGTGCTAGTTAGTAATAAAGCCGTGTTTTATGACAAAAAAAAAAAAAATATTCTGAGGATGAAATTCGGACCGGCGATCCTAAAACCGAACCTAGCCGGCCGTTTCAATTCGATCCGGACGATTTTCGATGGGATCGTCTTATTCCTCACCTTTAAAACATCAACAGCAATTAAAGAGACAATTAAAGAGACAAGCTTCGAGTCTTTTGACGGCAACAGAGTGCTGTATCGGTGGAAGCCACCTGGGGTTTTACGGGATGAACCAACATCTTCTTCTTCGGGGGATCTCCGGCTCTTGACTAATTAATCTCACATTTATGCCGCAACTCCATCCCATCCCGTCATTAACTCCCGCGTAACAGTAAGTAATTACTGGTTTGGTTTCACTCCCCATTGATGATGGGTTCCTCCTCCTCTTGACCTGTTCTTTTTGCGTCAGGGCAAAAGAAATTTCTCAAGCTTCTTGAAACGATCTTGCTCAGCACTTTGAGTAGGAATGCTGTTCATTTACTCTCTCTCATTTCAGTGTTTCCTTGCGATTTCTTGAGCATTTCTTCAGATTGAGTCGTTCTTTGTCTGTAAGAAGTTTCTTGATTTCCAGGTCAGAAATGGAGGTGACTTGCAGGGAATGCAGAAGCTGGGAAGAGGAGATCTACTGGACCCATTTCCATTCCATACATTTCTGCCAGTTTCTTCATGGGGACTTTCATCAGCAGCTCGTGAGTCGTCCATTCACTCCTCTTATTTCCAGCAAGAGAAAAGGGGGAAAAAGAGTCTTTTTTGTTTCAAAACCAGCTTGGAAACTGAAGAAGGTGGACTTTTGTCATGAGCTGATCTTGTGTGTCTCTGGACCCTGTTGGCTTAAAAAGAGGGCGTCTTCGTTGATTATGGCTTGCCGTAGGCCAGAGTGATTAGGTTAAGTCAGCAACAGCATCTGTTAGTAAATTTTTCCTCATTATAAGTTGCCGATCACAATTTTTCTTTCGCGATGTTTAGTTTCTAAGCCTTTTGAAACACCGATTATGCCAATTGGGTCGCGCAAGAATCCATCAGACCCATCAAAAACAGGTTGTTACGTGGGAGGAGGTCCTGGTCCTGGGTGGCCCAAGAAATTGTCTTAGAGATACCCCATTTCACAAAAGAATAACCAGAATCCCAATCACATTGTGTTTGTGGTACTATGCTTTCATTTTTGTCAATATGGTGGCAAGCATGAGTCGGTCAAACTCGCTTTGGGGACCATATAGCAGAGTCATACCTGTAAGAGGCACGACTGATATAAGCTAACAATGATGGCCACAATACAAAATCCCTGTGGCCATCAAGATGCCAGCGACATTTATATTTTTGGTTGCTGGAAATGATCTCAGCTGTAGCTCTGGATATCAATATCGATTCTTTCTTCAATGATTTTGATTCTTGTTCATAGAGTTCACTGGTTTGTTGCATATGTGTTGTGGTCCCTTCTCTCGAAAGTAAGTAGTTAGATTTTCTCTGTGCACAGGCCATACCCAAAAAGTTTGCCGAGAATCTGAGAAGCAAGTTGCCTGAAAATGTGGTCTTAAGGGGTCCTAGTGGCGCGACATGGAAAGTCGGCACCGTGGCTGAGGACGAAAATTTGCTTTTCAAACATGGTTGGCAAGATTTCGTGAAAGATCATGATCTGGAGAAGAATGATATTTTGGTATTCAGGTACAACGGAGAGTCCTCTTTTAATGTCTTAGTGTTCAACCAACATAGTTTGTGTGAGAAGGAGGCTGCGTATTTCCACAAAAGATGCAGCCACAAACCGATGGACAAAGAATGCGGCACGAAGCGAAAACTCGGGGATTCTGCAGTGGACGCTGTGCATACTCCTGCGCCTCATGATGTCAAGCAAACTCTTACTGAGGATCCCTGGAAGGATGGGACTGTGACAGTAGCTGATTGCAATATCTTATCTCAAGCTAAAGATTCTGAAAACTTGATCGAGGTGGGTGCTTCGGGGAAGCCACATAATAAGAAGAAGGCTACTCCAAAAAAGAAACTCTCCGTTGCTTTTGATTGCCTGGAGGAAAAACCAGGTATTTGACTTAAGAACTACACACTTGCTATGGAAAAATGTTTTTTGATTTATTCCGTGGCATATAAAATGTATACCGGATTTTTTTTACTCTCTTTATTCAAGTAAGAAATAAGATGGACAGTAGACTGAAACTATAATTCCACAAGTGTAAATTACTAAATGGAGTTCTAGTTTTTTGGCTCAAACATCTCTCAAAAGTACACCATCAGCAGCCCAAGGTTCTAATTGTTTGCGTTTTTTGATGTATGCACACGACAGATTCTACACCAAAGGCCCTGTTTATCGGTTCCCGGGGCTCTCCGGTTTATGCATCCAACAGAAGACCTGTCACAGAAGAGGAGGAATCCTCCGCCTTCAAGCTTGCACGGGCTGCAGCATCAAGCGACAGCTTCCTGGTAGTTATGCGACCCACGCACGTGTATAAGAGATTTTATTTGGTAAGTCTTTGTACTCCTAGTCCATTCTATTAGCTCCTTATACTTCACAGCCTTTCCAGATAATTTTTGATATTCATTGCTGATCTCTTTACTACACAGTCAATTCCTACTGATTGGGCAACAACGCATATGGATCGCCGCAACCAGGACTTGATTCTTCGCGTTGGCGAGGGCACGTGGCGTGCCCGGTACAGGCTCACGGGGCGTGGGAGTGGGGGGCTGTCTTCTGGATGGAAGAACTTCGCTTTGGAGAACAACTTGGAGCAATCTGATGTGTGCCTGTTCGAGCCCGCAAACAGCATCGCTAAGAACCTGGTCCTGGACGTCACCATCTTCCGCGTGGTCGAGGATGTGGTCCCTCTGACCCTGGTGACTTCTTTCCCTGTCTAGATGCCATTAAAAGCTATCTTAAGATGGTCTGGTCCAAAGGTGCAGCCCCATAACTGTTTTGACTGTGTTGGCCATGGTTGGATTCGGAGCTGTTTGGCATTTTGGCTACTCTTGGGCAACGGACAGTATCTCGTTATTGTGTTTTCTTTTAGGTGTGAACACTGGTCAATTCTGTGAAGGGAGACTCTGTATATATAGTATATATATAACGTTCAACTTAATGTGTGCTAAGATAATGGTGTTTCGGTAAAGCAGATCCTGCTCGACCTAGAAGCCCTTAGCGTTCGGCAAGGCCAGTGGCCTCGTGAGAATTCTTCTTTTTTCTCTTTGCTCTGTGTGAAAATTTCAGGATTTCAGCTGGTACAAGGTCAGGCAAAATACCACATTTAGAATTTCATCTGATAGAGGTTAAAAAAAAAACCCGGCATTCTTCATTTTCAGTTGATGAAGCAATCTGCCAGTATCATAGAATCCTGGAGCACATGGTAACATGATAGCTCCGAAAAAACATTTCTTACGCTACATTTTTCCTTTGCCAAATTGGATTTTACTCTATTTTTTAAGGTTATGGATGCTACCCAAATTCACCAGTCTAAAGCTTTCGACACATTGCACGGTCGAATAATAATAATCAAGAAGAGAGACCTTATGTGTCAACCATTGCCAATGACACGTTTCAATGGTTTCATGTTCCCAACGTTAGGATCTGCGCATCTGGGAGCGGCCCGACGAGTTCAAGCCCGAGCGGTTCTTGGCTGGTGCGCATAAGGACGTTCGGGGGCGGTCCTCGGGCTTGTCCCGCGGCGAACTTTGAGGGGTTCAAATGGCGCAGCTGGCACTGGCCGGTTTATTGCATGGGTTTGATGTGACGACCGCTCAAGGCAATAACGCTGTGGATATGGCAGCTGTTGCTGGGGCTTATCGTCGACAAGCCCACTCCACTTGAAGTCACAGTGAGGCGGCGATTGTCTCCTTCTGCTAGAATAACAACCGTTGCTGAACTTGTCCCATCGTAGACTTATCCAAAAACACATTGAAAGTGATAACCTCGCAAAGGAGCTACTTGAGCTGATGGAGGCAACCTGTCCTATAAGCGGACAAGACAACATTTATGTATGTTTTCTTCCTAGATTTTGAGGTGATTTTGATAAGGACATACATATGTAAGTGAGAGTACCTTTATTAGACGGCTAAAACGGAATATGACAGAACAAGGGACTTTGCTCTTGAGAGCCACCATGAATCTCCTCTTCTCGTGCCTTAACGCCACCACTATTGGAATCCTAACGGCATTGCTCTTGACGGTTTGGTTACTCCGGAGGTCATCCAGAGCCGGCAAAGACAAACTACCGCCGGAAGCCGCCGGAAAGTGGCCCCTTTTCGGCCATCTCCACCTGCTTGCAGGACCCAAACTTCCACATGAGGTCTTGGGCGATCTGGCCGACAAATACGGGCCCATCTTCAGGATCCGTGTCGGCGTGCACCCAGCGTTGGTGGTTTGCAGTTGGGAGGCGGCGAAGGAGTGCTACACGGTGCACGACGTCGCGGTCTCTTCACGTCCCAAGCTCATTAGCGGGAAGCTCTTGGGATATAACTATGCAAACTTTGGGTTCGCCCCGTATGGGGCGTATTGGCGCCAGATGAGGAAAGTAACGGCCTCCGAGCTGCTCTCCAATCGCCGGCTTGAGCTGCTGAGCCATATCAGAGAGTCAGAGATGGAGATTTGGTTGAAAGCTATGTACAGGTAGGCCTGAACAAGTTTGAAATTAATCCATATAATTACCCCATCAGATGTATCCAAATAAGAGAGAACTCATTGGACTTAATTTGATTTCCTATGCATAGATTCGATTAACATAGGGAGTTTAAGGACACAGTACATGGTCAGTAGATCAGGCTAGGTTGCATTACTTCCAGTAACATTAATCGACCCAATCCATGAGCTATGAGCACAAATTAAATACTCCCTGTTCAGGAGGTGGATCGAGACGAAAGACGCTGCGGACCTTGCCCCATTGGAGATGAAAAAGTGGTTTGGGAACTTGACCCTCAACGTGATCCTACGAATGGTCGCAGGGAAGCGCTACTCCATCAGCGGCGCGGTGGGGGGCAACGAGGGGAAGGCGCGGCGCTGCCAAAAGGCGATGAGGGAGATGTTCCGCCTGGCGGGGTTGTTTGTGATGGCAGACGCCGTCCCTTTTATGGAGTGGCTCGATGTGGGAGGGCATCAGAAGGCCATGAAGAGGACGGCGAAGGAGATGGACAGTATCTTTCAGGAATGGGTGGAGGAGCATCGCCAGAAGCAGAAGGAGGAGGAGACTTCATCGGGCGGCGTTATTGTCGAGCAGGACTTCATGGACGTTCTGCTTTCTGTCCTGGATGAGTCTAAGGCAGAGGATGTTGATGCCGACACGATCAACAAAGCCACAACCACGGTATTGGATACAACTTTCCTACACTAAGTTTTCTTTTCCTAGTCCAAACTTTCCTTGCCATAAGGTATTGGATTTACTTTATTTTTGAAGGTTTTTAAGCTCAAATTCATGGATCACAAAGGATTTTGGTCCAAACGAGAGTTCAATCGCATTAGACTAGCAGTTTTTGTCTTCCTATGAATTTTACTATGTTGCAGACTCTGGTCGCGGGAGGCGCGGACACGACCGCCGTCACCCTAATATGGGCTCTCGCCTTGCTCCTGAACAACCCACTCGCCATCGAGAGGGCCCAAGCTGAGCTGGACGTCCACGTAGGAAGGGACCGACTGGTCAAAGAGTCGGACCTGAGCAAGCTCCCCTACGTCCAAGCCATAGTCAAAGAGACCCTCCGCCTGTACCCGGCCGGCCCTCTCTCGGGCATGCGCGAGTTAACCCAGGACTGCACCATCAAAGGGTACCACGTCCCTGCGGGCACGCGGCTCATCACCAACCTGTGGAAGCTTCAGAGGGACCCGCGCGTCTGGGAGCGGCCCGACGAGTTCGAGCCCAAGCGGTTCTTAGCTGGCGCGCGTAAGGACGTGGACGTGAGGGGCAAGCACTTCGAGCTCATCCCGTTTGGGGGCGGCCGCCGGGCTTGTCCCGGGGCAAACTTCGGGGTTCAAATGGTGCAGCTGACGCTGGCCAGTATGCTGCACGGGTTCGATGTGAGGACTGCTCAAGACGGTGACGTGGATATGACGGCAGTTGCTGGGTTGACCATTGGCAAGGCCACTCCGCTTGAAGTTACGGTGAGGCCCCGCTTGTCTCCTCCTGCTTACGATGGCTTTGGATCTTCTGTGAATTAGGTCCTCCATTGACCAAGAAGAAAGAATAAATCCAAATAATGTCAGGAGTTTCATGTCAATGTAAATAAGTCATGAGATTTAAGGTGATGGAGATATATCGTGATTATTATTACTGTTCCTTTAGAGAAAATATGAATGAATTGATAAAAGCGCAATATGTTTAGTACTTTTTGGACAGTTTTTTCTTAGAACAAGTTAATTTTTATAGCTTCTACCAAAAGAAGAAGAAGAAGAAGAAGTTAATTTGTATAGCAAATAAAAAATTACAAGGTTTTGCAAGGACATGCAATCGGCTCAATTAGCTCGAATTTGATACGTAGGCATGAATTATTAGCCC
The DNA here is from genome assembly GCA_021437785.1 of Rhodomyrtus psidioides. Classification (NCBI taxonomy): domain Eukaryota; kingdom Viridiplantae; phylum Streptophyta; class Magnoliopsida; order Myrtales; family Myrtaceae; genus Rhodomyrtus; species Rhodomyrtus psidioides. The sequence goes on along the minus strand of JAILYB010000162.1, from coordinate 1,188,674 downwards.
TAATTTTGGTTCAGGATTACTTTGTTTGGTTCTATTACTTTATTTATGAAAGAGATCCCCCAAATTCCAGAAGGACTCCAGTAAACAACAGACTCCTGCAAATTATGTCCGTCTCTCGTATCTTCTGTTCACCAGCCATATACATACACACACACACATCAATTCATGAGGACTTTCAGAGTAAACCTGATAAGCATCTATCTATAGAGTGGAAAGTGTCGTTGTTCTGCACCTGATGACTGAACTCCCAGAGCTAGTGGAAATCTTGGACTATTCCAAACTATACTATGTGCCGGGTCATTTTCATATCATGTCTTGCTGGAGATAGCCTCCAGGGAAAGACGATAGTGCGATCAGATTCAGCAAGATGCATGGATTGACCCGGTTGTTATCTTGTTGTATTTGTCGACTAGTGCGATGCAGCGTCGTCTGAACTTTTCCTAGCGGATTGGCTTATAATGATGCGAATGTTTTGAGTAAGTTTCTGATTACACAAGTGATCTCTATCCCCTTGATGTAGCTGGTTATACTATCCATCGACGGCGACAAACATGGCTTCCCTATACCAAAAGTTTACATACCCCTCATCTATAAATGATTAATCTTCGGTACAAAAAACCGTACTTATATTTTGGTTATAGATATGTCGTATGTTTGGTCCCAAAAAAGGGTAGTAATAAGGATGCCTTGCCTATAGAGAAAGGGATGCATAATCTATGTAAAACATATCGTCCGTATCATCTTTGCGGTTTGTTTATTGTGAAATAGGAATACGTGTTAGAATGTCAAACCCAAAAACTTAAGCTGTTAGGTGGAGGGAGAACAACAACAACAACTACTTCAACACCCCCTCTCACGTGCAAGCCGGATCACGAGGGGCACGTGAAAATTGACTAATGGAGGGGAGGGTGGGCCCACATACGCGGAAAAATTGACTAAAATACTCACTCTCACGTGCAAGCCGAATCACGAGCGGCACATGAAAATTGACTAATGGAGGGTGGGCCCACATACTCGGAAAGAAATAACACTGGTTTTGATACCATGTTAGAAGTCCAACTCAAAAGCTTAAGCTATTAGGTGGAGGGAGAACAACAACAACTATTTCAACAATAAGAATGAATTACGTTCCCTCCCATCTCCCGCATATGATCTTATCGGATTTTCTTAAGTTACATATAAGTGAGGAAAAACATGTCATTAAATAATCCTAAGGTCAGATGTAACGATCTCTTATATTATTGAGCAGATATTTTATCTTTTTCTCCATTAAATAACCATATGAAATATGTTTTGATTTTATTAAAATGGGCATCATGTAATTATTTTCGTAAAAGCGTAAGGTATATAATTAATAGGGATGAGCACGGTTCTAGGGTAAAACCTGAAACCTGAAATTGGACTAGTGAGTAATTTGTCTAGCTCCATGTTTCAAGGTATGGAAGATATGTTCGAGGTTCAACAAATTGGGAAACCTGCTCTGACGGGTAGGTTTTAGGTTCCAGATAAGTGGAACCCGAAACATGAAATCTGAAACCTGTAACAAGTTTTTCTATTTTTCTTGGTATATCTCTTCGCGCTATCTTACGGATATTCCATGGCGTTCGATGATAAGTGTATAATCTGAAACCACTAGCCCGAGCTTCCATTTTCAACTATATTTATGACTGTCTTTTACTTCATTAATGTTTCATATTTATTCATGTGTCTAAGTTGTGATCAGTTGATTGCAGCAGTAAATGACGGTCATTAAAGGTAATGATTCACTGCAATAATTTAATTAATTAAGAATATATGTGGAACCTATATGATCTTGGACCCTATGACACAATAGGTTATAGGTTTCAAAGTATGAAAGTTAGGTTCCAGGTGGAATTTATACGGAAGCAGTTGGAACCGCTCACCCCTAATAATTAAAATGATTATGTAAGTAAAACATCCTAAGTTAATTTCAGCACTCTTTCCGGATATCTTGGTTTTCTCTCGCTTACATTCACGCTTCGTTTGTTTAGTGAAAAAAAAAAATGAGATTTTCGAAAAATATTATTCGAAAATTCAATTTTTGGCTAAAATATAAAAAAGACCCAAAATATATTTCCTGCATGGTATGGATATCAGATTTGATTTTCCTCCATGGACTGCTTTTAATAAATTTTTTTATTTTTTCTTTTCATTCTTTCAAAAATTCACATCTTTTAATTTTTTTTTATCTTTCTTCTCTCTCTCTCTCTGGTTTCGGCCAGTCACCGGCCATGGCGACGGTCGACGACTGGTCGCAGGTGAGCTTGGGGCTTGCCAGTCGACGACATGGCCGATTACGGAGGTTCGCGATCGGCGGAGGAAACGGCAGCAGGTAGAGGAAGAAGGAAGAATGATTTTTTTTAAGAAAAAAATAAAAAAAAAATAATTTTTTTGAATTTCAAAAAAATAATTAAAAAATGAAAAAGAAAGTAAAAAATAATATTATAAAGAAAGGAAATGTGAAAGAGAGGAGGAAGGAAATATGAGGAAAATATTTTGCGCTTCTCAAAAAGAGAAAAACATTTTCCTCAATTTTGAAGGGTTTTTTTTTTCCATTGGTAAAAAAAATATTTTCTTAGACTAGCTTATTTTCCAGGAATCAAACACCAAAAAAATTTGAAAACGCTTTTCTGAAACTTATTCCGCGAAACAAACAGAGTCTAATTAACGCCGTATTTGTTTGACACACTCGTTACTAAAAAAGTTGACTAAACTTTTAATTTGATTCTACCTAAATTGTGATAGTTCTTTACCAGCTTTTCGGCTCCCTCACTGCAACTTCTTTGAAAAAGTAATTCCAGGGATAAGTACACTACGAGTGCCATAACTTTTTTTTTTCTCTCACTTAGCATTGGCAAAACAATTCTTTTGAATATTTTAATGTACACGAGGATTTTTTTCGTAATTACTTATTTATTTTTCCATTTTCTTTATTTTTTTTTGTTTTTTGTTCTCTTGGCCAGCGAGGGTCGCTATCTGCGACGGCCGCCTTGCCCTGGGCTAGTAGAGCTGTGATGACTGCTCGCCTTGGGCCGGTCAATGGTGGCCGGCGAGGGTCGCTGGTGACCCTCGCCGGCCAAGATTAAAAAAGGAACAAAAATAAAAATATCAAAATAAATAAAAAATAAGAAAATAATTCAAAATTTTTTAATTATTTTTAAAAAATTCACATGTCACTGAAAAATAAATAAAAAGTCCACGTAGGATGATTTGCTAGAAGTGGCACTCAAGTAAATGATTTTCCTCCGAAGTAGCGCTCAAGTGAGCGAAAAAAAAGTTACGGCACTCAAGTAAGTGCCGTATAAAAGTTATGATACTCGTAATGTACTTATCCCGTGATTCTAAAGAAAAATGAAGGTACCTGAAATTTTGTTGATTAACGAAATTAAACTAGGACAAGAGTTAGTCAACGCATTTTTTCATGTGTTTTGTATTTATTTATTTTGTATGGGCTGGTAGGAGGCCGACAGTCCCTTGGCGAGGCCTCGCAGGCCTCGCCACTTTCCAGTCATGGCCCTTGCCTAGCTGCAAGCAAGGGCTTGTGACCATTGCCTAGTGGCTGGCGAGGGCTTGCAAGCCCTTGTCCAATAGCCTCTTGATTCCCTAACAAAAAAAAGAAAAGAAAAGAAAAAGATAGAAAAATGTTATTAAAAAATAATTGAAAAATACTATAGTAATATTAAAAATTGCCTATGGGTCAGTGCCGACCGATAAAATGGACTGTATTGACATAAATGCAAAAGGTTTATGATTGAATTGGAAAAAAAAAAAGGTTGAGAACTAAATAGACGCAATTGCAATAGGTTTATGACTTTTTTTTTTGGTAATCTTTCCCTTCTAGCAACAATTATATTCAGAATGACTTTTTTGGTAATTTTCTCCTTGCCATAGGTTCTAATAAAAAAAAAAATTGTGCGCATCCATTCTCACCTTTTTTTTTTAACTCGTAACAAAGCCTAGTGTTGGCACCATAGTTGTTAAGGCGACAAGGCGAGCAGATGCCTTTAAAACGCCTAGGCGATTAGGCGCCCGCCTAGTCGTCCGCAAGGCGATAAGGCGACAATATAATTAAATTTTTAAATATATATATATATATATAATTATATATTTTACATTTGCACTTCAAAATTTACATTCATGATTCAATAAAGCAAATATATTTATGAAAGATTATTAAAAATAAATAATTATCATATATTTAAGATATATAATAATTATAAAATGAAATAGGTAATTGAGATTAAGTAACTACAAGTTTAATAATTTCACAATAGTCTAACATACTCTACTAATTAAAATTTAAAGACACATCTCAAACATCATTTTAATTTTTTTTTTTTTACTTTGAAAACCCACACCCCCAGCCCCCACCACACACACACGTACACGGTACACCCCCACTTTCTCTTCTCTCTCTCTCTCTCTCTCTCTCTCCCTCCCTCCCTCCCTCCTGTTTACTTTCTTCTTTTTCCTCTTCAGTCTTCGTCTTCTTCATCGACTTCTTCTTGCTGATTCGAGCCCGTCGTCTCCGTGCACCTCAAATCCAACGCCGGCCGAGACCCAGCCCCTTCCATCTACGCCATGTCTCGCCGTCGAGGCCTCCTCCACCACTGCCCAGTTGAGGTCGCGATCCGGAGCCGCCGCGACGACCCCCACCGAGGTCCTAGCTCGCCCGCGCAGCCGTGCTCAGAGCCTCAGGCCCGAAGACAAACCCAGCCACCACCCGAGCCTCTGTCCCGTAGTCGCGACCCCAGATCTGAGAGCTCGGAGACCCGACGCCAGCTTTGCGCTTCCTTCGCCTTCGACCCACAGCCCCGACGCCACCCCGGAGCCTCGATCAGCAGCCGCGCGACCGTCGGACACCATCCGACCCAGATCTGGTTGACCCGAGTCCGAAGCGTCCAAGGCGTCGCCTAGGCGTCCAAGGCGCCCAAGGCGTCCACAAGGCGACGCCTAGACAACCAAGGCGCCCGCCTTGAGGACAACCCGCAAGGCGACCGGACGCCTTGGGCATCCGAGGTCGCCTTGTCGCCAGGCGTCGCCTAGGCGACGCCTTGGCCACGCCTTGATAACTATGGTTGGCACCGATAAATAATTGCCAAGCATAACTCGTCTAGCTTAGTTCATGCATCGAAAACGAGAAGTCCAGCAGACTCCAAGCCATTAAACTCTTGAATTGACATGAAGCTTTTTTGTCCCCGTACTAAGACCGCCGCGTAGGGTTGTCAAAATGAGTCACAAGCCCATATTCTAACTTACATTAATTTAAATGGGCCGTCTTAAATTTAATGTATGGATATTTATAAATCCACTGTCAACCCATTTAATAAATAGGTCAAGTCAGCCCACTTTGATCCTTCTTCATCCGTCTCTTCTCTCCGCCTCTTCGATCTCGTGACTTACGAGTGTAAGATAACTCCGGTTCTATTCCAACTTGTAACCAATGGTAGGGTTATTACGGGCTCACTTGAAATGATTTGTAGTTATGACTCAAACCGAACATTCCGATCACTGGTGTGGAAAGGGAGGCCATCGATAGTGATCGTTCATTCCTATCATTTGTGGTAAAAAAAAAAAAACTACCAGTTCCAATTTGATCTTCCACAATACTAGGAAATTGATAGGATTATTAGTTTCCAAGTACAATAATTCTCCTTTCCTATTTTTGTCAAAAAATATATTGTAAGTAACTTGGCCCGTTTTTGGATAGTTTAGGTGGCGTTTGTTTGTTTGTTTGTTTTTTTTTTTTTGTCACCTTCGTTTGTAAGTATTGATTTATGCGATTAGAGCTAAGAAAGTGGAGTAGGCCGCCAAGTGGATAAGGCCGAACCACTATAAATATGCTCTCCATTTCTTCTGGCTTTTAAACTCCTTTATATTCTTGATAGTAGATAACCGATTTCAATACACGCATGATTCTAGCGCCACGTTCTACACAATGTCCAACACTTCATGCGAAAATGTCTCAAGTTTTCTTAAATAATCAATTCATCTCTTCTCGATTGTTTGTCCCTAATTCATTTAACATCACTGCACCGATAAATCACCGCTCAACCTAGCTAACTTGTCCTACTTTGATTCATGCATCGTAAATGAGAAGTCCAGCATACCGCGAAGCCAACAACCAATTGAATTGGATATGAAGCTTTTTCTCTTATGAACTAAGGAAGAAGTGAATGCGAAGAACGACCGTCCCTGAAGAATTGCCCTTGTTTTACTCAGTCAGCCACATTATTAACCAACACATAAGACTTTGGAATTATTATAAGTGGTCGGTTATTTTAAAATGGAGACCTAAATGTAGATATTTGGATGAAATATTAAAGGCAGATGTGCTTTCACTGTCATCAAGAACACGAGGTGCAATTACTCCAACTTATGCAGGAATCGTTTCGTCATAACAAGTGGGATGTGCTTTTTGTTGGGAAATTACAGACAACGGAAAAAACTTTTCCTCTTTGACTAAACCTGTGAGAAACCGATTCGAGCACAACTAATGGAAATATGCAAGTTGAAAGAAAAACCAACACCAGAATTTTAAAGTGGAAAACCCCTTCAATGCGAATGATAAAAACCACGAGACCGATCACGGAGTCTACCCGAATCTCCACTATATATCAATCGTTTGGGTACACAAACTCGCTGAATACAACGACAATAAAATGCCAAAGCTATAAGTGGAGATCAAGCAGCAACAACACATTAAACGAGAGAGATGGATGAAAATCACCCCCAAAATTGCAGTCTCAAAAATGTCCACAGACAGCTACAGTAGAAACCTTCAAATCACGATCCAACCGCACAGAATCAAGAACAACGAGTCTTGAAGCTGCTGTCAAATTCCAACCCAATCGGACCACGGATCGACCTCCGATCGTTGATTTGATCTTCGATGGACGCCCAGAAAAACTACAGTATTTTTCTGCGTTTTTTGTTTTTTTTCTCCTCTCGGTGGTTGCTCTCTCTCTCACGTGTTTTTTGCTAGTTGCTGCTGGTGCCCTAGGTATCAATTAAAAATAAAGGGCAATGGGATGGACTTGCTTTTTAAAAAAGCCCAACAAATCTCCCCCTCTAGCCCATTGAGGGAGATCTCCACACAAAAGAATTCATCAGAAATCCATGCCGACCTGACGCCTACAAAATTCATACTTCTCTCTAGTGAGAGCCTTCGTCATCATATCTGAAACATTATCTTCTGTGTGTACTTTCTCAAGTTCTAACCCTTTGAATTCTAGAGTTTCTCGTATCCAGTGATACCTCACATTAATATGCTTTGACCTGGCATGAAAAGTGGAATTCTTTGCAAGATGTATCGCACTTTGATTATCACAAAGTAAAACATACCTCTCTTGACTGAAATCAAGTTCTTGCGTGAACTCTTACATCCAAAGCAATTCCTTACATGCTTCAGTTGCTACGATGAACCCTGCTTTATCGTTGACAAGGCAACACATTTTTGCAACCTTGATTGCCAAGCCACAGCTCCCCCTGAGAAAGTAATCAGATAACCCGAAGTAGATTTTCTTGTGTCAATATCCCCTGCCATGTCAGAATCAGTATATCCAACAAGAATCGGCTTATTACTCCCAAATGAAAGTCTCAAACTAGAAGTGCCTCGGAGATATCTCAGTATCCACTTTAATGCATTCCAGTGCTCTTTACCTGGATTTGACATAAAACGGCGAACCACTCCAACTGCATGAGCTATATCTGGTCTTGTGCAAACCATTGTATACATCAGACTACCCATTGCAGAAGCATAAGGAACTTTTTCCATCTCTTTCAGATCTTTCTCAGTTGTCGGACATTGTTTATGACTAAGCTTAAAGTGTGTAGCAAGAGGTGTACTTACAACTTTAGTTTTGTCCATTTTGAACCTTTGAAGTACTTTCTCTATGTACTTCTCTTGAGATAACCATAAACTCTTCGCCTGTCTGTCGCGAGTGATCCTCATACCAAGAATCTGCTTAGCCGGCCCCAATTCTTTCATTGAAAAAGACTTGCTCAAATCTTGCTTTAACTTGTCAATCCTGAAAGCATTTGTCGCAACCTAAAAATTAATTTTAGGTGAATCGGATTATTAGGCAAGTTATCGAGAACTAACCTACTGCGGATTCTCCCAAACCCTACCGAATCGCAACACGAAAAATTAGAACAAATGAGGAGTCACCTCTAATCGTTCGAGATAGGTCGATTAGAAACCTAGGTAAACTAGCGGGAGAACTAATTCACCGTTGCGAACCAGAGATCTTGGATTCGGGGATTTGGTTACGCTAATCGACTTAGACTAACGCCCTTTCGGTACCTAGATTTCTTTTTTTTTTATGGATTTTTCTTGAAAAATGACAACTCAGAAATCAATTCAAGGCTTTTGCTTTTTTTTTTTTTATTTCGAATAACAGAAAGGTAAATGAATTACTGATGCAATGCATGACCTAAAACTATATGACATACGACGAATTATTAAAAGGTACAAAACTTCAAATAATCGAAAATTACAAATAAAGAATCAACTGACTCAAAATTAAAAAAAAACATAAATAAAAAGCAAATTCGAAAATACACTTTGACAATTCCGAAAATCCTAAGAAAAAACTAAACAGAATTTTTCCCGACGTTCTCGTCATCTTGATCTTGCTGGGCTTGGGCCGCCGTCTGATCCTGACATCACCCTTCTTGCAAGGCCCACACTTTGGAGCGGTTCTAATAGCCTATCGCCTCTTCATGATCTTTCTATGAAAGTTGTTGATTGCGACAGTCCCGTCCATCTTTCTAACCTCCCTATGACCCAACTCTATTAGGCCCACAACATCGAGCTTTTCCTAGTCCAGCTAATCCTAATTAACTGAAAATTACATTACAAATAAAATGACATGAGATACATGGGATGACATGCGAGATGATATGGCAATATGCGGAATGAATTGGTCATCATTTTTTTTAGGAATTCGAAATTTGCTAAACAAAAAACGAGCTCACCATTTTTATTCATTTTTTCGAAAATTATTATTATTTATTTTTTTATTTCCGAAAATTATGTCTATTTTCCCATTAAATTCGAAAATCAATCCGGGATTTGTCACCAATCACTTTCAAAGATATTTGCGCGCCTTCCATGTTCGGAAATCGGGATTGCCATTTATTAAACGCACATTCCTTTTAAAAAAGGATCTGATTCAAACCTTCCTAGCTCGACACTTTCGTTACCGAACGAGATAGACTTGAAACGGGAAGCTAACCTAGATAAGGCAACGACAGGATTTCAATCAATCAATTTCTATCCCTTAAGCAAGCAATCACGCCAACATGGCAAGGATTCAAAACTCCGAAAAAATCAAATTTTTATTTCTAAAAATTCAGTCTGCCGATTTAGCATTTTTTTTTGTGTGTCAAGCCCGGCAAATCGCACCCGTGGGGTAACGGGTGAAACCGACCATACCTTGATTTTTTTTTTAGCGAAAAATAGCTTTTGATTTTGTTGGCGATTCGCGATACACGCAAAAGTGACTAAATTCAGCTAAACTAAAATCAAAAGGACATGACAAATCAAACCAATATCAATCAATAATCAACCAAAATCAGGGTTAGAATTATACCTAAGCCGAGCTTCCTTTCCCTCGTCGAGTTAAGCGCCCGCAGGACCGATTCGATATCCTGCGAAAACAAGAAACGATAATAGAAAATCGCCGAAGCCGAGGATGATGGCGATTGGACGGGAACGGAGAGGGACAGCAGGATTTGGGAGCCGTAGCGGCGGCGGTGATGATCCAAAAATTACCTTTCCTAATTTCCAATTCGTGTCGAACTTGCTTGCGGACGAGGGATTCACGTTCGGGCGATGGACCGGCGTTGTAGGGCTCCCAATGGCGAGGATGAGGAACTTCACGATCACTTTTCAAGTCTTAGCTGCCTCTACTGATTGAAGTTTTCCTCACAAGCTTTTGACTTCTCTCTATTCTTTATGTGTTATTAATCCCGAAGAGAAGAAAACAGATCTTCTTTCGAAAACAATTTCCAGCACACTCTCAAGCTAAGCTTCTCTCACAAGACTTGCGCTTTTGAGCCTGATTCATGACCAAGATACTCTGAATGATCTAGCACAAACGAATGCAAAAATTAGACCTTCAAATATCAATAAAACGTGAGTTGATTGATCCCCGATCCCTCACATTCGCTTATCACATAAGTGCTGTTCTGCATGCATGAAAATAGCACCACATAAACATAACTACAAAACATGATGATGAAGTAGATCTGGACAAGAGTAGCGAAGAAACCAAATCAACCGATTGGATTTATTTGATCGGATTGTGATCCTTCTGACCGGAAGGAAACACTGTCTTCAACCTCCTTCCTGAAAGAATATTACTCCTCCTCTGTCCCTGATCCATCACAATAATCATATTGTGTTTCCCAGGAAAAACGCGGATCCAAGCTTTTCAATGGATCGATCTCTTCCTTCAGAACAATCTGTTTATCATTCTCCGTCGCACTACCCTTGGATTCTTTCTCAATCCGGTTGTCTTCAGCATTTCCAACCTGATTCGAAGGCTCCACATCGCTAGAACCGTTCCCAACGGCGGCGTGCGGTTCGTCAGCACTCGCATCGACTCGAGCATCCTCGCCCATCGGCTCGGGGACGCCATCTCCGTTTGCGCCCGCCGGCGCCTCCGCATTTTCCCGGCCCGCGTCGGCCTCGTCAGCCTTAGCGGGTTCGGCGAGAGCCAAGGCGTCAGGAGCTCGCTCGGAGGGATTCTCGTCGCCGCATTCGCCCTCGGCTCGAGACTTCTCGCAAGCGCCAGCACCCTCGCATTGTTGCGGCCCTTCCTTCTCCCCGATGGGCGCCTTCTCCTCCTGCGCCCGAGCGCCTCCGTCGTCGTCCATCTCTGACCGCCGCAGCGACTAGCCTCAGCGTTAGGAACTCAGCTGTTCGATCTTGGAGGACCCCGCGAAGCACGGAGTGCTCGTTCGCTCCCTCACCCACGAGAGAGAGAGAGAGAGAGGGCAGAGCACGCAGCGTCGCTCCACGCACCCAGAATAGAAGGAGGACAGACGTGAATATCGAAGCGCGGCGGGTGAAGGTTACCCCCCCCCCAGAAGCCGTGGCTGCTTGCAGGCGACAACGGCGGGTTTCTGAGTGCTATACAACTGAGATTTGAAGCTCCTGAAACTTTGGGGGGGAGACGGAGAGAGAGAGAGATAATGGGCGAGGGAGAGAGATCTGAGTGTCTCCCTAATTTTTTTTTTCATCCTCTCAAGCCCCCCGAGAGAGAGCCTGGCGTGGTGAGAATATGTGAGGCGTGAAGGAGAGTTGCGTGCGGATTTTTTTCGTCGTCTTCCAGATGGAGTGATGCGTGAGAGAGTTTTGACGGAGAGAGGGAGGTGAGAGTGATGATCGGTCAGAGAGAGAGAGAGAGAGAGGCGTGCAGGAGATCTGGAAATTTTTTTTAGAGCGAGACGTCAGAGAGAGAGAGTCTGGCGTGAGTGAATGTCTCGCCCCCAAAGAATTATCGTTCCCCCCTTTTGGAAAAACACCCCCCCCCCCCTTTATGCAGGAGAAGACTACTTTTTGTGCGTAGAGATGGGGCTCCCTTACGGAAAAAAAACTGATTCTTTTGCATTTTTCTGAAAATATCCCTATGATGAAATCCAAAATTTCCGGACTTCCTCTTGTATTTCCTTTAATTCACTTATCTGCTGGAGGCACGCTGGTATCCGACACTGTGGGCTGAGCAATCTTTGCCCATGTTTGATTATGCCTTTGAGGTATCAAGAATACCATTCAGCTTCAATCTTGTTCAAATAATCATTGATTGATTGCTTTTTCTTTCCGTTTTACCACATGATCAAGTTCCATTGCCTCTAATAACCTACGATTTCCTATTTGAAAAGGATTCATTTTCTAAGAACGTGGAGATTTAAGCCAATCAGGAATTTTAGGATAATAACCAATCACTCCTTCCTCAGAAAACTCGCATGTGATGGAAAAATTGTAGGCACTTGGGGAATATCTCTTTGATTTCGCTAGCGCACCAATCTTGATCATTTTAAGACAATCTCATGTAAGAGCAAATTTTATGTGATACTGAGCAATACTACATAACCTCTTGCAGAATCGAAATTGTTCACTTAGTCCTTCCTTCACTGCAGGTTATTCCGTCCAAATTCAAAGCACCTATCATTAGTCGAAATGCAGATGCATGAATACATAAATGATTTTTTTTTGTAGGAATTAAAATTAATTCCTTATTTTTTTACTTAAAAATTAACATCAAAATTTAGGTGTCAACAGCTGCCCCTCTTTGAGTGGAAGCTCGCAGAGGTTTCGCTCAAAAACTAAAATTGAAACCTAAATTTTGGAAAAATAAATGATGATGAAAATAATTTTTTGGCGGGAGTTTTAAATCCCATTTTCTGATGTAAAAAAAAAAGGAAAATTGAAACCTAAATTTTGCAAATGCAAATGGTGGTAATAAAATTGTTGGCGGGAATTAAAATCCCATTTTCTGTTGCAAATGATGATGATGAAATTTTTGGCGAGAGATTTTTTTTTATTCTGATGCAAAAGGAAATGATGCATGGAATGTGATACTATAGATAACATGTGCTAAAATTTCTCTTTTCACCATTTTAGAGAGACATGCACACGGATCGCATATGAAAATACCTGTTTTATCAAATATTTCATAATGCTGGTGATTCCCTTAATCTCCATCGCTGTGAGGATCTTAAGGTATTGGGTCCACCCGTCCTCAGGAATTTCTTTCTTCCTGACTCGGGGCTACGCAAGATGTCTGTAAGCCGAATTTGCGAGTTCTGGATTGTAAATCGGTAATGCTTCTGCACCACGATCATCCGCTCATCACGTGGAACGTCGGCTAAGAATAAAGCTTTCGAACCACAATCATCTTCTCGTCCTGTGGAATGTCAGTGGAGAAATGCTTCTGCATCACGATCATCCGCTCATCACGTGAAGCATTGGCTGCGAGTAAAGCTTTCGAACCACGATCATCCGCTCATCACGTGGAACGTCGGCTAAGAATTGGCTTTTGCATCACAATCATCCGCTCATCACGTGAAGCATTGGCTAAGAATAAAGCTTTCGAACCACGATCATCCGCTCATCACGTGAAGCATTGACTAAGAATAAACCTTTCGAACCACGATCATCCGCTCATCACGTGAGGCATTGGCTAAGAATAAAGCTTTCGAACCACGATCATCCGCTCATCACGTGGAACATCAGCTAAGAATTGCTTCTGCATCACGATCATTCGCTCATCACGTGAAGCATTGGCTAAGAATGAAGCTTTCGAACCATGATCATCAGCTCATCACGTGGAACGTCGGCTGAGAATTGGCTTCTGTATCACGATATCTTCTCATCACGTGAAGCATTGGCTGCAGGGCGGATTTGCGAAATGCTGGTATTGCAATCAGGTAAAAACTGAATCACATTCATCCTTTATGTGAAACAGTGGACAGAATTACGAAATGATGGTATCGTCATCTGAGAAAATCTGAATCATGTTCATCCTTTACATGAAATAGCGAACAGAATTGCGAAATGCTGGTATCGCAATCTGAAAAAATCTGAATCACATTCATCCTCTATGTGAAACAGCGAACAGAATTGCGAAATGCTGGTATCGCAATCTGAGATGATCTGAATAGGGTGCTCGAGTTATGGATCGAGCGGGCCTGATTGTCTTTTGGGATCTTCTGTCTATATCACCGTGCTTAGTTTGATACCTGCAACATTGAAGATGCGGTCGTCCAAGCCTGAAAAAGAATCAGAAAACTTACCTGAGTTGACTGAAACCCGGCTTTTAGGATTTGCTGAATTGGCGTGCTCAACCTGTTCAGTTCATAAGAAAACGGTGTTTTGCATGAACCTTAATGCAAATGCAACAATTTGTGAGCTTCTATTTGCATTGTAAAGCTCCACTGGGGATTTTGTCAATAAGGAAAACTGTCTGATCCTTTCGACAAAATTTGACCAAATAGAATGAGGAACCTTCAGTCAGAAAGGACTTTCTCTCACTCTCTTTGAAAAGGCTATTTGACCCGACCATTGATGCGGGCATGAGAATCACTCGGAGCTGTCCTCATCACACTTGATAAGGGTCCGGGTAATCTTGCAATCAGCATGACCAGACCAATCCACGAGGTCTTTTCAAGGACTGTAATTCACGCTTGATCAAAGGCTATTCAAAGGGGACTTGTATGAGTCGTTAGGCCATGAAATGAGATCTTCATCAGCTGCATTGGGTTTACAAGTTAGGAACCTTGCCAAATGAGATAAAAATGATCTTGCTCGCACTTCTTCGAGCAATATTTATAAGCATTTGAAACCCTATATTAACCCAAGTGCCTTAATCTGAAGAGACTTTTGGTAAGGGTTGTGATGTTGGTTCAGGGTAGGCTTGAGATGAATGGCTTATTTCCACAAATGGGTTGTGTAAAGATGAGATTGGTGGTCATCCATTCTTGATATTTCAGGCAAGAGTGCCGCTGGTAATCTTTGCCGATGTACTTCATAAAAGGTTGTTCTTTGAGGAACATTTTATGAATCAACTCAGGTGAGACCTCCCTTCCTTTCGGAGATTTTTATGTGAGAGCTCTTTTCTCTTTCCCTTTTCTTTCTAATGGGAGTGAGCTCTTTTCTTTTTCTTGCATGGTAAGCATCACCATTTTTTTTTTTGCATGGCTAGCCTTTCTTTTTTTTTTTTCTTTTTTCTACAGCGAGCTCTTTTGAAAAGAAAAGAAGAGTCTCATCTGAATTGTCTGCATGTTGTGCTGGCAAATTTTCAAGTTTCAGCTTGCTCCAAGGCATTTTGATCATCTGTCAAATAGTTTGAAATGATTTCCTTTCAGGATGATCACCAATTGAGTTTCGAGAAATAAATCTGTTGCTCAAGTTGGGCTAAGCAAAGGGATGAATGTGTATGGGTATAGAAATGAAATGCTTTTCATCATGTCTAAAGCACTTGAGCTAACATAGAATTCACATGCGATAAATACACTTGAAGATTGATGCAAGTGAAAGCAAGAAAATTCTACTCATGCTTTGAATTTTGTGAAATTTGCCCCAATGTGGGGTTGTTCCTGACATGGGTATGAAAACGAAACCACCGTTCAAAGGAGTTTAGCAAAGGGAGACCTGTAGTGTTTGGATAGAGGAAATGAATGCCTCACATCATCTTGGTCGTCATACTTTTCGCAAGATAACCCTTTCACCTTGTAAGCATGTAAATCTTCACACTTACTTACTTGGGATATGATATAGGACGTGTATGGAAATAGCTTGCCTTTCATCGTCCTGGCGTTCCTCATTCAAAATGATAAATTCAATTGGATCAAAGAGACTTCCTGATTGAAATCATCTCACAGTGTAGATTAGCAATGCAGTCAAAAATATGATGAGATTAATTTGATTTGATCATCCATAATATCAAAAAATGAATGTAGATCAAATATAGCCGTGCATAAATCGTGCAAGTACATTCAGATGTGAAAGAAATCTCAAGGAATGGGGAACAATGGATTGCCCCAGTATATGTGAGTATATCAACCAAGTCAGGACGTTTAGTCCTCGGGTTGAGCATCGACTCATTCCTATATTTGCCCCAGAGAGAGGGACACATGTACAAAGGAGTTGGGTAAGACTTGAGGTGCTCTGGTTGCCCCAGTTTAATGGCAATGACTGTCATGGTCAGTCGTATGCTCCTGCAAAAGGAAAGTGTCACCCTTAAAATAATGTGAAACAGGGAGATATACGTCGTTTTTCAAGTCGGGGTCTGCTTGCCCCCATTTTCAGTCAGGATGGGGGCGAGTATAGCTTTCACCAAGACATGAGATTGCCCCAACATGGCTAGTGCTGGGAATTTGATTTCGAGCAATGGTATACGACTTGTTTCCACGTTTAATCCTGCATGGAAAAGCATTCATGAATAAGAACCTCAAGAAAATGAAATGAACAAAAGTTCGGGATGTTCTTGACTGTCGATCTGCTTTTAGGACATGTTTCCTAGCTCGGCACATGCAAGAAGGAAAACAGACAGTAATTTCCAATAATGATCAGGCAAGGTGAGAGATACTCCCTTCTGAAATCAAGTGACTTTGGTCTTGCTCCCTCTTTTGACATGGCATGATTAATGGATCAGTCAAGGTTGAGGCATGGATCGGCCTCAGCTGACTGATGAACTAATTTTTGAACTGACTGATGCGATGTGACTGATAAGTAGATTGAGGAATCAGCTAAGGATTGCCCCAAGAGTCATCATTTGGGTTGCTTCAAATGCTTAATCACCATGTGTGAAACGTCCAAGAATCAACTGGGTTAATGCCCAGTCAAATTGGAGAAGCTGCCCCCTACCCCCTGGATTGACTAGAGACGTGAGAATGATATTGATCTGGGTCTACGCCCGCTTCCTCGATGATGAATTCTCTTAGCTTCTGAAGAGTCTAATCATCCCATGTGTCCCAAGTAACACCACGAGGGAAACGACGACTAGATGAGGATGGTTTATCTTTCAACAGGTGTGGGTATTCCAATCGCATGCTTGAGACCACTAGTAAATCTTGATCTCCTCCACAATATTCCCACGCACGGAACATAAGATCCCCAGCATCAATCGGGTCTTGGATCCGAAATCGCAGGGTAACACATTCTTCGAGGGAGTGACCTTCTTGGCCATAGTGGAAATCACAAGATTTGCTAGAGCAGGAATTCTGGAAGCTCATAGTCTGATGAGGTGCCTGCTCTCGCTGAATTACTCCCTTCTTTTGGAGTATTGGCCATATGATGGATATTCTTGTGCAAAGCGGAGTAAGCTCTCTTCCTATCACTGATGGAGGCTTGTCACGGGGGAGTTGATTTGTAAGATATGTCAAGTCGGATCGAATCATTTCAACCTGATGCTCAAGAAGTTGAACAGTACGCTCCATTGTTTTGAACATACCATTCATCTGAACAACCCTGGCGTGCATCTCTTCTAGAAGTTGATCGATTCTTTCACTTGTAATGACTGCAACTTCAGCTCGATCAATCATTCTACTTGCTCCAGATCGAGTATTATTGGAGTGTGAAGGATCCATGATATATCACCTAGAAAGAAAAGCCACACGAAGATTAGTAAAGTGAGTGAGATAGTGGGTCAGTCCATGACAACTCTCTAGACTCAATAAACAAAGCAAAAATTTGAATCAGGCAATTTTTCAGTTCCGTCGACCTTCACGATAAAATTCGTCATAATTGGCACGTTGGTCAAGAAATTTTCAAATTTTATGAGCTGATCTAGGACTTAACGATGAACAACTTTGATGTTCAGACTTAAGGCTAAAAGTAAACGGATCAGTACAGTTTAATATTTCTTTGGAAAAATTTTATCCAGAAAACTGTTCTGTCCGGTTTTTATTAAACGCATGAAGGTCCCCCTTAAAATGCGAATTAAAATCTGGAATCTTGCAAATTATTAGTTGAGAAATCAACCTACAACTTTCATGTTTAGTGGTTCAGCAAGGGATGTCATTTAAAAATAGTAACCAGCAAGACAAGATGGGCACCACAAAACTGCCGAAATTCCAGCTTACAAGATTCTTAATGAAAATTTGTTAATAAATGGAATACACCATGGATTAGTCTCAAAATTTTAAAGATGATAGCTCAAAATTTTTGGAATATTTTTCATTTAGACACTAGAACTTGAAAATGCCCAGAATGTACTCCAGAAAATCAAACCATGCAAAGTATTTGCCTAAACATAGTCATGGACCGACCCGAAAATATAAGTAAGCATGAGGATAAGGATTGAAGAGAGTATCGCCTTTTGAGACGTCTGAAATGACCAATCACATAGACATGCAGATGAAATCGTGAGGTTTACTAACTAATAGGCTTCAAAGGTGGAGCCACAAGGATACTCGGACCAAGCCAACTGGGGTTTGCGGCTGGATCGAGTTCCCCCGTAGACATCCGGCTCAGCCAAGTGAAGACCCGCATCACCAGGGTAAGTGACGAGGGTACACGCTCTCGGCACCGATTTAGAAAGGTTCGGGACTTGAAAAGGACGACTCAGGCCACAGGGTAATGGCCGAAGTGTCCCTAACCAAGTACCATCCTAAGCCTAGCCATTCAGGTCCAACGGCAGGTTGTGTGTGCAAGGTGTAGTGTCTATTCAACTAAGGCATGCATAGCAGATTATATCGAGACAACGCTTCTATACATAAACTCCTTCAAACTGCAAAACAAAGGTCAGCAAACACTCTCCCCTTATAACTCCTAGCTTGCACAAAAAGGGTTAACAAACACCTCCCCTTATCACTCCAGCCCTGTAAAAACATTTAACACCTTAAGGTGAGGTTCAATCAATCCACTCTAGACATCCAAGGAATCTAAACAGCCTAAATCCTCTACAACTTTTAAATTTTTTGAAAGGTTCAGATAACTTAATTAAGCATTCATATTTCTCGAAAAATAAAAAGTTAGTCCCCAGTGGAGTCGCCAAGCTGTTGCAACCTAAAAATTAATTTTAGGTTAATCGGATTATTAGGCAAGTTATCGAGAACTAACCTACTGCGGATTCTCCCAAACCCTACCGAATTGCAACACGAAAAATTAGAACAAATGAGGAGTCGCCACTAATCGTTCGAAATAGGTCGATTAGAAACCTAGGTAAACTAACGGGAGAACTAATTCACCGTTGCGAACCAGAGATCTTGGATTCGGGGATTTGGTTACGATAATCGACTTAGACTTACGCCCTTTTGGTACCTAGATTCCTTTTTTTTATGGATTTTTCTTGAAAAATGACAACTCGGAAATCAATTCAAGGCTTTTTTTTTTTATTTCGAATAACAGAAAGGTAAATGAATTACTGATGCAATGTATGACCTAAAACGATATGACATATGACGAATTATTAAAAGGTACAAAATTCAAATAATCAAAAATTACAAATAAAGAATCAACTGACTCGAAATTAAAAAAAAACATAAATAAAAAGAAAATTCGAAAATACACTTTGACAATTCCGAAAATCCTAAAAAAACTAAACAGAATTTTCCCCGATGCTCTCATCTTGATCTTGCTGGGCTTGGGCCGCCGTCTGATCCTGACATCACCCTTCTTGCAAGGCCCACACTTTGGAGCGGTTCTGATAGCCTGTCGCCTCTTCATGATCTTCCTATGAAAGTTGTTGATTACGACAGTCCCGTCCATCTTTCTAACCTCCCTATGACCCAACTCTATTAGGCCCACAACATCGGGCTTTTCCTAGTCCAGCTAATCCTAATTAACTGAAAATTACATTACAAATAAAATGACATGAGATACATGGGATGACATGCGAGATGATATGGCAATATGCGGAATGAATTGGTCATCATTTTTTTTAGGAATTCGAAATTTGCTAAACAAAAAACGAGCTCACCATTTTTATTCATTTTTTCGAAAATTATTATTATTTATTTTTTTATTTCCGAAAATTATGTCTATTTTCCCATTAAATTCGAAAATCAATCCGGGATTTGTCACCAATCACTTTCAAAGATATTTGCGCGCCTTCCATGTTCGGAAATCGGGATTGCCATTTATTAAACGCACCTTCCTTTTAAAAAAGGATCTGATTCAAACCTTCCTAGCTCGACACTTTCGTTACCGAACGAGATAGACTTGAAACGGGAAGCTAACCTAGATAAGGCAACGACAGGATTTCAATCAATCAATTTCTATCCCTTAAGCAAGCAATCACGCCAACATGGCAAGGATTCAAAACTCCGAAAAAATCAAATTTTTATTTCTAAAAATTCAGTCTGCCGATTTAGCATTTTTTTTTGTGTGTCAAGCCCGGCAAATCGCACCCGTGGGGTAACGGGTGAAACCGACCATAACTTGATTTTTTTTTTAGCGAAAAATAGCTTTTGATTTTGTTGGCGATTCGCGATACACGCAAAAGTGACTAAATTCAGCTAAACTAAAATCAAAAGGACATGACAAATCAAACCAATATCAATCAATAATCAACCAAAATCAGGGTTAGAATTATACCTAAGCCGAGCTTCCTTTCCCTCGTCGAGTTAAATGCCCGCAGGACCGATTCGATATCCTGCGAAAACAAGAAACGACAATAGAAAATCGCCGAAGCCGAGGATGATGGCGATTGGACGGGAACGGAGAGGGACAGCAGGATTTGGGAGCCGTAGCGGTGGCGGTGATGATCCAAAAATTGCCTTTCCTAATTTCCAATTCGTGCCGAACTTGCTTGCGGACGAGGGATTCACGTTCGGGCGATGGACCGGCGTTGTAGGGCTCCCAATGGCGAGGATGAGGAACTCCACGATCACTTTTCAAGTCTTAGCTGCCTCTACTGATTGAAGTTTTCCTCACAAGCTTTTGACTTCTCTCTATTCTTTATGTGTTATTAATCCCGAAGAGAAGAAAACAGATCTTCTTTCGAAAACAATTTCCAGCACACTCTCAAGCTAAGCTTCTCTCACAAGACTTGCGCTTTTGAGCCTGATTCATGACCAAGATACTCTGAATGATCTAGCACAAACGAATGCAAAAATTAGACCTTCAAATATCAATAAAACGTGAGTTGATTGATCCTCGATCCCTCACATTCGCTTATCACATAAGTGCTGTTCTGCATGCATGAAAATAGCACCACATAAACATAACTACAAAACATGATGATGAAGTAGATCTGGACAAGAGTAGCGAAGAAACCAAATCAACCGATTGGATTTATTTGATCGGATTGTGATCCTTCTGACTGGAAGGAAACACCGTCTTCAACCTCCTTCCTGAAAGAATATTGCTCCTCTTCTGTCCCTGATTCATCACCATAATCATATTGTGTTTCCCAGGAAAAACGCGGCTCCAAGCTTTTCAATGGATCGATCTCTTCCTTCAGAACAATCTATTTATCATTCTCCGTCGCACTACCCTTGGATTCTTTCTCAATCCGGTTGTCTTCAGCATTTCCAACCTGATTCGAAGGCTCCGCATCGCCAGAACCATTCCCAACGGCGGCGTACGGTTCGTCAGCACTCGCATCGACCCGAGCATCCTCGCCCACCGGCTCGGGGACGCCATCTCCGTTTGCGCCCGCCGGCGCCTCCGCATTTTCCCGGCCCGCGTCGGCCTCGTCAGCCTTAGCGGGTTCGGCGAGAGCCAAGGCGTCGGGAGCTCGCTCGGAGTGATTCTCGTCGCCGCATTTGCCCTCGGCTCGAGACTTCTCGCAAGCGCCAACACCCTCGCAATGTTCCGGCCCTTCCTTCTCCCCGATGGGCGCTGTCTCCTCCCGCGCCCGAGCGCCTCCATCATCGTCCATCTCAGACCGCCGCAGCGACTCGCCTCAGCGTTAGGAACTCAGCTGTTCGATCTTGGAGGACCCCGCGAAGCACAGAGTGCTCGTTCGCTCCCTCACCCACGAGAGAGAGAGAGAGAGAGAGAGAGAGAGAGGCAGAGCACGCAGCGTCGCTCCACGCACCCAGAACAGAAGGAGAACAGACGTGAATATCGAAGCGCGGCGGAGTGAAGGTTACCCCCCCCCAGAAGCCGTGGCTGCTTGAAGGCGACAACGGCGGGTTTCTGAGCGCTATACAATTGAGATTCGAAGCTCCTGAAACTTTGGGGGGGGAGACGGAGAGAGAGAGAGAGAGAGAGAGATAATGGGCGAGGGAGAGAGATCTGAGTGTCTCCCCAAATTTTTTTTTTCGTCCTCTTAAGCCCCCCGAGAGAGAGTCTGGCGTGGTGAGAATATGTGAGGCGCGAGGGAGAGTCGCGTGCGGATTTTTTTCGTCGTCTTCCAGATGGAGTGATGCGTGAGAGAGTTTTGAACGAGAGAGGGAGGTGAGAGTGATGATCGGTCAGAGAGAGAGAGAGAGAGGCGTGCAGGAGATCTGGAAATTTTTTTTAGAGCGAGACGTGAGAGAGAGAGAGAGTCTGGCGTGAGTGAATGTCTCGCCCCCAAAGAATTATCGTTCCCCCCTCCCCCCCCCCCCCTTTATGCAGGAGAAGACTACTTTTTGTGCGTAGAGATGGGGCTCCCTTACGGAAAAAAAACTGATTCTTTTGCATTTTTCTGAAAATATCCCTATGATGAAATCCAAAATTTCCGGACTTCCTCTTGCATTTCCTTTAATTCACTTATCTGCTGGAGGCACGCTGGTATCCGACACTGTGGGCTGAGCAATCTTTGCCCATGTTTGATTATGCCTTTGAGGTGTCAAGAATACCATTCAGCTTCAATCTTGTTCAAATAATCATTGATTGATTGCTTTTTCTTTCCGTTTTACCACATGATCAAGTTCCATTGCCTCTAATAACCTACGATTTCCTATTTGAAAAGGATTCGTTTTCTAAGAACGTGGAGATTTAAGCCAATCAGGAATTTTAGGATAATAACCAATCACTCCTTCCTTAGAAAACTCGCATGCGATGGAAAAATTGTAGGCACTTGGGGAATATCTCTTTGATTTCGCTAGCGCACCAATCTTGATCATTTTAAGACAATCTCCTGTAAGAGCAAATTTTCTGTGATACTGAGCAATACTACATAACCTCTTGCAGAATCGAAATTGTTCATTCAGTCCTTCTTTCACTGTAGGTTATTCCGTCCAAATTCAAAGCACCTATCATCAGTCGAAATGCAGATGCATGAATACATAAATGATTTTTTTTTTGTAGGAATTAAAATTAATTCCTGATTTTTTTTTACTTAAAAATTAACATCAAAATTTAGGTGTCAACAGCATTCTGACCAACAATCAACATGTCATCAACATAGAGCAATAAGATAATAAAATCACATTCAGAGAATTTCTGCACAAATACACAATGATCAGAAGTAGTCTTCTTATAGGATTGCTCCCCATAAAAGACTCAAATTTTCTGTACCATTGCCTCGGCGCTTGTTTTAAGCCATACAAGATTTTCTTCAGTTTGCAAACATAATTCTCTTTACCTTTTACCTGAAAGCCTTCAGACTGCTCCATGTATATGTTTTCCTCCAAATCACCGTGAAGGAAAGCGGTCTTCATGTCCATCTGCTCAACCTCGAGATCAAGGCTAGCTGCTAAACTCAAAACAACTCGAATTGAAGACATTTTTACAACTGGTGAGAAGATCTCATCATAGTCAATTCCCTTTTTCTGATTGAAGCCTTTAACAACCAATCTGGCTTTATATCGATGACGCGAAGTCGTCTCATCTTGCTTCAATTTATAAACCCATCGGTTCTTCAAAGCTCTTTTACCCTTAGGTAATGCCACCAACTCAAAAGTGTGATTGTCATGCAATGACTTCATCTTATCATGCATTGCATCAAACCATTCCTTCTTGTTCTTATCTTCTACTGCTTCTTCAAAAGTTTTAGACTCACCTGCATCTGTCAACAAAACATACTCATTAGAGGAATATCTAGTAGATGAGGTGTGGTCTCTAGCATACCTCCTCAAAGCAGTTGTTGGTGGAGCTAATGGTGCAATCTCTTGAGCATCAATGTCATCTTAATGATGCTGATCTTCCTGAGCCTGATCTTCAACCGGCTGATCATTCTGAGTCTGACCCTGAACCTGCTGATCTATAGTCTGACCTTGAATACCATCTTCAACTTGATCATGCAACTGTTCCTGCAATTCAAAAGGTGAGATTGAGCTAGTATCAACTAACATATCAGAATCACGGGAATATGTCTTCTTCATCTTCTCAATATCACAAATGGTTTCATTCTCAACGAATACTACATCTCGACTTCTGATAATTTTCTTTGCAATTGGATCATAAAGCCTGTAGCCAAATTCATCAGAACCATAACCAAGAAAGATGCACTCTTTTGTCTTGACATCTAACTTGGACCTCTCATCCTTTGGAACATGAACAAAAACTTTACAGCCAAACACCTTTAGATGATCATATAAAATTTCCTTTCCAAACTAAACTCTGTCTGGAACATCACCATCTAAAGCAACAATGGGAGAAATATTAAGAACATGTACCACCGTACTCAAAGCCTCTCCCCGAAAAGATTTAGGCAATTTTGCATCTGAAATCAAACATTTGACTCTCTCAATCAGTGTTCTGTTCATTCTTTCCGCTACGCCATTTAACTCAGGCGTTTTAGGAGGTGTCTTCTGATGTCGAATTCCCTGTTGCATGCAATATTCATCAAATGGTCCGATGAACTCACCACCGTTATCTGAACGAATGCATTTCAACTTCTTTACAGTCTGTCTTTCAACTGAAACTTGAAACTGCTTGAATGCATCTAACACTTGATCCTTCGTCTTCAAGAAATAAACCCATAATTTTCTTGAATGGTCATCGATGAAGGTTACAAAGTAAGCTGCACCACCAAGTGTTAGTGGTTTTATTGGACCGCAAACATCTGAATGCACTAGTTCTAGCAACTCTGATTTTCTCGAAGGCGGATGACTCTTGAAAGAAACTCTTCGTTGTTTTCCTGCTAAACAATGTGCACACTTCTCAAGTCTTGCACTCTTTATTCCAGAGAGTAAACCATTTTTAGCTAATAAGCCAATTCCTTTCTCACTAATGTGACTAAGCCTCTTGTGCCATACTGCAGTTGCATTCTCATCTTCCACAATATTACACATATCCTTGGAAATCTTAGCCTGAAATAAATATAAGGAAGATTGTTTCATACATCTAGCCACAATTATTGAGCCTCTGGTGAGTTTCCACCGACCATTGTCAAAAGTACTGCATCATCAAGCTTTCCAGTTGAAATCAGATTCAGACGAATATCAGGAATATGTCTAACATCTTTCAAAATTAGTTTTGCTCCGGTACTAGTCTCCAAGCACACATCTCCTATGCCAACAACAGTAGCCAAACAGTCATTACCCATCCTTAAGGTACCAAAATTTCCTGACCTGTAGGATGTAAAGAATTCTTTCCTGGAGGTAATATGAAGAGAAGCTCCACTATCAATAACCCAGTTTGAATCATCACATGCAAAATTAACATTATCATCATAGCAAACAATAACAAGTTCATCAGTAGCAGTTGCTACCCGATCATCACTACAATTATTTCTTCTCTCGTTATTTTCATTGCCATTTTTCTTCTCATTCCTTATCTCATTTTTTAGCTGGAAGCAATTTTTCTTCATATGACCCATCTTACCACAGTGATGACACTCAATAGTCTTCTTCCATGATCTTGACTTGCTTCGGCTCTTGTATCTACCTTTCGGACCTCTACTTTGACTTCTGCTCCTGTTTTCAACAACTAGAGCTTCCGAATGAGAGGAAGAACCATGTGTTTTTCTTCTCATCTCTTCATTCAGAACACCACTTTTTGCAAAATCCATTGTAGCAATACCATCAGGTGCAGCATTAATTAAAGACATACGAAATATCTCCCAAGAATCCGGTAAGGTACATAGCAGCCAAAGTCCCTACACTTCATCATCAAATTTAATATTCATGGCAGAAAGTTGATCTATCACTCCCTGAAACTCATTCAAGTGATCTGATATAGATTGGCCATCTTTATAATGCAACTCCATAAATTGTTTAATCAAACATATTTTGTTGTTGCCAGTCTTCCGTGCATATAATGACTCCAGCTTATTCCACAATATCCTAGCATGAGATTCTTTGCTGATGTGATTCAAAACATTATCATCGACAAATTATCGAATAAATCAACACACAATTTTGTGCTCAAGATTCCAATCGGCATCGCTCATATTATCAGGTTTAGTATCAACAAACACTGGTAAATGCCACCGTTTCACATATAGTAGATCTTCAATCTTTCCTCTCCACACATGATAATTCTTTCCATTCAAAATAACCATTCTGCTCACGTTCGGTTCCATCGTTCAGTCAAAAATAATGCTCTGATACCACTATATTGGGAAAAAATAGACAGCGGATAAAACTTTCCCTCTTTGACTAAACCTGTGAGAAATCGATTCGAGCACAACTAATGAAAATATGCAAGTTGAAAGAAAAACCAACACCAGAATTTTAACATGGAAAACCCCTTCAATGCGAAGGATAAAAACCACGAGACCGATCACGGAGTGTACCCGAATCTCCACTATATATCAATCGTTTGGGTACACAAACTCGCTGAATACAACGACAATAAAATCCCAAAGTTATAAGTGGAGATCAAGCAGCAACAACACATTAAACGAGAGAGATGGATGAAAATCACCCCCAAAATTGCAGTCTGAAAAACGTCCACAAACAGCTACAGTAGAAACCTTCAAATCACGATCCAACCGCACAGAATCAAGAACAACGAGTCTTGAAACTGCTGTCAAAATTCCAGCCCAATCGGACCACGGATCGACCTCCGATCGTTGATTTGATCTTCGATGGACGCCCAGAAAAACTGCAGTATTTTTCTGCGTTTTTTGTTTTTTTTCTCCTCTCGGTGGCTGCTCTCTCTCTCACGTGTTTTCTGCTAGTTGCTGCTGCTGCCCTAGGTATCAATTAAAAACAAAGGGCAATGGGCTGGACTTGCTTTTTAAAAAAGCCCAACACTTTTCTCGTAGCACTCCGGAAATAATCAATAGTACCCCGAGGCTTTGCCACTTCTTAAGCTCAATTGGAACATTATTTGTTTTTTAATCGTACTTTGCATAAGTAATCCATGGTCCTAGGAATTTCGACCAAAAAAACAAAAAAATTCCTAGGATGGGAAGCTGCATTGTCGCAACCTAAAATTCGGTTTGAATTTCAAGTTAATGGATTACCAGATTAATTAAATAAATTAACTAACCCGGTCCGAGCTCTCCCAAGTTCTACCAATTCGCAACTTAGGTTTGAATTATTTTTAATTTCGGAGCCGCCACTAATCTTTTTTGGTAGGTAGATTAGATACCTAAATAAAGTACAGGAGAATACTTTATTTTCTGCTAACCAGAGATTTAGGTTCGGGGACTTGATTATGTTAATTTTTTCAATTAACACCCTTTCGGTACCATTCTTGTGACAAATTTCCTTGATTGGCACATTCCATTGATTTCGCTTGAAGATCAAGGTGCAATTTTTTTTTTCTGGATTTAATGAATGCATGCAAAATGCAACCAAATGACATGCAATGTGATGTGAAACTACATGACGTAAGAAAAGATGATCATGCATGATGACTCTTGAAAAATTAAATTTTAATGCAATAAAGAATGTAAATTCTAATCTAAATGACATGCGACATGGTGATGCATGAGCTTGGATGACATGGCAGGGTAATGCATGAATGACATGGAAAAATGCATGATATATTTTGAAAATTGGATTTTGATGCACGAGAGATATGAGTCCAATTCACATGCATGCAAAAATAGATGAACTATGCTAATGACGTAAAAATACATGACAAATTAAACTATATGAAATGAAAATGAAATATCATGACCTTTAATGAATTTTCGGTTTTCGATTAATTGGTTCGACAATTAACACAAATTAATTAATTAAAATCCAATTTATATTAAGAGTCACCCTTGAGATATGATTTCCGAAATTTCAATTAAGACTATGACAAGATGATTTTTTATGATTTTTATTTAAAATGAATCAAATAAAAATATAATAGACCTTGAGCATAATGCACCTTAAATTCCGAAATTTTCGATGAATTCACTTCGTACCCTGGGGGTCGAGTCAGAAGGTAATTTATTCATGTCGTACCCTGGGGGTCGGGTTAGATAGTGAATTTTGGAATTTGTCGATTCGGTCCCAAAGTTATGGGATATGTTAGACAAATTGATGTGTGGATGACGTCGTACCACGGGGGTGAAGTCAAATAGTCATCACAATGCACATATTCTGAGGGACAAGGCACGAGGGAGCATGTATTATACTCAAGATAGATTATAAAAATATTTGAATTAAAAAAGATGATCTTCGGCCAAACTAGGGACATGTGCCGAATTTTGAAGGGGATAAGCCCCTATCCACCAAGGATTGCATATCTTTAAAACTCAAAAAATTATCTCTCAAGATTTGAAATGAATTTTTAGACAATTCTCCATATTTTAAAAATATGTTTGGAATTTTCAATCGGGCTGCAATCTTATCCAAAATGTTCTAATTTTAGAAAAGAAATTCAAATTTGACCATCAGAAAATTGTGCTCGATATTAAAAATAATGATCAATATTCAAACTATCTCGAATTCAAGCCACAAGACACATCAAATATCCAGAGATATACCACAAATCCGAAAATGATTCAAGATATTATTGGAAATCAAACAATTCAGATTTTAGTTCAAAAATCTATCCAACGTGTAAACAAGGCAACAAGATAATGTCAATAGGAAGAGAAATCTGGAAGTTACCTTGTCTAGCAAATATCGTCTTCCCTGAATCGAATTTCGGTTGGGACTTGAGCACCAAGCTTCGAGAAGTGTACTGGTCGGCAAGAGGAATTGTGCACGCCTAACGCATAAGAATTCCGTCGAGGCTTATCTTGACATCAGTAAATTCCAGCTCTTAATTTGCCCGAGAAGAAGTGCCCAGCAGCAAGCTTATTATGCGAAAATAGCAAGGAAAACACTCCCAATAATACCGAAAAAACCTGCACTGGAAATCAAGTGAAATCGAGCCCAATAGCTGCTGTTTTTACACGAAATCAGCATTAAAAAAAAGTCCCGGACAGCAGAGATCTTCAAGCACCAGACAGTAGCATTAAACGGCAATAAAAAGGGGTAAAAACTGGTCCGGACAGCGTCAAAATAAACACAAAACAGCAGTGTTCTCTCTTCGCACGCAGCAGAATTTTTGGATGTCACCTGCACAAAAGAATTGAAAACACTCTAGCGATTGCCTCCGCAAACCTGCTGGCTCGATTTCTCGGATGATTATGATGGCTCGCACAAAGGGAACACGGATCGCATCCAAACCTTCCCTGTAGGATGCCCACGGCGGTTGGAGATTTGTGGGAATTCCTTGCAAGATTCCACTACTTCGCTTCGTCCAATTGTTGTTCAAAACTCTGCAGCAGGTTGCTTTCTTTTCTATAATCCTGCATGAACGTGCTGGGCATTGAGGACCAGACACCTGTGAGGACAAAGTCAAACATTAGTAGAACTAATCCAAGTGAGGTAAGAAACCCGAAGTACAGAATTTGCTCGAGTCGACGCAGTGAAGTATGGTAGTATGTCGTTGCGGTTGGTCGGCGAGATGGATGGAGGCACAGTGGCTGGGCTGTGGTGTTGATAGGTAAGATCACAGCGTATGAAAAAGCAGTCGGAGTTCGCGGCCACAGGCGCTTGGATGGAGAAAAGTCTTCTTTGTGTGTTTTCCCCTTTTGCCTTTCAAATCAGCCGTGTGAAAATTTTATTGGCCTCCCAAAATCTGCCGTGTTTTACTGAGTTGGCCTCCTCGTTACGTGATCTAGATGTGTTTATATAGAGAACGCATAGGTCAAACCCTGACAATGCGGGCCTAAGCTTTGGCCTTATTTCAATTAATAAACTTTAATTTAAAGGCCTTTTCTTGAATTAAAATTTAGTGGGCTGAATTAAATATTAAAATAAACCCAAGATCGCTTTGAATTTTGACACAACCCCCATGCCTTAGCCTAATTTCTCATGCTATATCGATTACTTGTCAAATTTTGGGTCCGCTTCCATCGTCAGTCCAATGCAAAATGTAATGCATGAATGGATAAAATAAACTATCTTATATGACAAATGGCTTAGTTATTTTTTGTAGGAACTAAAATTTAATTCCTGATTTTATATGCAAAATAAATGATTAAAAGGAAAAGTCAAAATTTAGGTGTCAACATGCATAGGTCACATGCTCTTCCTTAAAAAATAGTAACACACAACTCAATGACGAACATTCTGCAAATGGAGACTCAAGACCTGAACTCCAACCGCTTGTATGGGATGAGCCTAGCCATCCGCATACTATCAAGCCATGTATGGTTCTAGTTAAGTTGCAAGATTTGTACTTGCATTTGCTTAACAACTAACTGTACTGGTAAGTATTGTTTTTACTTTGGGTTTTTACTGGGCCGATCAATTTTGGAGTGGACACCTGAAACCTATCATGTTAGAACCGGTTTTCAATTTTTGTAACTTGGATCCTACCTTGTTTACCCTGAAATTGACTTTGGAACATGCATACCTTCATTTCCAGTTCGGTTCCAAGGTCTACCTAAGAGCCTTTTTTTTTTTTCCTTATGAAACCGGTTCCAAATTCGGTCCAGTCCGTTCGGTTCCCAAATGGTTCTTCACTCGGAACCAGGAATGAGACCCATTTTTTTGGGTGGTCTCTCGGATAGAACCGGTCCAGTTGCATGTAATTTTGTCAGCTCTATGTAAGTAAAAACAATACACGTACATTTACTAATAATACGCGTATGTTACTCAAATCTCTCTCTACGTAGTAACTTTCCTTCTCTTGCTGCATCATATGCATTTCTTTCTGAGTTTTGGCTCCAATTTGTAGATACATAAATCTTGATCAGGCAGCTATATTGTAATTTGTGTTGCAGGGGTTCTAATTTAGTAAGCTGAATTTAATATTAGTGGTCGAACATTTGGACGATATGAAGTGGATTGCATGAAACATGTGAACTGTAACTTTCCGTGTGAGTGAGTTGAAGTGTATTAGTGGTAAAACATAAGGACAATATAAAGTGAATTGCATGAAAAACGTGGCTGGAGAAGCTGCATTAAGGTGATTCACAATGTTCTACATAGGAAAATGCTTCCACGTCAGTTTGATGGTCAGTTATTTCTGATTGTAGATTCAGACATCATCACCGCATGTTTTTCATAAAACACTTATTAATTAAAGGATCGTAGGGTCAGAAATAATGATAGTTCTCTCAGACCGTCGGGCTAGCAACTCTCTTCCGCATATGCATGGAAAATAATTTTCTTTCCTTAATTTTGAATTCGCTATATTCCAAATTGATAAGGTCCAATCGCTAATCTACTATGATTTACAAGATCGAAATATATATTTGGAT
Organism: Rhodomyrtus psidioides; assembly: GCA_021437785.1. Classification (NCBI taxonomy): domain Eukaryota; kingdom Viridiplantae; phylum Streptophyta; class Magnoliopsida; order Myrtales; family Myrtaceae; genus Rhodomyrtus; species Rhodomyrtus psidioides. The sequence goes on along the minus strand of JAILYB010000162.1, from coordinate 1,157,673 downwards.
GTCAATGAGTTAATATTTTCTTAACTAGTTTTAGATGAAATGTTCTAAATTATGTTTCCTTGTTATTTTTTTTTATTGAGCACATTAACGAGTGCGTGGAAAGCACTTGTTAAATGTACTTAACAAGGAAATATCATGATTTTCAGTGTGCTGATTGCAGAGAAAATTACCAAAAAAGTCATAAACTTATTGCACTTGAACCAATTCAGCCCAAAACTTTTTTTTTGGCCGATTTTGTCCTAAACATTTTTGCAATTGTGTCAATTCAGTCTATTAGGCTAATTTTAGCTGGCTAGATAGTGCCAGCCATCCGGCAACATAATATATATATATATATATATATATATATATATATAACCTTTTACTTTTTATATGAAATGTTCTAAATTTACCTCGTCATTTTTTCCAATAAAATCGAGTAAGACATTTTTCTGTAGTCCATGATTGTATTTTGTAGTTTTGATTTATTTAAAGATGGTTATTCCAAATCATCTTAATTTCTTAACCTGGGGTAGGTGAGTATGGGGACCTGGTAGTTTTGTTCATTTTGGGGGAAAAGTGTCAAAAAAGTCCTAAACCTATTGCACTAGTGCCAATTTAGTCCTAAACTTTTTTTGGTGCCAATTCAGTCCTAAACCTTTTGCATTGGTGCCAATTTAGTCCTAAACCTTTTTTAGGTGCCAATTCAGTCCTAAACCTTTTGCATTGGTGCCAATTTAGTCCTAAACCTTTTTTTGGTGCCAATTCAGTCCTAAACCTTTTGTATTAGTGCCAATTTAGTCCTAAATATTTTGTATTTATGCAAATTGAGTCAATTCGATCAATTTTGGCCGAAAATCATTGGCACAAATATCAATTGTCCTACGTGGTACGGTTTGCACTAACGTGGATATTTTTTTAATATTTTTTGATATTTTAAATAATTTTTAAAAATAATTTTTAAAAAACAAAAGAAAATGCTTAAAAATTATTTAAAATTATAGAATAATATTAAAAAAATATCCACATTAGTGCAAACCGTGCCACGTAGGACAATTGATATTTGTGCCAATGATTTTCGGCCAAAATTGATCGAATTGACTCAATTTGCATAAATACAAAATATTTAGGACTAAATTGGCACTAATACAAAAGGTTTAGGACTGAATTGGCACCAAAAAAAGGTTTAGGACTAAATTGGCACAAATGCAAAAGGTTTAGGACTGAATTGGCACCTAAAAAAGGTTTAGGACTAAATTGGCACCAATGCAAAAGGTTTAGGACTGAATTGGCACCAAAAAAAGGTTTAGGACTAAATTGGCACTAGTGCAATAGGTTTAGGACTTTTTTGACACTTCTCCCTTCATTTTGGTGGTTTTGTCTGTGACTAAGGGATGTAAAGGCTTCCAACCAAAAAAAAAAAAAAAAAGGGATGTAAAGGCTCATTCGTGTGTTAAGGGTATCCCTTTTACCTGTACTGTACATGATGCATATTCTCTTGAATAAAATACAACCAATGCATGAATATTTATACGGAAGATCATTTGATCATTTCCATTGTGTTTTATTAATTAACTTTACCTTTTTTTTTAAGTGTTGAAACTACATTCCTCTGAATATTTTGATTTTGACAAAACAATCCTTTTTAATAAAGAATCTGGTTAAAGCTTTCAAACACTTCATTGCAGGTACAACAAGTGAATGATAAAGTTTATATTATTCCAAACCTGGTGCTCAGACTCAAAATGAAGTCGTCACATATTTGTTTCTGAATGAGTCGAATCTTATTATTCGGATGGAGCGAGAAATCGCTTATGAAAATTCAATTCTTAATATTGGAAAATACTTATGTGAAACATCAGTAATGACTTTATTATTCTAGTTTGATCAGATTTAAAGAGATTCTTCTACTTCGGAAAACTGCTTCTAAATTATATTCAGATTCTGCAATACATTATGTTTAGATTCTGAAGACTCGCGTTTGGCAGGTTTCCATTTTGATTATGTTATTTATGGAAGTTTGTAATCTTTGATTGACAAGATTATTTTACAAATAAATTTGTAGAATGTCCTTGATTGGAGACGACCTTCCATGGGACAAGAAAACTTTTATACTTGAAGAACTCAACTTATGGAAGCCGAAGATTGAGTTGTATGGGCGACTGAATCTGAGGGTTCAAATTCAACACCAACGGTCACCAAATCACCCTAAATACAATCTTGTTCAATCAAGATTGATGGCTTCCAATCGACGATTGGAGAGCGATCCTTTAAAGACCTGTCCAACGGCTAGTTTAGAAGTGAAGGAGTATAAAAGGAGATCCATGATGCTACTACGATGTGAGATAAGAATCATCAATTCGAAAGTGCTAAAGTTATTCAGATTCACACTTGTTCTCGTGAGTTTTATACAACAATCTCTGAGAGGTTTTGTAAGAGTGAAAAAAAATGTGATATCACTTGTAATTCCATGAAAGCTTGACTGCCTGGCCAATTATCATTACCTTGAACAGCCTCACCTCCCAGAACTACTTCATACGAGAGGAGGCCACTCCTATATTAATACGGTAGAACCCCACCACAAGTACAAAAAACTGGATCTCTTATTCGCCTTCCAACGGAAATAGCTGCAAAAACGAAATCTGCAGGACCTGGCCTCAACAATTCGAGTAGCAGAAGGCTTGATGGAATTAAGGAAGAGGCACGTGACTGCTTGACTAAAGCAGTTAGACTCGCGACTGTGGCAGGGTGGTACACTCTGCTCTCTCGCGACCCATACTCTAATAACCAATCAACTATTAGAGTGGGAGAATGGACGTAGGCTTATCTAAGCAAAATAACTATAAATTTTATGTGCAATTTTGTGCGATTCTCTCATACTCTAAACTCTTTCTACCGTGTTTAGACCATTGCATGTCTTTGTTCTAAATCTGCTACTGGATCTATTCAGATCCTGCTTTAAATTCTTTAAATTCTGCATTTAGTTTCAGAATTATTCAAAATTACCTATTCACCTTCCCTCTATGTGAATTTGCTAGATACAACATTAAGTATATTAAGCTCTAGAGATTTCCATGTTCTTCTTTATTGTAGTTTCGGTTTTCTTCATGAACTACTTTCGTCCTTGTAAAATTAGTAAAAGAGTTCTACTAAATGCATTTAAGTAACTTAACATAAATTCACTCATTTGTATCAAACAAAATTACATTGTTAAAGTGATTTTTCTCGCCAAAGGTAGGCATTTCATAATGAACTTAATGTGCTTAGATTTACCATTATACTACTACATCTATCTGAGTTTGTTCAGGTTAAAAGAGCCTTGCAAACTTTCCAGCATTGTCTTCGTTCAGGCTTTCCCTCTTAGAATACGTTCTGCATACATTTTGTTTAAAATGGATGTAAGTTTCCCTTGAGAAAATTATCAAAAAAGTCCTAAATCTATTACACTTGTGCCAATTCAGTCTTAAACATGTCAATCGTGCTAATTCAATTATAAACCTTTAATGATTTGCCAATGTAGTTATCCAACCAATTTTGATGGGAAATCCTAAGGGCCGACATCTTATGTTGCACTCCTGGCGCTGGCGTGGACAATTTTACTATTTTTACATATTTTTTTTCACTTTTTTCGTTTTTCTTTTCTTTGTGCTTTCTTTACAACTCTGGGTGAGGAGGTCAACAGCTGACCCATGCCGCCACAGGCGAGGTTTGGGTGAGGGTGGCGGGTACTCGCTTGTTGGTCTCAGAGGGCATTGCCACCCTCACCAGCCATGAGTGAGGGCCTTCGTGCCCTCGCCAAGATCCGGGCGAGGGTCGCGGCCTCTACTGGATTTAGGAGAGGGGAACAGGTCCTCACCCAAACTTAGCTTGTGGTCGGCGAGGTTGCTAGCCAACTCTCGTTGGCCCACCGTTGGGAAAGAGAAAAAAAGAGAGAGAAAAATCGCAATTTAAAAAAAAAAATTATGGAAGTTGTCCACGTAAGCATCGGTCATGAAACATAGGACGCATGCCGTTAATCTCAGCAATTACAGATAAAAATTGACCGGATGGACCACATTGACAAATCTTAACTCAATCCGCACAAGTATTTTAAGAATTTTTTTTTTCGTGCTGTAATTTTCCCTTTTTTTCTTGCCATCAACAGTGTGGCTTTCTTTTAGCGTGTAACGTGAGACAATTTAACGTAATCACTCAGCCACATTATTAATCGACGCATAGAACTCTGCGAAGACACGTGCGCTTTGCTTTCCCTTTCGTCAAGAGTCTCAAGAACAAAAGTCGAATTACTCTAACTTACGTCGGCATCATATGTCCGTAACACGTGGGATGTGCTTTGCCCGTCGCACTCGGGGAATAATCAACGATCATCCGAGGATTCGCGACTTCTTAAGCTCAATTGGAACATAACCTATATAAGTAGTAGTAGTTATGCTCTCCTCCTCTGGAAATTAGGGACAACCAAAAACCAAACGATCCATCTACTGAAACTCCAAATGGAGTCTCTGCTTCAAGACCTGAACTCCACCCACTTGTATGGAACGATCCTAGCCATCCTCATCCTATCCATCCACGCATGGTTCAAATCGAGCTCATCTCGCAAGCTCAAAACACCACCCGAAGTTGCCGGTGCGTGGCCCGTCGTAGGGCACTTGCCCATACTAGCGAAATCCCAACATCCTCACAGGACCTTCGGGTCCATGGCCGACGAGTACGGACCCATCTTCACCGTCCGGGTTGGGTCGTTCCCGGTCGTGGTGGTCAGCAGCTCCGAGGTAGCCAAGGAATGTTGCACCAAGCACGACCTTGCCCTCGCGTCTCGTCCGCAGCTGTTGGCCACTGAAGTAATGGGCTACAACAATGCCTTTTTCGGGTTTTCTCCTTACGGTCAGTATTGGCGCGAAATGAGGAAAATCGCCACCTCGGAGCTGCTCTCTAACCGGAGGATGGAGTCGTTGGTCAACCCCATCGTGGCCTCGGTGACGGATATTGCCATTAAAGAGTTGCACAAGCTTTGGACTGAGAAGAAGAACGATTCAGGTACTTTATTGTATGAAACGATTCAACTACCGGTGTGGAGAAACAAGCCAAGCATTTTTAGTAAAAATAGAAGAGTGTTCTCCATTTAAAAACCCTAACCCCATGCCTGTCTCTACCACAGGCCACATCTTGATTGACTTGAAGCAGTGGTTTGCAAACTTGTCTGTGAGCATTGTCCTTAAAGTTGTAGCCGGTAAGGGCTACTGCAGTGGCGTCGCCATGGCAGATGAGGAAGAGGAGCAGCGGTGGCACCATGCCTTGGTGGAATTCTTGCATTTCCTAGGGGTCTTCACGGTGGCGGATGCTCTTCCTTTCTTGAGATGGTTGGACTTGGGTGGCCATGAGAAGTCCATGAGGAGGATCGCCAAAGAATTGGACACAATCCTAAGTGGCTGGTTAGATGAGCACAAAACGAACAGCAAGAGTCCGAGTGAGAAGAGGGGTGATCGAGATTTCATGGACGTCATGCTTTCGACCATCAATGGCAAGGAAATGGGAGGTTACGATGCTGATACAGTCGTCAAAGCTACATGCTTGGTACGCCTTCTTTTCCCACTCTTAAAATTTCATGAGACTGAGTATCGGACTTCTACTACTCCTTATTTTTGTCACAACAGTGAGTAAGATTGCAAGGCGATGTTCAACCCACATCGCACCGACCGGCCGACCGACCTTCATGCCTTATTCGACGTGCACTTTTGTTTCGACAGTATTGTGATCTGGTCCAGTTAGTCTTGATATCTCAAACCTGCAAATAATATTGTATTTCTTGTTTGAAGGCCATCATATCAGGTGGTACAGATACAGTGATGATCACCCTAACATGGGCGGTCTCTTCGCTGCTAAACAACCTTCCCATTTTGAAGAAGGCTCGAGAAGAACTAGACGCTCAAATTGGTAAACAAAGATACGTGAATGAATCAGACATCGCCAACCTAAGTTACCTACATGCCATAGTGAAAGAGACCCTGCGATTACACCCAGCCGGCCCGCTCGCCGTGCCACACGAATCGATCGAAGATTGCCTCATCGACGGGCACCATGTCCCCAAAGGGACGAGGTTGCTCTTCAACTTGTGGAAGATCCAAACCGATCCAAGAGCATGGCCAGAACCCATGGAGTTTAAGCCCGAGAGGTTCTTCCACAAAGATGTTGACGTGAAGGACCGTAACTTCGAGTACTTGCCATTTGGAGGTGGTAGGCGAATTTGTCCCGGGATGTCCTTTGGCCTTCAATCGGTAAACTCTATACTAGCTAGGTTCCTGCACGCGTTCGAGGTATCGACTCCGGACGATTCGCCGGTGGATATGTTGGAGGCCTTCGGAATAACAGTCGACAAGGCGACTCCACTCATGGTAATGCTCGCGCCGAGATTGCCGAACGGGGTCTACGAATTTGCATGAGAAACAAGTAAGATGGGTAAGTTACCACTAAATAAATTGGCACTCCATGCCTATCTTCTGTCCGACCATTAGTAGTTGCACGTTCAGACAATCGATGACCTAGATCCAGTTTGTGTTTCGTGAATAAATAGGAACTGAGTCGGTGCTTCACTAAGGTCGTTTTATCTGTTGCTCTAATTATCTATGATTTGTTTTCTTTTGCCGATTGTCTCTAATTTGCATAAGTAAGAACTGGGAATCTCAGATAAATTTCGACCGTTCTTCTTTACCACATTTTCGGTTTCGACTCAGCAACTTCCTTCCAAAAAGTAATCCCGAACGAAAAAGCAAACCTATCCGCAGTTCATTGTAGGTATATTAATGAAAAAATTATACTAGGACAAGAGTTAGTCACAAGAATTCATGCATGTGGAAGGCTTCCAGTAAGAAATAATGTAGAACATTCGAAGTTCCATTACATCTAAACTTTAATATGTGGAGTGGGGAAAATTACCAATTCAACCCTAAATTTACTGTGCAGATGTAACGCATGTCATTTTGGTCTTAAACTTATTACCATCTCACGATTAAGTATTCCTCCTTCCTTTTTTCTGCTTCGGAAGAGAGCCAAGCGTGCATTAACTGAAAAAAAAAAAAACCAAAAAACAAAAAAAAAACGCTGGTCTTCACTTGTAAAGTGGGATAAGGCTTACTAACAAGTAATTCGAAACCTCTTGATGACAAATTCGAATCCTGCGACCGTTCCTCTCAATCTAGCGAAATTTCGGTTCTTTGTGGCGTAGGTTCGATCTATGCACGTCCGGCTATATTCCAACTTACATTCAGGTGTAAGGTGACCACGGGCTCACTCAAAACAAGTAGTACACTATGGTTCGAATCGAAAACGAGGTCGTCAAACACTGATCGAACATTTTTGCTAATAAATTAAGGAATGAGTCTACGTGTTGACACCTAAGTCTTAGCGACCTCATTGAGTTATTTACTGGATAGCAAATAAGGAATTGACCTCGATCCCTCAACAAAAGTTTCATTAATTTACGTATTAAAAGCATTTCATTAAATAGCGTTAAGCCCACATAAATTCCGCTATAATTGAGCTACAAGTAGGGGTTGTGAACTTGATTAGATGGCTCTAAAGTCACACGTGCCTTGCATGTGATCAAGGAAGTGGATTTTGATGAAGCTTGATGGGCAACAATGCAGATTTCTTTCAAGGGATATGTTCACTAGAAGTCTTAAAACTTGTCATCAAATTGTAATTAAGTCCTAAAACTTTAAGAAATTACAATCAAGTCCTCAAACTTGTCAAAAATTGATGCAATCGAGTCCTTCTGCTAACTCCATCTAATTCGGGTAACGAAAAAAATTGACGTGACATTTTTTATTACTTCATCTCTTCTAGGTGGCGTCGATATGGCTAAAACTAGAAAGAAAAGTCCAAGACGACTTCATTTTGATCCAAATTTGATTTTAATATAAATGTTAATTAAATTAAATCAACATCAACATCACATTTATCCCAAACTAGTTGGGGTCGGCGATCGAAGAACCCAAAAATAAATGAAATAAAAGCAAGACCGGCGAGGGCACCTGCTTGCCCTCGTCGCCGCCCCCACCATTGCAATAAGGGCCGACAGTGGTGAGGTGAGGGTCGACTGAGTTGCCAAGCCCCGGCCTGTGACCAGCAACCCTAGCAGACGGCAGGCGAGGGCTTGCAGGCCCTCACCCAAATCGAGTGTGGTTACCAACCCTTGTTCAGATTGAGCTTAGGATAGCCACTACCAGGGTCGTAGCCTAACCCATTCTAGCCAGCGATGGACCCCCACCTTCTGTCGGCCGGGGTTGCCAATTACTAGCCAAGGCCCAGCGACCCCGGCTAACCATTGCCGGCGGCCGTTACAAGGGCCCTCGTTGCTTTTGCCTTTTTTAATTTAGTTTTTAAATTTAATTTAACTCATATTTGTTTAAAATCAAATTTTGACCAAAACATTGTCGTTTTGGACTTATCTTTCTTGTTTATGTGATGCTAGCACCACATAGGAGATAGAAAGTAACAACAAAATGCAACATCAACATTTTTTGTTAGCTGAATTGGACGGACTTAACCGAAGGACTAGATTGCATCAATTTAATAAGTTTTATGACTAGATTGCACTTTCTGAAAGTTTTAGGATGTAATTGCACTTTGGTGATAAGTTTTAAAACTTGCATTGAACATTAGGGGTGTCAACGGCCCGGCCCGACCCAAGCCGGCCCAAAACTAAACAGTACCAATCCTGGCCGGACTCGAATTACATATGCCCCAACTTTTCGAGCTAGGTCAGGTCGGGTAGGATTTTTTTTCTTTTTTTAAAAATTAAACTCACTTGACAAGCCTGTTGAATGAAAATATAAACAATAAAAAAATAAATTAAAAAGAAAACGTGGGTACCAAAAAAGCCGAAATCGGGTCAGCCCGATAAACAGTACCAAGCCCGGGGTCGGATCGGGCTGGCGCGGGCTTTTTTAACACCCTACATCTCTTTTAAATACTCAGTCAGCATTGACCCTTGTTAAAAATTGGGGAAAGAATCTTTGGTCAAAATTCACTTTTGAAAATGCTCTGAACTCCGATGCTTCTTGCGTCATTGCAAGGAGTGTACCGATGCTTAAGCTGTTGTGGATCAACTTCTTGTTAAAGTTTTGTTCGCTCTTTATAGGTTTCGACAAATTTTCTTCGTATTACTTACTGTGCAATATTGTCAAAAGGCCAAACCTGCAAGTCCCCATCCTGAGGTCTCTTTACTGCCATTGAGGAATCACTGTCTTCGGCCCAATTGTTGTTGTGAGACCTTACCGGGACGCCCTTGTCGTCGCTGTTTGTCTCACACTGGGGACGATCATTGCCGGTTGTTGTTGCCAGTATCGTTGGAACCAGATTTTCCAAATTAGGTATTTTTTTTAACACAAAATTCGATTCAAATATCGTGTTACTTAAGTTGGATTATTCCATTCTAACGTAATTTGTATAAGCTACAAGCATTTACCAATTAGGAGAATTCCCATATCGAAAATCTCAATAATCTCGAATTTGAGTTGCAAGACGTTAGATCAGATTCTTGATTATCTTGATTTCTTGTTTTGAACTTAGTGAATATTTAATTATATTCGTCTATATTAAATATTTTTAATTTAGTGAATTTTCATATCATGAAATATACTGAAAAAAAATTGCATCGCATGTTTAGTTACATAAGAAGTTGCATAACTCATCATGTATTTTATTTCCAAATTCAAGTTATGTATTCTTATTGTTTATATATTTTTATATTTTGATTTTAAAAGAAAATCACAAAAAATATATATGTGCGTGGGTGTCATATAGACTTACTTGCATTGTTGTCATGTCGTTGCCACATCATTACTGTTGCCATGTCATTATCATTATTGACATGTCATAATCACGTCATTGCCATGTCATTCTGATTATGTCATTTAGTGATCGCGTGTTTAGGATGATATAAGTTACAATATATGTGTGACGAGCCGAGGTTTTCACGCCCTGACCGGTCGTGCAGACGGCCGAGAGATGCCCCAAGACCTGCTTTGTCCTGAATCCCCTAGGATTTCTCTAGGGTTTTCTACCTGATTCCATAATATTCCAGAATGTTCCTAGAGACGGGTGAGTCAGTAATTTAGCTAGAGCTCTAGGCATTCCTACTTAATGTCGGTGGTTGGGAAGATGAGAGATCTAATCTCGGCCATCCGATCCAATCTAGATCAACGGTTGTAATCAGATACCCCTTCCTATATGAAAGGGGAGTCCTCTAAGACATTTGGCATCCACAAATAAAATGATCAAAGCATTCCTCTCCAGAGTCTCTCTCTAGAGCTTTCTCTCTCTATGAAGGTCCTTAGAAGAAGAAGAAGAAGAGAAAAGGCTTAGCTCGAGCGCTCCATCCGTCCAAAACAGTCTTAGTCGCCGCACGGGTCGATCAGAATCTCTGATTCCGTGACAAGTGGTATCAGAGCAAACATCGTAGAGTCGAGCTATTCGCGTGGTTGACGAGCATTAAACTGGTCGAGGTAATGGCTAACCAAAAAGTGGATCAAGTTATTGTTGTTGCAGAGGGGGATCTTCCCCAAGACAAAACTCCATAGGAGAAAGCCCGGGGCAAAACTTCAAAGAAAAGAGAAATATCGTCGGACGCTTTGGTGGCGCTCACTGAGAAGTTCGACTCGATGAGAAGAACAGTACAAGAGCTGCTCATTGGTCTTGAAGACTCCAAGGAGCAGGACGACAAAATGGATCACAAGATTCGTGAAGACTTCAAGATCGTCCTAAATGGATCCATCTCTCCACTTCAAATGAAGGACGAAGCTCTCGAAGCGTCGGTTGAAGATTTGAAGCTGGATGTCCAAGAAAAAGAAAACTCCTGCCAAGCCGAGATCGAAGAGTTGAAGGTGGAGGTTCAAGAGCTCAAGACTGAGCTGGTCTTGTGCAAAACCAGCATTGCCAATGAAGTATCCGCGAGTGGTACACTGGCCATCCAAGCGGCGCCGAAGATAAAAGTGCCCGAACCAAAAGACTTCAAAGGCGAACAATCCGCAGTGGAAACAGAAAACTTCATCGGGAGGATGGAGCAGTACTTTGACGCCGTGGGAATTCAAGACGATGCGGCCAAGGTACGAACAGTTTCTTTATACTTGACTGATCAAGCTATGTTGTGGTGGCGTTTCATGATGGATGAAGCCAAGAAAGATAACCAAGACTACGTGGAAACGTAGGATGAGTTTATCGAACAACTCCGAAACAACTTCTGCTCAGTGTTCATGGCATAAGAAGCTCGTAGCAAGCTTCATCACCTGAAAAAAAAAAAGGGGGGGCTCGATCCGGGGGTACATCAAGGAGTTCACTAAGCTCAAACTCCAAATCCCCAACTTGGGCGAGGAGGAGGCTCTCGGAGAGTTCATGGACGGGTTGAAACTGTGGACACAAATTGAGTTGAAGAGGCGTGATGTCCAAAGCCTCACCAAAGCAATCTCTATGGCTGAGTCACTGGTCGACTTCAGCAAACCTGATTCGAAGTCCAAGGGAAATGGATCGAGGGATTGAGACAACAACCGCAGGGATAATGATTCTGGGCGTGGTTGAAAAGACTATCGAGACCGAGGTAGAGAAAGGTGGGACGAAGGATCGTCTAGACACCAAAATTGGGACAACCGATCCCAAAACAACTACTTCAGACCGGAGGACAAGTTTAAGCATCCTCCATCATCGCCGTGTGCAACATGCGGAGGCCCGCATTGGACACAACAGTGACCAAAAAGAAACAATGGTAAGACTTTTTACTTAATTGTTAGGAAAGATGGGAGTGATGAGTCAAAATCAAAAGAAGAAGAAGAAGAAGAAGAAGAAGAAGAAGAAGAATAAGAAGAGCCGAAGGTTGCTTGACTTGGAGGCATCTGAAGACGCGACTCGATACGTACTCAATCACCATCGAAGAAGACTCAAAAGTCATCAACTCTCAACTTCGTGGAAGTCAAGGTGCATGGCAAAACACTCCTGGCCTTGCTGGACACGGGTGCGACAAATTTGTTCATCTCAACTAAAGCGGCGTGGTGGTTGGACCTTGATGTGGAACCCAACGAACACTACTTCAAGACGCTGAACTCTAAAGATCGCAAGCTAATGGCATAGCCAGAGACGTCGAGATTCAAGTCGGAGGATGGAACGGAAATCTGGACTTCGAGTAATTCCGCCCGACGACTATGACTTGATGTTGGGGAAAGATTTCTTTGACAGGGCTGAAGCGATGGTCGATTTGAGGACCAAGTCGCTCATCATTACTGATTCAAAATGCCCATCGGTCGTGGCAATGATCAATGGTGTGAGAAACGCGAAAAGTATCAATACAATCAAACTCGTGGAGAAGAAGGTAAGAGTTGAGGTGCCGTTCGAGCCATCCGAGCAAAACAAAACCAAACCTTTGGAGCTGCCGAAGGAAAAGTGGGAGCTTCCCACACAAACTCAAAACGCTCTGCCCATCATGTGCTGTTCCCAGAGTTGGAAGACATTGGTATGGTTAAGACAAAAATCGAGTCGCTGATGACTCGAGAAGCTGTACACACTGTCCAAAAATCAAGTCCCGAAGCCAAGGAAGCGCTCTCGTGGATGCAAAAATAGAAACCACAAGAAGCCGATGATCCAATTGAAGGATGCAGGCGGCCAAAACAAAAATTTTGCTGCGAAAAAAAAAGACCCCGAACCAAGAGCACCAAGGATGGCACTCAAATCGGTGGGGGAGAATGTGACAGGCCGGGGTTTTCACACCTTGATCGGTCGTGTAGATGGCCAAGAGATGCCCCAAGACCTGCTTTGTCTTGGATCTCCTAGGGTTTTCTACTTGATTCCATAATATTCCACAATGTTCCTAGGGACAGGCGAGTCGGTAATTTAGCTAGGGCTCTAGAACATTCATACTTAATGTCGGTGGTTGGGAAGATGTGAGATGTAATCTCGGCCATCCGATCCAATCTAGATCAACGGTTGTAATCAGAGGCCCCCTCCTATATAAAGGGGAGTCCTACAAGTTATTTGGCATCCACAAATAAAAAGATCAAAGCATCCCTCTCCAGAGTCTCTCTCTCTCAAGCTTTCACTCTATGAAGATCCTTAGAAGAAGAAGAGAAAAGGCTTAGCTTGGGCACTCCAGCCATCCAAAACAGCCCGAGTCGCTGCACGGGTCGATCAGAATCTCTGAGCCTCTGACACATGTCTATTAGTTTCGTGTATTATTTTTGTCCATCACTAAAATTAGGTCGGGGTTACACGTTATTAGTCTACATTTAGATTAGCATAGCATATAGTTCAATTTTTATAAACGACTCCCAAAAAATGAAATATTTAGCATTACATTAGCTATTAGAAATTATGTCTTGGTTAGACATGCTTTTTAAGTAGCATGTTGCGGATATTGAGAATTAATCTTTATAAGGTTATGCTTTACTTGCTTGAGATATTTAAGTCCTGGTCCTAGTCTCTGAATTTATTTAATGCATCTAATTTCTTTAGTTTGCACCCGCGTGATCATTCTTGCATGTTAGTGGTTTAGGCTTAAAATCAATAAAGATTGCTTGCACAATTTTTTTTTATGATAAAAAAATGTACCGATAGGGCATTAGATAAATCTAGCGTAATCAAGTTCCCGAATCCACTAAATCTCTTATCAATACACGTTGATTGTAACTTGTTTTAAAAAATTACTAACAGAGTTTAACCCATAGTAAGGTTATTACCAAGAGAGTGGACGTATACTTGAAAATAAAGCTGAACCACTGCAAATAGTCATGTGGTATTTTATAACCGATCATTATTATCTGTATCTGTTTAACATCATCACTTGCACATATCACCTTTGACCTGGTTTTTACTGCCAAAATATTTTCTTTCTATCTTCAACGAAAGTCATTCAAAGTATTAAAACAACCAATTCCCTCTCACCTCCCTCTCTATGGGTAGCATTGTCAACCTAAATATGGTGGGTAGGTTTTGTGATGGATTGGTTTAGAACGACAAGATGGGTAAATTTGGGGGCTAAATTGGCAGATTAATGAAGAGCATGAAAACTTGGAAGCAACTTGGAAATAGGATCCCAAAAGTAAGGATGGTAAGGAAGGTGTTGCGCGGAAGCAAGCGACCGATCAAATAAATAGACAAAACGAGAAAAGTAAATCGGACACCAGATGTAAGTGGTTTGGTCGAGACCTACGTCCACGAGGAGAGCTGCAACGTATTCCACTATAGAACGAGCGATACACGGAGATTACAATATGACACTCGAGTTACACAAACACACTCTCAGTATTTCCAAGCTCCAATTACATCCAAGAACGCACGCAGTGTTTAGCCCCCAATTCCTAGCGAAATAATCTCTCAATCTTGCAAAGGAATTAAACACAAATATAATCTCAAGATTTAACCGGCTTCGACACTTGAACTCTTGATGTAATTCCACGAACAAACGAAGACCCAATGCCAAGCACTCGTTGACAAACAGTGCTTCAAGACTCTGCTCAAGCACTTAGAGAACGGCGCTTCAAGGACTACTCAAAAGGTCGAAAAACCGAGAGACCAAGAACTATATATATACGCATCCAAGAAAAGGACGTTTGGTGGCCGACTTTAGCGAGAACAGCAAAGGAAATCCATTTACAGGAAGGATTAGTTCGGTCAACCCAAATCTTGGGCTTTGCCCTTTCTTGATTTGACATCAACGTGATCAGGAAAGTGAATATTTGAGTTTTAGTTTCCTCTTATCTTTAACCCAGACTTTTCTATTCTTTTACAGCTTGGTCATCTCCAATATCAAAGAAAGAATGTCCATCTTTCTTTGCTATTCCGAACATCCACCTTTTTTTTAACATTGCAGGCTCAAATTCGAGACAGCATTTAACAATCTCCACCTTGGCTCGACATTTGAGCCAAGCCGCAATTGCTTCGCTAGAATCCGAACTTCAGCGCTACTCTCTCAACAGCCCCAATGGGCTCAATCGCCACAGATATCATCCAAGCCTAAGCTGCGCTTGAACTTCACAATAACCGAGGATCTCATCAGAACACCAACTGAACATGCACTTTTAACTGCTCACAAGGCCTTCCTGATACAAGCTCCTTAATCACAGATAAAGCAAAACCACTGTTGCATCCATATTTGTCATGAAACCGAAAACGTACATTGTTCATATCAGCAGTTACAGCAACCGTTGGCTCTATGGGCTCCACCTCGCTACAAGCACCATATGTGTCGATTACTTCGCTAGTACCCGCTACCTTAGGAGTTTCTGATTGCAACTCTACCTCAAATTGAACACCGTCCAGATCCGTATGAACACTGCTACAATCACTCCTAGCTTGAAATACTGGAGACTTGTCAAAGGTAACTTTTCGTTTGCAAACAGGTGAATTTATATTCGGGCACTACAACTGATCGCCACTCACCTCGTGCATAGCCATGGAATATGCACATTGCCCTAACATCGAACTTACCATCACTTACTCGATAATAACACTGGAAACTAGACATTCTAAAAATATAATCATCAGCAACATTACATGACCACACTTATTTGGGAGTTCGATATCCAATCGCAGTCGATGGAGATCTATTCACCAGGTAGCTCGTCATACTAAGCGCATCCGTTGGAATTCTCCTAACCATACCAGCACTAGAGATCCTTTTACCGGCCGTCTCTAGTAATATTCTGCTCATCAGTTCTGCAAACTGTTGCGGTTTACTAGCACTAATGAGGTGTTTTACTATGCCCTTTTTCATGCAGAGTTTATTTACCAGCTTCGAGCAGGACTCCATACTACTGTCAATTCGCACATGCTTGATCAACTTACCAATCTTCACTCCGATCAAAGCTCTCGACCGCGTATTCCTGACAACAGCATCAATCTTGTGCATCAGCACAACCACCCAGGCCTTCCTCGAGCAGCCATTAGACTCTCGAACATATGCCGACGTCTCAAGAGCGAAACTTATCAATGTCTCACCTTAAAGTTCATACAGGCCACCATGCTTGATTCCTTTCATTATCACCAGGGCACCTCGAACAATCTTCAGAACTCAACCTCGTGAAGAATACATGCATCCAGCTGAATCTAGAGCACTCAAGGAAATTAAGTTCTTTTTCAATTCTGGAACATGTCTTACTCTAGTCAATGTCCTCACAATACCATTATGCATTCTGATTTTAACATCACCAACACCCACAATATTGCATTTAGCGTTGTTTCCCAACTGCACTTTACTACTATCTATGCACTGATAAGTAGCAAACCAGTTCCCGTTTGGTGTAGCATGAAAAGAACAACCAGAATCCATAATCCATCCGTCAAACGACGAATTCTCAGTGACAAACAAGACACTATCGACACCATCAGAATTTTCAGTTACAGCTGCAATATCATCCGCAGATTCAACTCCAATTCCCTTAGCCCTTTCGTTTTTCAGCTTAAAATAATTTCTTCTAAGATGCCCTCTCTTGCCACAATTCCAACAGACATCACCACCAGTCCTAGACTAACTGTGTCTATTCATGTTCACACTACTTTTGCTAACACGAGTTCTAGTTCTTCCTCTATTTTTACCTACTAAAGCAGCAAATACATGGTAGAACCGAGAACCGAAAAATCGAACCACCGGTTCTGGTTCGATTCCCGGTTCTGATGTGCTAGGGTTCGATTTTCGGTTCTGTATTTTGAAGAACCGGCGATTCCAGTTCCAGGTTCTTTGTAGAACCGAACCGGAACCTTGTTTTAAAAACCCTAATTTCTTCTTTATATACTCGATGTTTCGTCTCCTCCTCTCTATTCTCAATTCTGGATGGTCTTCTCCTCTGTCCTCTCTCGCGTCCACTGCGCTTTCCTCCCTCTCCATCCCTTCAACGACGGCCCTTCCCTCATCATCCATCGCCTCGTCGGATCTGCAGCCGGCATGGTCCCTTCTCCACTCGATCAACAGTGGTAGTACCAAAACCAATAGCAGCAGCCGTCGAAATCACTCCAGCAGCAACAGCCCTACATGATGATGCCTTCCGCTCCTCCTCTGCAGGTCCCTCCGCCGCAGATGTGGGCGCCCCAGATGCCCCACTAGGCTGCTCCCCTCGCCAGCGCCGACGAGGTTCGCACCCTTTGGATCGGGGATTTGCAGTACTAAATGGACAAGAGCTATCTTGCCAGTTACTTCGCCGCCATCGGAGAGGTCCAAAGTTTAAATCTTTCTGCTTTTCCTTGTCGGTTTTGTTTTTGGTTGTCCATCTCCGTCCTGATCTATTCGTTGCGTGGTGATCGTGCGATGGGGCCTCAAGAGGAGGGTTTGGGTATATTGCAGCGGCGTTGAATCTGATGTCGTCCAGTTATGGAGTGGGATTTGAAGTGGGCATCACGGCCGAAATTGCGGATGAGAGGTGGAGGAAGCAGCAGATAATGGAGTTGGAGGTGTACTCGAAGCGGTTGGAGTTGGTGCGTTCTAACTGTTGACACCTAAATTTTAATTTTAAGAAATTCATTTATTCACAAAATGAGAGTTATTTATAATTCTCGCAAAAATAAATTCCCATGCATTTGCATATTTATTTTTCTGTCATGCATTGGCATTCAGATGAGGGCGAGTCATTCGAGCTTAGTTTGACAGACGATTCGGGTCGAGCATAATTCGAGAATTTCAAGAAGTGTGCCGAAATATCCATGAGGGGATTGGACCTATTTTTAATTCGGCCCATTTAGCTCAATTAAATTTGAAAGGGGCTTTAATTAATTGTCTAATTGTTCGAATAAAGCCTGTAAGCCCACAAGCGGTTGGAGAGCAAGAAACCTCATGTACACTATAAATAGAGCATTTAGGTTTCACAAAAGAGGAGGCCAATTCATTAAAACACACGGCAGAAAATAGAAGAGAGGAGAAGAGAGCTCTTGAGATGGAATGCCGGCAAGGATTCGTCAGAACATTCATGCCTTCATCGTCTCATAGAGAAGGACATGCTTCATAAGAAAGAGGAGATATGGTTCCTACTCTGGCTTGGTCCTGCCCGTGTGTGAAGGGTTAGCCAAGTCCTGCTGCTTCCGCTTCTTCATGCAGGAGAAAGAGGAAAAGATGGATCCTTCTTCCTGCTCATGATTCATCTGACATGGAAGACCATGGAAAAAGCGAAAGGGAAAAGACAAGATGAAGACAACCTTTCTTTCTTTAATTTTGAATGTTAATTAGCCATGGAGGATTTTCTCTAATGAATTCTTGCAGGGTTCCAATTGTTCTCTAGAGTCAACTACCAAGAGGCAGTCTTCATTAATCCTCAAGTATCTCGACCAGAGTCAAGCCTTGTTCTGTGAATCACCAGTTGAGACCGGCAATCAAGAGGCCATGCGGACCGTCGTACGCAAGCTGCTCACGGACCATGGATAGAAAGACCACTGTCCATTCAAAAGTCCCATGGTCGAACAGCTTTGTCAAGCTAGCCCCAAGGGAGTCCACACCGATTAACTTTCGTACAAACTTGTGGAGTCTGCCGAAGAACAGTCTTGTTCAAAAGTTACGACCATAGCCGATTAGTCTACTCTTCGAAACTTCGCAGGCGAATTTGCGAGCGACGTTTGAATCAGATGAATGGTGTTTCCTTCCATGCCTATTGCAGCCTGTCCTCCGAGCGTGCCCAATAGAGACGATCACAAGGACACACGTCCAAGAGGAGATGCACACAAGGAGGTCCTTCATGCAGAAATATAAAAAAATTGCACGATCCCAAAGAGAGAAGTCAATTGGGAGGACCCTTCAAAGGGAAATTAGTTTCTTTTCTCTCTCTGCAGGTTACACGTATTTCACCAAAAGCCACACCATGAACCACCGCGAAGCCATCATGCTGAAGCCACCATCCCTAAGATGAGTCGAAGCCGTCGAGGTTCAAACTTTGGAAAGCAAATCGGCAATTTAGGTAGCAATCCTTATCCATAATATTCTGAATTTAAAAGGGTTGTATATCTTTAATTGATTGATTGCCGTTTTGATTGATTAAATTTTCAATGGAAAAATTGAGACTTTCTTCGGAAATTCAAGATACCACCAATTTGATTTAAACATCAAAGCTTAATTTTCATAAAAAAAAAAATTCCAGATTTAGTTAATCTGACCTATCACCGCTTAGGTCTGATTCGCTATCTTCAGAAAAATCAATCTTTAATGGAAGTTGGTCAAAATTTCGAAAATTGAAAGGGATAACGACACGATCATGATTTCTTTCCTTATCTCGCGGTAAATATTTGGGTGCATGTGTTGCCTTGATTGGACTTGCCATGTTTTGAAATTTCCTGAAGATTTTAGTAAGACGTGGTTTCCTAAAAACCCCATCTAATTGAATTTTAAGGAAGATAAGGTTTCTTAGAAATCTTATCTCATTAAACCTTAAGCAATTAAATCAAGATAATAAATTTTCAAGATATCCCTCATTTGGCCGAAATTTTAAGAAAGGGAAGGAGATTCATTCATGCATATCATATCATGTTTGCATATCACGTTAATTAGGATAGCACATATTCAATCTCGTGCATATATCTTATCATGTCTGCATATCAGGTTAAATAGGATAACTTCTTAATTCATTCTTTATTTTTTTTTTCATAAATCCGAAAAATGTATAAAAAAAAAATCATCTGCGTGCCATGTAATCGCATGTCATTATGCCACGTCATTCTCCATGTCATCATGCTATGCCATTTTTCCACATCATTTTTTCACGTCATCTTGCCACGTCATTTTTCCACGTCATTTTTGCATGTCATTATGCCATGTCATGCATCCATTGCCATGTCATTCATCATATTTTTGAAATTGCATATACCCATGCATTATCATTTTTTCGAGAATCATTATTGTATTTGCATTATCGCATTTCAATGCACGTCATTCCGCATGCCTTAATTAATTAGTTAAATTTTGCATATAGGAAAACATGACTTTAATTTTGCATTTATATCATTCATGCATTGCTTATAAAAGCGAAATCCCAAAAAAAAAAAAAACTCCATTTTCCGAGCTTTAAGATTGATTCAATCTGAGTCATCAAATTAGGACATATTATGGAATTAAGGTACCGAAAGGGCATTAGTTTTAATTAGCTAATGTAATCAAGTCCCCAAATCCTCAATCTCTGGTTCGTAGGAATAAAATAGTTCTCTCGCTATTTTATTTAGGTTTTTAACCAACCTACAAAAAATGGTTAGTAGCGACTCCAAATTCTAAATCATTCTGATTAATCAAAGTTGTGATTTGGTAGGGCTTGAGAGAGTCCGTATTGGGTTAGTCATTAAAATTAACATGATAATCCATTAGCCTAATTTGAGGTCGCGACACTAGCGGAGATGGGTGATTTAAGGAAATTAGCCACTGGGGTTTTCAATTTCATGAGATGTCAGTTGTAAGTGAGTTTGAGTTCTCTTGTTTCCCCCACTCAGGTTGCGAGAAATTGATTGGGCATTGATAAATAGATGACACTTGATAGTGTAGTGGCCAGTTGAGATTTCGGTTTCACCTTTCTTCGAAAGATGATAGGGCAGTTGTTGAATAATTATTTCGATCGATTGTGGGTTTTTCCTTCGTAGCTTTTATTCAATATATTATCGTTTAATCTCCTGTGATATGGGTGGTCACCTTAATTTCGAGTTCTTTTGGATAAGATGAATCATAGTGTGGGGTAATTTTGTCTGTGTGCAGTTTGGCATAAATTTCATTTGATTTGGCAGGTTCTAGGGTATCCTCGAACCGGATTCGAAACCTGTGACAGGGTCGGTTCCAGGTTCTAGGTTCCGAAAAATGAGGAACCGGTACTAACAAGTAGATTCCAGGTTTTAGGTTCTAGGTGGAACCTACCCGGAACCTAGAACCGCTTACCCTTAGAGTGAAGTGACATTTGAGGGAGAGAGAGAGAGAGAGAGAGAGAGAGAGAGAGAGAGGGGGGGGATTTCTTATTTCTCCTTGGTCCAAGATAGCACTCCAGCACCCAATATTTTGTAGAGAAATTAGCAAACAAGTACTCGGACACGTTCTTATCTTCTCGATTGAAAGGTTGGTGGTGATTTGACACCAAGATAGTATGTTCCCCTTGAATCTAATGAAAGGTCTTGGGTAGCATTCCAGGGGCTGGGATCCCCTGACCACGTGGTCAGGGGATCCGGATCCGCATTCCAGACCCCAACAAGAAAAATCCAATGTCAAATTCGTGGGATATACTTCCCCATATTTTGGAATAAATTATTGACTCAATCAGTGAGCGGTTAATGCCCAAATGGACTTCCTACTTGGAAGCTTGAACTTCACCAATCTGGTTGGGGTCCTGGTGATTCTTGCTCTATCGTTCCGTGTGCTATGGAGATCAAGATCATCATCAAGCAAGCTCAAAACACCACCGGAAGCTGCAGGTGCGTGGCCTGTGATAGGCCACTTGCCCGTTCTAGCAAAATTCAAGCTTCCCCACAAGACCTTAGCGTCCATGGCCGACGAGTTCGGACCCATGTTCGCCCTCAGGCTCGGGTCTTCCTCGGCCGTGGTGGTGAGTAGTGCCGATATAGCCAAAGAATGCTTCACCAAGCACGACGTCGCCCTTTCCTCTCGCTCGCGGCTTCTGTTCTTCGAAATTATGGGTTATAACTATGCCTTGTTCGCGTTCGCTCCCTACGGTCCGTACTGGCGGGAAGTGAGGAAAATTGCCACCTTGGAGCTGCTCTCTAACCGGAGGATCAAGTCGCTGATCAACCCGGTACTGGCCTCTGCGACGGATCTCGCCATTAAAGAGTTGCACAGGCTTTGGAGTGAGAAGAAGGATGCTTCAGGTACGTCAGTTTGGTGATGATCCATCCGTTTTAATGACAGCGTAGCTTAGATTGAAGAAAACAGTTCAAGCCTTATCAACAGAACGTTTTGCCTTGCTCTTCGTCTAACGCAGGCCATATCTCAGTAGACTTGAAGCAATGGTTTGCGAAGCTGACCCTGAATGTGATCCTTAACGTTGTAGCCAGCACGGGGAGCTACAGCCGCACCGCCCCGATGGACGAGGAAGAGGAGCGGAGGTGCCACGACGCGGTGAGGGAGTTCTTCTTTTTGATGGGGACGTTCACAGTGGCGGATGCTCTTCCTTTCTTGCGGTGGCTGGACTTGGGTGGGCACGAGAGAGCCATGAAGAGGACTATGGAAGAATTGGACACGATCCTAAGTAATTGGTTAGAGGAACACAAAAGGAAGAAGAAGGTCGACTTGGACAAGTCTCGGGGTGATCAAGACTTCATGGACGTCATGCTTTCAACTCTTGACGGCATGGAAATCGCAGGTTATGATGCTGATACAATTGCCAAAGCTACATGCTTGGTAAGTTGGTATGCTTAATTTGTTCCATTCCCCTTTTCGAGGGATTTAGGTTTCTTCTTTATTGCTGATCATGGAGCAAAGCTGCACAAATCTGTCTCTTGCATTAGGAAATCAGCTGCTTTCTTACTTAATCATCTTCTTCCCTTCGACCAAAAAAAAAAAAAAATCTTCTTCCCAACCTGATTAAAAAATAGAATTTGAACACAGTACGCCAATGTCTCTTTCTGTCCCGTTAGATATCACAGCACAATTGATGATGGTATCTCTTTCCCAACCAAGGGAATTCAATTATTTGCCTGTGATTTAACAACTTTTATGAAAGGGGGGGACTATTAGTTGAGTGGATACACATCAAATCAAAAAAGTGTACAAGATAAATGTGTTGAAGTTGTTGTCCCACATCGTTTAAGAATGTCTTCTACATACCTTTTATATTTATGTGGTCTCCCTCCACCTATAAGCAAGGTTTTGGATTGGACTATTGTTTTGGATTGGCTCTCACTTTTAACCATGTTCAAGACAATGACAGAAATAGAAGGATGCAAGCTTCTTGGGATATCTCCTCTGCAATCTTTGATTGATGTTGAGGGGACTTCGACCTTTGCTATCGCATTCTGGCCGTCTTGTTTGGCCTTAGGGTTGTGCATAGCTTTCTGTATATGTTATACAGGTTCTTTTTGTGTTAGTTTAGTTGCCACTTTGCGTGGCTTTTGTTTTCTTAGCTATGCTTCCCGAGCCGCCCTTACGCCTTAGGCGACACTTCGGTGGTGTGCGGTGGAGGATTGTTTGTATTCTGCGCTTTTTTCAATATATATCTTACCTTTACCAAAAAAAAAAATAGTTCTAGATAGTAAGATGAGACACTGATATCTCAAGCCTTCAAGAATGAAAAGTTATTACATGATTTATAAATCTAGAGTCTACATGATGATGATTAAGATAGATTTGATTTATATAGTCTATAGGCCATACAATTTTTTTTTTTCATTAAACTTGATTTATGTTGGTAGTAGTCTATTAGTGGTGACTGAGGATAGCATTCATGTCTCGGACATAAAAGGTCTATGCTACATAAAATAAACCTTTTTTGTGTTCCTTTTTGGAAGACAATGATAGCCGGAGGTAGCGATACAACTATGGCTACCCTAACATGGGCGATCTCTCTGTTGTTGAACAACCTCCACACCCTAGAAAAAGTTCATGAAGAACTGGACAATCACATCGGCAAGCGA
This sequence comes from Rhodomyrtus psidioides, assembly GCA_021437785.1. NCBI lineage: Eukaryota > Viridiplantae > Streptophyta > Magnoliopsida > Myrtales > Myrtaceae > Rhodomyrtus > Rhodomyrtus psidioides. The sequence goes on along the minus strand of JAILYB010000162.1, from coordinate 1,134,126 downwards.
AGACATCCGATCGAATCGGACATCGCCAACTTGGACTTCCTCCAAGCTATAGTAAAGGAGACCCTCCGCCTGTACCCGGCATCCCCTCTCTTTGGACGCCAATCCACTGAGGAATGTGTTATCGGTGAGTACCATGTGCGCAAAGGCACGAGGATGATATTCAACCTATGGAAAATCCAGACCGATCCCAGACTGTGGTCCGACCCTTTGAAGTTTCGGCCTGAGAGGTTTCTGAGCAGCCATAAGGATCTTGATGCGAAGGACTATAATTTTGAGCTCTTAGCATTTGGTGGTGGTAGAAGAATCTGTGCTGGAATGTCGTTCGCACTCCAATCGCTGCATTTTATCTTGGCTAGGTTCTTGCATGCGTTTGACATATCTACTCCCGGGGATTCCTCGGTGGACATGTCCGAGGACTTCGGAGCCACCATAAAAAAGGCAAGGCCACTTGAAGTTGTGCTCGCACCGAGATTGCCTCGTGAACTGTACGAATCAGTCCAGAGCGTCAGAGGATGAAGATTCCTCCGTTAGAAGAAGCTCAAGCTCATTGTAAGGAGCAGCTGAGCGAACATGTATGTTCTTTCCGTAGTCAACAAAGAAAGTCAAACGCATTCACGCATTATGCACGGCGGTGGCTGTGATCTTATTAGCTTTTCTTAAGATGATGGAACAGCGGTAGTTCTTCATGTAAGTCCTATGGGTTAAATTCATCACCGTGTTGAGTGCTGAAAATTGGGATATTTATTTCGATGTTGCTTCACTTCTATGATGATGCTAGTACTGATAACTAGCAGTTGACGTGATAAGGAAAGTCAAAACCAATGAAGCGGAACCCAAATTGGACCCGATGGTTCGACTGGCTATCGGCATCTGATTCGCTTTGGGATCATATGTATAAATATACAACTACGAGTTAGAATATTCACATTAACAAAATTAGAAAAAAACAATTGTCCAACATATTATACGACGGCCAATTCGATCCCAAACCTTTCAATTATATCAATTTAACCCAAAGTCTTTTGATGATTTGTCAATTTTGTCCTAAACTTTTTTTAATTATGTCAATTTAATCTTAAACTTTTTGAAATTTTAGGACTTTCTGAACAATTTTTTTCTCTGAAAATTAAGTATTGGGGGTGACAAGTCAGGGTTCTGATCTCTACTTTAAATCCTAGTCGGATTGTTGAAATATAGGTAGCATTCGTGGGTTGAATTGGTAAAATATGGGAGGTAACCCAAGGCACCAGGTTAGAGCGGATCTTCACATTACAACCTTATACTGAATGGGTGACGAGTCGTGTGGGTTTAGCCCAAAACCTCACGTGGAAACGACTTTTAACATGATTACCAACTAATCAATGAACTAATTATGTAAACCTGGACTGACAATCTCTAGTCACAGGTGTTGAGAAATCTCCATCTACTTTGAAGCCAAAATATTTTGGGTGAAGTAATGATTATTTGAGTGTGTAGACGAAATGTCCTCTAGATATACCAGTTCATATACAAATGATGTTAACATTAGGGTGTTTGTGCTAGCAGAGAGCTTTCTTAGCCTATAAATGAAGAAAGGAATGCTGAGTGGAAAGAGTTAAGAGCTGGAAAGGCATTTGAATTTTGAGAAATAAGCGAGGGATGTGCGATGGTGAAGGTGCCCAGATTGTTGTAACACTAATGCGAAAATAACCAGGATCTTGCAAATACGTCAATGCAAAAGCTCAGAGAAAATAACGATGAACGATAAAGGACACCAGATATAACGTGGTTCGATCCGAATGTCGGTACCTACATCCACGAGGAGAGCCAGCAAGAACAATCCACTATATCGAAGAATCGAATTTACAATCGCTCAATACGCTCGTGTTTCCCGCACCTAGATTATGTCCAAACGCCAAGTGTTTACAGATAAAACAACTCAATTGGATATAATAACAATAAACTCACAACTCACGCACAAAACTTTCAGACTTCTCCGCGATCACGAGAACTCTCGCACGCTCCTGCTCGTATCGCTCTCGACGTCCTTTTTTTTGCGATACTGTGCGGCTGAGGCTCTTCTTTTTCGTTCTTCTCGTGCGGCTTGTCTTGGTGCGGCTTCGTCTCGGGATCTGAAGATGTGTTCTCTTCTTTTTATTGTGCGGCGTGGCTGAGCTCAGCTTCAAAGGGCAGAAGACCTAGTCCTCCTCCCTTTTTATGTTTACAACGCTTCTTCTGCAGGTTTATAAAGGGAAAGTAGACCCTTTCTTTTCTTTATTTTATTTCACCATGGGCCCCACGATTTTATATAATAAAATTGAGCCCCATCCTTTTTGTCCTGTAGCGCAAATTAGAAGAAGTCGTCCACCGCAGCAAATTCGATACAAATTCAACAATTCTCCACCTTGGCTCGAGATTTGAATCCAAAATAATAGTGCTCATCATCCATGCTGCTCTCCCATCGCCCCAAAGGGCGATCACTCTCCACAGACGCCAATAGTGCTCAAGCATAGCTTGAGCTTTGCCAAAGGAACAGGCTTAGTCATCATGTCCGTCGGATTCTCCGCTGTCGCTATTTTTTTCACAACAACCTTACCCTTCGCTAAGATATCTCGGATGAAGTGGTACCTAATATTGATATGTTTCGTCCGCTCGTGATAAACTGGATTATATGCCAGAAATATCGCACCTTGGTTATCACAGTGTATGTCAACACTTTTCTGATCTAACCCAAAGTCCAAGAGCAAACCTTGTAACCATATCGCCTCTTTCGCTACAAAGGTCAGTGCCATGTACTCCGCCTCAGTCGACGACAAGGCCACGTGATCCTGTAAGGACGCCTTCCAACTAACTGCACCACCTGCAAGCGTAAATACGTACCCTGCTAACGATCTGCATTCATCCAAGTCACCTGCATGATCAGAATCCACATAACCTGTGGTTTCACTATCATTACTATTCCTCCGGTACACTATGCCAACGTCTGATGTCCCCTTCAAATATCTGAGGATCCATTTCACAGCTTCCCAATGAGTTTTACCAAGACGCTTCATAAAACGACTAACTACACTGACAGCTTGTGAAATATCAGGCCTAGTGCATACCATAGCATACATAATACTACCCACTGCACTAGAATATGGAACACGGGACATATGCTCCTCCTCCTCCTCAGTCTGCGGTGATGACTGTCGCGACCCGAAATAGTTTACGGAAACGGGCTAATGGATTGTCAAATCGGGCCCCCACTCTGAAATGTGGATCGCGGGCTTTCTCGATGCGGGCCCTCCCAAGCTCATACCAAATCGCGGCGGGAATTAATTTACGCGGGTTTTCGACGATAAGAGTCGATCGCATTCGACCTTGGTATGGTCGTGGTGGCATGTACTATGTGTGCATGCATTTGGAGTCGCCACCGGTCTTTCTTGGAAGGTGGACCGGAAACCTCACTAATCGATTGGGAGAGATCGATCAGTTCTGCGGAACCAGAGATCTTGGGTTCGGGGACTTGGTTACGTTGGTGTCATTACCAACGCCCTTTCAGTACCTAACGCGAGTGATTTTCCTAACTAAGATTTCATGCAGGCGCAATTTTAGGTGAGGTAAGTCTGACTCAAGGGGTTTCATGCAGATTGGAAGACTAGTCCTATCAAATCACAATCAATATAAGGAAAGCGCAATCAAGTGCATAAATGAACCACGTCAATGCACATCAAGTCAAATCAATGGCCTCCTAGTATAGCCTTAAGGGCTTAGGGAATGTGTGATTTAGGACCAAGGGTAGACTGAGAAGATTTGGGGACGATTTGCTCGAAGGGCGAAATCGTCAATTTTAGGGAGGTTTGGGAGTTGAAGTAAACAAAATAGGTCATGTCCAGTTGATCTTGGTCATTTCCTATTTTGGAGATTTTTCTTGGATTTTTCGGGATTTCTCGAGAAACGATTTTCCTAAAGGGCAAAATCGTCATTTTTGAAAAGATCGAGATTCGAAAGACCAAAGAAAGGTCTTGACCAGTTGGTTGTGGTCATTTCCCATTTTCTGGATTTTTTTGAAATTTTCAGGGTTTCTTGAGGAACGATATGCCAAAAGGGCAGAATCGTCATTTTTGAAAGGATCAGGACTCAAAAGATCAGAAATAGATCATGGCCAGTTGATTGTGGCCATTTCCTATCTTTTAGGATTTTTTTGAAATTTTTCGAATTTCCTTGATTTTTTGGAGACGATTTGCCTAAAGGGCAAAATCGTCATTTTTTGAAGAGGGTCGGGTTTCAGAAGACCAAAAATAGGTCATGGCCAGTTGATTGTGGCCATTTCCTGTTTTCTGGAACTTTTTGGAATTTTTTGAATTTCTTTAATTTTTGGAAGACGATTTGCCTAAAGGGCAAAATCATCATTTTCCGAAAGATTGGGGTTTGGAAGACTCAAAACAGGTTATGGCCAGTTGATTGTGGTCATTTCCTATTTTCTGAAAAAAATTTGGAATTTTTCTGAATTTCTTGGGAAGACGATTTGCCAAAAGGGCAAATTCGTCATTTTGGAAAGATTAGGGTTTGGAAGACTCAAAACAGGTTATGGCCAGTTGATTGTGGCCATTTTCTATTTTCTGGAATTTTTCAGAATTTATGCAATTTTTGGGAGACGACACGCCTAAAGGGCAAAATCGACATTTTTGGAAAGATTGGAGTCTGACAGACCCAAAATAGGTCATGGCCAGTTGATTGTGGCCGTTTCCTATTTTCTGAAATTTTTTTTAGAATTTTTCAATTTTTTTAATTTTTTATTTTTTAATGATTTTTTTATGAATTTTCGAATTTTTTTATTTTTTTGAATTTTTTTTATTATATTATATTTAAAAAAATATTTTCTGGACCGGGTCAAACCCGGCCCACGCCTCTCGGGCGCCCGGCCCGACCCTACGGGTTGGAGCCGGTCTAAACGACGCCGTTTTTGATTTTTCGAAAATTTTCTATTTTTTTATTATTTTAAAATCATTTTTTCGAATTTTTGAAAATTAAAACCAATCGGACGGTCCTCGGCTTGCCACGTGCCACTACCCTAGCCGCCCGATTAATTTAATTTTGAAAATGTCGGATTGCGACATGTGGCACAATCCCATCCGTCCAATCTATTTGACCTTGGAAGCGTCAGATCGCGACACGTGGCACGTCCACATCCGTCCGATCTAGGTTTTTTCGAAAGCTTCGGATCGCGACACGTGGCACGTCTACGGCCGTCCGATCTAGGTTTTTTTTTTGAATTTTCGAAAATATTATTATAAAATCATTTATTTATTTTCAAAAATTCCTAGATCGCGACACGTGGCACCTCGCTCACCGTCCGATCTAGGGTTTTTTGTTTTTTTGTTTTTTTTTTGTTTTTTTGGTTTTCGCGGACCCCGCCGCCGACGCGGCAGCCTACGTGGCTCGCCACGTCGGCGTTGACTGGTCAACAAAGTTGACCAGTCAACCCGATCGTCTGAGAAGACGACCGGAGGAGGAAAATTCTGGCGATTCCGCCGGAATCCTTGCCGGAAGGTCGCGGCCGACCCCAAATCGTCGTATTTTTCGACGATTATTGCGCCATTAAACTCCTTAAACACCAAGCATCGACATACACCAACATTCACAGTCACAAACACGCCGGAAACGGGCAAACCGACCACCAGCAGATTCGGTTCCGGCGATGAGATTTTCGAAAAAAAAAATTTGTCGTTCAAAGCTTGTTTCAACCATTCAGATAGCATCTAATAAAGGTTTAGAGACTTACCTAAGGTCGCTTGGACCTCGGCGACCACCGGTTTCGCCGGACCGAGCTCTCGGCTCGGGTTAGGGCCCGGGGAGTTCCAACCGCCGTTTTCGGCGCCGTTCAATACAAAATAGATATCACAGAGTAGTTATAACCGGCTCTAGGGCAAGCTTGAGGCAACAAATGGACATGAATCGCTTGAATAACACACGACCGGAGACAAACTCGGGTCAAGCAAAGGGCAGGCATTTCATCGAACACATAACAGGCGTTCAAGAAACGAAGGTCTAGGCTAGATCCGTGGGCATTTGGCGCGAAACCGAGGCAAGGCAACACTTAGACATCGACATAGGAGTGCCAAGGGACGTCGGTATACATTCGGTTTGGATCGATTCGGTCGGAGATAGGCTCGGACCGAGACGTACAGCGAGCAAAGAAACAGGGCACAAAACAGGGGAAGAAAAAGAAAGCGTACCGACCTTGGCCGAGGATCACCGGCGGCTTGAGGCTTCGGCGACCACGCTTCGGGTTCCTTGAAGCTCGTAGAACCGACGACGAACGCTCAATCGCCCTCTCTTCCTCTCGGTTCCCTCTCTAACCTCTCGGATCTCGCTCACTCTCCTAAAATTTTTGAAAACCGTCCCCCTCTCCCTCTTCTCTCTCTCCGCCCTTATAGCCGACGCGTAGCGACCTCCGAGGACGATCACGCCTTCCTCGTCCCTGCAAAAAGAGGTCTGACCTCTGAGATGGTCGATCGATTCTCATCCCTGCTCTACCGATTTGTCCCCTGCCCTCCTCTGCTTTTTTGCCATCTCCCTGCCTCACTGAACGACAGGTCTGCAACGTTGGTTGCAGACCCGGTTCGGTCTGGTCGGGTCGGGGCCGACCCGACCGATCCGACCGCCATTTTTCCCCTAATTAAGCCTCTAATTGATCGTTTTTCATGAAATTGACCCCAAAATCGGACTCCTCAGCACGTTTTCCATCTAGAATGAGTATTTTTGTAATTGATTGAACCGGAATTTAATGAAAACCCCAAATTGCGCCTAGGATCCGAAAGTGATTTTCACCTAATCGGAGGCTTAAACGACCAAATCAGTTCAAATGGAGGTCACCAATGGATTCGGCATGATGAAAACTATAGGGTAGGGGTGTTTGATTTTCATGGGTGTCCCTAGAGAGAATTTAATTTTAAGATTCGCAAAATCGGGGACTAAATCGCAAAGAGATTTGTGCAATTAGATCCTTTTCGTCAAAATTGATCAAATTGAAGGCCCAATTGACCCAATAGCACTTCAAGGCTCTAGATTATAATGTCATGGCTTATGAAAAGTGGAAATTAAAAATTAGGGGACTCAAAAAGTAATTTTTATGGTCGATTCGGGTTTATGTTTGTGAAGGAACATAATGACCCAAGTCGAATTTTTGAGATTTATAAAGACGAACCTGAAGAGGGGATTAAAATAAAATTTGAAAAAATATTAAAAATTTCAAAAAAATATTTTTTGTTCAAAATTGGTTCCTAAGGCTGGGCCAAGGCTTCCAAAGTTGATTTTGTAATTTTATGACTTTTTTTGCTATTTTTAATTAGTTTTAAAGGTAAAAATCAAAATAAAAGATGATTAAAAATCAGGTGTCAACAATGACCTAACTGAAAGTTTAAAGTGCTTCGCTAATGGTGTACTTACAAATTTCGCTGACTGCATATTAAAACGTGCTACAATCTTCTCAATATATTTCTTTTGAGACAGACGTAAAAATCCAGCAGTCCTGTCACGCAAAATCTCCATACCCAAAATTTTCTTTGCAGCACCTAAATCTTTCATCTCAAACTCAGCACTCAACTGCCTTTTCAGCACATCAATATCAGACATATTCTTAGCTGCTATTAGCATATCATCAACATATAACATCAGATATATCAAAGACCCATCATCCAGTCTCATAAAATAAACACAGCTATCCATCTGACTCTTAGAATAGTCCTGACTAGCCATGAAAGCATCAAAGCGCTTATACCACTGCCTAGGAGACTATTTCAGCCCATATAAAGATTTCTTTAACAAACAAACATGGTCTTCCTTACCCGGAATAGCATATCCCTCTGGCTGCCTCATGTAAATCTGCTCCTCCAACTCGCCGTGAAGAAACGCCGTCTTTACATCAAGCTACTCCAACTCGAGATCCTGTGCAGTAACTAAGGCAAGCAAAATACGAATAGAAGTATGCCTTACCACAGGAGAAAACACTTCATTGTAGTCAATGCCCTCCCGTTGTGCAAACCCCTTCGCCACAAGTCTTGCCTTATATCTCGCTGCCTCGACACCATAAATGCCATCTTTCCGTTTGTTGACCCATTTGCTTCCAACAATCTTCCGGCTCTTGGGTACTTTAACTAATTCCCATGTCTGATTCCGATGGAGTGATTCCATCTCTTCACTCATAGCCCCTAGCCACTGCGACGACTCAGAACTAGCCATCGCCTCAGAGTAAGATGAAGGCTCATCTGTCTCCACCTCGTCACCTACAGTCAAAGCATAAGCAATATCTGTATAACCATAACGTACCGGTGGTTTTATTTGCCTTCGTTGTCTACCCTCAACTAGAGTCTGCTGCGGCTGTACTGGTTGTTCACTATCACCGACTTCAGGAATTGCGGCATCATCTGCAGTCTCAACATCTGTTACCTCCGAGGTCTCTAGAGTCTCCACCTGAAACTCCACCTCACTACTGACACCATGATCTGTCTGCTCTGCTGGTAGTGTCTCAGGACTCCTCTGTCGAAGCATTGCAGTCTCGTCGAAGATCACGTCTCTGCTGATTAGAAAACCGGGTGATCTGGGATCAGTGCACCACAGCCGGTAGCCTTTCACCCCATGTGCATAACCCAGAAATATGCACTTCTTCGACCTCGGCTCAAGCTTACCATCACTAGCATGAGCATACGCAGGACATCCGAATACTCGTAATCCGGAGTAATCAACAGTTTTCCCCGACCATACTTCCTCTGGAGTCTTCCACTCAATAGCAGATGATGGAGATCTATTAATCAGGTAACAGACCATGTTCACTGCTTCAGCCCAAAATTCCTTGCCAATTCCAACATGTGATAACATGCTCCGAGCCCGCTCAAGTAGAGTTCTGTTCTTCCGTTCTGCCACGCCATTCTGCTGTGGTGTCCCAAGTACTGTGCGGTGTCTAACAATATCTTCTCTCTCGCAGAACTCGGTAAAATCTTTACCACAGAACTCCATGCCGTTATCGATTCTCAGGCACTTGATCTATTTATCTGACTGCTTCTCAATCAATGCTTTAAATTTCTTGAACCGATCAAACACATCAGATTTGTGCTTCAGAAAGTATACCCATACCTTCCTGGAATAATCGTCGATAAAAGTCAGCATATAACGGGCACCTCCTTTCGAAGGAACCGGAGACGGGCCCTAGACATCTGAATGAATATACTCAACCGGTTGCTTGGTCGAATGAATACCTGTAGTAAACTTAATCCTGCACTGCTTCCCAAAGATACAATGCTCACATAAGTCTACTTTACTTGTCTTCTGACCCTTTAACAACCCTCTTATCACTCAGCATCGTCATACCTGCCTCACTCATGTGCCCTAAACGCATATGCCATAAACGAGTTAAGTCAGAATCTGACTCACCTGATGAAACTGCAGCAGCTCATGTCACGGTCTCTCCCAGTAGATGATATAGAGAATTCCCTTTCTTCCCTTTCATCACTGTCATGGCACCTCGAGAGATCTTCAGCACTCCACCTTCAGCGGTGTACTTACACCCGATATCATCGAGTGTCCCTAGAGAAATAAGGTTCTTCTTGAGCTCCGGTACATGCCTCACATCTGTCAATGTGCGAACTACACCATCGTGCATCTGAATTCGAACTGTCTCTATCCCCACAACCTTGCAAGCTGCGTTATTCCCCAATAGAACTCTACCACTATCTGCAGTCTGGTAAGTAGTAAACCAGTTCCTATGAGGCGTCATATGATAAGAACACCCCGAATCTAGTACCCATTCGTCTCCTGACGAACCTGTAGTCACACACAAAACAGCCTCTGCATCTCTAGTGCTCTCCTCAGCAATATTCGCCACACTGACTGTGGCTTTCTGCTTATCACCTCTGTTTCTCAGCTTAGGACAATCTCTCCTAATGTACCCCTCTTTGTGACATTCAAAGCACTTCACGCGCCCCTTGGATTTTCTATGGCGTGATTTAGACCTACTTTTACCTCTGCTGCTACTGGACTCTCGCTGTTGCTCTCTACCCCGAATCACTAGTCCATGCGCTACATCATGCGCCTGACTGTCATCTCGCAACTTTCTCTGCCACTCTTTAGAAAACAAAGCGGACTTTACCTCATCTGAGGTAATCGAAGTACGCCCTTGTAATAGAGAGTCAGTAAAGTGCTCCCATGACTCTGGTAAAGAAGCCAACAACATCATGCCATGTTCTTCATCTTCAAGAATCTTACCGACATTCTTCAAATCCATCATGAGTTTATTAAATTCATCTAGGTGGGTTCTGATAGACGTACCTTCAATATATCTGAACTGGAATATCCTCTTCAACATGTACAAGCGATTGTTCAAACCCTTCTTTACATAGAGCGACTGAAGCTTTGCCCACAATGCTGCGGTATCCTTCTCCTCGCCTACCTCTATCAGCACTTCATCCGATAAATTCAACAGGATTTGACTCCTAGCTTTCCTCATCGACACATCCTTATCAGCATCTTTCATTAATTCAAGCAACTTAGCTTTGCCCTCCAATGCTTCTGCCAAACCTAGAGTTGTCAATAATGCCTCCATCTTGAGGCTCCACAATCCAAAGTTGTTCCTCCCGTTAAACTTCTCAATTTCAGCTTTCACCCCAGTCATAATTGCAGCAACAGAATTCCAGATAATAACCAGACAAGCAAAAGCCCCAAATCACAATCCAGAAATCTAACCCAAGCTCTGATACCAATTGTTGTAATACTAATGCGGAAATAACCAGGATCTTGCAAATACGTCAATGCAAAAGCTCAGAGAAAATAACGAGGAACGATAAAGGACACCAGATATAATGTGGTTCGGTCCGAATGTCGGTACCTACATCCACGAGGAGAGCCAGCAAGAACAATCCACTATATCGAAGAATCGGATTTATAATCGCTCAATACGCTCGTGTTTCCCGCACCTAGATTATACCCAAACCCCAAGTGTTTACAGATAAAACAACTCAATTGGATATAATAACAATAAACTCACAACTCACGCACAAAACTTTCGGACTTCTCCGCGATCACGAGAACTCTCGAACGCTCGTGCTCGTATCGCTCTCGACGTCCTTTTTTTTTGCGATACTGTGCGGCTGAGGCTCTTCTTTTTCATTCTTCTCGTGCGGCTTGTCTTGGTGCGGCTTCGTCTCGGGATCTGAAGACGTGTTCTCTTCTTTTTATTGTGCGGCGTGGCTGAGCTCAGCTTCAAAGGGCAGAAGACCTAGTCCTCCACCCTTTTTACGTTTACAACGCTTCTTCTGCAGGTTTATAAAGGGAAAGTAGACCCTTTCTTTTCTTTATTTTATTTCACAATGAGCCCCACGATTTTATATAATAAAATTGAGCCCATCCTTTTTGTCCTGTAGCGCCAATTAGAAGAAGTCGTCCACCGCAGCAAATTCGAGACAAATTCAACACAGATAGCACAAATAGAAGAATAACATCTTATGAAGAGGACATTATTGTCGGAAGTGAACAAGTTGGTACTTGGTGAAATTGCGAGTCTAGATGGACTGGATCCCATTATAAAGGAAGTTCATGCTACAGATGGATTGCACACTAGGCAACGTACTTAGGAACAAAGAACCAATTCTAGATCGATTTGATCCAAATCCAAATTGGTGCAGTGGAGCCAATATCATCACTTGAAATCCACGGAAATATTTTGGAGAAGCCAAAAGGGATTTGCCATTTTTTGGCTAAGTAGAGGAAGTTTCGAGCGAGTTCGAAGAAGCAGTTTGATCTATTTTAGGTCAGGTTCTGAGTTAAGAACAGCGTGTGCAAAGGCTATCCATTTTGATATTTTGACCTATTTGATGTCTCCAACATGTTGAGGAAGCTAAGAGGGCACTACGTCATCTACGTCAGAGTGAGAGTTGAAAGTGGCCATGGGGATTAAAAAAAAAGGCTCTCAAAATGATTATTAAGAAATGAAAGTTTCGGGAATAACTGAAAATTTCGGATTGGTTCGTGTTTTGATTTGGGTATATGGTTCGGTTCTGACATGGTGACACCCTTATAAGCAGTCTTTTATGTGGATCTCTTTCGGAATGATCATATATCACTAATTTATTGTCATTGATGACAATAAACTAGACAAAAGCGCACGGCGAGATATAACTCCACACCGAATTTGATTGGTTCGGAAACATTAGCACATAGAATCTTGAGGTGAATTACTTATTAGCCTCCATCGAAATGTCCCAAAATCATTTGATCAAACGAAACGACAACCAAGAAATTGATAAATAAATATACAGAAACTGACAAATGACCCAAAAAGAAAAGGTCATACAGGTGGGCCGATCTGGACCCCACCCATCCTCGTACCGGCAACCACGCGTGGGCCCACACTGTGGAATTCGGATAGGTTGCGGAGCCGCCCTGCGCTGAATTTTCAAACCACAGACCGTGAAGAAAAGATAAGAGGATGTGTATCTTATACTTGGTTGGACTTATCTCTTCGAGACATGCAATCGTCCATAAACAAACGAATCTGATTCCAGACATGCAATCGTCCATAAATTTTCCGTTACATGAGCACATCAATATACTTAAAAGGAATAGTCGAGGTACGTGCAAGTTGGCCCGTATACCTCGATTATATATATATATATACACACAATTAAAAGGAACATACTGGGATTTTTTTTAAAAATTGTCAAGTTTGGATGGACCACATTGTAGAGGAAGTTGACGCTACAGACAGATCGGACAGTGCTCCGTGTAGTTGGAAACAAAGACCCCAGCCCTAGATTGATTAGATGCAAATTGAAGTTGGTACTTTAGAATCCACAAAGAACTGTTCTAGATAAGTTAGAAGGAGTCTGCCATTTTTGAGTCATTTCGTATTTTATCTAGGAGGCAAATGGTATGTGAAACCCATCCCCCACAAAATTATTTGGGACCCATGCCAACACAAATCATGGATTATCGACGACCCACCAATTACAGACAATCAGAGTGGGGACTCAAGATAGCTACGACCCTAACACATGTGATGACCCACCAGAAGCATTTCGCACTGCCACCCGCGTGACCACAACCAGTATCTCGGAAACGGGAAGGCTACCGTCTGTGACAATATTGTCAGATACGTAATGATTTCAACCATAAATTCATACATTATTATCGTCTGTTTTGCATAACTCATTAATTATAAAATCGTGTTGTCAAAAACAACTGACAAAGTTAGCAGTTTTCTTTTTTCCTTTTGGGGTTTAGTTTTGAGTAAGAAGAAGAAAGGAAAGTGTCCGTGGATAAGTGGTCCAATCAAGTTTATGTTAATTGGGTCCCCTTTTGACATTTATATCTCGAATAAAAAATGTTATAAGATAATTTATGTATTTTTTGGGTCAAAAGTTATAAGATAATTTGGATGACTAGATTTTGGTAAATTCTATAAGATACTCAAGTAGTATCCAAAAGGGCGGCGCTATTTCCACTTCCATTTTAGCTAAGGCACTCTTATTTTTAATCAATAGACCGAAATACCCTTCTCCTTAGTGTTTCTTTTTTTTTAATCAACGTAACCGACATAAGTGCCTTTATTTCTATTTTCCCTTTTAAACATCAAATTCACAATATAAATGCCAAATTACACCCAATAAAATATCATTCTATAATGCATCATTTTATCATTTTTCCTAGAAAAGTTCGTTATTCTTAATTTATGATCTCATGCTTTTAATTGGAAAAGCTATATAAAATGTTAGAAATTTTAGTTTTAGCGGCTTGTGAACACACAATTAATTGTGTATTTTTTTATAAAATAGTTTGAGGAAAACTTTATTTCAAAGTTGAAATTTAAAATCCAATAAAATTATCTCGCAGTTTTTGATCTTGTAGTTAATTTTCAAATTGACTTGTAGGTTTCTAAAGTTACAAATCGCTTTTTTGAGCTTTTCATATTTTAATATGAATTGTAAGATGGGGATGAAAGTTTGTTTACATTCAAACTCGCGTAAGTTGATCCACTTGCTATGAAATTGAATTTGCAATTGATATTGATTTTATTTATATCAAGAGTTGAATAGCACGGAATTTCATGTTTTTTTATGTGTTTATCTTTTGTTAAAACTTATTTAAAAACAATTATGTATGACGCTTTATTATGCTTTTAATAACATTTTTTGTTCAATTTTACTTTTCCGTTTTTATCAAGATCGACTAAAAATAAAGGTAGTTGTGGATTAGCGTAATAAAAAAAGAAGCATTTAATTAAAGAAAGATGATGATATTTTAGTAAGTTAACGAGTAGAAAAGAGTGTCTTGGCCAAAATAGGAGTGAAAATAGCGCCGCCCTAATAATAAAGCCGACGCCGTTGATTTTTCAACCACGTGCCATAAAAAAAAATGTTTTAAGAAAAGTATGTATGCTGTCCTTCGACCAATTTGTCCACTTTCTTTGCCGTATCTCTTCAAGGTTTTCTGATATTTGTTTTATTTTATAAAAACGAGGTGGGATTCAATCTAGGAGCACCAACCACTGTTCCTGAAATGGACAAAACATGCTACAACATCCGCTTGACAGATTGGGGATGAGAAAACAGCTGGAGGCATGTGGTTAGGATCAGAAAAATATTTCTCTTGTCTTTGTTAGAGCCACGGTCGAACCGACTGGACCCCCCAAAAAAAGGGCCCTTCTATGGCAATTTTGTCCTCAATCTATTTGTCCACTTTCTTTGCCGTATCTCTTCAAGGTTGGACGAACCCGCAAGCAAAAGCATGCCCAAATAAACAAAATGCACATAACGTCAAGATTCACGATTCGAAATTTTATGGACGAACCGATACCCGAACCGCATAAAGTTCGGATAATACGACCATGGTGATCCAGATCTAAACCTTAAACTAGGAAGACAAACACACTTAAGCATACACGCCATACTTTTTTTGTGAAGAGAATATATTTAGAACAAGTGACCTCCTTGTAATAAAATTGGAAAAGCACACGCATAGATCTGTTCAAACGGTATAGACGTCGCTCAAGTTTCAACCACCCAAGATAAAGACGAGCACACTATGTCCTCAGCCACAAATTTTCAATCCCTTTGTCTTTTGCTATAAATTTGGAGCCAGAAACCCTCACAAGTGCATCACAGCCTTTTTCCCCGGTGCTTCTACACGTTAGACGCAGCAAAAAATGGACTCTATGCTTCAAGACCTATCGCACTTGTCCGGAATAATCCTAGCCATCTTCGTCCTATCAATCCTTGTACTGTTCAAATCGAGATCGTCAAGCAAGCTCAAAACCCCACCAGAAGCCGCAGGCTCATGGCCCGTCATAGGCCACTTGCCAGTGCTGGCGAAATCCAAGCTTCCCCACAGGACCTTAGCGTCCATGGCTGACGAGTACGGACCCATCTTCACCATCAGGCTGGGGATGTTCCCAGCCCTAGTGGTGAGCAGTTCCGAGATGGCCAAGGAATGTTTCACCAAAAACGACCTTGCGTTGTCCACTCGGCCAAGGCTCTTGGCCCCGAAGATCCTGGCCTACGACTTCGCCATGTTCGCATTCGCGGCTTACGGCTCGTACTGGCGCGAGGTGAGGAAGATGGTCACCGTGGAACTGCTCTCGAACCGGAGGGTCGAGTCGTTGCTTAACCCTATTCTGGCCTCAGAAGCAGACGTGGCCATTCGAGAGCTGCACGAGCTTTGTATTGAGAGCAAGGATGACTCAGGTTATGCTTCTTCCGATACTGACGGCCATTAGATATGCGGTTTTGGTGGCTCTTGATGATAGGCCTCTTCACGGTCATCTTAATAATCATTCTTTTTCGGTAAACAACGGTTGTCTTTATAGTGTAAGATGGTGAAAATGACCAAATTTCAAATTTAACATTACAGTACGCTCTCTAGATAAAGAGCAAGTCGAGCATGCCATCCTCACTCCTCAGCCCGAGAGAAATACTTTTTTCCCGGAACATACTACGAACATACTTTAAATACAAATTTCTGTCCACGTTGAATTCATCGACTGATGCATCAGATTTGCCATGCATGAGGGATTCTCGTAAAGATTTTTTTTTTTTTTGGGTCAGTTTTCTCGTAAAGATTGGTTAATTCGATTAAACACCTCATTAGATTTTACACTTAAGATAGCAAATTCGTCCCAAATTGACTGTCTTAGCTCGCAGTTTTAGAGATGTTATTTGAGATATATAGACAAACTAATAGATAGACCATGAGCTTTCTTGCCCTAAAAGAAACTACATAGAATGACAGAGGAGATCAACGAAGTATTGTCCGAGATTGAGTTACACGGTTTCTCAATTCTTTCAGTTCATGAGAGTAATCGAACTTCAATTTGGCATGACATCTGAGTTCATTCTGACTGATTCATCAGGCCGTGTCACAGTCGACTTGAAACAGTGGTTCGCAAAGTTGACTCTGAACGTGGTCATCAGAATCGTGGCCGGAAAGCGCTACCATGAAGCGGACAAGGAAGAGGAGCAGCGGTGCCACGAGGCCTTACGAGACCTCTTCCACTTCCTGGGGATGTTTTTAGCAGCGGACGCTCTTCCATTCTTGAAGTGGCTCGACTTAGGTGGACATCAGAAGGCCATGAAGAGGACCGCAGAAGAACTAGAAAAAATTGTAGGTGGCTGGCTAGAGGAACACAAGAGTAATAGCAAGGATCTGGGTGAGAACAACGGCGAGAAAGATTTCATTAAGGTGATGCTTTCGGTCCTTAATGACGAGGAAATCGGAGGTTATGATGCTAATACGGTTATAAAATCTACATGCTTGGTAAGTTTTTGTTTCCTCCTTCCCAAAGCAGTCTTTAATAGAATAATGAAATATTAAATTGCGCATTTATCTAACAGCTTTTTCAGAACATAGGTGGCTGCTCACCCATAATTTAAGCCATAAAAAAAAGCATTATTGTTTGATTCATTGTGAATTTTGAGAGCTTGCTCAAAGAAAAGACTCAAAACAAAAGGACGAAAATTCTAAGAGTTTGTTTGGAATTATTTTCACTTTTGGTTTTTTACTTTTAGCAACCACAACACATGTACTTAGGTGTCTGGATCCCCTGCTTGTATGGCAGGGGATCATAGCAACACTCACCATTGGATTTCCCCCCTATAAAAAGGAGGGGAAATCCTATGGCCCCCCTTGCTATGATCCCCTGCCATACATGCAGGGGATCCGGATCCACTTACTTAGACCTTTTTATGATTTTAAGCACTTGGCACTTTCATAATCTACAAAAGTTGAAATGTAAATTCACATATAAATTTTTCGTGTTGTTGGAAAATTTGAATTGTATCGTTGCAAAATTCATGAGTAGTAAGCAAATTCTATGTGGCTATAACTATAAACGACTTTAATTCACGGTCATTACGTATATGAAGCTTCCTAATGTATGTACATTTCTTATCCTGTCATTATTCACATCATATTTTGGGCTTATCTTTATTTTTATAGTGATGAAGTCCAAATTTAAGTCCTCTAGTTTGTGCAGTTCTTTTTTTTTTTTTCCCCTACTTGGGTCCTTAAAGTTCTTTTGGTGCCACTTAGGCCCTCTAACTCACTTGATTTTTATCATTAAGTCATTCTTTAATCATGATATTCGATTATGTTCAATCTGGTCGATTAATGTGGTAAATATAATATATAGAAAAAAGGGACAAAATATTTTGCAGTTCTGAAGAATTTGTCCAATAAGAACTGAAGAAATTAAATATAAACACATTACTCTAACAAAAACATTTTTTTTTCTATGTTCTTTCAATGACAAAAACATGGCAATTCAAAAAGTACTTTCCTCCCTATTATTCTAGATTATAGAAAATACCCACATTGAACAATAACATTGACATAGCTAATAAGTTTGACAATTCAAGATGTACTTAGATTGGAAATCGAGTAAGTTAGAGAACCTAATTTGCACCCCCAAAAAAAAAAAGCCGGAGCTTGAGCACTCGACTATAAAAGCTGCTCATCAAGTTAGAGGACTAAATTTTCAGGGTTAACATTCGGGCTGGCTCTAGTTGGGAAACGAACCAAATCGATTGCAAGCCGGTCCACGCAACGATCGGTTCGATTTCTAAGTAAAAAATTCGAGAACCGACTTTCACCAATCAGTTTCCATTTTTATACCGAGAACCGATCGGTTCTACCGGAGATTAGCCTTGTACAATCATTATTGAACAGGTTTGGAATCGGTTTCAAGGCCGATTCTCAAGTAGAAATCGATTTTGAACCGGTTTCAAGGTCAGTTCTCAGGTAAAAACAGTTTGAACCGGTTCAATATCGAACCCTACGTCATCTTAAATACCTACCAACCCTCTCGTACTGATAGTCGTATTAAATTTTGACTTAAGTCATTTCTTATATTATATATTGGGCTTATTTTGTGCACCATTGTCAGCTTCCCTTGTCAACATCTAGCAATCATGGGCCGAATAAAGTCTGATCGTTAGTGGGACTAAATTTGGACTCAATTACAAACAAATTATGCTTCTTCTTTTCAGTTACTGGGCCAGATTTTTTTACCTCTTTTTTCCCTGCACACGAAATTCAGATTGCGAATTTTGTTAGTAGTTGATCTTCATTTCGCACTTCTGACAAGGGATCTGCGTTTCTCGTATTTGAAGGCGATGATTGCAGGAGGCAGCGACACCACGATGATTACCCTGACTTGGGCAATCTCCCTGTTGCTGAACAACCCTCCCATCCTGAAGAAAGCTCAAGAAGAGCTCGACGCTCGGATCGGCAACCGGAGGAGTGTGACCGCAGCGGACATCGCCAGCCTAACCTATCTCCAAGCCATAGTGAAGGAGACCCTCCGTCTACAGCCACCGGCCCCACTATCTGCGCCGCGCCTCTTCACCGAGGACTGCACCGTCGGGGAATACCATGTGCCCAAGGGCACGAGGTTGATCGTGAACATCATGAAAATCCACACCGACCCTGGAACATGGCCTGATCCGCTGGAGTTCAGGCCCGAGAGGTTCTTGACCAGCCATAAGGACGTGGACGTGACGGACTCCAACATTGAGCTCCTACCATTTGGAGGCGGCAGGAGAATCTGTCCTGGGATATCTTTCGCGCTCCGGACGGTGCAATTTCTGCTGGCTAGGTTCTTGCACGCGTTCGAGATATCAACCTTAGACGATTCCCCGGTGGATATGTCTGAGAGCTTCGGGCTGACAACTATAAAGGCGACCCCGCTTGAAGTTATGCTCATGCCGAGATTACCGGACGAGTTCTATCAATCGACATAATGAGGAGTCGCATGACATGGCTGATGCGCTCGTGACTGAATTGCGATGTCGGATGTCATTACTATCGTTTACCACTTCCATGCGTACTGTATTACTGTGTGACCGGTCATGTATGGACGGACTCGTTCATGCTTTCCTTGGCTATGTGCCAATCCTACAGGTATAAGCCATCGTCAATAAGATATCACCATCCAATCTCATGTAGCCATCATCATCATTATCATCCCTTGGATAATTGCAATGCATCTCTTCCCCCCTTTGCTCTGCTTGGCCCTACTTATCTCACTATCATAAAAAAGATCTGACCATTCAATCTCATTTAGCCATAAACATCATTGTCATCTAGCGGCTGGGCTGGGCAAGGCCGACCTCTCCCAGCAACTACGAGATTGAGCCTCACCCGGCTGGCCACCTCTTCGATCATAATAGATGGTTAATATCTACATCAGTAATTTTTTGTTAAAATTGACCGAATAGACTGTATTGGCACAAATACAAAAGATTTATGATTAAATTGACCAAAAAAAGGTTAAGGATTAAATCCACACAATTAGAATAGGTTTTGGACTTTTTTGGTAATTTCTCCCGTCGATTTTGCATATAAAGTTTTGGATACATGCAATTTGAGTCTCCCGACAAAATCTACAGACTAAAAAGACCAATCTGCCCTTGAACACATCACATGGTTTCTTTGCTAGATGAGGGGTTGAGTTTGACCCAAATCAAATCGAGCTCAATGCCAAAGTAGCTTAGGGCGCATATGGCAACACTTCAGCTCTAAAAATCAATTTTTAATCAGAAGTTGATTTTTTTCTATTTCTGCTTTTGAGTAGAAGTTGATTTTCCTACTTTTGAAGAGAAGTAAACTTCAAGTAGCTCCAAAACCTCTTCAGAAGAAAAAAAAATTCAGAAGTAGAAAAATAAAGTTATATAACCAAACGAAATTCTGCTCCAGAAGTTGCGTTATCAAACAGATTTTTGCTCCATAAATACTTCTAGAGCAGAAATTCTACTCCAAAAATATTATCGTGCGGCGCCCTTAACTGCCTGGTCGAGCTCCACGCCTTGGTGGAGATTGAACAAGGTTTGGGCCATCGAGCTTGACTATATCCAGCATCAAGCCGTTGGTAGATGTTGGGCTGAGAAATGTGTGTGTGTGTGAGTCCGAGAGAGAGGGGGTAGTGACGAATAGGGTGAAACCCCAATCAAGCTACTCGTGAGTACATCGCGCTCGACTTGATGACTACTCAAGATTGATTCGTCAATTTTGGAGTCAAACTAGCGTTCGAACTATTTGAGTATTTTGTCTAGTCAAGCTCGATCCCGTAAATAAACCCAAGCAAGATACTACGAATTACATGGTAATCGAGCTTATTAAGCTCGAGTTGAGTTTCATTTATACTTCAAACATAAGAGATCGAGTCGAGCAATCGAATTTGCATCAAAGTCTAGCTCAAGCAAGAAAATTAATACTCAATCAAGTTTCGAGCCAAGTTTCGAGCATGGCACATATAAGTTGGGTCGAACGCAAGCTTCGCAAGGTATAGACTCAGCTCGGCTCAACAACACCCTTGGTGCTGATAGAAAAGTCGAGGATGGAGGGAGAAAAAAGAGTGCAGCCGAGGGTGACAATTAGCAACGAGGCGATGGCTTAGCTCAAGGCTTTAACATCGGCCGTGGGTAGCGCCAAGGAGGAGGGGATGAGCTTGGGTTCAGTTTGGGTTTTTTGTTAAATGGGTCTTGGGATGGATCTACTTAGGACTACAGATGGTTGAATTTGGAAAGAGAATGAAAAATTACAAATAACGGCCCGAAGTGCTCTCGTTTTCTTAAATAAGGGCTCCAACTGAACCTTATTTTAAATAAGGGCCTAAAGTGCCATCATTTTCTCAAATAATGATATAAAGTGAATCTTATTTCAAATAAGGACTTGAAGTGACTATGAAATCTCAGAAAAGGGTTTGGTTTCGAGGGCCTTTTCGTCATTTCCCTTTGTTTGATTTTTTTTCTTTTTTCTATTTTCTTCAAAATTAAATAAAGGGAGGGGCAGCCCTTTTTCCTCTCTGTGTATGTTTTTTTTTCTTTTAAAGGAAAAAACAAATGAAAAAATGAAGAAAATATGTTTTATGTTTGAATCTTTATTTAAAATAATATTCACTCGAGATCTTTATTTTGAACTTTCTAGAAAGAAAAATGAGGGATCCGCGTAAAGAAAAGTGGGACCTCGGAAGTAGGTATGAAATATACGAAAATGTGTCATAAAAACGAGGATGGAATTTATGGAAAAATGTTTTCCTTTTTTGGTTTTCTGATATTTGTTTTATTTTATAGAAACGAGGTGGGATTCAATCTAGGAGCACCAACCACTGTTCCTGAAATGGACAAAACATGCTACAACATCCGCTTGATAGATTGGACATGAGAAAAACAGCTGGAGGCATGTGGTTGGGATCAGAAAAATATTTCTCTTGTCTTTGTTAGAGCCACGGTCGAACCGACCGGACCCCCCCAAAAAAAGGGCCCTTCTATGGCAATTTTGTCCTCGATCTATTTGTCCTCCGCGCGAGAGTTTGCTTCCGTACTTATATTGATCAGGCTAAATATAACGGATAACTCAGTACCGATATACTTGTAATAAATTTAACTATTATTAATTTTTGTTAAATTTCATCGTCAAATTGTGAGATGGATGACCCGTTATAGTCGACATGTGTACCAATTTAGGATTTTTACCCTCCTCCGTTCATCACGGGTGTACCGATTTAGAGTTTTTCGTGATATTAATCCAATTTGACGGAACTTAACGGACGGTAAATTTATTACAAGTGTACCAATATAGAGCTTTTCGTTATTGAAAAATTAGTTCGAGGTGAATTGGATTTTTTTTTTTTATCCCTGAAGTGATACTGGTATCAACAAACTTCACATAAAAAAAAAATAGTAATATAATAAGATTGTAAATTGGCATATCGAGGAAGTACGTTTTGATGCCCCGTTATTGGGCCTTTCTTGTAACGAACCTTAACTTACGAGCATCATTCTTTAAGTATTATAGGTGTGATAGGAGGAATCTCGTTCATGGTCTATTTCTGGTCACCAAATTCCACGTCAGTCAAGCACTTCCTCGGCTCTAAATCTCATCCAACACCCTAATTTGATTTCAGAAATTGTAACCAAAAATATTATTACAACACACATAATTCCAAATCGTTAAAATTATAACCACAACGATTTTCGTGCGTTGATAGATTAATAATAATGCAAATGGGCCCCACATCCCAAAGGCACTTAACCACGGTCAATTAACCGCGGTTTAGTCTTACTACATTTGAAATACCAAATAACGACCAAAACCAGACCAATTAATGTTCTCTCTCTCTCTCTCTCTCTCTCTCTCTCTCTCTCTAGTTTACGCTCTTCAGTTCCAGTTCGCGGGCTAAAAGTTTTCCAACGAGTGGGAATGTCGGCACCGCGACCCGACGGGGCTCTAAGCCAACGCGCCACCAGGACGGGGCGGGAGAAGGTCGTCGTCGCCGTCAGAGCGCAGAAGGTCGTGTCTAAAGCTGCGCTAGCGTGGGCTCTCTCCCACGTTGTTCAACCCGGCGACAACCTCACCTTGCTCGCCATCTTCGCGTGCAAACGACCGGGTTAGTCTCGTTCCCCCCAAGAGCAAAGTCTAGTCTTTTCTGGATGATTGGTTTCGCTCGCGCTTTGGAGCGGCTAATTGCGGCCTGACGCGTCCTTCGTGTGTGCCTGTGTTGTGTCGCGTGGTTGAAGGTCGAATTAGGCTGTGGAATTTCGCGAGGACGACCGGGGATTGCGGGGCCAGCAACCGAGAGGAGCTGCTGGATCGGATCTCTCGGATCTCCGACTCGTGTTCTCTGATGGTTATGCAGTTTCACGATCAAGTCGAGGTCAGTCTGGGACCTGAACTTGTGTTCTTTTGCCACGTCGCGACTTTCGTTCGCTACTACCTAGAGAATCGGTTTGAACTAATTAGTTTGACCCGTCAAACGACGTAGTTCGGTCGCTTTCTCTGCAGTGCCGTGAAGGCCGGTTGCTTTGGCTTGTTAAGACAGCAATCATCAGTTGTTATATGCTGTTGTCGTGCTGGCGAAATATTTAGTCTTATAGTGAGCGCAATCGCCAATGAGGATCGTGTCTCTGGGGCTTGGTTGAGGCGTCGGAGTCGGATAATTGGATGATTCCATAAATGATTAGCATGTGATTGCATTTTTTTTTATTAATATAATTTGGTATTTTGGTTGAGGCCCCGCATATCTGATTGCCTGTTTCCCCCTTTTCAAAAGCAAAAGATTTGTTAATCAAAATGATTTGTATGGCCCAATCACGCTCATCCATATTACAGCCTTGAAGCGCTTCTGCTTCCTTTTTAACTTTTCCTCAGTTCCTGGTCAAAAATGGGGCACGGTGAATCTTTGTTTTTCGGAACGTGTGGTTCACCATGCATTAGTGATGTTTCGTGCCGAAAATTTGAACATTCCTACCATCTTCGAGCCTAAAAAGCAAAAGCTGGCTTTGCTGTATTGGAAGTCACTTTCTTTTTCCAGATTGATGCTTTGTTTAACTTTTTTGCCTTAGTCGTTTGAAAATGAAACTGGGTCGGCAAATGCTTTCTTTTCCAGCTTGTTTCTTTAATCAACCTTTTGCCCTAGTTGTTTGAAAATGAAATGGTTGATGGGTCCTATGATATGGTGGATGTTGCTTTTAGCTTTTACAGCCAATGAAGTCAAAGCGTCATGTAACAGCACATCCTTAATTTAGCAGCCATTAGTCTGTTTTGATGGTCAAAATCGTAGACGCTAACAAAAGCTTGGTTACAGGTTAGAGTGAGGATAAAGGTGGTTTCTGATAAACCTGGCGGTGTGGTGGCAGATGAAGCACGTAAATGCGGGGCCAACTGGGTCATACTGGACAAGTAATTTAATATAAATGTATTATTATTTCCTTAGACTGTATCAATACAAATTGTGTTTATTTGGTGTGACTTTTACCTATGTCTAATTTCTTACCCTTATATCTGCTAGTCTGAACAGGGAAGCATGCATGTCACCTCCTGCATCTTAATTAGATTTATAGTTTGTCACTTTAAGCTTAATGAACTTTGTAGGTGTAATGAGGAGATTATTCTAGAGTAGTTAGTGCTTCCAAAGGGGGAATTGGTTGTAGATGAGTACTTTTTCTCGTTGCTACTCTAAGCAGGGCATTCTCTAGTTTCATTCTGTTTGGACTGTTCATGGAGTTATTGACATGTGCCATTCTCTTACAATTTAGATGTTGTTGCCACTTCTAATGGTAGAAGCCAATGAATTTCAGCTCACACGCAATACGGTGAATTTTCATGTCAAACTTACAATGCATT
This sequence comes from Rhodomyrtus psidioides, assembly GCA_021437785.1. Lineage (NCBI taxonomy): Eukaryota > Viridiplantae > Streptophyta > Magnoliopsida > Myrtales > Myrtaceae > Rhodomyrtus > Rhodomyrtus psidioides. The sequence goes on along the minus strand of JAILYB010000162.1, from coordinate 1,109,496 downwards.
GAAAAGCAATTGGACATTGCAAATAGACAATCCATTCACGTTTTCTTGTTTTGTTTCTTCTTTGGTATACTTTTTTGGCCAAATCTGCTTTGGTAATTATCTGGAGCCCGCAATCATTGTTCCACTCAACTTCCCTTGATATTATCTGATCTTGTTACCTTAGTATACAGTACTTAGAACCTGAGTCTGTGAATTTAATTCTTCCTTCCATATCTGAAAAGGTATTGTTGGACAATCAGTCGTCATAAACTCTTTTGCCAAATACAGGAACCTAAAGCAAGAATTGACTCATTGCTTGGAGGAAGTCCGCTGCAATATTGCGGCGATGAAGGGTTCTCAAGCGAAAGTTCTCAGATTGAATTTAGGATGTTCAAATGAACTCCAGACCCCCTTCTATTCTGCAACTTCTTCTCCATTTGTGGATGACAGAGAGTTCAATGCCTACAGGATGAAGCATTCTACTCCAGTCAGCAGTCCTGAATTGTTTAGCCCTCATACAAGAACTACCGGAGAAAGTTCATCAAGTTATGACACATCAGGGTTTTTTTTTCACTTATACGAAAGAAACCCACTCTTTGAAGGACAGAGGAAGGGATGTTTTTCACCATATTTGACAAAGAATGAGTTGAAATACCCCTTTACAGTACTTGAATCCTACGGGGAGAAGGTTGTGACTCTCTCAAAAACCTTAACATCATCTCTATCGGTTGACAGCAGTAAGGCTTATTGGATTCCCCAAAATCAGGTGCGTGATGTAAAGGATCTCCCCATTGGAAACAATGAAAAAGCTACCCAAACCCATAAAATTATCTCCAGAAGATGGTTTAGCAAGTTTATTCGACATAATCACGGTCACATGACAACTGCGAGCATAGGGCAAAGGCAAGCCCAACAACCAGATCAAGTTGTCAATGCAAGCATAAGGGATGTAGTCTCTTTAGGCAGAACTTCCTCGGTGCCACCTCCCCTATGCTCGCTATGTCAACACAAGGCACCAACTTTTGGAAAACCCCCACGAAGGTTCTCATATGCAGAGCTAGAGGAAGCAACAGATGGATTTTCAGATCCTAATTTTCTGGCAGAAGGAGGTTTTGGATTGGTCTACAGGGGGATTCTTAGTAACGGACAGGTGGTTGCGGTGAAGCAGTTGAAGTTTGGTGGAGCCCAAGGAGATGCTGACTTTTGTAGGGAGGTGAGGTTGTTGAGCTGCGCACAGCATAGAAATGTTGTGCTGTTGATTGGATTTTGCTCCGAAGGCAGCAAGAGACTTCTAGTCTATGAGTATGTGTGCAATGGATCCCTGGACTTCCATTTGCATGGTATGCCTTCCTGTGCTAATTGTTTTGCTTTAGTTTGAATTTCATTTCATAAGTCAGGTTTCCTTGTAGTTAATCCTCCATCATGTGTTACACTTCATGGTTTGCGCATCATTTCTCATAATTTTGCATTGTTAATTTCCAACATCATGTGCTATTTCCAGGACGGGATAGCAACACTCTAAATTGGGAGTCCCGACTCAAAATTGCAATTGGTGCTGCAAGAGGCTTAAGATATCTTCATGAGGACTGTAGAGTTGGCTGTATCGTTCACAGAGATATGCGGCCTAAGAATATCCTCCTGACTCACGATTTTGAACCTCTGGTACTACATTGATCCAGATGTCTCACAATCAAAGTCAGACCTCCTTTAACATTGTCATAGATTATGTTCCTGGATGACAAATGTTCCCTCCAAAAGGATGTAATTCATCTTCTTATGCATCAGAGATGCATACTATGCCTGTGTGCTTAAACCAATGCTATGGCTTGTGAAATCATGAATGTGTGATGACTGATGAGCATTTAAAACCATAAGGAAATGTCTCAAGCTTCTGCTGAAGTCTTTTCGCCTCCATTTATGAAAATTTCTGACCGATAGTGCAATAAATAAATTTGAAATTGATGTAGCAGAATGCATATTTTGCTAATGCTTTGTTCTCGTTTTTGTCCTTTAATTCAGGTTGCTGACTTTGGACTTGCTAGATGGTATTCTGGAAATGAGGTTGGCCCAGAGGAGCTAGTGATTGGAACTTCAGGGTATATTTTGCTGATCTTGTTTGTTTTAGCCACTTGCAGTGCATGCAATCTCTTGTTTTTACCCCCCAAAAGGTTTTTCTCCAGATGTACACCTTTAGGCTGATATCATATTGTCGCGTTCTGGTTGGGTCTACTAATAGTATTGATTGAGGCAACGACTCAAAAATATTGAATTCTATAAACAATTATAGGTGAGAATCATTTGAAATCCAGAACACTCGATCATGTTAAATGTATATCTTTATATTTCAGATATCTTGCCCCCGAGTTTGTTGATGGAGGAAAAATCTCGGAGAAGGTTGATGTCTATGCATTTGGAGTGGTACTTTTAGAGCTGATGACAGGGCGAAGAATCATCGAGCTGCAGTTGAAGGGAGAAAGTTTTTTCTCCCAATTGTTTGGCCCCTTTGCTGCACATGAATTGAAAGAAGTCAAATCCAACTGTTCTTCATTTATAGACCCTTGCTTGGCCTCTAACCAATCTCAAGATTTCGTCCATCAGTTACAAGTAATGAGTCATGCTGCTCTATCGTGTCTGCATCCGGATCCTGAATCAAGACCTCCAATGTCAAAGGTTTAAACTTCACTGTTGCATTTGAATCACTCCTTCCTATCAAACATTAGCACAATCTAAGGCAGCCTTGTTTCGCAACATGCACTCATTTATTTATATCTCCACGATTTCGAATCCAAGAGAATTCTACATTATCTTACAATTGCATTGCAGGTCGTCAGAATACTAGAAGGACAGTCCCTCATTCCCTTAGCCTTCGATCTGAATGCAGCTGGTAGTAGAAGCGGTCACCTAAATGGTGTGTGCTCTCGCATGCATCGTGAAAATATGAGAAGCCACTCCCGGAAACATTCCCACTGAGAACCAAATATCCATTTGAGAGGATTGTGTTAGCTTATCTAGCTCTTGAGAAGCAACAGAGAACTTGTTCTAGCTAGCTGTTGTGGTATGCTGCTGCCTGGGCAATCATGGTGTGCATGCATGTTTGGGAACCCTCGTCTCTATCACCATTTAATGGTTACTCAATGCTTAGCATGGTTCATACAATTGTAGTCCATAGGATTTTTTATTTTTGTTTTATAGTTTTGTGATGTTAGGTATATGTAGCACATTTTTATACTTCTATGGCGGGTAAATCTGATTTCCAGATTTACAGAAACTATTCATGTAGAGCACCGTTCCGAGGTGTAAAAATTCGATTCTTTCCCTGATCCATATTCTCACTGGCCCTGGGGATTCGCCATCATTTGCATACTTCCCAAGATCTTTTGGTCCTTTGTGTTTTCATTTGTCCTTGATCCATGGCGAAAACTGCCAATATGATTCCCTTCGCAAACTAGAGATTGAAGGTAGCGATTAGTGTTCACGTTATTTACTGACTCCTGGAATCCTAATACCCTCAGGCGAGGATCATGCCCTGGATGACAAATGATCAAACTTACTGTAACTCTCTGGGTTTGTCCACTTATGTTAACCAATTCACAGCAGATTTTTACCTTTTCTGTTTCAACTCTTATCAATAAGCTGCTCTGATTTCGACTCTCTTTGTTTCTATGCATCCAGATTTGTGACCTATAGAAACTTGACTAACCCTTCTTCTCTGACCGAAATTATGCATTCTATTGTAATTAGCGGACAAAGAGCCAGGGACAAATTGGCGTAGAATACCTCGAACGTGGGAACGGTTACTGAATGAAAACCACAAAATTCTTGCTGCAATAATTACTTTCTGAAGGAAAACGGAAAATCAACAATAGTAGTTCGTTAATAATCATTTCGTGTGGGTTCACAACAAAAGTCTCACAAAGGCTTAAAAAAAGAAAGGAGGATTGAATTCTCCGTTCTCCACTTCCCTTGCACGTGGTAGGCAAACGCTCACCGATTCTACCTTCTCAAGCATGTAGAAACTCCCACTCGTCACATCCAGCTTACAATTATTTCCACAGGTCAGCAGGTAGGTGTCATCACAATCCATTTTCGGGACATCTCCAGGATCCGAAGGCCGGCCCCAATGGGGTCAGTACCTTCGGTTTTGGCTGTTCCGGCCAGCGGAAGAGAAGCTTCCATCCGACGGTACCGAGTCCGCATCATAAGTCACCTGCTGCTGCTGCTGCTGCTGCATCATGCCCATCTGATTAAGATCAGGTGCCATCTCGGACACGCTCCACACCTTGACTGACTTGTCGAGGCTCCCGCTGTACACTATCCACCGCTGATCGCCCTTCCTGGCCGACTCCGGATCTTCCTCGGTGGCCAAGCACTTGACAGGTCCAGTGTGCCCAGTCAACACCGAGAGGCATGTGTGGATCGCCCCGTCCCTCCTCCACACGCATATGGTCTTGTCGGCAGACCCGCTGAACAACAGGTTCCCTGCAGATGCGAGGCAGAGGATCGCGAGCTTGTGCCCCTTTAGGACCCCGCCATGTGCGAACTGCTTCCCGCGCTCCCAGAAGTTGACCAGCCCATCAGAGGACCCACCGTACACGGCGGAACAAGCCCGGTTCATGGCCAGCGACGTGACCGCGCACTCCTGCTTCAGCAACGACTCGGCAAGTGTGTGCTTGGTGGTTTTTCCGATCATCTCCCTCTTCCACACCTTCACGGTCCCGTCTGCAGATCCACTGAGGACCAGGTCATCTACACCGGCAACGACAGCATTTACGGCATCATCATGGGCACTGATCGATTCGAGGCACTTGGAGTCCGAGATCCGCCACACCTTTATGGTTCGGTCCCATGAAGCAGAGTAAAGCAAGCCCTGTTCCTCGTTCAGGCTAAGGCACGAGACCGCGTCGGAATGCTTTATCCATAGTGCGCTCCGGCGTTTTCTCACCTCAATGTAATTGCTCGGATTGATGGAGCTCTTGAAAATATCCTTGAGAGTAGGCAACGTGCCGGCTCTTTTGTGTTGGCTCGGGTTCCTGGGGGAGATCTTCCAGACACGGATCTTACCGTCCTGGTGGCCGGTGAAGATCTTGCCGTTGGCGACGATGATGGCCTTGACGAGCCCACTGCTGGACTTGAATGCGGAGAATTCCTTCAAGTTCTTCCATACGCGGATATTCTTACTGTCAGACCCGGTATACAGGAGCTCGCCCGAGGCGGCAAGAGAGTAAATGTGTCCCTCCTCGCGGACGAGCGACCCTATGAGGCTGTTCTGGGGGACGTTCTCTTCGTAGTTTGCAGACGCGGTGGACCACCCAGATTTGTCGAAGGGAGAGGACTGGTTCCAGGGGGACATCATCATGGGGGACCCCTCGCCGCTCATCCGGCTGTGGTCGTAGAAGGTGGGGCTCGCGGGGGAAACACTGCTGTGGCGGTGCGGAAAGTCATCGTTGGGGATCGGAATCGCCGACATGTTGGGGTCGGAATGCATCATGTTGAACTTGGGCCTCGGAATGGTGTTGCTCTCCATGAACATGGTACCACCTCCTCTCTCGTCTTTCGCCATATGAGTCTTCCTCTCTCTCTCTCTCTCTCTCTCTCTCTCTATCTCACATAAGAGGCACGGAACGGCGCAAACCCGACTCGGCAAGAGTTTTAAAGAAAAGATTGAAGGTTGATGAAGAATGACAGGCAATGGAGTGGAGAGGATGAGGAGGAAAATGGAGGTGGGGGTTTCTCTGAGAGAGAGAAGATCATGAAATTATGGGGAAGGGCGGGAGGGAGGATGTAAATAGGAGGGGCGGAACGGACGGCTGAGATCGGGAGGGCCCGACACGTGTGGGGACGAGAGTGGTGGTGGGTGAAAGGTTTTCGGGTCCCGAGAATGCGGGTCTGACACCGATGACAACGTTGTCGGTTAGTTTTATTCGTTGGGGGGCGGTTACGTTTGGGGGGCATTGGACGGTTGATGGCCTCTTCCTCGCTGTTCTCGGCAAATGTTTATTTCTTGCATCTGCTCGACTCCTCCTCCATCTTTTTTTGCCCTTTCCACACGCACTGATTCAATATCTTGAGGTGTTTTTTTTTTTTTTTGGCTCGTGAAAATTATTTTACCTTCTTCTCTTTTTTTTTTTTTCAAGAAGCTGTATGTGTATGGTATGAAATAAGAAACTGTGATGTCTTTTTGTGAATTCCATTGAATAAACTTCTATGAAATCTTGGTTGTACCATGGCGTGAATTGCCTATCCAAATGTAGTTGTAATGAGGACAATATGGCCATCCAACAAAAGTAGAACTCGAATACCATTTTTATCACCAATAGGCATAAAATGAAAGAAAAAAGAATTAAGTACTATATTTCACTTTGATGTGGAAGATATGTGGCCATGAAATAGGGATTAAGTGGAATAGTTTTCTGTGATGTTAGTGGATGCTATTTGAATCGTCCCGTCGTAAATCTAATTGGTTACTTCCAATTACGTAAATCAATAGTTTTTGGATCAAAAGTACTATATGAGTGAAATCTTCAGTTTTTTCCACGGGGACTAGTTGAAGTAATGAGCCTCCAACATTGGGAGGCTCATTACTTCAATTCAATTGATATAATCATTTCCTCGTCATCATACATGGGAGATCAATAATACCTCAAATCTGTTAATCACCAGACTAATCCAAATGAAGATCATGAAGGGTTTCAACAGAATGCAAAACCGCGTCTCAAAAGAGAGTCAAGCCAAATATTTTTAGAGCTTCTGTATATTTTCTCTTCTTTTCGCTTTTAGGTTAAAAGTTATATCTCATATATCAACAATTTAGAGGTAGTAGCCACTTAAAAGAGCAGTAAATAGAGAATAGTAAAAGAGAGAAGAAAAAACAATTTTACCTTTATGATTGTTCTCAATCTTCTTGTGTCCTGATCTTAAGAAAGGATTCATCATTGTATTCATACTTTCTTACAAGTTTAGTGGACTCGAAAGTGCCTTTACGCGTAAGCTAGACCTGTTAAACGGGTGGATCGGATAATCCGCCAATATCTTTAAGCAGTTACATGTTATTGTTTTTCTCGAGATTATTTTACTAGAATCGATGTGCGATACCCGACAAAAAAGATATTTCCTATCATCTGTCGTTCTCATATAATCGAACGGCCCTTTGTCATGGACCCAAAACAAGAAACAAAGCATCCCTAATCAAACCAACGATAGAGAAAGAATCCTGACAAAAATGCGATGATCATGGCGATCCATGTGACGGGCATTTCCGCAACCATGCACGGCTGAAGTCTCCCCCACTAAAGCTCGGTTGGTAGCTTTCAACAAGCACCATCGAACAGCACGAGCGCCACAAACGAGACATGCGTCTCGCAGCAATAATGCGGGCATGAATGGGGTGATCGCTACTTCCGACCGGTCGCGGAATGGGATGTGGAATTTAAGGTAAGGAGGTCTAAAACTGGACAGACCGGACGATCTCCAACCTGCCACGCCCTTTTGCCCTCGAAAGCCATGTCTAACTTTTTGCTTTGCTTCGTTGCTTTGAACTTCCATCCATTGATGTGTCGTAACTTGCTTTGCTTCATCCTAATATCCATATTTATCACCTGAAAGAGAGGTACTTTGATGGAGACTCTCACGAGCAGAGGCTTCTGGAGTTGCCGAGTGGCAAGGGCTGAGGCAAGTTATCGCAGTTTCCTCGAGTGATGGCCGGTAAATCTCTGCAATCTCATTCGCTCTGTATGGAAAAAGGTCAAAGGAAACCAATTGGTTAATTACTCTTGATTGGGAGTCTATTTACAGAATCGGGTGCTGTGTACGTAGAAAAGTGAGGGAGCCAAACCGTCTCGACGACGATAACATCTGACGAGAGTTCTTAGATTTGGTAACTTAGTTTATGTTCGGCCATTTTTTTCAATAAGCTGAAGAACATCCTAGTTTCATTTCATATAGCGAAGGATGGTGTATGAAGAGCGTTCTAGTTTCCTATTAGGGTCAATATGTCATGTCATCGACATAAACATAAGAACACACGTAACTGTTTAACCTTCTCAGATTTACGACCAAAAAAAAAAAAAAAACCTTCTCAGATGTGCTTTATTACGTCCATGTTTGATTATTATCATTGAATTACACAAAAACCAGAGAAAAAGTACTAAAAAAGTCCTAAACATATTGTATTTGTACAAGTTCAGTCCTAAACATTTCAATTAGGCTATTTTAGTCCTAAACTTTTCTTGCATTTATATGAAGTGAGTTTATTCGGCCAATTTTGACCGAAAACCGGTGACACGAATGTCTGCCATCCTACGAGACATGATTGACGCTGACATGGACAAAATTATCGGTACCAATTCCGAAAATGTTTATGACTAAATTGGTCCAATCGAAAAGTTTATGATTGAATTGATATAGATGCAATAGATTTAGAACTTTTTTGGTATTTTTCTCGAACAGCCTGCATATTCTTCTGCAATCATAGCTTCAATGAATGGACGACTAGAAGAATCCCATCAAACGAGTTGTGTCACGATAAGCACAATACTTAATCTAGAATTAGGCATGCATTTATCTTCTAGATGTTCACGCAAATGAATAAGATAAAAATGGAAATTGGTGAGTCCTTGATAGTCATTTGGTGGGTAAGATTAGATTGACTTGCCATAAATTTTGTAGACAGGATTGCAATTCTTCTTTATCCGATATCCTTTAAAAGGATAACTTGCTTTCACAAGCAAGAATGACATATGTCCTGATATGATTGTCCTACCTAACGAGTATGTTAAGACATACTAGCTTGATATTATCCTATTTCGATTTAAAATTCATGATTTGAGATTATAAGCTGAAAAAGGAAGAAAATATCGTAAACAGTGATGCGAATAAAAGGAAAAATTCCAAATGTGGGCCCAACGTCCATGGTCCAGCGCTGCAAAATACGTCAATAACAGAAATGATGCACTCATTTTCTTAAATAAGGGCCTAAAGTTAAACTTGTTTTAAATAAGGACCTCAAATGGTCATGGTTGTTTCAAATAAAAGTCTCACCTCATCAGCTGGCCGATCGACTAAATATTTCGGCTAATCAAGGGGATTATCATTAAAAGAAAATTTTAACCTTTAGTTATATATATATATAGGCGGGAGAACTGCTCTCCTGCCTGTAGCTATCGCCACACTACCGATGGGGCATTGTTGGCACCTCGGTGAGGGGCAGCGACCATGCTCACAATATGTAAGGGCATAAGAGAGGGCCGCGACCCTCACCTAGGTTCGAGCGTGGGTCGTCAAGGTGCCAGCAACACGACTATATTTTTTTAAAAAAAAATTTGAGTTCTTTTTATTTTTATTTTAAAAAATAGAAAAACGAAAAAATAAAGAAAAAACTTCACCCAAAAAATAAAGAAAATTAAGTAAATGAAGAAAATGCAATGACCAGCCGATGAGGGCAAACCCAATTTTTATATTAATAGGGTCACTTCACAACCTTATTTGAAATAATATCCACTTCAGGTCTTTATTTGAGAAAATGATGGCACTTCGATTATTATTTGAATTAAGGTTCACTTCATGTCCTTATTTGAAAAAATGAGTGCACTTTATGCCCTTATTTGAAATTTTCTCCTTATAAAAATTACAAAATGTTAATAAAGAACAATTGTAAGGAAAATTTTATGTGAAATCCTAGTGGCGAAGCTAGAGTAACTTACCACTGGGTTCTAAACCGGTCAAAATGAGTTATAAACCTATTTCTTAACCCATTTATGATGTACCGAGTTGTTATACAAATTAGTTATATTCAATAAAAACGTTATAAATAGGTTCAAATATTATGAGTGTAAAATGGATCATAAATGAATTTACAATTTCCTTAAGCTCAACACATCTCTATGACTCTCTTTTCATTTTCTTTCATCCTCACTCGATCTTGCGATACTCACTCCACATTCTCACCTCAGTTTAGGTATGAATTTTTTTAAATTAAATTAAAGTAAATTAAATATGAAAGGGTTTAAGAAATATAAGTCGGGTTGGGTATGAGTTACTAAATTTGCATTTCAATAAAAATGAGTTGTAAACATATGAAATTGATTTATTTGGGTCAAACCATTTATAACCCGACTCGACTCGCCCGTTTGACGAATCTACTGGATGCATGATAACTAACTATGACTTAGAGTCCAAGGAAGATAGTTTCTTCTCTCTTGTTTTGGTGACAAGTCCTTCCGAGAAAGATGTTGTCGAAAATCTCCGTACTATGATAGGTTTACACAACATTAGCCAGATGGCCAAGCGTTGTGCAAGTCTAAAATCGTATTGATTGTGTTCAATTGAAGTTGGAACCAAAAGCCTTATCTGCATATTTTATTTTATTTTTTGTCTGGTTCTTGTTAGAAATATGTCTCGAGTTTTGAGTTCGCGAAAGAAATTCGACTAAAGATAAAGTTGAATATTTACCGATGTTGACTTAGAATATTTTTTGGGTATCCAAGTCTCGATCAAGAAGAACGGATGTTACCCTGCGTAGAAGTCTGTTGCGATATTCACACGGGGGTGAGGTCCAAAGATTTGTTACTGAATGAGAAGATGAAAGTAGGTAGAGAAAGAAATCTTTTAAATATTGTTGGATACTACAAATATTACCCTTCTCCCGAAGAATCACGTTTGGAGGAAAAGTCAACATGGTTTCTTATTCATTGCAGACTTGAAGAGCGAGGTATATATATAATACTATATTGGGGTTTCTTTAGTTAGAGGGTGGCCCACGAGGGACTTCTCTTCTGCAATTTTTGTGGGCGTGCGCCAATTACCGAGCGCTTGAGTGCAACGTCTTCGTGAATAAATAGAGAAGAGGAGTCTTGAAGCGCCGTTGTTTTACCGGTGCTTGGCGGTCGATATTCTCGTGGAATTACATCAAGAATTTAAGTGTCAAAGCCAATTAAATTTTGAGGTTAGATTTGTGTTTTAATTCCTTTGCGAGATTGAGAGATTATTTCACTAAGAATTTGGGCTAAACACTGTGTGCGTTATTGGATGTAATTGGGACTGGAAAACACCAAGAATGTGTTTGTGTAACTCGAGTGATTTGTAATCTCCGTGTATCGCTCGATCTATAGTGGAATTCGTTGCTGCTCTCACCGTGGACGTAGATCTTTACGATCGAACCACGTGCATCTGGTGTTCGATTTATTTTACTCGTTCTGCCTATTTTATCGTTCGATCGCTTGTTCCGCGAAACAAGTTCCTATTCTATTCTATTTTACAAGTAACCGTGTGTACTATGTGTGTGCGTAGATTGTGAAACTCTACTCTCTCTTTACACGTCCCCATCCCAACTCCCCCCCCCCCCCCCCCCGAAGGTGGGGATTCGAAGCCCCCACCTCTCCTTTCTCAAGTGAGAAGAGTGGCCATTGAGGCAAATCTCCAGTAGTTTTTCTGCAATTTCACTAGCATTGGAAATGAGGGAGATTTAGACAAGGGATCTAACATGAGGCGTAGGGTCGAGAAGGGTGGTGTCCTCTTAAAAAGAGAAATTGATATATGTTCGGATTAAATTGGACAGTTGGCGGTCTGTGGATATAAGGTAGCGAAAGCGGGTGTTGCGTGCCTTGAGTTAACAGTAAAGGCCAAGATCAACCCGCCGAGCAATTAGGTGTAATCCGTTGATCCATTAACTCGTTGGCACTGGATTGATTCATCAATAAACATTCTCGTCAATAACAATTCTCGTAGGAGACTATATGCAGAAATTTATAGCATAATATATATCCTCGTTAATTAATTTCTCCGTTAGAGTTTTTGTGAAAATTTATCTTAAGTGGATCCCAACCCTATCATGCAGATTAATTCTCCCGATAAGACAAGATACGAGACATATCAAGTGATAGGGAAAATTGTCCAAACAATCCTAGACCTATTGCACTCTTGCCAATTTAGTTCTAAACATATCAATTTTATCAATTGAGTCTTAAACATTTTCACGTTTCATCAGTTGAGTCCATCCAGTCAAATTTTAACCAAAAATCTCTAATGTGGACGCTGGTAGTGCTGCGTAGGACGACTCGATATCGATGATGACAGTCTTTTTATATATTTATTTTTATTTCTTTCTTTTATTTTCTTTTTATCAAGTCTGGCGAGGGCCGGCGCCCCTTAACAGCCACTAGGCGAGGACTGTGATTCTTACCAGCGGCCCGCGAGGGTCGGGCGGTCCTCACCATTGGCCAACGAGTATCGGCTAGTTTTGAAATTTTGAAAAAAAAATTATAAAAATTATCTGTGTCAGCATCGGTAGTCCTATGTGACACTACCGGTATCCACGTCGGCATTTTTCGGCAAAAATTGGTTTGATGGATATAATTAAAAAATATGAAAATATTTAGAACTCAATTGATAAAATTGAAAAGTTTAGGATTGAATTGACCAAAGTGCAATAGGATCTTTTGGACAATTTGTCTTCAAATGATACGCATACGTAATAATTTGAACACATACAATAGATCGTATCAATAAGGAATATGAAAGTACAAAGCAACGTGAATTTTCACCTCTTGATAACTTTCCTCCATTTGTTGGAAGCTTCGCTTTTGTGCGACTAACTTGGTATGAAAAAGGCGAGTGCTGGTGTAAAACTTTCTTGAGAGAGTAAAATGTTTTTTGTTTTCCTCTTTTTTCATATGCTTATCTCTATTTATGGAGAATTAGAGGCGATTTATTTAAGATCATCTTCCCATTCCATATATTTTAATCTTCTTTTTTATGGAGATTCTCGCTTTTCTTTAACCATTTGATGTCTATTCTTTTCATTTTAGCAAAAGTTGAAGGATGGCTCAATTGCCAAAAACAATGTTGGGAATTTTGCAAATTCAATTTTTATAATTGATATAAACAATTTAGGTTAACATCTATGGGTGATCTATCGTTGTACTTAAAATGTCTACATTGTGGGTTAATGTTAGCATTGTTTTTAATTTATACAAACAAAAATGCTTCCATGACAGTACTGTCAAGTACAATACAATCTCAACAATCAATTTACACATCATCATCGCATGTTTTGCATAAGATACTCATTGGTTGGGAGACCATGCGGACAAAAATAACTGACAGTACTATACAAACACAAGTAATGTTCTATAAACAACCCAACGCGAGAAGGACCTCAATAGGCAAACCAAAAATTAAAAAAACAAAAAAAAAAAGAGGAAAAAAGTCAAAGAGAGTGGGGAGTGGGAATCTGATTCCCTCCTTTCTGTAAAGCCACTCTTGAATCTTGAAGCGAATCCAAGTTTTCTAAGCAGGTAAAGCCCAAACCAACTCACGTGAGCTCAGTTCATATGCACCGTTGGATGAGACGGATCCCACGCGATCCCATCTCATCCGACGATTGCGATGTGAACTGGATTCGCGTGTGCCTGACTTAGTGGACATCTCTATTTTCGCTGTTTCGGTCGTGTCTTCGTTTTTAAGGAAGCTGCTTGCTTTAATTATTTGGGTTATTTATCACCACACGATATCTCAATTAATGAATATTTTATGTCAAAAGTGCGGTAATAATATGTGAATATATGATTAAGATTGTACCGTGTTTGAGTGATTTCCTTTTTTCTTTTTTTAAATCTTTACTGAAACCGACCATCGATCGAAACCATGATGCTCGTTGTTTGCTGTCTGACCATGTTTATATCGATACCGCCTCGAGCCCATCAAAACCGACCACCTAGATGGTTTTATATAAAAGGTCTTTTGTCACATAGGCTCGTGATCACGGTCTTGCTCACTCATTTCACTTTCGTGAAGATGTCTTCCGCTTTCTCAAAAGCTGATGATAACAGCGTCGCCGTCGCCCACGGGAAGCGAATCTCCGTGGACGGTGAACTTGAAGAAGAAGAAGGAGAAGGAGAAGAGGAAACTGCTGCGGACAACACGGTGGTCACCAGCCATGTGTACATAAAGCCTCCTCACTCGACGCAGGTGCTAGACAGGGACACGGTGCTGCGCCGGATTCGGCTGCGGAAGCGCATGAACAGACTCCGTGCGTCGGTGCGGTCCCTCTTCGGCACCTCTCCTGGGGCGGCTTCCGCCGCGGTCAAGAAGGCGGAGAAACCCTCCGTCGCCGGCAACCCCAAGCGGTGGATCGATGACGCCTTTGCCGCGCCATAGCAGTTGCGATTTGGCTTGTTCTGTTTAGTAAACTAGTGGAAGTGGAAGACGTACTCTCTTAGGGCTTCGACTCATGTATATATGCAGTTACTTTTTATCATTTTTCACCACCGCACTCATGTGAGCGATTCCTTTTTTTGCATTTTGCTCATTCAAGAGGCCCTAGAGGGAACATACTTGTTAAGTCGGCTAAGCTTTCATGCTCCCCGTATTCACAACCAAAACAGAATTTGGATTCCATTCGAAAAACATAATCTCGAGTTTCATTGAACTACTTGTAAGAGACATCGCGCCGGGATGCCATCGACGCAGTTATTTTTCTCTGTACAGTATAAGAAGGCTCGTGTTGATTACACAATCTATTGCTAACGTAGGAGGATAAGTTTCCATCTCTAATGCGGGTCGTCGTCGTCGTCGTCGTTGTTGTAGTTGTTGTTAGTAGAGTAGAAGATTGGATCTCGTACGTTGGGGCAGGATACCGAATGGGGCATGGGAAAGGTCATGAACGAAAAAATTGACGCAACTAGGGAAGGGTCGCTCCAACCAAAAATTCATTTTCAAACGCACTTCTACAACAGAAATCCGTTTGGTAACGTAATTTCTGAAGCAGAAATCCGTTTGTTTACGTAACATTACATTTCTACTTCTTATGTAAATTTCTACTACTGAATTTTTTTTAGCCAATTTCAAAAGTTTAAAAAAAAAGTTACTTCTCTTTTAGAAGTAGAAATCTCTCGACAGCAATATCTCTTTTAATTTGGCCTCTTTTCGTTTTCATCTCTCTCCCAACCACTCCTCCGTCGTGGTTGCCCACTGTCGGCCGCCCCCACCCCCCTAACCGCCTCCATCGCCGCCGCCGACCACCGCTAGCCACCACCAAGTCACTGTCTCTGGTAGTTGGAGTAAAAAGTAAATAATAATTTTTCATTTTTAAAAATTTTCTTTAAAAAATAATAAATGAAGTAGAAATTTTTTAGCCGGCGACAATAGTGTTTCGTAGAAAATTGTGTTAATCGTGTTCCAGAAATAGAAATTTTCAACCGTTTGTCGCAACCCTCTCGAGCGAGCGTTGTGCGGGCTGTCGAGGGTTAATGGGCCGTCCGATGTTGCCTGATCGGACGCGGGCCTCTCCCAAGGTCCATTACCCAAATCGCAACGGCTGGATATACGTGGTCAACATTCAGTGTGGTCTAGTGACATGTTATACGTGTACATGCCGAGGAGTCGCCACCAAACGTTTCGTGGAGGGTACGATCGGGAACCATATCGAATAGTTGGGAGCGGTCTATTCGATTCTGCGGAAACCAAAGAAATGGGATCGGGGGCTTAGTTACGCCGACTGTCAGAGTCGACGCCCTTTCGGTACCTAAGTTGAACAGTTTATCTAATCTTAAGATTTATGCAGATGAGTGGGGTACAGATCCTAAATCTAGGAGTTCAAGTAGGTGAGAATGACTACCCTATCACTCACAATCAATAGAAATAAATGTGCAAATCGAGGATCCAAAACATGCGGATAAATCTCATGAAAGCAGCATGGCATCCCTAGTAAGGCCCTATTGGCCTAGAGAAGTATCAATCAAGGCTTATGAATGAATTTGACATGATTTGTCCCTAAGGGGCAAAATCGTAATTTTGAGAAATTTGGGGACAATTTGCCTCGAAAGAGCAAAATTGTCATTTCAGATGAAATGGGAAGTCAAAAGGTGACGAAAATGGGATTGGTGATCAAACCGATCCATTTCCTATTTTTCAGAAAATTTCGAAATTTTTCTGGAATTTAAAAGTGATTTTACCATCGGAGGGGTAAAATAGTCATTTGAGGCGAAGACAAGAATTGAAAATCTCAAACATTAGGATTGGTCAACCACCTGACTCAAACCCTAATTTTAAGCAATTTTCAAGACTCGATTGGAATAGAAAATACGATTTACCCTTTTGAGGGATAAAATCGTCATTTCAAGGAAAATGATGAGATTCAAAAACCCAAGCAAAAGGATTCACCACCTAACTAGCCCTATCCTAATTTAGGCATTTTCGACCTATCTCAAATACAAAGCAGGGACGAATTACCTCTAAAGAGCATTGTCGTCAATTTCCAGAAAGAACGGATGAGAAATCCCAAAAATAGGATTGACCAGTTGTCTGTGGTCAATCCTCAATTTTTGGGAATTTCTGGAGTGTTTAGGAATTTCCTACAATTTTTCTACATTTTTTTGGATTTTCTGGAATTTTCTAGCATTTTTTAGGATTTTATATGATTTTTCTGATTTTTTTTATTTTTAAAATCTTTTTCTGATTTTTTTTATTTAAAAAATGTTTTGGACCGGGTCTACCCGACCCACTCGGGTCGGAACCCAGCCTAGACCCGAACCCGCGCAACCTACACCAAAACGACGCCATATCCGTCTTTTTATTTTTGGATTAATCGGATTTGATCCGACGGCCCTCATTGAACCGCGTGGCTAATCCATGACCACCGGATGATCTGACTGGAACCTACGGCCTAGATTAAACGAAGACTCGACTAGGGCCGTCCGATTGACCTATTGAAATCTACGGCCATGATTAGAACCTAAGACTTGATCTGAACCGTCTATTCTCATTAACTTAAACGACGCCGCTCGACCCTTTATCTAAACGGCACCGTTTCAACTGGTTTTGATTTTCTGATTTTAAAACATTTTCGAATAATCCCAATTATTAATCGGACGGTCACCATTTATTAGATTCGATTAATCTCAGCCGTTGGATCTAGACCATCTCAGCCTAACAGACTAACGGTCGAGCTGACTCGACAACCACGTGGACCAATCCTAGGATGACACCTAGGCCTTTGACTCGTTGACCCGCCACGTACGCATCGTCTTCAACCTCGCGCCTGCAACTGGACGAACGGTTGTGCTTCTCCGGCGACTATCTAACGGTGAAATATTGACGGAATCAAACGAGATCGGCGACAATCGACTCGCCATGACCTCTAGTTTAACATATCTAAGAATTGAAGCATTTCATCCACAAAATCACGATCACCATGCGAAATGCCGAGTACGGCCATGGAAACTCAATCGCACAAATCACACGAAATCAGATCGATTCATTCACAAATTAACACTGCAGGAAGTTCAGAACACTTACCTCGAGCTCCGATCGAGCTCGCACAGCCTAGATTGGGCTAGGCAGGAATGAACAGTGTTCGGCAATGAAGGTTGGATTGGGAGACTCGATTCGATGTGTTAAGACAAAATCGATGCAAAATAGATATGCGACGATGGTCAGTGATGTATAGGGAACAAAAAGCACACTCTAAATGCAAGAATGAACAAGAAATGCATGAGTCGCCATTGATGCACAGTGAGAAGCTCGAAACTCGACTCACTTGTTCCTGCGGTTTCAGGCTGCGCGGCTGACGGCGGTTGCTTCCTAGAGCCTCAGGCGAGCTCGTGGTGACCTTCTTTGGCTTCGGTTTGGCCGGAGAAGGCCTAACCAGTGCCTTCTAAATTCGAGCTCTACCCACGACAACGGCGATGGAGGGGAGCTCTCTCTCTCTCGTTTTTTTCTCTCCTCTCGATTCAGTTTTTCTCCCTCGAACTGAATCCACTAACTTCTTTAACAGAAAGCCTCCATAGGCTTATATTGCTCTTCGAATTTTGGCGCCGAACGTTTGAGAGCTAACGGACCCCAAATGGCACGTGACTGTGCATGCCATTTGGTCCAAACGGTGACGGTGACGATGGGTAGTTCCGTCCAACCCAAATGGTCTTCCGACGTACACAAATGAATGGCCAATTTGGTCGTTTAGTGAAGTTTGACTTTTACGGTCGCCGGGACGTTGACTGATCGATTTCTTCCTCCTCCGGCGGTCGTTGGCCGTGATTCAGGTGCCAATCGACGAGGAATGGACTACAGGACTAAACGCCCTCCAATGCTTCTCCAATTGTAGTCGATTGGACTGTCAATTTTGTCATGCTTGGCACTGTTCATCTGCACAGGAATCTGAGGAAGAAGAAGACACTGTAGCGGACCGATTCGACCGGCGGTCTGACCGGTCTGAACGGGTTCCGACTCACAATTCTCCAAATTAAACCCAAATTAATGGAAAATTTTTGCAATTGGACCTCAGAATCGAACTTAGGGCATGGATTTTATCTAAAAATGTGGTTTTGCGCAAAAGTTCACATCAATTTCTATAAAAATCTCAATTTTTCATTTAATTGCAAATCGGGAAATTGTGCAATTGAGGGTTCAAAAGGTCAAATTGGACCAAACCACATGCGCTAATCGATTCCAAATGATGAAAACCATTGGACAGTATGTTTAATTCGCAATGATAGTCCTTGAATTGAAAGTAATTTCAAATATGCCCAATTTCAAGGACTAAAATGTAATTAAGTATGCAATTTTTCCAAATTCATGCAATTGAGCAATTTGTACAAATAATTGGGCTAAATTGCAATAAGGAACAATTATATTGGACGTCAAGATCCTAGAAAATGCCAAAATTGCAA
The DNA here is from genome assembly GCA_021437785.1 of Rhodomyrtus psidioides. Lineage (NCBI taxonomy): Eukaryota > Viridiplantae > Streptophyta > Magnoliopsida > Myrtales > Myrtaceae > Rhodomyrtus > Rhodomyrtus psidioides. Next base: position 1,090,858 of record JAILYB010000162.1, on the reverse strand, counting down.
ATTAAAAGACTCAATTTACATTTTTTTTACCAAATTCAATCATATGTGTTACAAAGGAACACATAGAATTGAATTTATTTTGGATTTTTTGTGAGTTCAAAAAAACAAGGGATTTAAAATAAAAATATTGGCTATTTTTTCATATTTTTGTGACCTCAAATGCTATTTTTCTTGATTTTTATAGTATTTTCCTAATTTCTAAAAATATTAAAAAAAATATGAAAAATTATTTTTTTTGTCAAAAATGGTTCCTTAGGCTTGGCTAAGGCCACCAAAGTTGATTTGTAATTTTTTTGGCTTTTTATGGATTTTTCATGAATTTTCTAAGAAATAACCACAAAAAGGCTGATCCAAAATTAGGTATCAACACCGTTACCACACGGATTTCTGTTCCAAAAGCAGAAATTTTGTCATGTTGTTAAGCATCCTTCTTCATAAGTCGATTTCTGAAAAAGAAGTTTTAACATGGGTGCTATAAATAGCATGAATTGTCCATTCAATGTCAAAGTTCAAGACAAAAAAATACGAGGAAGAGAGAGAGATATATAATTTCGGTATATTCCTATATTTTGATAAGAGTACATTGGCCTAATTCAATATAAAGTAACATATCAATTAAGGGTATACATAATCAAAAGGAGATATACATGGAGAGAAACGGAGAATCAAGAGTAATAATCGGTTTAACTCAAACAGTGTTGTGCTCAATGCGTCGTGGGCTCGACCTCGCGGACGGGCAAAGGCTCAGCCAATTTAGCCATGACGACATTGAGCACAGCGCTCTTCAACGATGGCCTGAGCTGCGGCACTTGTTTTGAGATCTTCTGCGCTAATGACCCTCAATGGTGCATCCCGGACGCCGGTTCCATCGCAGTTACAGCAACCAACATTTGCCCAGTTTTTCATTTCTCTGCGAAAACATTTCGACCTTTCCATGCTCGCTCACGAAAAGAGCAGACGCCAAGGCCGGGATCATCCCAACTGGACACTTGTACTGGTGTATACAACATTGGAGGTGGCGTCGATGTTACGAGCGTGAGTGTCGTGGGCTCAAGGACCGGGTGATTGCTGATGAATCACAAACGGGGCCAGAACTGGCAGGTCGGGACTGTTTGCAAGGACAGGGCTTGTCGTTCCATTTGCAATTTCGCCAGACATACAACGGTGATCGACTAATCGACCTATGGTGCCATTTAGCCATTCCCTTTGTTACATATCGGAGTAAGAAAAATGAAGGAATGTCGAGTCTGATGATCTATACGACTTAATTGCGAGAAAGGATCAATGTTCGGCATCCGCAGAAGACGTTCGATGTCCCAGCACGAACCCTTCCAATGTAGAGGTTATATGGGCATGGCATGCCCAGGGGCCAGAGCCCATCAGTTGAGATTACTGGATCCTGACACTTGAACTTGGAGGCTAGAACCTATCTGGGGCTGTGGGAACGAGGAAAAAGAGAAAATGACTGAACAATACATACTCCACTAAGTCCTCCACCTAAGACTGTATAAATGGTTACCGAGAAGAAAGGAAACAAAAACTTGAAGCCTTCGAGCTCGGGAAAAGTGCCAAAACAAGTCCAAATTTTATTATATTTGTGTCAATTCAATCATAAACTTTTTAATTGTACCACTTAGTCTCAAACATTTTCATGTTTTGCCAATGTAGTCCATCCAACCAATTTTAGTGAGAATTTCGCCGACATAAATATTAACCGTCCTACGTGGCACGACCGGTATTGACGTAAATAAATTTTATAATTTATTTTTTTCACTGTGACCGACAACCCTTGTCGATCACTCACCAAGTGCTGGTGAGGATCGTAGCCCTCGACTAGGCCATCGTCGGCCATGGGCAAGGGCTACCAAGCCCTCGCTCGATCATGAGTTTTGAGCCCTTGTTAGAAGCCACGAGGGCGATCCTCACCCAGGTTATGTGGGTTAAGCCCTCGCCAGATCTGGTGAGAGCAACCCTCACCCAGGCAAAGGCGATCCTCACCATATCCGGCAAGGGCTCAACCCTTGTGGCCTAGGGGTGGGTCCAACCCTTGGCTGGAGGTGAGTCGCGACCTTTGCAGCCCTAGTGAAATAAAAAAAAAAGAAATGGAAAAAAACTATCAAAAATTAAAATTTATCTACGTCGGCATCAATCATGCTACATAGGACGTCCAACTTTCAGGTCAACAATTTCCCGTCAAAATTGGTCAAAAGGACTACATTGGCAAAACGACGAAAGATTTATGGCTTAAGTGGTACAATTGAAAAATTTAGAACTGAATTAGCACAAATGCAATAGATTTTAATTATAATTTTTTTGTTGATATTTTTCCCCTTCAAGCTTACTCACAGTTGAGAAGTCAATGTGGGAAGTAACTTGGAAGATAGGAATTGAACAAAGCTCGACCAAGTAACTAGGAGATGTGTTAGTGTCGCCAAATGAATTAAATTTGGTGAAGTTTGAACAAAGTTCGACCGAGTAATTAGGAGAAGTTAAGGGTTGTTCATCGATACATATATACATATATATACACACACACAAAATAAAAATGGGATAATTCCTTAAAAAAAGCATCAACTTTAGGTCTAATGGCGATTTTGGCCCGAACTTTTTTTTGTCTCGTAAAAAAGCACAAACTTTAAGTCCAACAACGATTCTGGCTCAATTTTTTTTTCATCCCATGAAAAAGCACAAATTTAACTCAAGTCCCAAATCCAGCCTCCCTTAATTTGGAACATTAATTGTCCAACATGGTAATTCCACCTAATCAATAAATTCACATGGCTTATTGACATGGATTTAAGATTCTATTCATCTTCTTATTGGCGCATAATATGAAGTTGTTCGCCCTCTTTGGGAAGGGGGTAGGGCTGAGCTTGATAAAAAAAAAAAGTTTTAGTTGTGAGCTTGGCAAATCTCCTTCATGGCGTCTCTCCATGGGTGTAATACACTGCTTCGAATTCTAGTTAGACAGTTAATACTTGCGGGTGAAGAGAATGAGATGATGAATATGTTATCAATCGTCCTTCAAATTGTGCCAGATATGAAGCAGATGAACAACTTCGAATTTCATGCCAAAAAGACGATACCGTAAATCCACATCAACAAGCCACATGGATTTATTGATAATATGAGATTACCATGTTGGACAACTAATGGTTCTAAATTAAGGGGGACCGAATAAGTTTGTGCTTTTTCATGGGATAAAGAAAATTTTGAGCCAAAATCGTCATTGAACCTAAAGTTAATGCTTTTTTACGAGACTAAAAAAAGTTCGGGTCAGAATCGTCATTAAACCTAAAATTTGTGTTTTTTTATGGAATTAGCCCCAATAAAAATATTTGGTAAAAAAGGGTATTAATATACACACACAATACAGAGAGAGGGGGAGAGTGAGTCAAGACATGTTCATGGGCTCATGGAGTTTAAAAAAAAAAAACAAACAGAAGGGGACTGAGGGAACCCCGTGAAAACGACGTCGTGCAGTCAATATTCAACTTGATTATTACAAAGCGATTAAAATCCAAGACAAGGAACACTAAGTATTGAAATGCTAATAAAATTGATTAGCTTTGGAGGAGTAAATGCAATGGATCTTGAAGAGCCATCATGGAGGAGTAAATGCATCTTGGAGCTTGCACCAAGGATTGCATTCACTAAGCATTGATGTTGTCTTGGGTGTTGTCTAATATTGATGTTATCTTGGGTGTTGTCTTGTGTCTTTTATAAAGTGGTTGTTGGATTCACTAAGCATTGATATTGTCTTGGGTGTTGTCTTATGAGTTTTAATGAGGTTGTCTTCATAAGTGTTAGAATTTCCTCTATAAATACTTGAGTGAGTTGTATTGTAAGAAGTAAGAGAGAGATAAGCCAAATCAAGTTCTTCAATATACAGAGTTTTCTCCAACCATTTCGTGCCTCGCTTTTATTTCCAAAAGGTCACTCATATTGTGTTTCTTTTTTGTTCCAACATTTGGTATCAGAGCCAGAATGGCATCTACTAGTTCCGTTCAAATGCAGCTTCCAAAGTTGAACGGAAAGAATTTCAACAACTGGGTTGTCCAGATGAAGGTTATGTTCAAAACGCAAGATTTGTGGAATCTGGTTGAAAGTGGCTACAACGAAGTAGCCGATGCCGAAGCATTCGAGGCTTTGAGAAAGGAGGAGAAAGAATCTCTGGTGGAGTCCCGGAAGAAAGATCAGAAAGCATTATATGCGATTTTTCAAGTCGTGGAGGAAATGATATTTGAAAAAATATTGAGTGCCGAGACCGCGAAAGCTGCCTGGGATATCTTGCAGAAATCCTACAAAGGCGATGATCGTGTCCGGCGGGTGCGGCTTCAGACTCTTCAAGGTGATTTGAAGTCTTTACGCATGAATGACTCGGAAACAATATCGGCATATTTTGATCGTGTGCAGGCCATCGTTAACCAATTGAGAGTTAATGGTGAAGAACTTCAAGATGTTCGTGTCGTAGAAAAAATCTTGAGGTCTTTGACCGAAAGATTTGACTATGTAGTCGCAGCGATCGAAGAAGGACAAGACGTATCAAATCTCACGTTGGAGCGGTTGATGGGTTCATTATGCTCTCATGAGCAAAAAATGAACCAGAAGTCTAGGGGTTCCGTTCCCGAGCAAGCATTGCAAAGCCAGGTCGCTCAACCAAACCGATGAGGCTATCAAGGCGGTCGGGGTCGTGGAGGAGCCCGAGGTAGAGGTGAGAATTCAAATTTCACCAGAAAATTTAGAACACCTGACAAATCAAAAGTCAAGTGTTTTAAGTGTAATAAATTCGGACACTACAAATCCGAGTGCCATGCAAAGGCGACGTACGTGCCGGCGGAACATGCACATGCCACAGATGCTGAAGAGTACATGGTACTAGCATGTGCGAAGGACGATTCAACTATCGTGGATACCAACACATGGTATCTAGATACTGGGTGTAGCAACCATATGACCGAAGAAATGAGTTATTCTCACAACTGGATGAGACAAGCCATGGTGAAGTCAACTTCGGGAATAAATCAAAAATTCTCGTGATGGGCAAATGTAACATTAATATCAAATCCAAATATGGTACTAATGTTGCTATTGCAGATGTTTACTTTGTGCCAAGACTTTTTTGGAATTTGCTAAGTGTTGGCCAACTTTTCGAAAGAGGCCACAAAGTTCACATTGAAAATGGAGTTTGCACCATCAGAGGTGTAAACAATATTGTGATGGGCAAAGGTAACATTAATATCAAATCCAAATATGGTACTAATGTTGCTATTGCAGATGTTTACTTTGTGCCAGGACTTTTTTGGAATTTGCTAAGTGTTGGGCAACTTTCCGAAAGAGGCCACAAAGTTCACATTGAAAATGGAGTTTGCACCATCAGAGGTGTAAACAACAAGTTGATCACGACGGTACAGATGACGAAGAACCGGATGTTTCCCTTGACTCTTCCGACGAAGAATCTCTTGAGTTTTCAAGCGATGACGAAAGACAGCAGCTGGCTGTGGCATCTTCGATTTGGGCATCTAAATTTTCGTGGAATGAAGTAATTAGTCCAGAAAATGATGGTGACCGGCATGCCGTTGATTAACGATCCATGGCTTCCTTGCGAAGGATGTCTCGTTGGAAAACAGCACCGAGACTCTTTTCCAGTTGGAAAAGTGTCGCGACCCTCTCGAGGTTGTCGGGCTCTCGAGGGCTAATGGGCCGTCCAGTCTGGTCGGACGCGGGCCTCTCCCAAGGCCCATTACCCAAATCGCAACGGAGGTATGCGTAGTCGACCTTCAGTGTGATCTAGTGACATGTGCTAAGTGTGCATGCCGAGGAGTCGCCACCAATCATTTTTTTGGAGGGTATGATTGGACCACCCTATTGAATAGTCGGGAGTTTCTATTCAATTCTGCGATAACCAGAGAACTGGGTTCGGGGACTTAGTTACGTCAACTGTCAGAGTTGACGCCCTTTCGGTACCTAAGTTGACTGAATTTTCTGACCAAAGATTTCATGCAGATGAGTGGGGTACGAGTTCTAAATCTAGGAGTTCATGCAGATAGGAATGACTATCATAGCAATCACAGTCAATAATAAAGTGCACAAATCGATGAATTCAAGTGTACAAATAAATCACATGGCATTCCTAATAAGGCCATATTGGCCTAGAGAAGCATCAATCAGGCTTAGGAATGATTTAGACATGATTTTGCCCATCAGGGGCAAAATCGTAATTTTGAGACAAGGGGGACAATTTGCCCAAAAAGGACAAAATCATCATTTCGGAATGAATCCGGAGTCAAAACAGGTTTGGTCACTCAATTGACCCATTTCCTATTTTTTGGCAATTTTCGTGATTTTCGGGAATTTTAGAAACCGATTTACCATTCGAAGGGTAAAATCGTCATTTTCTAAAAATGGAAATGAAATGTGGAAATCTTAGACATAAGGTTTAACCACCCATCTGGCCCATCACCAAATTCTAAGCAATTTCCACAATTTATCAGAATATCAAAGACGATTCACCCTTTGAGGGGTGAAATCGCCATTTTGGATTAAATGGGAGAAAATCCCAAAAATGAAAACAAATCAATTTTTTGTCATTTTCAGCCTTGGACAATTTTTAGAATTTTTCTGCAATTTTTCTCAATTTTTTTGTTTTTCTTTAATTTTTCCATTTTTTTGGCATTTTTGATTTATTAATATTTTTTTATATTTTCAGAAAATATTTTAACAAAAAGCATGTCTTTGACAATAGATAACACTCAACCAGATAAATAAGCTAACCACTAGACTGAAACAGATACATACAAATCAAGTCTATAAATGCAATATTTTAGAAAAATAATCCTGATATACGGATCGGGTACGTAAAACATACCGGATTGGACACCGGCCTTCAATCGCCCAGCCCCAGCCTGCGACCACCCCCATGCCCGTTACCTGTCGATCGCCATTAGAATGTCGATAGTCAATTTCACAAATTAAGACTAAAAAATAAAAAAATTAAAAAAAATTAAAAAATTGGACACTGTTCATGCACTGTTCGGATTGGACACTGTTCGGATTGGACACTGTTCATGCACACGTCCGACACGCTCCGACACGCTCCGACATGCTCCGACACGCTCCGACACGTTCCGACACGCCGACACGTTCCGACACGCCGACACGCCGACACGCTCCGACACGCCGACACGCTCCGACACGCTCCGACACGTTCGACACGCTCCGACACGTTCGACACTCTCCGACACGGCTCGACACTCTCCGACACGGCTCGACACGCTCCGACACGCTCCGACACGTTCGACACGCTCCGACACGTCCGACACGCTCCGACACGGCTCGACACTCTCCGACACGGCTCGACACGCTCCGACACGCTCCGACACGTTCGACACGCTCCGACACGTTCGACACTCTCCGACACGGCTCGACACTCTCCGACACGGCTCGACACGCTCCGACACGTTCCGACACGCCGACACGTTCCGACACGCCGACACGCTCCGACACGCCGACACGTTCCGACACGCCGACACGCCGACACGTTCCGACACGCCGACACGCCGACACGCTCCGACGACGGGGTGGTGACCCGAGGCCGTTTCTGAGCTCCACCAGCGGCGCGTAGGCTCCACAAGCTCCGAGGGAGGAGGTAGGACTCCGGGGCAGTCACCGGAGGCGATGGCGGTGACGGATTTGGCCCGATCCGAAACAAACCCGAACCAAACTCCGAAACGGGTGGAGGTCGCGGGTCTTGAGTTGTTCACGGCGGCTTTGAGGTACGACGGCTAGCGACGACGGCGGAAGGATCGAAGGCGAAGGCAAATAATGCACGAAGGTGAGGATTCCTTTTTTTTTTTTTTTTAAGAAGAAGAAGAAGACAAGAAGAAGAAGAAGAGCTCCTGAAGAAGAGGAAGGAGGAGAAGAAGATGAAGTCGCGGGGGGGGAGAAGAAGCCAGCGACGGATGAGGGAAAAGGTGAGTGAATAATAATAAAAAATAAAATAATAATAAAATAATAATAAAATAAAATATTAAAAAGTAAGAATAATAATAAAATAATCAAAAGAAAAGACAAAATGATTAGTTTCCTTTTCCTTTTGAATGATGATATTTTCACTCATTTTCCTTTTAATCATTACTAATATTTTTGCCAGATTCAATTTTATGGTGATCAGAAAACACCTAAAATCAAACCTGAATTTTACTATTTATGAGGTTAGAAAATAGATAAAATAAAAATAAAAATACCGACTATTTTTATATATCTTTGTGACCTCAAATATTATTTTTCTTGATTTTCTTTTTATTTTTATATTTTTCGAAAATAATAATAATAAAAAATACGAAAAATATGAAAAAATATTTTTTTATCCAAAATGGTTCCTTTAGCTTGGCCAATGTTACCAAAGTTGATTTTGTAATTTTTCAGCTTTTTATGGATTTTCTGTGAATTTTTGAAAAATAAAGGAAACAAAAAGGTTGATCAAAATTTAGGTGTCAACAGCTGCCCCTCTTTGAGAGGAATCTCGTTAGAGGAATCTCTCAAAGATAAGGTGACACCTGAGTCCTGATCGACTCGACTTGGGAAACTAAAGGAAAAGGAGTCATGACATCCAATCTTCATGCTTGTCCATGTATGCTCTTTCTTGAAGGGGGAAACGTTCATTTGACATGAGAGAGTGAGATAGTAGAGAGACATACCTGCCACTTACCTGTTCGATGCTGCCGGTTGCGACGACTTTCAAGAGGATGCCTAGGACTCGTCATTCAGAATATCCTAGGGAGGTTAAGCTTTGACCTGTATGGTAGGTCATACCATTATGGGATTCCTAACGGCTAGGAATCTAAGGAAGGCGCATCCCACGCCCTGAGATTTGCCAAGGATTTTGATCCGTATGGTGGATCGGACATTTGTGTCGATGCTTATGGCGGGTACTTACCAATGAGTTGACCCTTATGGCGGTTTCTACCATTGTTTGACCCTTCAGGCGGTATCTACCTTTGTTTTGACCCTTCAGGCGGTTTCTACCTTTGTTTGACCCTTCAGGCGGTATCTACCTTGAGTTGACCCTTCAGGCGGTATCTACCTTTGTGTTGACCCTTCAGGCGGTTTCTACCTTGGTTTGACCCTTCAGGCGGTATCTACCTTGTGTTGATCCTTCAGGCGGTATCTACCTTTGTTTGCTTTGAAAAGGGGTCTCATGACGAGGGTTCTCCACGTCCGATGAGACTGCCTAAATTTTGAAAAGGGGTCTCATGACGAGGGTTCTCCACGTTCGATGAGACTGCCTAAATTTTGAAAAGGGGTCTCATGACGAGGGTTCTCCACGTCCGATGAGACTGTTTGATATTTTTGAAAAGGGGGTCTCATGACAAGGGTTCTCCACGTCCGATGAGACTGTTTGATATTTTGAAAAGGATTTTTTTTTTAAGGGTTTCTCTTCCCCAAGAAAATATTGGTAATCTTTGAGAAGACAGCAATTGTCCAATTGACAAAATTTTATGACTTAAGCTTTAGTCATGAGATGTGCATTTTGATGCTGGAGGTTATCCAAAACATTTTTGCAACGTGCAAATGTGATCACGAATCCCTTGCATGGAAAATCTGGATCCACAGTTTGAAAATTCCCAAAAAGAGTTTGCTCAAAACGTCAATTGGAATATTTCTCGACAATGAGGCCATCTTACCTGTTTTGAGGTGATGATTTTTAGGGGATGCACTCAATTCCCTACTGACCTGTGCCTAGGTTTTAGGCTCATTCGCAGCGCATACATTTTGATCGGTCGGGAGGTCTTCCACGGGACCGTAATGTTGGGCTTGGATATTGGTTTTCAAGGGGGACCCGCTTTGGAGTCGGGGCCATCGAATGAAAATCTTCACCATCTGCTCCGGGTTTACAAGTCAAGAACCCTGCAAAATGAGAAAGAAAGAGTCTTGCTCGTACTTCTTCGAGCTAAGCTATATGTTAACCCAAGTGTCTTAGTCAGAGAAGACTGTTTCAGGGTTGTAACATTGGTAGGATTGGGGACCGAAAAAGGCTTGTTTTTGGCCCAGAAATCACGAAGGATTCGACATTGGTGATCATTGCAAATTTGTCACATGTCTTTTCCATTCTGCATCTTCCATTTTTGAGGTGTGCAACCGCTTTTGAGGTGTGCACAAATCCTTTAGAGAACGTCTCTTGTGGTATTAAGAGATTGACAATTCTATCCGTGTTTTTGCACCACGGCTGACATCGTTTGGGGAGCAGTCTTCTTGATCTGACTCCTTTATGGGTTTTTCTCTCTTCCCAACTAGGCTTTATTGGGGATCAATCAAACAGTTTTCACGAGCATCGGCCTTGCTTTTACCAGGCACTTTGCTTTTTCTTGATGCTGGGGATTTTTTGTTGAAATCCCGCCTTTTCTTTTCCTTTGGAACTACGATGTTCAGAAAATTGTGCTAAATATACAACTTGAATCATAGCACACTTAAACGCCGATATGAGATTTTTCTATAAATCCCATCTCTTGATTTCTTCCGTTCTTGGAGTGATACAGTTTCTATCTTGAAACATCCCATGATCACCAACAGGGGTTTATGAAATGAATTCGCAGGCTCAACTTGGCTGTGCAAAGGATATGGTGTGTGGGATAGAGAATGAATGCTTCTCGTCATCCTATGGCACTTGGATTACCATATAAACAACACACAAAGATTAATGTTAGTCCGAGCAAGAAAATTTCTAACCATTTTCTCCTGATGCTGCTGGACTTACTTCCTTTTTGCCCCGGTGTGGGGTGGTTCTTGACAGGGTTAAGAATGAAAACCGCCGTTCAAGTGGGTTGTCAACGGTCACCTGTAGTGTTTATGATATGAAACGAACGCCCCCGTCGTCCCAATCCATGTAATCGCTGCGAATGGTCCCTACCTCCGTAGGTCCAGATTTTACTATTTGATTCGCTCCACTCATCTCTCAAGTGTATGTAGGATGTGTTTGGATTTGAGCTTGCCTCTCTTTTGAGGAAACATCCTTTTGAGAGTTTTGAACAACTTTTGATTGGAAAAATCTCTTTCGTTTTCCCAAAAATTTTACCCGTCAAGGGGATTTTATGGTGCACAATGCGTGTTCAGACAACCTCATGTTTCAAAACATGAATGCCAATGAAGTTAGAATTCCATGTATTTTCTAGACATCAGATTTTGAAAGCTTTTTCTTTTTCTCTCTGTGTTTTTTTTTGTTTAACATCTTCAATGGATTGGGGGAAAGGGATACCTACCTGTCCACCGTGGCTGGAGATCCCTGAAAATGTAAAAGAAGCATATCATTGTACGTTCACGAATTTTTCGAAAATCGAAACGATACATCCTACCCTCATGTACCCTAACAGGTAGTATGTGGGATGTAAAAACTTATTCGTCTCCAAGGCGATTCCCCTGTCAAGGATAAAAAATAAGTGTTAATTCATATTCCCAAATTCAAGACAAATTGGGACGATACAACTTTACTCTTGATTTTCATCCCATTCTGATGTTGCGTATTGATATGAACAACCTCTATCAAATCCGCATATCCATGCTTGGAGTGTTTGTAACATCAATGGTTCATCTGCCCCCCAGCTGGGCAACGTTTGTTTAGCCATTTGAATGCATGGCCTTTTAGGGCCTTGTCTCTTTTTATCACCTGAGAGGAAGAAGAGAGGAAACATTATCCCCTGATCTGATTGAAGATCAACTAGGAACGATACGTCCTTTTACCAAACGGGTGGCTCCGCGGCCGAATGTATCTTGTATTGAAGGAATGGATTCCATTATGCTCTGCGGGTGATAATTATGGTTCATGGAACTTGCTCTACGGATTAAGTGATTAATCCACGGCCTTCGGCTTGAAGATGCTCAAAGGGTGATGTTGACACTCACGCGCAATTAGTTCTAGATATTAATGAAAGATGTTCCCGTGGGAACCTTACAGTGCGATCAACAACATATGCAATAGGAGTATTCAACCCCTTTTCTCGAAGGATTTTTCATCGAGTAGCCATGCCTTGCATCAGACGTTTGATCACCGGCCTCGCGTCACCACTGCGATGGTCCTCCGGCTCCAAATTGATCGAGCCAAAGATTGAACTCATCGCCAAGGAAATTGCTCGGGTCTTCGAGCCATTGATGTTCAAGTTGGGTATCAACGATTGTTGGGGGCAGATTTCTTTCATTGCCTTCGTTGTGAGGGATTGGAGTCTTTGAGCTGGAACCTTCATCATTGCCCTGTTGGGGTTGAGACATACATTCCCGAAGAGTATTGATCCAAGTGTCCAGCTCCTCATCAAGGAAATCACCTGTTCTTTCTAGCCCTTGGTGCCCAGATTGGGTGTCGTCGACTGCAGGCGAGGGATTCCTCTCTTTGCTCTCGCCGTGAGCAATTTGACCCCTCGAATTGGAATTTCCTCCGATGACCGGCAGGTTCATATGTGCACTCTCTACCAATGCCAGATCCGCTTCAGGGACAGCATTAATGACTGATTCGCGCTCAAACTGAGGAATTTCTATGTGCTGGAACTGTGGCATATACTCCTGAGGAGTATTGAGATAGCTCGGCGGAGCATTCTGATTTGGGTTAGAGGAGTCGCTGACACGACTGCTAGTCCCGTCATTGCTGAAACACGGTTGGGTGCTCTTGGCTCTCCAATCATCATGGTTGTAACTCTGCCCAGCACTTGAGCTCCAACTGGCTTTATGATGGTTTAACGCTATCCTTCCATCCCTTAGCAATCTCCTATAGTACTTGAGGTGAGACTCAACGTTAATTCTAGAGAGCCCCGGCACATTCATAATCTCGAGTATGCGCAGTGGGCTAGCCGAATCAACTCCCAGTTCTCGAATTGCATCAACAAATTTGGTGTGAAGCTCATAGGTCCAGTAAAACCTTGTTCTCTTATCACCCAAAATATCGTCAATACTTCGGTAGCTATTCTCTACGGGATCTAGTCGTTTCAAAAGTTGTCCAGGGAGGGACTCACCGACTTTGGATTGGCTGGCTGCGACAGCGAGTTCGTCATTGAGAGAATTCCCCCTGTGATGATTCATATCCCATTTCTCAGAGGATGTTGGTGTTGATTCTATGGTGTTGACTTGCTCATGCAGATCTCCGGCGGTATCTGGCTGTGTCGGAAAATGCTGTGGAGAATACGGTAACAGCTGAGCGTTATTCGTCAACAGGGATGGTTCATCGAGGAACACCTCGCCGAGGACAATAGGATTACCACAATTAAGGCAGGTGGCCTTGGTCAGAGCTTCCTTATATCTCGCGCTTTCAGCTTGAAGCTTCTCATTCTCCTCCTTCAGGACCAGTAACTCATGGTCTGCGTATTGCTGTTTCACCCGGGTTCGTTTGTTGGCGAACCAAAACTTGACCTTCGAAAGCTCCAATCCTATTTTTCGGCTCAACTCCATTTTCTGTCGTTTGCTTGGAGCGGGGCATTCATTGAAGAAAGCTTCGAGCTCTCGGATTTGGCCTGGAGTGTGGCGTTGTAGTTGCTTCCTTTTCCGACTCCGGTCATCATTATATACTCCTTCTTCGTAGCTGAAACCTAGAATTTCATCGCTGGAGGAGTCAGTCTCTATGGCCTTCGAGCAGGATTCAGCTCCAGGATCTTCAAAGTCTCCCAGCAGTTCGTGCTCAGAAATGTCCAGGTCGGGCGTTTCTAGCAGATGGGAATAACTTTTAAACATGATGGATCGGGGTATCTCGGGCTGATCTAGTTCACTCAGCTTTCTCAATTCGCTCTTACGTGTTTGCTCACTCTAGAAATTTTCTCAAGTGATTGTGCGTGTCCTGGAACCATCCTTCAGGCTGCATATGAAGACCAGCAAGCAAGCGCTCCTCCCGAGATCCTGCAATTACTCATCGTCTGTATTCCCCTTTCTTTTTCCTCGTGATAGGATCACAAACTCTCTTGCATTGATTCGGTTTCATCGAGTATTGCTCTCGTCCCCTAGTTCAGTCTTCAAAGTGGTGGGTCTACAATCTTTCGGCGCCTTTTATGATTTGCTAGGCCCGAGAACGTGGGGAGCAGCGGTGGACCCGCAATTAATGACTCAGTTTAATTCATTTAGCTCCATGGGAATTAACGCTATGATCTTCTCTCAACCCCTTTTCATCGTTCAAACGAAAGTGGCATTTTCCCTGTGTATGCTGTTACTCTTCATTTCAGCATCCCGGGCGCTTGGTGAGGAATGAGTTCATGGCCACTCAAAATTTTAAAGACCGTCTCTGGTTTCAGACTTAATCTAACAAGGGATCATCACAACTGAGCATGACGATGTTCGTCGATAGCGTTGGTTTTAATATAGAATTAACTATAGTCATTAAAGAAAAATGTTCCCGTAGGAACTTTACAATGGATAAAATGAGTGATCTACTCGTGAACATGTTCTTCTTTCTATGGGTGTTCGTAGTGACCGACCCATCGTGCCCCGAGTCAGGTGCTAGATCATGGATGTCCAAGCATACCAGCTTCCCACTGATTGAACAAGGCATCGAGCCCCTCATCGAAGAAATCGTCTGTCGTGGGTTGACCAGCGGCAGGCAGAGCACCAGCCGACTGCTGCTCGAATGGAGGAGTGCGCACTCGCTGTACTTGTGACACGCGCTCTTGAGAAGTGTTGAAATGGCCTGGGAGGACATTCTGATCAGCTTTCAGTTTGCCGGTGGTCGGGTTGCTAGCTTGATTGATGCTTAGATTTGGCCGGGTATCTCTTGATGCCTGAGCATTACAATGGCGGTCGCCCCTAGCTTTTGAGCTCGAGACGGATTCCTCCCGGTTTAGCTCCGCTCGACGTTGTCTTAATAGCTTTCTGTAGGCAGCAAGGTGATTCCTGACCAGCTCCTTACTAAGCCCCGGTACATTCATGGCCTTAAATATGCGCGTCGGAGTTGCTGAGTCGATCCCCATTTGGTGAACCACATCTAGGAATTTGGAATGCAGTTCAGGGGGCCAAGCGAACCTTCTCTTATCGTGGCCCAAAATTGCATCGATGGCTTGACGACTGATTAACTCATCTCCAGCAGGACCCGACCCTATCGAAAATTGTTGTGCATGAGGCTGATATGCTTTGAGCTGGTCGGCGGTAACATCCAGCTCCTTGAAACTGTAACTCCAATCAAAGCGATGCAAATCCCATCCCCCAGGAGGCATTTGTATCATCTTCGTAGGATCATCCTGCTCATGCGTGACTCCGGCAAAATCTGGTTGAGCAGGAGATGCCCCGAGGGAGTAGGGTGGTAAATGAACGTCTTCAATCATCGCGTGAGGCTTATCGGGGAATATCTTATCGAGGGCGACGAGGTTATCGCAATGAGGGCAAACGGTGATATTGAGAGCTTTTTCATACCTCATGTTTTCTGTTCGCAGCTTTTGGTTTTCTTCCTTTAAAATCTCGACCACCTGACGTTTGCGTTGAGCCCTCGATTTGGATCTCCTATTTTGAAACCAAAACTGGATCCTCGACTGATTAATCCCCAACTCCCGGCTCAATTCAATTCTCCACTTCTTTTTCATGTAATGGCTTTTACTGAAAAGGGTTTCCAGCATTTGGGTTTCCTCCTGAGAGTATTGGTGAGGACGTCTTCTTTTCCCGAGTTGAGCATTGTGGATGTCGTTGTCGTCGTCGTCGTGATCTTGATTTCCGTTGCCAGAAGTGTTGGGCTCCATGGTTTTGGCGTTAAACTTGATCTTGGAATCTTCGAGATCCCTCTGTGGTTCAATTTCTGAGATTTTTGAGTCAGTCGCCTCTAGCAGCTGACAGTAACCTCTTAAATATGTTGGATTGAGAAATGTTTGATTGGTTCTTGCCCACTCAGAGTTCTCCACTCTCTCCTGTATGCTCACTCCCTATAAAGTTTTCTTCGAGTGACTTTGCATGTTCAGGAGACGCTCTTCAAGCATCATTAGGCAAACGTTCCCCCTCAAGACCTTGAATTTCTCGCTTAGCTTTTCAACGTGATGGGACTGTCAAATCCTGTTAGGGCTCTCTTCGATAGTTGCGCTTACCTCCCACCTAACTCTAATAATGGTGATCCCGACAAATCTTTTACATCTTTTAATTGATGAGCCGGAAATCGCGGATCGAAACGAATCCATTGGTTCTCGTGAGGGGACCTCCTGCTTTACCCCCTAACTGGGCTCCACCAGCATTATTACTGAGACCCTTCATCATCCTCGAGTTGCTATAAAATGAGGAATTAATATATGGAAGGTTAACGTTCTCGCATAATCAGCCTCTTCCTTCTAATCTCTCTGTTAAACTCGTCTTATTCTCAAGCCAACCCAACGCAAATGGCCTCCTCTCCCGTACGCACTTTTTCAACTGATGTCTTGGCCCAGTGGGAAAAGCTTTATAACCTACTGGGTCGCGGTTACGCGCACATAACCGATCATTCTGCAACCGAGGATGCAATCTGTGTCCTGCTCGAGGACCTTGATACCACTTCTCTCGAAGGTACTACACTGGGGAGGGAATATAGAACTTTCCCGACTCTCTTTGCACACTCCTTAGAGGCCTATCGTGTTGCTAATCGGGAGATTCTGGTGGCTCGCGTCTTGCGGGCTCGTTATGAGGATCGATCTGATCATTTGGTGCTGACCAACTATCTGGTTGATAGTTACAAAAAGGCCGTCGAGTTTGCTAATGAGCGGGTCGCGACGTTGCTTCGCGAGAGGAGAAATCTGGTGGATCAATTGGCCATATCCCTGACCACCGGCGAGCATGACCGCCGCAACGTCCTGTTAAGGCTTCAGAGCGACTGGCAGGAAGAACGGCTCGACAAGATAACCGAGGACATAGCTCGCGGGAATGGACTGGTTCGGGACCTGGAAGTAGTCACCGAAGAACACGAGGCCAAGGTCGCCGAAGTTAAGGGAGAATGCAGAAGTCTTCTCCTCAGGCTTGCCGACCACAACATGCGGAGCTGGGAGTATGAGCAGAGCATTAATAACATGGAGGGTCAGTTGGGATCCTTTGTGTCGTTAATTAGGGCTCACTTTGGCTTTACTTTTCCACCCCGACTTGTATGACCTGCTTCTGAAAACCCTCCGCCGAGCAAAATAAATGAAAGTTCTTGTGTGTGTGTTTTAACTTCTGTATGGTTCATTTCTTCGAGCATCCAAACATCTTCAACTTGGGTGAACCGAACCATAATATCAATAAGCCGAGCAAATACGTCCTGATTTTTATAACTCGCTCATGATCAGATGGAAGAATAGTTGCAGATTTGTCCAAGAGAAGATTTCTCTATACTACTTGTTTTTCACCTGCAAATGAAAAGACCGAGTCAGAAGGAATAATCTGAAAAAGAAAGCATAGACCCCTTTCAATCTTATGCTTGCTCGTGATTAATAAGGACAAGAACTTTTACAAGGTTTTAATCTTGCGCGAAAAGTTTTTATCAATATTCCTCGAAAGAAAGCATACTATTGAAAGGAATGTAATTCACAATAATCGCTTTTGATCAATTTCGAGAGGAACGAATTACTCAAAAGTGCGAGGCATAATACCGTGTTTTAAATTTAATTGAAGATACGGCATCCAAATCAAGGCCGTTTTGTTAAGAACGAGAGTAATTTGGACATCTATCTCGTCATTAAATTCAAAACAACGTCGATATTCTCGATCAATTATCGTGGATTACCAGCAACGTAAAACATGCACGAAACAATTCAAGTGTATAATTCCTTCTAGAGAAATTGAGATTGGACTACTCTATACGACCAAAAGGTCGTGTAAGACTTCCAATTTTAATTTCCTCTAAAGGAATTATAAACTTGACTTGGGAGTATTCAGATGATTAGAGAAAATGCCACTATCACATTCCCATGACCCGTCAAAAGAAATACAACCAAGTTCCATCTGAATGTATACACCAATAGATCCCTAATACAATCACTCTAAGGGGTGGGATAGAAAAAGCCTCGATAAAAATAAACCCTATACAAGAGGACTAGTAATGGAAAATGAAACAAAGGAATGTGATCCTAACGTTTAAGGATGCCCCAAGTTCGATCTGTGGCTTCCGGATCACTTGCCCCAACTCGTCATCTTCATTGGACGATATCTCAATAAGGTCCATAGTAGGCTCTTTTGTTGCTCACTCGGTGTTCGCCATGGGATATCATCCTCCTCGTCTTCTATCAAGGACGTTTGGGAAAAACACACACATCTATCCTTGAAATGGCATTTAATCTAATCACCAGAATGCAATGAATGAAATGCCTATATTTATATGAACTGTAATAGATTTGAGGGATAGAGAGTCTTACCAACCAAACTCGTCGACTTATGTGCGGTTTTAGGTGTACCAACCGCCCAAAGACATGCGCATGAAACAAGTGATGGTAAACTTCTAAAAATCAGAGGATTTGGCACCTAAGGTTAAGGTTCCCACCTCGAGTTCTGGAAAGAGCAGATTCCATTGCACAACTATCGTTGCATTGGGGCTCGATCCATATTTCGAAATGAGCGGAATTGAAAAGTGGATTACCCCGTGTTTTTCCTCACGGAGATTCCATTTTCAATCCCTTCTATTGTTTTCCTATAGGCGGCGCCTGGGGTTTTAAGCGCGGTTGTGTGTATTTTCGGTGTCGTGCTAAAGCGATAAACATGCATCTCATTTTGCAAACACCGCTTCAATATAAACATCCACACAATCATACATCCTAAACTCCTACCTGCATAAGACAGAGTTAACAAACACTTCACCCCTTATTTCTCCAATCTGCAAAAACATTTAACACCTCAAGGGTTAAAGTACGTACCTCACCTTGAAGAGTATCTGCATAAAACATGTTAGAAAAATCAATCAACTTTTTAATCGGCTCAAGTTCTCTAAGTCCCCAGCGGAGTCGCCAGTCTGTCGCGACCCTCTCGAGGTTGTCGGGCTCTCGAGGGCTAATGGGCCGTCCAGTCTGGTCGGACGCGGGCCTCTCCCAAGGCCCATTACCCAAATCGCAACGGAGGTATGCGTAGTCGACCTTCAGTGTGGTCTAGTGACATGTGCTAAGTGTGCATGCCGAGGAGTCGCCACCAATCATTTTTTTGGAGGGTATGATTGGACCACCCTATTGAATAGTCGGGAGTTTCTATTCAATTCTGCGATAACCAGAGAACTGGGTTCGGGGACTTAGTTACGTCAACTGTCAGAGTTGACGCCCTTTCGGTACCTAAGTTGACTGAATTTTCTGACCAAAGATTTCATGCAGATGAGTGGGGTACGAGTTCTAAATCTAGGAGTTCATGCAGATAGGAATGACTATCATAGCAATCACAGTCAATAATAAAGTGCACAAATCGATGAATTCAAGTGTACAAATAAATCACATGGCATTCCTATTTTTTGGCAATTTTCGTGATTTTCGGGAATTTTAGAAACCGATTTACCATTCGAAGGGTAAAATCGTCATTTTCTAAAAATGGAAATGAAATGTGGAAATCTTAGACATAAGGTTTAACCACCCATCTGGCCCATCACCAAATTCTAAGCAATTTCCACAATTTATCAGAATATCAAAGACGATTCACCCTTTGAGGGGTGAAATCGCCATTTTGGATTAAATGGGAGAAAATCCCAAAAATGAAAACAAATCAATTTTTTGTCATTTTCAGCCTTGGACAATTTTTAGAATTTTTCTGCAATTTTTCTCAATTTTTTTGTTTTTCTTTAATTTTTCCATTTTTTGGCATTTTTGATTTATTAATATTTTTTTATATTTTCAGAAAATATTTTAACAAAAAGCATGTCTTTGACAATAGATAACACTCAACCAGATAAATAAGCTAACCACTAGACTGAAACAGATACATACAAATCAAGTCTATAAATGCAATATTTTAGAAAAATAATCCTGATATACGGATCGGGTACGTAAAACATACCGGATTGAACACCGGCCTTCAATCGCCCAGCCCCAGCCTGCGACCATCCCCATGCCCGTTACCTGTCGATCGCCATTAGAATGTCGATAGTCAATTTCACAAATTAAGACTAAAAAATTAAAAAATTAAAAAAATTAAAAAATTGGACACTGTTCATGCACTGTTCATGCACTGTTCGGATTGGACACTGTTCATGCACTGTTCGGATTGGACACTGTTCATGCACACGTCCGACACGCTCCGACACGGCTCGACATGCTCCGACACGCTCCGACACGTTCCGACACGCCGACACGCCGACACGCTCCGACACGCCGACACGCTCCGACACGCTCCGACACGTTCGACACGCTCCGACACGTTCGACACTCTCCGACACGGCTCGACACTCTCCGACACGGCGCGACACGCTCCGACACGCTCCGACACGTTCGACACGCTCCGACACGTTCCGACACGTTCGACACGCTCCGACACGCTCCGACACGTTCGACACGCTCCGACACGTTCGACACTCTCCGACACGCTCGACACTCTCCGACACGGCTCGACACTCTCCGACACGTTCGACACGCTCCGACACGTTCGACACTCTCCGACACGTTCGACACTCTCCGACACGGCTCGACACTCTCCGACACGCTCCGACACGTTCGACACGCTCCGACACGTTCGACACTCTCCGACACGGCTCGACACTCTCCGACACGGCTCGACACGCTCCGACACGTTCCGACACGCCGACACGTTCCGACACGCCGACACGCCGACACGCTCCGACACGCTCCGACACGCCGACACGCTCCGACACGCCGACACGCCGACACGTTCCGACACGCCGACACGCCGACACGCTCCGACGACGGGGTGGTGACCCGAGGCCGTTTCTGAGCTCCACCAGCGGCGCGTAGGCTCCACAAGCTCCGAGGGAGGAGGTAGGACTCCGGGGCAGTCACCGGAGGCGATGGCGGTGACGGATTTGGCCCGATCCGAAACAAACCCGAACCAAACTCCGAAACGGGTGGAGGTCGCGGGTCTTGAGTTGTTCACGGCGGCTTTGAGGTACGACGGCTAGCGACGACGGCGGAAGGATCGAAGGCGAAGGCAAATAATGCACGAAGGTGAGGATTCCTTTTTTTTTTTTTTTAAGAAGAAGAAGAAGACAAGAAGAAGAAGAAGAGCTCCTGAAGAAGAGGAAGGAGGAGAAGAAGATGAAGTCGCGGGGGGGGGAGAAGAAGCCAGCGACGGATGAGGGAAAAGGTGAGTGAATAATAATAAAAAATAAAATAATAATAAAATAATAATAAAATAAAATATTAAAAAGTAAGAATAATAATAAAATAATCAAAAGAAAAGACAAAATGATTAGTTTCCTTTTCCTTTTGAATGATGATGTTTTCACTCCTTTTCTTTTTAATCATTACTAATATTTTTGCCAGATTCAATTTTATGGTGATCAGAAAACACCTAAAATCAAACCTGAATTTTACTATTTATGAGGTTAGAAAATAGATAAAATAAAAATAAAAATACCGACTATTTTTATATATCTTTGTGACCTCAAATATTATTTTTCTTGATTTTCTTTTTATTTTTATATTTTTCGAAAATAATAATAATAAAAAATACGAAAAATATGAAAAAATATTTTTTTATCCAAAATGGTTCCTTTAGCTTGGCCAATGTTACCAAAGTTGATTTTGTAATTTTTCAGCTTTTTATGGATTTTCTGTGAATTTTTGAAAAATAAAGGAAACAAAAAGGTTGATCAAAATTTAGGTGTCAACAAAAAGCCAGAAGAGCAAACCAACCGCTGAAGTTGGTACATACCGACATATGTGGCCTTGTTGAGGTGGAATCGTTTGGACAAAAAAGGTACATGCTAATTTTTGTCGATGATTTTAGCAGAAAAATATGGGTACACTTCTTGAGGGAAAAATCTGAAGCTCTTGGCAAGTTTAAAGAATTTAAAGTCTATGTTGAAAAATAAAGTGGCTTTAAATTGAAGACGTTGAGATCGGATAGAGATGGAGAATTTACCTCAAATGAATTTCACAAATATTGTAAAATTCATGGAATCAAACGTCAGTTGACTGCCAGCTATACTCCTCAGCAAAACGGTATAGCAAAAAGAAAAAATAAGATAATTTTTGAAATGGCAAGAAGTATGCTGAAAGCTAAAGATTTGCCCAAGAAATTTTGGGCAGAAGCTATTGTTTGTGCTGTATTTGTACTAAACATGTGTCCAACAGTGAGTGTTCCTAGAAGAACTCCAGAAGAAGCTTGGAGTAGAAACAAACCAGATGTTTCGTTCCTACGAGTATTTGAGTGCGTGGCATATCCCCGTATACCAGAAGAGCGAAGAAAGAAGCTGGATGACAAAAGCGAGAAGTGCATCTTCATCGGCTACAGTGATACAACTAAAGGTTATAAGCTGCATAACCCGGTCACTGAGAAAGTCATTATCAGCAGGGATGTCCAGTTTTTAGAAGATGTAACCTGGGACTGGAATCAGAAGGGTGACCAAAAAAACATCACCATCGAAGATGAACCACTGGCGGTGAGACAGAAACACCTCCATCATCTTCAACGAGTGATCCATATTCCTCATCATCTTCAACTGGAGGTACATCTTCACCAACAGCAGTTTCAGAACCACAACTACGTCGTTCACAATGACTGAAGGAGACGCTAGTAAAATTCAGAGATTATGTGGTCACAAGAAATAGAGACAATGATAGCGAAATCACTGATGAAACACTGGTAAACTTTTGTTTATTTGCTGATTGTGACCCTGTAACCTATGATGAAGCAGCTGTAGATGAAAAGAGGATTGAAGCAATGGATGAAGAAATTCACTCCATTAAGAAGAACGACACATGGGTGTTGACTTCTTTACCACCTGGTAAGAAGCCTATTGGTGTCAAGTGGGTGTACAAGACAAAGTACAAACCCGACGATCAGGTGGACCGTTACAAGTCCAGACTGGTTGTAAAGGTGCTACAAGCAAAAGCCAGGTATTGATTATTTTGAAGTATTTGCACCAGTTGCCCGGATGGATACCATTCGTATGGTATTAGCACTTGCAGCTCAAAACCATTGGAAAATCTATCAAATGGATGAGAAATCACCATTTCTCAATGGTATCCTTGAAGATGAAGTATATGTGGAGCAACCACAGGGTTATGAGAAGAAAATGCATGAAAATCAGTTTTACAGACTGAAGAAGTCTCTGTATGGATTAAAACAGGCACCACGTGCTTGGTACACACGTATCGACACATTCATGTTGGAGCATGATTTTCAAAAATGCCCTTATGAGCATACACTGTATATCAAGCCAAATGCTAACGATGACATCTTAATTGTGTGTATTTATATTGATGACTTGATATTTACAAGGAGCTGTGAAAAAATGTTTGTTGAATTCAGGGAGGCTATGACTAGCCAGTTTGAGATGACTGATTTGGGACTGATGTCCTA
The DNA here is from genome assembly GCA_021437785.1 of Rhodomyrtus psidioides. Lineage (NCBI taxonomy): Eukaryota > Viridiplantae > Streptophyta > Magnoliopsida > Myrtales > Myrtaceae > Rhodomyrtus > Rhodomyrtus psidioides. The sequence goes on along the minus strand of JAILYB010000162.1, from coordinate 1,067,470 downwards.
TTTTCTTGGTCTTGAAGTGAAGCAAACAGATGATGGCATATTTATTTTCCAGCAGAAATATGCTAATGATGTTTTGAAGCGATTTAAAATGGAATCAATGAAGCCAATCCGAACTCCCGTAGTAGAACGATTGGAGCTGAAGAAAGAAGGAACCGGTGAGCTGGTAAATCCCACTTATTTTAAAAGCATTGTTGGCAGCTTGAGATATTTGGTTTCTACAAAGCCAGATATTACCTATGGAGTGGGTATTATTAGCAGGTTCATGGAAAAATCATACCAGTCACATTTGCAAGCAGCAAAGAGAATTTTACGGTATGTCAGTGGAACTCGTGATCATGGAATTTTATATTCTTACACTGACAATTTTGGTCTAGTAGGGTACACAGACGGTGATTGGGCAGGTGATACCGAGACTCGAAAAAGTACGTCGGGGTATGCTTTCTTTCTTGGATCAGGAGTATTCTCTTGGTCTTCCAAAAAGCAACAAGTTGTTGCTCTCTCGACAGCTGAAGCAGAGTATATGGCATTAGATTCAGCGGCTTGTCAGGCGATATGGCTTCGTAGGATGCTACATGAATTGATACATGAACAAACGGGTCCTACAAAAATAATGTGTGACAATAAGTCAGCTATTGCATTAGCCAAGAATCCTGTATTTCATGGCAGGAGCAAGCACATTGACATCAAGTATCATTATATTCGCGAGCGAGTCAAAGATGGTGAAATCGAACTTAATTTCTGCAGATCAGAAGATCAACTTGCAGATATTTTGACGAAACCATTGAAGGCGGATTCGTTCGAAAAATTGAAGAAGATGCTTGGTATGGAAATCAATTTTAAGGGAGGCGATTGAAATGCTAATAAAATTGATTAGCTTTGGAGGAGTAAATGCAATGGATCTTGAAGAGCCATCGTGGAGGAGTAAATGCATCTTGGAGCTTGCACCAAGGATTGCATTCACTAAGCATTGATGTTGTCATGGGTGTTGTCTAGTATTGATGTTGTCTTGGGTGTTGTCTTGTATCTTTTATAAAATGGCTGTTGGATTCACTAAGCATTGATATTGTCTTGGGTGTTGTCTTGTGAGTTTGAATGAGGTTGTCTTCATAAGTGTTAGAATTTCCTCTATAAATACTTGAGTGAGTTGTATTGTAAGAAGTAAGAGAGAGATAAGCCAAATCAAGTTCTTCAATATACAGAGTTTTCTCCAATTATTTCGTGCCTCGCTTTTATTTCCGAAAGGTCACACATATTGTGTTTCTTTTTTGTTCCAACACTAAGCAGAACAAACGACATTGTCTAGCGAAACACGGCACTCTGTTTTTTTTTTTTCTCTTTTTTTTTCTTTGAACTGCACTGATATGGACACTCTTTGTTTTTCCCTTAAATGTACGGGTACAGTTGAGCTCAATACATTGAGCTCTTTAATATAGATGAGTCTCGCGTGAGATCTACGTGCTCTATGAACTGAAGATGGAGTCCCCACTTGATCGAGCCTTTGAATCCTTTGCGGGTCAATGTCGAAGCCAAAGCCCCAACATGGATTTTTATTTTGACATTGAGAACTGATTGTAGGACGTTCCTAGCAAAATCCATTTCCTTCAACTTACCACCTCACAAGAGAAAAAAAAAATCCAAGAAAGAAGGGGAAGCAAATTTTTTTTTTTTTGGGCCCACATGTTAAAATTGTTTTTCATCAGATCAATCTGTTAAATTCAGAAGATAAGCACTCGGAGATAAGATAATTGAATATGATTTTGATACGCCAATTGCTTTGATAGCCAAAGAAAGAAAAATGAAAAAACTTCCGTGAACATGTTCTTTTTTTAAGTACCTAAACTAAAACCCTCTTCGACCCCCAAAAAAAAAAAATCAACCTTCACTCAAATTTTAAAAAATACTTAGGCCACAAATTATCTAAATATCTAACACTCCAAACCCTAGCTTTTTTCTATAACTATACCATGATTAGTAGCCGCCGCTGCCATTACCACTATCCCTTGCTATGACAGCGCACATGGAGAAAAGAATGGGCCGTTGTTTGGTGCCTGCCCAAAGCAGGATAAATTGGGATATAACATATAAGAGGGATAAAACCCGAATAAAATTATCCGACGGAGAAGGTAAAATAAAGGTAGATATGATTTATATTATCCATAATATAAAAAAACAAAAATTCTCGAATAACAAAAATTCTTAAATTAATAAAGTTAAAATTATGTATTCAAATTAAATAATACAAAATAAAAAAAAAATAACAACACTTTTTTTCTTTATTTATTCCTATTAGTATTTATATTTACATTTATTACATATTTTTGGTATGTTAGGCATATTAGTATAGTTTAAAATGATAGAAAGGGAAAAAAGAATTTAAAAAAAAAAAAGAGAGAGAAGGAAAAATAATAACAAAGTAAGCAAGTAAAAAGGAAGTGGACAAAGAATGTAGTGAGAGATTCTTATCATCTCTATTTGTGCAATTTTTAGGCTTACTTACATTGTTATGTCGTTCATACCAAACAATGAACAAGATAGGATATGAAAATATTCGGATTTATTATCGCCATTCGACAGACAGTGGATAGGATATACTGAAATCTGTATATTTCATATCAATATCCTATCCAGTCCTATCCTGGTGTTAACACCTAAAATTACCCTAGGGGTCACGTGATGTGCGCATAAAGAAAGAACGATCAGCTGTGGTCAGATGTATGTGAGCAAGATAAAGGTCAAGGTGCAGATCCGCCACGTGTAGAGGGTCATTATGACGGTATTTATCTCAAAAAGCCAAGGGAAAAGGCGTGCAAAAGAATACACAATCAAGGCAGTTACAGAATTAGGCGGCAATCTCATCAAGCACAACAAAAGGCGCGAAAAATTGCTAAAAACCTTATCCATGAAGGTCACCGAAAGAAAACGTGCTTAAAAGACTGAGGTGATGGTTGTCATCGAAAGGGAGCGTACTTGGAGCCCAAGGCAGCAGCTGATTCGACGGTTACCAGAACAGGCCTAGTCATCGAAGAGAATGCACCTGAGGCCCAAGGCAACAGATGATCGACGGTTACCAGGCTACGCCTATAAATACCAACAAGTATCCAATAGCAAGCCCCTCCGACAACACACAACAAACAAGTCTTTATCTTATCAATTAGCTCTTAATCTAGCTGTAGTTTCCAGATTCCCGTCGTCGATTCAATTCCGACGCGTTTCATATCTAGAGTCAGATGTCGTCGATTCAATTCCGACGTCTACTCGCCCAGTTCGGTGCCGTCGATTAAATTTCGGTGTTGCACTGGTCTTCTATTCACCCGTCCAGTACCGTCGATTAAATTCTGATATTGTATCCTACATTTCCACCCGTCCGATGTCATAGAATAAATTCTGACATCGTGTCCTACAGCGCCGTTGATTCAATTGCGGTGTTGTATTTAGGTTACGATTTCGTCAAAGCAATTCGAGAAGTTTTATCGAAATTCGTCTCTAAAAGTCTTGTCGAAATCTTGTACAAAGCTGTCGAAAGACACGCTCCTATCAATAAGATATTCTGCATTTTACACTCTCTGTCCAAAACTTGCACGGAGCCCTTCTTATTAACGAACTGCTAACGTTCGATAAAAAGATTTTCCTACATCAACAACCATTTTGAGCTTCAATCTCTTGGGCCGAGCCCTGAGAAGATTAAGCAGCCCGACCAAGGGAATTTTGCAATAACACCTGGTTAGAAATCCATACCACCAAACGTACTGATCAATTTGAAGGCAAGATGATGTCGTGTCCGAAATGACCGGCCGCTATCGAGTAAACGGCTCGCGTTCTTGCTTTAACAGGGTTGCTGCGTGGCCACCTAGCTTATCTAGAAGCTCTCCATAAAATTAGAATCGCGTCATTCTTGATTCATTCTTGCTGCGATGTTCAATGTTGATGGGATATTTTTATTCCCCAATCCTTTTCTTGTTGAATATTCCTCATGAGGATGTTCAAAATGACAAACCACCCTTCCAGCTTGCCTGTGGTCAAAGTGTCAATTTTGACTAGCTTAGGGGACCTAAATGGCAATTCATTGAAGCACCAACATGACATAATCCCCTTAAAAGAATGGAGAATCATTCGCTTGCTCAACCAGGACTCTTGCTCAATTCCTGTCTCATTGATGAGTACAAGCACCATCCTGAGTCGCGACCCCGTTGGTCCTCTTAAACGCTGTTTCTTTCCATTTCAGCTATTACCCTTTATATTTCCTCTCTCGAGCGTGAAAAGACAACTTCACTGTCCTAAGCAACTCTTCCCTCTTCTCTTCTCCAACACGATCCCCCGCTAAAAATTAAACCTAATCCGCTGAATAGGGGAGTGCCTTGCTCCACTCTCCGACAGTTACCGATCCTTCCTCATGCTTCTCGTTCATAAAAACGACCCACGATCTTGCTAGTCACCGCGACGCCGCCCAAACCGATGTGGCCGATGATCCCGAAGACCGCTCTGTGCACCCTCCTCCTCCTGGCCAGCGTGGTCATGCCTATTATCACGGCCGAGGCGCGTAGAGCCGTCCACCAGTCCTGCAGCCAGACCTGCGGCGCTGGCAAGCCCGCGAAGCAAAACCTGACGTACCCGTTCGGGTTCTCCCCGGGCTGCCCAATCCAGCTCAACTGCACCGACGACGGGAACGCCCTCGTGGGGGATTTCCTGGTGCAGTCTGTGGGCCCGGACGCCGTCATCATCACCATCGAGTCCAAGTGCAACCGCCCGTTCAGGTCCATCGAGCAGCTCTACGGCAGCAACTACGCGCCCATGGGGAACAACGCCATCCTGCTCAGCAATTGCACGAAAGCCTCCCCTTGCGATGTGCCCAATACGCAGTTCATCAAGGCCCAATTCCAGTCCCAATGCGAGCCTAGCAACAAGACCAACAGCAGCATGAGCTGTTTCTCCGAGGAGGCGAACAACTACACCGCCACGTTTCTTAACCGCGGGAGGCTCCTCGCCCTCGGTTGCCAGTACTTTCTGTCTTCGATATCGGCGGAACAGGTGAACAACATGTCCGTGTCGCTGGGCGTCCAGATGCTACAGCTGGTGTGGTGGCTGAATGGCGACGGTTGCGAGTGCTCCCAGGATGCGGACTGCGTTAAGCTCTCAGGGCTGCCGATCGGCGGGAGAATTGGGTTCCGGTGCAAGTGCAAGGACGGGTTCCTTGGCGATGGGTTCTTGGCCGGCACCGGCTGCCGGAGAGGTTAGTTGGAGGGTTTTATTATGCTCGACTGCTTTGACCAATTATCTTCTGCGACTAAATTGAAAATTCGTGCTAAAAATGATTAAAAGGGATAAAACAAATTAATATGCCAACTGTTAAGGCGGACTATTTACTCGACCTTTAGTATCAGACATTATTAAATATATCGATAATGGAAGTTAGTTTACTATTGAGTTTATTGCTCTCCCGAGAGTAATTAAGGGGATATAAAGTGGACATCTATGGTTTTTAAAGATCAAAACCCCACCTAATATTTGCTATGCTAATCACGTGAGTCTAAAATGTTTACTTGCCCCATGAAATTGCGGCTGCAACTTATCGTAGATTTGTAGCCTGGTAATCTTTTTCATGCGAACGACGATATAAGAAATAAATTTTCACGAAAGCCTCTCTCCAACCTTGAATTATCGATATTGCTCTAATTTTTTCTTTCACTAAAGTCAGCAGATTACTGCTAACCAGATCCTGCTTTAGCTTCATAACGTATTCGTGATGCTTCTAGATATCAATGTCACTATTCTAGCATAAATGGAGTTTGGTGAGACCATGCTCGCATTCAATTCAGTATGTGTACAAAATTTCATGCAATAACTCCTCCATATCACCATTTGGGAATAAAGCACGCCACACGAATTCTTCCAATTCGACTGCGAATTCAGTCGAGTGGAGGGACCGACCGAGACCCTATTTTCTGTCGGGGACAAGATCGTCTTCTTCATGACGCAGCAGCATGGAATTTCGTTGGCGTGGTGGGTTGGTTTGGTTTAAAGACCACGTTCCCCCACTAAAACGCTGCAAAAGTAAACGCACAGCCGACCCCATTATCGCTCGGACAATAATACACGGAGAGGGGGGGCCCTTGAAAGACAATTAGCATTGTCTTAATCTAAGTTTCGTCCTAAAGTTGGGGTCAAAATTGGGATATAATATGTGGGTCGGCGTCCCATTTTTCTTCTTGATTCGTTAAAGAACGACCCGCCATCATTGTCCTATCTTTTGTCTGGCACGGGTGCGGGGGAGAGAGAGCGATGAGTTCGTCGCGTTCAAAGGATGGGCTGTCACCTAACGTATATCGCCAAGGAAATCTGCGTGGATTCTTTTGGGCGATGCTGGATTTGCTCCAAAGAGATTCATCCAAAGCCCAGAATCTGTTGACTTTGGAGGGCACTTGTGATTGTGATGAGAACTTTGAACTTAACCTCGACTTTGGGATCTCTTTCGCTTTGTCAAGAAAAGGCAATTCTAGTACATGACGTCATGATGATAGCGGACTGATCCTTTTAGTTCTGTGCTTTCCGTGTCGAGTTAGCTCTTCTTAAACTTTCACGCTTAAACTGGAACTTAGGCTTTATGGGGGGATCGATTTCGGTCGTGCTGATCGTGGTGGCTCCGAAGAGCTTTTCGAGTCGAAATGTCAGTGCTGTTTTTGTGTGCGTGATTGCGAAAATCCTCATCCTGCCGAGTGCTGACCTCGTTTTCTTATTTTTGTCTTGCGAGCAGACGCATTCATGTGCAATCCTGCAAAGTATCTCTCTGGCCAATGTGGAGGAACCACCAGAATAATTGTTCTAGTTGGAGGTAATTTTTTCCTTCCTGTCAAATTTTTGATTATGTGATCATGACTTCACGCGAGTATTAGAAATGTTCATGGCTATACCTGTTCAAATGCTGTCTCATGTCATCTGTTTTCCTTTGTTTTCAGGTGTTGTTGTTGGGGCTTCCCTCATGATCAGTTTGGGCTTGATCTGCTGTTTCTTTCGGCGGCGGAACAAATGGAAAGCTCAACTAACTGTGCAGCGCCGTCTGTCCGAGGCGTCCGGCAGGAGCAGCATTACCTTCTATCCCTACAAAGAGATCGAGAGAGCCACGAATTACTTCGCAGAGAGGCAGAGGTTGGGGACCGGGGCATTCGGGACGGTCTACGCGGGTAAATTGAATGGCGACGATGAGTGGGCCGCCATCAAGAGGATGAAGCAGAGGGACAGCGTCGAGCAAGTCATGAATGAGATCAAACTCCTGTCGTCCGTGAGCCACCCCAACCTGGTCAAGCTCCTCGGTTGCTCGATCGAGAAAGGAGAGCAGATCCTCGTCTACGAGTTCATGCCCAACGGCACATTGTGCCAGCATTTGCACAGGGAGAGGGGTCAAGGACTTGCCTGGTCGATCAGGCTCAAAATCGCCATAGAAACTGCTCAAGCAATTGCCCATCTCCACTCTATTAAGCCCCCAATATACCATAGAGACGTCAAATCTAGCAACATTCTTTTGGACTGCAATTTCAAGTCCAAGGTCGCGGATTTTGGCCTTTCGAGGCTCGGCATGCTCGAGGACTCCCACATCTCGACCGCCCCGCAGGGCACCCCGGGCTATCTCGATCCCCAGTACCATCAGGATTTCCACCTTTCCGACAAGTCGGATGTCTACAGCTTAGGGGTAGTACTCATGGAGATCATCACGTCGTTGAAGGTCGTGGACTTCTCGCGGCCTCAGAACGAGGTGAACTTGGCCAATTTGGCCACGGATAGGATTGGGAGGGCACGGTTGGATGAGATCATCGATCCCTCCCTCAATGTGCACAGGGATGAGTGGACGTACTTGTCCGTGCAGAAGGTCGCCGAGCTGGCATTCCGGTGCCTCGCGTCTCACCGGGACATGAGGCCTACCATGAAGGAAGTCGCGGACGAATTGGACCGGATCAGGCTCAGTAGATGGGCTGCTTCCGAAGTGAAAAGCTGCACGACTTTGTCCGAGACGTCTTCATGCTCCACTTCTCCGGGCAGTATCAGCGAGAAGTTGCTAATTTGTCCCGAAAAGAGAGCCGAACCGGAGATTGGAAAGGCCATCAGTGTTGGCGATCAAAGCGGAGGTAGCGCCATGAGCTCAACCGGGAGCGCAGCGGATAATTCGACGGCATCAATGAGAGATTCGTGCATAAGTGAAGAGAACTCTCCCTCATCAAACAGTTCACTCTCTAAGGCGATTCAGTGACTCAAGCGCCTTTTCCATCCGAAGCTTTTACATCCCCTGTAAAAACACAAGTTTTAATTCATTTAATCAAGCTTTCTCTCTAACTTGCTGGATTATACACTCATTAGAATATTTCTTTTGGAGTGGTGCCCAAAAATAAAGTAATTTCTCTCTTTCCACTCATACAATCGATGTTGTAAATTCCTGATTAATTGAGAGGGGGATTTGAAAAAAATAACCAGGAGCAGAGATGAGAAGGGCAGTTCATAAGTTCCATGAGAAAAAGATTAGTTTGAAGATCGTATTTGTTCCGCGCAAATTGGATCCAACAACGAAATACTTTTCATCGAAAGTCGTTTTTAGATTTTTATTAGAGAAGATAAATTATGCGACGACTCCTGGTAGGAAATATCACAGATAAATAAGAAACAATGACAACTTTACTTCAAATATAATTTTTTTTACGTACACAAATCGTGCCAGAATTTAATCGGTGATAAAGTTTGGAAAACCAACCACTTCAACAGAACCTAACGTAAACCCTTAATCTTTTATGTTGATGTCTATCGAGCTTCACCTTGGCTGAAGGTGGTTCAGGTGCCTCCCTATTAGTTTTTTGCCATTCATATAATTATATGCATCCCTCTGCCTATGATTTAAAGTGGAAGTGCAATTTCAACGCGACAATGTTTTCTAACGTTTAAGGGCTTTTTTTTTAATTGCGGAAAATGGCACCATTTTGATATTCATCGTGTTCACGTTAGTGTTAGCTATCCACTGGTCTAGCCACGTAGGACAGCCAGAGATGACTGGCTATCTAGATAAGCATTTTTCGAGCTTGTTAGCTGGGAGGACTAAATTGAAAAATCGTTAAAATATTTAGAACTAAACTGACAAAATTGAAAGATTTTAGTGATTAAATTGGCCACCGTACAATTGGTTTAAATTTTTTTTGAACAATTTTTCCTATTAATTTGAGGGGGGGGAAAAGCGGATTTATCTAAGATCGTAAAGTAAACATTATGCGCCCAATCAATGTAGAAGTTTAAACCTTGCTTCCAGATCTCCTTAGAATATCTGAAGGTAAAAAGGATGCGATCTCTAGTTTTAGGGGTTGCATTGCAAAGTACACAAAGAGGGCCAATCTTCGCGTGCATTGTGTTTTCGATCTAGGCGAGCCCATCTTGGAATCACAACTGTTTCGATTCGAGTTTTTTTGACACCCTTGCAAAGATATGAAGCGGCGACATTTATGCGTGCCCTTCATAGTTATCATCCATGCGTACATGAAATTGCTGATGCATCATATGAGTCAAGAACAGGGAAGGCAAGGGATCTGTCTCCCCTTGGCCATTGGATCACCTCCCCCTCTCCAAATGGCCAAGATTATTAGGATCCCGGACCCCCCCATAAAAAAAAAAAAAAAAAAAAAAAAAGGAGAAGAGGGGATCCGGATCCCGAGAAGAGATCCTCTTGTCCATTACCAGAGAGAGTGGGCCTTGCATCATCATCATCATCAAGCTTTCGATCGTGCAGCTTCTCCAATGTGTCCGGTCAAGGTCGTGTTCTGGCGCCTAATCATGCCGTGGCTAAAAGTCCTGCGGGGCGTGTCTCGAAAATAGATGTAATCATGGCCAAAGAGTGTCAAATCTAGTTATAGTGAAGTAGGGATCGCAGTGGGAGTAGTGGGCCGATTTGTCTCTAAGGCCGACAATGACATTTCTTCCCACATTGAGCCCACATTTGTGAAAAATGTCGGAAAATATGTCCCACAGTACAAGAAAGAATCCCATAAATAGCACTTATGGAGAGATAAATGTAATTTTGCAACTCCCCCGCTAGAATTCTTATGATGTGTCTATCACCTCATGAGACCTGTCAAACGAGTTGGATTTGAGTTGAGTCGAAAATAATTCGATTTAAATAATTCGTGGCATCAGCAGCTCAAAATCACGAGAATCATGGATACAATGCCTCGCTCTTCGCTTTCCGTGCGGGAAGAGATCAAGTCTTGTTGTGTCTTCAGTAACTAATGGTTCAATCTTGAACTCGATCGAAGCTTATATCTCCATCCAGAAAACTAATTAACTAGGTCGATTGGTACTTTGTATTATTTTCTATCATCACTGTAAATCAAACTAATGGAGCATTTGTATTGTGAAATTGATGAGAGAGATGATGGAAATAAAAGCAATCTTATTCGTAAGTTCGATAATAATAATAAAAAATAATAATAAAGCAATAAATTGAAAAGAAAAAGAGGGGAGGATATTTCGATCGTTTAACGGGAAAAAAAAATATCTTGGTCAAATGAAAGCAGAAATAGCGATAAATGTTTTTGGGCGACTCTTTGTCTATTTTTTTTTCCCCTTTTAAATATTTTTATTCAACTATGTGCGTCAATTTCAGTATCTCAATCCTAATTTAAACAAAAAAGAAAAAGAAAAGAAAAGGTAAATAGAGCATTGCCATTGAGAACGTTGGACGTTTCAATTGCGTGATTCGACGCTCCCTTTCCCTCTAGCCTCTAGGGTTTTGAGCAGCTGCCAGTAGCACTTAGCACTTGCATGAGGGAGAGATAGGGATCTCTATCTCTATCTCTCTCTCCCTCCCTTCCTGTCTCTCTAGCCCTACCACTCTCTGAAGCTCAAAATCTATCGCAATTGCACCAGAAGTTTAAATTTTTTACTTCACATTCAATATTCCATCAGTTGCCCAATTTCTTTCGGCAATCGCCGAATTTCGGAGTCCACAATTCTGAGAATCTGTAATCCTTTTAGATCGCCAAGAATGGCCACATCCTCAAATGAACAATTCTGAAGGCACAGGGTGTGCAAATTCGCCAAGAACTTAAACAGTGAAGGGGAGCAAGTGAGACGTATACCTATAAGATTTAAGATCATGAGACTCCTCATAGAGTTGAAATATGAATCTGGGACAAGAAGAGAATCATCATTTGTGGACAGCAATAGGATACGCAATTCGAGGCAATTTAATTCTTGCGAAAGCTCCTTCATATTGGGAAAGCATATCGCCTCGCAACTTTTCAGCTTGTCCATCGGCATATCTGTTATTGACTCCACTGTATCTTCCAATACGAGAAGAGGGTGGTGATCTCTCGAAGAGACCGAGGCAACAAACTCGCGAACCAAATCATGGATTTTGAAACCACCAACATCTTCGCTGTCTAGCAAAAGGGAGGAGGCCTGAAGAGTGCGGATATGTGAGCGCAATCTATTTGTAGCTTCTTCCGGGCTGCCAACTTGTTGAAATAACCCCAAACCATAACCGCATGTTCAGTAAATTAGGTTTGGACTTGGAGATTTTACTATCTCGATCTAGATCTAGGTATAGATATGTGAGTTCCTTACAGGTATTTGGTTTGTGTTCTTTTAATATATATATTGATGTTGGTGTTACTGTTTGACGATGGTGATGAGGACGTCGAGCTTAGACGCGCACCGCAAGTCGTTGCAAATGGGGTGGGAGATCTTGGCGTATGTCCATCACCAAATCTGGTGATCGACAGCCGAAAGTTTACAATGACAGATTGGTTCGTAAGGGATGAGAATGTGTTTTTAGCTACAAAGTGTGCTTTGTTATTTGGTTTGTTTTGCAGTTATTTGGGATTTGTTAGGGTTGGAAAACCTTCCGCGTATCTTTTGAGCATTATTCTGCTTAATGAATGGAATATTTCTTTCGACCAGAAAAATAGGGCATTGTATCATTCAATGTTGCTTAAGAATTTGACCGGAAAGAAGTACAAATTGATGGCTCGAAATACATTTCAAGCGTATTCTTAAAGATGTCGCCAATCACCATGCTCACGAGTTATTCTACAAACTGGGGGTATCTTTCTCGGAATGTCATTTCCCAAACTAGGGTAATTCCGATCTTTATTACCAAACTAAGGTATTGCTTGCACAAAGGCAAAGTTATCTTCTAATCATCTCTTTCTCCACTTTCCTCCCCCACTAAAGTGAGCAAATGCTGATCATCGATCGTGCAAGTCGTGTGGGACTGTGCAAACCCAGACGAATTGTAATCATGTCTTAGGGAGAAGAAAAGAATATGGTATATTCAAGGAAGAACTTTCTAATTTAGGAATAATTATGGAGTCAATTCAAATTGCTTCCAGACGTTTTAATAAGAAGATAACGTCGATCATTAATGGGTTATTATTCCTAAGTGCCTTTATAGGAAAACTGTTCGATCGGGCAGATTTTTATTACGTGCAAACAAACTGTAAAATAATAAATAATAATAATAAAGAAAAAGGCGTAAAACATTCAAATTAAATTCATCTTCAATCATCAATCATTCTTATGGGTTTTTTATTTTTTCCAAATTAAGCTAAAAAAGAAAAAAAAATTACTAAAATAGTTCGAAAAAAAAAGGTATTTACCAGAATGGGTGTCGCGCGACACCCGCTCGGCACCCAAACTACCGAGCAAGCCTTGCTCGACACTTTGAGTGCATTTTTATTTTATTTTTTTAAAAAGAAAACAAAAAATGATTTGGGAGGGGGTTTGAACTATTTTCGGGAAAAAAAAATTGAACCCAAATTGGAAAAAAAAAATCCTCCCCGCGTTGTTGCTCTGCGGCTCCATCACCCCGCTCGTTTGCTCGCTTTCCTTGGCATCTATAACGGCCTTCATCTGCGCTGGCAAATAACTCGAGTCGTGCACCACTATGACGCGCCTCGACTCCGAAGAAAGCGAACGAATAAGCGAGGCGATGAGGCTGCGGAACGACGAGGCATGGTTTTTTTCTTCTGATTTGGGTCCTTTTTTTTTTGCGAAAATAGGTCAAAACCCCTCCCCCCAAATCATTTTTTTGAGTTCTTTTTAAAATAATTTTAAAAAAATAGAAATGCCTTTGCGCGGCACCCAAAGTACACAAGCCTACATAACGGCCTTCATCGACGCTGGCAAATAACTCGAGTCATGCACCATGACGACTCCAAGGAAAGCGAGCGAACGAGCGAGGCGATGGGGCCACGGAGCGACGAGGCGGGGAGGTTTTTTTTTCAATTTGGATCCATTTTTTTTTTTTATGAAAATAGGTCAAATCCCCCCAAATCATTTTTTTGTTTTCTTTTTAAAATAATTAAAAAAATAAAAATGCCTTTTCTCGGCACCCAAAGTGCATAATAAGTCTACATAACGGCCTTCATTGGCGCTGGTAAATAACTCGAGTCGTGCACCACGATGACGCGCCTCGACTCCGTGGAAATCGAGCGAACGGGCGATGGGATAGGGCCACGGAGGGACAAGGCGGAGAGGTTTTTTTTTCCCGATTTGGGTCCTTTTTTTTTTTGCAAACATAGGTCAAACCCCCCCCCCCCCCCCCCAAATAAAATCATTTTTTTGTTTTCTTTTTAAAAAAATTATAAAATAAATAAAATAAAAATGCACCCAAAGTGGGTACCCAGCCACACCCATTCTGGTAAATATCTTTTTTTTTTCTAATCTATTTTGGTAATAAATAAATAAAAATAGGCTATTTTTGAAAAAAAGCGCCATTCTTATACTCGCACGGAAAGAGCTAAAGAAGCCGCCAGTAGCTTTCATGCATTACGTCATTCCCAGTATTTTAATGAAATAATGAAATACGTCAACCCTGGATTTGTATTAAAATAAGAGCCGTGCTTTACTTACTAATTGAATTACATCACTTTGAAAAACCCAGGTATCTAACAAGTCTGATGTTGTTGCCACAGCAAACCTACTTATAGACCGTAGCAAAATAGCGTGTTTTAATTGCGGGGTTGGATGAATTCGAAAGCGAGCGTAGAAATAGCAATCTGTTTTCAACTTGAACTTTCACCCAATGAAAGGACGAATTTTGAAAATTTTCATATAATCCAATAATTAAATTGAACATGTATCAAAAGTTCGAAGATCGCGTCGAGAAGTTTAAGGGTTATGGAGAATTCCTACTCCCGGCTTCCTCTTTTCTTACATGTGTGTGAAAGTGCCTTCTTTCATGAGTTACTCTTATCGCGATTGCGCATCCGATTTCGTGCTCCTTTCCCCGAATTAATAAAAAGCGATGGGCGAACGGGACTGTTCCGTTCTTTGTTTTCACGTGCTCATCGGAAGCACCAATCCACCAGTAAGATAGATAGTCTTCGCTTTTCCAAAGCGACCATCCATTATCAACAATTATACAGTGGAGAGAGAGAGAGAGAGAGAGAGAGAGAGAGAGAGACCACCCCCCCAATTCTTGCTTTAACTTTCACATGTCCGATTTATGTAGGAGCACCCTTGGTCCAAAAAGCAGCACCACGACACCCACTCATCCTTTGTCCCAAAGAGAAAAAGGACATAAAAGGAAAATCCAAAACGAACAAAACAAAAATAATCAAATTATAATTAAGGAAAAAACAAGACAAGACAAAACAAAACAAAACAAAACAAAACGAAAGCACTAACCCAAATATTTATACAACAGACGCAAAGAAAGGCTGCTGAGTCCTCCACTATCCCAACACTGGACCCATCGATCAAAGTCCCACTAGCTGCTTTCGAGCTATGTGTTAGGTTCTTCCGAATCTAAAAAAAATTTAGTCACTTTACACGAGCTAAAATTACTCGAGAAGTAGGCTAAAAACATATGCTCAGATTCTTTTTATCACTTCTAATATTCTCCTCTGTTTTTTTTTTTTTCCAATAACTCGGCGCAGATGGTCAAAAGGTGGCTCTCTTGAGCGACGTTAGGGTCACCGACGCCCCCAACGCCGACGTCCCGACCTCGATGTCGAACGAGTCGTACCGGAGGAACAGCTCCACCACGAGCAGCCTCGAGACCAGGACCACGAAGTCCTTCCCCGCGCACTGTTTGTTCCCCAGGCTTGGGTTCTCGGTCTCGGGCCCGTTGGACCACATGACGTGCCGGAGCAGTCTCTCCCCTTCCTCCCCCACGAACCGGTCCGCCACGAACTCCTCCGCCCGCTCGAATATCCGCGGGTCCCTGGTGGCGAATGGCTGGTACCCGAACATCATCTCCCCCTCCTTGACCTTGTAGGCCGCGTCGTGGCTCTCGATGACCAGGTCCCGCTTCGCCTTCCCGTACTGCAGCGCCACCGGCGGCTCGATCCGGAGGGCCTCGTAGACTACCGACTTCATCAGCGGCATCTGCTCCATCGCCGCCATCGTTACCTTCCCGCCTGCGTCCCGGACGGCGGATCGGATCTCCCCGGCCAGCTCGTTGTGGAGCTTTCCCCCGGCCCGCCCGATCCACTTGATCATGTTGGGGAACAAGATCTTCATCCCTCCGAACGAATTGAAGCAGGTGGCGAAGAGGAGGTTGTGGCAAGCCTCCTCGCGCGAGATCCCCATCCGCTCGGCCTCGTCGAGGACGGAGCCGGAGGAGGAGTCGAAGAAGTCGTAGAGCCGCTTGTAGTCCTCCTTGACGAGGAACGCCGGGAGGCGGAAGGTGTGGATGACGAGGTCCTCGACGAGCTTCGGGAGGCCGAGGGTGAGGAGCGGGCTGATCTGGAACAGGACCCACTTGCCGACCAGCTTCGGCCCGTCGAGCCCGAGCTTGGTGTCCGCCGGGTTGACCCCGTAGAGCGAACGGGCCAGGAAGTTGAAAGCGGCCTGGTCGTTGGGGTCGCTGAAGCCCGCCTTGCCCTTGGCGGCGAGGTCGGCCTCGAGGGTCTCGAAGAGCTGGGTGAAGCTGGAGTGGAACTCGGGGATGACGTGGTCGCGGCGGGACTTAAGGAGGAAGAACATGAGCTTCTTCAGCTTGGCGTGGGCGGGCTCGGAGGGGTCGAGGTAGGAGAGGACGCGGTAGCCGCCGGTAAGCTCGGTGGAGGGCATGAAGGTGCCGGTGAAGAGGTCGCGCTTCTCGACCTTGGTGACGTCGAAGAGGACGGGGAAGCTCTTGCCGTCGAGAAGGACGACGACGCGCGGGTTTTGGGAGATGAACGGGCCGGGCGGGAGGTTGGCCCGGTACACCGTGGACCCGTACTTCTGGATGCGGGACTTGAAGAACTCGTCCTTCCCCTGGTTGTAGAAGTAGTCCTGGCGGTCCTTGAAGGGCCCCACCAGCGGCAGCCCGTAGTCGCCCGGGATCTTCCGGAGCGGAAGCTTGGGCTTGGGGTCAGGCCCCGGCCCGGGCGGGGAGGCCACAACCGCCGGGGGCGCAGCTGGCCTGTCCGACACGGAGGCGGCGACGCGGCGGCGGGCGGGGAGGCGCAGCGCGGGGGCTCCGCGCCGGGACGCACTGTGGTTGTGCTTTGTGGGTGGGAGCTGCGAGGGATAGAAAGTTAAGGAGGTTGACGCCATTAATGCTCTGCTTTGACACACACGCACTCTCTCTCTCTTTCTTAATTTCTGCGTCGGACTATTGTTGAAGGAGAGAGAAAGTTGGAATAAACTAAGAAAACGAAGGTCGAAGAAGGCGTCAACGACAGAGAAATGGTTGAGTGGGAGAGAAGGTGGCAGAGGGAGCGGCTATTTATAGCGGGGGCGACGCCACTGACGGTGGCGGGGGCCCCACTCTTCGCCTCATGGGAAAACACCCAACTTTTTTTGTTTTTAAATATGCATGTGCACACATAAATTTCAATTTGACCATAATCGTGAAAGGTGTGCATATATTTTTTTTTTTTGCTCGGAAAATGTGTGCATAATTGAACCGGTCTCTTTTTTGATAAAAAAAAAATTGAACCGGTCTCTTTTGGTCCTTTTTTTTTTCGCCCCTAAAGGGAGAATCATTACCAGTGAAGGCTTTTTTATACGGGAAAATGATTTTTTTCGAGGGCGACAATTCTTTTTTCGAGGGCTACAATTCAGTGTATATCTTTTAGTTGCTTCCTCGGTAACCGCTGATGACCATGTGCCGCGTCTGCTCTGAATATTACAACGTTCGACGGAGACTATTCGCCGGTCGGACAAGTCTCGTCGGGAAATTTGAGTGGAATTACTTCGGAATTTGCATTTTTTTTTCATTCAAATTTTCACTTCTTTTTCCGTGTTTAGCTGATGGAGATTGATGTGTTATATCTGACCATCCCCAATATTATGTTATGTTCTTTAAAGTGGAAAATGACTCTTGTTGATAGGGGAAAGAAATTCAATCTGAGTCGCTCTCGATATGAAATTCCACTAATTGCTGGCGAGGAACATTGTTCAAAACTTTGAAACCTTGAGAGGATGATTATGATTAAAATGATTTTTTTATGATTTTATTTTTTCGATGAGTTTTAGAGAATCAAAACGCGTCTGGTAACTGCATAAAATTTCTGATCCGGAAACATAAATTTGTTTGGTAAATGCACATAATTTCTGTTCCCGGGAATAATTATTCTTCCCAAATTTTATCATTTAAGTCAAATAATTATGTAATTACTTTGTAAAATTCCATCCTACATTTCGATTTAATATTATATCAATTAATATTCATATTGAAATGTAAAAATAAATACCACGAATCATTACAAGTCATTTTTTCCATTTATTATGAGATTACATTCAACTTTTTTGAACAAGCGGATAACTAACACGAGCGATACCTTCGTTTTTACATGGAAAATACGTTGCATTATCTTGTATTGATGTGCATTTTTGGTTCAAGAAAATCAAATCTTAGTCTTAATTCATTTAAAATTTAATAACGAGAGTTTGCTAAGAATTCACGCCATTTATTTATTTTTTTTCATAATTTTCTAAAACTAGACTAAGTCTAAAATACATAAACCTACGCAAATCACAATCAAGGAAATCAAGTGCACAATCAATAAATCACGACATTAATAAATCGCATCATAAAATTCTAATGAAGCCCTAATGGCTTAGAAAAATGTGGTTCGGGTTTAATTTCAAAGGCGCATATGATTTTCTAAAAAAGAACAAAATATATGAAATCTAGAAAATTTATGCCCAAATTTATGAAAATGAGGTCAAACTAGCCTAATCTAAGCTTTTTCTATTTTTAGGGATTTTTTAATTTGTTGTGACTTTTTAGGAATTTTCCAATTTTTTTTCTATTTTTATTTTATTTTATTTTTATTATCTTTTTTTTAAATAAGATCTCGTTGTTTTGGTTTAGGTTGAGGAAAAAGTGACTTTATTCTATTTTGTGATTTTCAGAAGTGATTCTTTTTTTCATAATCAATTTTTTTCTGCTCTAAAACTGATTCTGATTATTCAAAACTGATTCTGGAAACATAATCAAAATCATTTGCATTACCAAATATGGTTCTCATCTTTTTCTATTCCGGATAATAGAATCAAAGAACCAAAATAGTTATCATGCAGGCCCTTATCAAATATCTCGATCGTGATAGAGAGTGTCCCAGCTTAAAATGCTAGTGTTCTCGTGAGCAAGGGTGATCGGTTCTCGGGCGGTTCCAAGGACCGAATATGAGAAATTTCTATGAATCTTAGACTTGAAAATTTTCTTCTTATTTCCTTTTCATTCCAATAATTTTTGCTCATGATCTTGTTTACAATAAAAGTTACTTGTGTATGTGTGCACTTGTGGGAGTATTCATCTTTGAAGATCGGTCCTCTACAATTTGTTATGAAACTTACTCTTCCGAAGATTAGAGTTACTTTTAAAAAAATTTAAAAAAATTGACCGGTCCGGTCCAGGCGGTCTGGTCCGATCCTATATCATTGGAACTGGGAACCGGACCGAATAGTTCTAGAATCGGGAACCGGATAACCGATTCCGGTCAGGTCTGGGCGGTCCCATTTGCTCACCCCTACTCGTGAGATGTCAATTAGAATCAAGGAGGCTTTCAAATTCAAGATTGCGCCAATTACCTTAGGTGGGTCTATAAAACTTATCAAATTAGGGTAACCAAATTCCTCTGGTAGCTCTATCCTATTTAGCTGACGGATATCGATTTTTTTAAATGTTTTTCGAAGACAGAGGTGCTGACACGGTTCATAACATACGCGTGGATGTAGTTATGTTTTTCGACTTCCTTGTGCCATCGAGAAGTGTACGAGGATTATTAGTTAATCAAGTCATAACTGAAGTAGCTTAACACATTGTACTTCGAGGCTGTTCTACCCACGTTGAAGTCAAAGAACTTTTTTAAGAATTTGGTCGAGAAAGATGGCCATCTTGTAGGATCCTCTCTAATTCCGGGAGTTCTTCCCAAGAAACCTCCAAATTCGCCGGAAAAACGAGTTTGTCGTGGGACCTCCCGTGCTATCTTATAATTGTACTTTTCTACGCCAATGACCAATGACTTTTCTTATTGACTCCCCTCATCAAAATCCACTTCGAAATTGTGCGCCTCTATTATCGACAAAGTTAACACGTGCTCTCACGGATTTTCAAATCCCAAAGTTTTATTTATTAAAGTATCTTAAAATTTGAGCAACAATTATTAAGAAGCGCTAAAATTACTAAAGAATGGGCTCGCGCTATTTTCAATCCTAATTGTCTCCGACACCCCCCCTATCGTATTAGATTAATCATATTATCTCTTGAGAGAATGATTATGATTAAAATGATTTTTATGATTTTATTTTTTCGATGAATTTTAGAGAATCAGAACGCGTCTGGTAACTGTATAAAATTTCTGTTCCGGAAACAGAAATGTGTTTGGTAAATGCACATAATTTATGTTCCCGGGAATAATTATTCTTCCCAATTTTTATCATTTACGTCAAATAATTACGTAATTACTTTGTAAAATTTCATCCTACATTTCGATTTAATATTATATCAATTAATATTCATATTGAAATGTAAAAATAAATACCACGAATCATTACAAGTCATTTTTTCCATTTATTATGAGATTTCATTCAACTTTTTTGAACAAGCGGATAACTAACACGAGCGATACCTTCGTTTTTACATGGAAAATACGTTGCATTATCTTGTATTGATGTGCATTTTTGGTTCAAGAAAATCAAATCTTAGTCTTAATTCATTTAAAATTTAATAACGAGAGTTTGCTAAGAATTCACGCCATTTATTTTTTTTTTTTAGAATTTTCTAAAACTAGACTAAGTCTAAAATACATAAACCTACGCAAATCACAATCAAGGAAATCAAGTGCACAATCAATAAATCACGACATTAATAAATCGCATCATAAAATTCTAATGAAGCCCTAATGGCTTAGAAAAATGTGGTTCGGGTTTAATTTCAAATGCGCATATGATTTTCTAAAAAAGAACAAAATATATGAAATCTAGAAAATTTATGCCCAAATTTATGAAAATGAGGTCAAACTAGCCTAATCTAAGCTTTTTCTATTTTTAGGGATTTTCTAATTTGTTGTGACTTTTTAGGAATTTTCCAATTTTTTTCTATTTTTATTTTATTTTATTTTATTTTTATTATCTTTTTTTTAAAAAAATAAGATCTCGTTGTTTTGTTTTAGGTTGAGGAAAAAGCGACTTTATTCTGTTTCGTGATTTTCAAAAGTGATTCTTTTTTTCATAATCAATTTTTTTTGCTCTAAAACTGATTCTGATTATTTAAAACTGATTCTGGAAACATAATCAAAATCATTTGCATTACCAAATAGGGTTCTCATCTTTTTCTATTCCGGATAATAGAATCAGAGAACCAAAATAGTTATCATGCAGGCCCTTATCAAATATCTCGATCGTGATAGAGAGTGTCCCGGCTTAAAATGCTAGTGTTCTCGTGAGCAAGGGTGATCGGTTCTCGGGCGGTTCCAAGGACCGGATATAACAAATTTCTACGAATCTTAGACTTGAAAATTTTCTTCTTATTTCCTTTTCATTCCAATAATTTTTGCTCATGATCTTGTTTACAATAAAATTTACATGTGTATGTGTGTACTTGTGGGAGTATTCATCTTTGAAGATCGGTCCTCTACAATTTGTTATGAAACTTACACTTCCGAAGATTAGAGTTACTTTTAAAAAATTGACTGGTCCGGTCCAGGCGGTCTGGTCCGATCCTATATCATTGGAACTGGGAATCGGACCGAATAGTTCTAGAATCAGGAACCGGATAACCGATCCCGGTCCGGTCTGGGTGGTCCCATTTGCTCACCCCTACTCGTGAGATGTCAATTAGAATTAAGGAGGCTTTCAAATTCAAGATTGCGCCAATTACCTTAGGTGGGTCAATAAAACTTATCAAATTAGGGTAACCAAATTCCTCCGGTTGCTCTATCCTATTTAGCTATCGGATATCGATTTTTTTTAATTGTTTTTCGAAGACAGAGGTGCTGACACAGTTCATAACATACGCGTGTATCACGGCCCAAGCCTTTGTTCGATCAAAATGGACCGTGACATGATGCGGGAGTTAGCCCATGAGCTAATCAAGATGATGGCGGATGGCCCGAACCGAACCGCCGGCCCAAACCGACCCTTCAGCCCACTCGAGCATGATCCAAGCGAGTGGGGGACATGACCGTTGGCCTAGGCGACCGTTCGGCCAGGTGACCGTTGGACTTCCACTAGCCCGGCTGGCATGAGGCGTGAGTGGCGCAATGATGATGCCTGCTGGCATGAGTCATGGGCGGTGCAATCATGATACGAGCTGTGCATTGTGTGTATATAAAGGGCTCGCCCCTTCCCTTGTAAATCAATCGGAGAATCAATACAAACTCAGATTTCCCTCCACTCTCTCTAAGTCGTGTGATCCTTGTGCGAGTGATCTTGTGCCTACCGGTTCGGTTCGGATTACCCGACCCTTGAGTGAGGGTGAGTTGGTGTGTTGGCTGACTTAGGATCGTTCCTAAGGCCGCACGGATCGTGGGGAACGATAGAGAAACTCCCGGTTCGTGACAAGTGGTATCAGAGCGAGTTCGATCTCTGTTCGGAGTCGATCTTGTGTTTACACTCATCCTTCAAAGCGATGGCCAAGAACGCTGAGAAGGCGGTTGAAGCGGTGGTTGATGCCGAAGTCCAGTTCGATGATGAACGAACTGGAAGAGCTGTTGAACGACCCAACGAACAGCAAGTTGCTGTTAAGACCAGGAAGGATCGTGCTACTTCACGGGATATGTTGCGCGACATAGAGAATCGGGTGGGTCAGATGGAGCTGGCCACTGCGGAGTCGCAAGATAGAGTCGTTGAGCTGACCAATGACTTGATGGTACTCGTTGCTGGGAAAGAGGAGCTGCTCGTCATGATGCGGGAGCTCAGAGACAGCATGGGTGCGCTTCAAGGGCAAGTCGGGGGTGCTCTTAAAGACTCAGAGGATATCCAAAAGAAGAACGAGACCTTGGAGGTCGCACTAGCCGCTGCTCGAGCAGAAATTGCGGAGCTGCGGACGGAGTCGAACGAACGGCGGGCTGAATCGACCGACCTGCGTGCCAGAGTGGTGGCCCTTGAGGCCAGGCGTGTGGACGGGATGATTCCCGCACCGTCGAAAGTGGATGTCCCTCGACCTAAAGAGTTCAGGGGCTCGAGGACGGCCAAGGATGTTGATAACTTCCTTTGGTATTTGAATCAGTACTTTGAGGCGACCGGGATTCGGGATGACGCCACACGGGTCAACACCGCGGCAATGTACCTTGGTGAAACCGCGTTGCTGTGGTGGCGTACTCGGATCAACGATAGAGCGGCTGGGCCTATCGATACATGGGAAGCCTTCACCGGTGAGTTCCGGAAGCAATTCTTCCCTGCCTATGCGGAGGAAGAAGCTCGAGATGAGCTGAGGCGTCTTGAGCAGAGGGGCACGGTTCGTGAATACGTGAGGAAGTTTTCGGAGCTGAAACTTCAGATCCCCTCGATGAATGACACGGAGGCCTACTATCAGTTCATTAGTGGTCTCAAACCCTGGGTCAAAAATGAGTTGAAAAGGCAGAACGCGAGGGAACTTGCTTCAGCCATGACGACAGCCGATTCGCTCGAAGAGTTCAAGGCCCCAGAGAAGAAGGATGCTCGGCCTAAGGCGGGCAAGGTGACTGGTGGGGGATATAGAAATAGACCCCCTCATCGTCCCTATAACAACAGAGCACCAGCTGCCCACGCTCGTCATGAGGTGGGATCTAGCTATGGTGGACAGAGAGGAGATGGACCGATCTCCTATAGATGTTACTTTTGCCAGGGTCCTCACAAGGGGATGGATTGCCCCAAATGACAGAAAGTTGCGGCTACCCTTAAAGCCGACGAGGAAGAGAAACAAACGGCGAAGGTGGGATCAGTAAGGGTCCTCAACGCCATGCAATCCAAGAAGGCGAGCAAGCCCAAGGGCATGATGTTCGCAGAAGTGATGATCGGCAGCACAAAGATGAGCGCCCTTGTTGATACGGGAGCTTCTGACTTGTTTGTGTCGGCAGAAGCTGCCAAGAAGCTCGGCTTGCAAATCGAAAGACAAGGTGGCTGGCTGAAGACGGTGAACTCGGAACGGGTCCCTGCTCTTGGCATGGCTCGTGATGTGGAAATCGCGGTGGGACCATGGAGAGGTAAACAGAACATTGATGTAATTCCACTTGACGACTATGATTTTATCATTGGTCTAGGATTCATCGAGCGAGTAAACGGCATGGTAGTTCCGTCCATGGATTGCTTGTGCATCATGGAACCCGGATCCCAGTGTGTGGTCCCGTTAGCCCGCAAGCCCGGGCTTAATCAGAAGATGATCTCGGCAATTCAACTCTCCCGAGGAACTCAGAAAGGCGAGGAGACGTACTTGGCAGTTCTCAAGGCCGAAGACCCAAAAGTGGTCGAGATTGAAGCCCCGTCAGAGGTGTTGCGAGTCCTTGAAACGTTCAAGGACGTCATGCCTCCCGAGTTATCCAAGAAGCTTCCACCAAAGAGGGAGGTAGACCATCGAATCGAGCTAGTCCCGGATGCTCGACCACCTGCCATGGCGTCGTATCGCATGGCACCCCCAGAGTTGGAAGAGATGAGGAAACAACTCAAAGAGCTACTTGATGCAGGTTACATACGACCTTCGAAGGCCCCATTTGGCGCACCGGTGTTGTTCCAAAAGAAACACGACGGGTCTCTTCGGATGTGCATCGACTATAGAGCTTTGAACAAGCTCACGATCAAGAATAAGTACCCCATCCCGCTCATTGCGGATCTGTTCGATCAGCTCGGAAGCGCGCGGTGGTTCACAAAGCTCGATCTACGTTCGGGGTACTACCAGGTTCGAATCGCAGAAGGCGATGAACCAAAGACAGCATGCGTGACACGGTATGGCTCATATGAGTTCTTGGTAATGCCCTTCGGGCTAACCAACGCCCCGGCGACCTTTTGCACTCTCATGAACAAGGTACTACAACCATTCCTCGATCGGTTTGTTGTGGTATATTTGGATGACATTGTTATCTACAGTCGGACGCTCGAGGAGCATACCAAACATCTTAGACAGGTGTTTCAAGTCCTAAGGGACAACGAGTTGTATGTGAAGAAGGAGAAATGTGCCTTCGCTCAGCCTGAGGTACCCTTCCTCGGCCACGTCATTGGTGGTGGACAAGTAAGGATGGATCCGGCAAAAATCCAAGCCATCACTGAGTGGGAGCCACCGACGAAGCTCACGGAGCTGAGATCTTTCCTTGGATTGGCGAACTACTATCGCCGATTCATTCGGGATTACTCGGACATCGCAACCCCTCTCACGGACATGCTCAAGAAAGGGAGAGCGTGGGAGTGGTCGAGACATATCCAAGAAGCGTTTGATCGCTTGAAGCAACTGGTAACCAGGGAACCGGTGTTGGTGCTACCCAATTTCGACAAGCCCTACGAGGTGGAGACCGATGCTTCGGACTTTGCCATAGGGGGCGTCCTTATGCAAGAAGGACATCCGGTGGCTTTCGAGTCACGGAAGTTGAATGATGCAGATCGACGGTATACTGTTCAAGAAAAGGAAATGACCGCCGTCGTCCATTGTCTTCGCACTTGGAGACATTACCTCCTGGGTTCCCGGTTTGTTGTGCGAACAGACAATGTCGCCACAAGCTATTTTCAGACCCAAAAGAAGCTGAGCCCGAAGCAAGCTCGATGGCAAGATTTCCTGGCCGAATTCGACTTTGTGTTGGAGTACAAGCCAGGAAAGACAAACTCGGTCGCGGATGCTTTGAGCCGGAAGAGTGTGCTGGCCACGATAAGTCGACCTGAGTGTCCTTTGATCGATAGAATTAAAGAAGGACTGCAACACGACCCTTCGACCAAAGTGCTTCTCGAGTATGTGCGAGAAGGCAAGACTCGAACGTTTTGGTGTGAAGATGATCTCCTCTACACCAAAGGTAGGAGACTTTTTATTCCATCGTTCGGGAAATTGCGAAGGGAGATCTTACGAGAATGCCACGATTCAAAGTGGGCAGGTCATCCTGGGATTCGTCGCACTATGGCTCTGGTGGAAGATCAATACTACTGGCCGCACTTACGTGACGATGTGGAGGCCTACGTGAAGACCTGCCTCGTGTGCCAACAAGATAAACTCGAGCAAAGGTGTCCGGCTGGACTCCTTGAACCATTGCAGATCCCGGAGAAGCCATGGGAGAGCATCTCGATGGATTTCATCGTGGGACTGCCAAAGTCCGAAGGGTGTCGGACCCTAATGGTGGTTGTTGATCGATTTTCTAAGTATGCAACGTTCGTACCAGCCACGGACGATTGCCCGGCTGAGGAGGCAGCCAAGTTGTTCCTAAAGCACATCGTCAAGCTTTGGGGTGTGCCACGGACGATCGTGAGTGATCGAGACCCTCGGTTCACGGGTAAATTCTGGACTGAGCTTTTTAAATTGCTCGGCTCTGAATTGAACTTTTCCACCAGTCTTCACCCACAAACCGATGGCCAGACCGAACGAGTGAATGCGCTACTGGAGGTGTACCTACGACACTATGTGAGCGCAACCCAAAGAGATTGGGCCAAGATGATTGATGTGGCTCAATTTTCGTATAATTTGAAGCGGAGCGAGTCGACGGGTAAAAGTCCCTTCGAGATTGTGACGGGACAGCAACCGCTCACTCCGAACGCGGTCGCAACGGGCTATCGAGGAAGTAGTACGGCCGCAATTCGAAGCGCTGTGGAGTGGCAAGAGGAGGCCGATTTAGCTCGGACGTGTCTCCACAAAGCTTCAAAGAGAATGAAGAAATGGGCTGACAAGAAACGTCGGCATATGGAGTTCCAGATCGGGGATCAAGTCCTTTGCAAGCTGCCCTTACGATACAAGGGAGTGCACAAGGCCTTGTTGCGTCGCTACGAAGGGCCATTCCGTGTGGTGCAACGGATTGGAAAAGCGGCTTACAAACTGGAACTCCCAGCGAAGTTGAAGATACATCCGGTGTTCCACGTGAGCATGATCAAGCCATTTCACATGGACGAAGTGGAACCGGAACGGGGGGAATCACAGCGGGCACCAATGGGAGCAAAGGTGGCTTATGATCGTGAGGTCGAGCGGGTGCTGGACGATCGAGTCATACGGAAGCGCTATAGAGCACCCAAACAGGAATATCTGATACGATGGCGAGGTTTGCCAGAAAGCGAGGATAGCTGGGAACCGGAAGAAGCGTTGTGGCAATTCCGGAAACATATCGAGGCTTTCCATGCGGGAAACGGCGACGAGGGCGTCGCCCATTTAAGTGGGGGAGAATATCACGGCCCAAGCCTTTGTTCGATCAAAATGGACCGTGACATGATGCGGGAGTTAGCCCATGAGCTAATCAAGATGATGGCGGATGGCCCGAACCGAACCGCCGGCCCAAACCGACCCTTCAGCCCACTCGAGCATGATCCAAGCGAGTGGGGGACATGACCGTTGGCCTAGGCGACCGTTCGGCCAGGTGACCGTTGGACTTCCACTAGCCCGGCTGGCATGAGGCGTGAGTGGCGCAATGATGATGCCTGCTGGCATGAGTCATGGGCGGTGCAATCATGATACGAGCTGTGCATTGTGTGTATATAAAGGGCTCGCCCCTTCCCTTGTAAATCAATCGGAGAATCAATACAAACTCAGATTTCCCTCCACTCTCTCTAAGTCGTGTGATCCTTGTGCGAGTGATCTTGTGCCTACCGGTTCGGTTCGGATTACCCGACCCTTGAGTGAGGGTGAGTTGGTGTGTTGGCTGACTTAGGATCGTTCCTAAGGCCGCACGGATCGTGGGGAACGATAGAGAAACTCCCGGTTCGTGACACGTGCGTGTAGTTATGTTTTTCGACTTCCTTGTGCCACCGAGAAGTGTACGAGGATTATTAGTTAATCAAGTCATAACTGAAGTAGCTTAACACATTGTCCTTCGAGGCTGTTCTACCCACGTTGAAGTCAAAGAACTTTTTTAAGAATTTGGTCGAGAAAGATGGCCATCTTGTAGGATCCTCTCTAATTCTGGGAGTTCTTCCGAATAAACCTCCAAATTCGCCGGAAAAACGTGTTTGTCTTGTAACCTCCCGTGTCTATCTTATAATTGTACTTTTCTACGCCAATGACCAATGACTTTTCTTATTGACTCCCCTCGTCAAAATCCACTTCGAAATTGTGCGCCTCTATTATCGACAGAGTTAACACGTGCTCTCACGAATTTTCAAATCCCAAAGTTTTATTTATTAAAGTATCTTAAAATCTTAAAATTTGAGCAACAATTATTAAGAACCGCTAAAATTACTAAAGAATGGGCTCGCGCTATTTTCAATCCTAATTGTCTCCGACACCCCCCCTATCGTACTAGATTAATCATATTATCTCTTGTGGGTCCTATTCTTGATACAAGATTGTTTCTTTTTTTTTTCCTTCTTCCCTTTTCAATTTTACTAAACGAAAAACTTACTCATACCCTTCCCAACAACTAACTTTTTTTTCACCCGAGCCGTTTCTTCCACACACATTATATTTTGACGTCTCCCTCCCATCTGTCTTCTTCTGAACTTGTTCTCTATTATTATAATCCAAGCAAGCATTCATCGTATACTAGTATAAAGAAATGTTAGTTTTATTTGCAAATTGTTCACTTGATTTCCTTAGATTATTCTCATGATCGTGATTTTTTCGACTTTGATTTTTGGATCAAATTTATGAGAAGCTACTGAAAAAAATGAAATATTATAGTTGATGTATGCATTATACACAATGTACTCATAAATTATCATCTTAATTGTGCTTAAGTAATTTGTTCAACAATAGCTTCCTAACACAAAAAATATATACAACTCATTAATAGAATAATTAGCTTTTCCATAAAAAAAATACAATAACTAGTTAGCTATCTACCAAAAAAATATATATATATATATATATTTTTTTTGAAAAAGAGGTACACCGTTTTCAATTTACTATAAAAGTGGGTGTTAGGACCCAATTAGGAGGTCGAAATAATGCGAGCCAAAAAATGAGATAATATGTGAGGATTTTAAACTATATCATGAATCTAATTTTGATTTATCGTAAACGGAAAGAATAGAAAATTGTGGAATACTTAGCAGTTATTTTGTATTTAATTTTAGAAAATAAGGGATTTATTGATTAATTTGTCGATTCTCTTGATTGTCGTCGTGTGTTCAATACTTGCTTTTTCATAAACAATTTCCTTTGCGATCGCTGATCAGAAAAGTGAGACAACCCAGAGGCACGAAAAAGACATATAGATATCATGTATACATATATCCAATAAGCAAACAATAATAGTGTAAGACAATATCAAAATAGAAAACAAAAGTTTAGGCACGTCTTCAAGAAACTATTGATGCCAATACAGGGAAATCTTGCAAGGACGGTAAGCGCAGGATTTTGAACTTTCAATTACGGCCCGCGTGTATGGACCGGTCCCGATGAATGTTTTGCCCTATTGCTGTGATAAATTATGTGCAAAGACCAAATGCACAATCAATCTTAGGTTCATTAGCGGGAAAATTACCAATAAAGTCCTAAACCTTTTGCAATTGTGCAATTTAAGTCCATCCAGCGAATTTTGACCGGTCGGCCGGCGCTGACGTGGACGCCGACTGGCCGGCGACCCATTATTTTAATATTTTGTTGAATTTTTTTATGAATTTTTTGTTTATGATTTTTAGGATTTTTTTTCCTTTCCCTCTCCTCTCCCATTCCCTTCCCTTCCTATCCCTTCCCTTCGCTACAACTCAGCCGGTCGCCATAGTTCAGTGCCGCTTTGTCCTCCTTCCTCCGGCCGCCCGGTGATGGCCATGGCTCTGCCCAATGAGCTCGAGGCGGCTGATCCCGGTGATCTCGGGCTCGCCCGAGGCCGGCAAGCCACGAGCTCGCCAGATCCAGGCGAGCTCGGCCATGGCCGGCGAGCTCAAGACTTGCCAGATCGGCGAGCTCCGCCGAGGCCAGTGACGCAGGAGTCCCGTCGCTTCCTCGCCATGGCCGGGCGAGGTCGATCCCCGCCATGGCCGGTCGAGGCTCGACTCGTACTGGGCTTGCGAGGCTGAGCCTCGCCTAGCCATGGCGGGGCTTGACCTCGCCATCGCTGCCTCGCTCAGCGACGGCGAGGTCGACCCCCGCCATGGCTGGGCGATGCAGCCTATCCGGACGGTCACCGGACTAAGGCAATCGGCTAAGTTGCAGGGAAGGGGAGGGGAGAGGAGAGGGAAAGGGTAAAAAAGAAAAAAGAAAAAAGAGAACCTAAAAATTATAAAAAAAAAATCATAAAAAATTTAAAAAAATATTAAAATAATAGGTCGCCGGCCGGCCGGCCAAAATTCGCCGGATGGACTTAAATGGCACAATTGTAAAAGGTCTAGGACTGAATTGGCAAAGAAAAAAAAGTTTAGGCCTGAATTAGCACAAATACAAAAGGTTTAGGACTTTTTTGGTAATTTTCCAGTTCATTAGCTTGGAGGCCAAAGATGGCGTGTGTATATAAATCTCCGGGGCGCGTCAAAAGGAGAGGACTCTGACTAACAACAAAAGAAATTACTGCGATGATTTAATGTATGTGTTAAGTTGATTCTAAATAGCCCGACCTAACGAGATCCATGTGAAACTCACATTTGATCCATCGTTCTTATAGGTTCACATTTAATTTTACATATATGCTCTCCCGTAATGATTCTCAAAATTTTTTTGAGACCATTCTGGGTTCTCAACTTAAAACATTTTCGTACGGGGGGGAACAAAAGGTCCGCTCAATTGTGTGGCCCTTCTTCGAGGTACAAAGTGATGGTTATGCGTGCGAATCCAATCTATGGTCAACCTATCTATCTTGTCCGAACATACAAGAAACGGAGGGAGGGACGAATAGTCGTAATGAAACGATTGATTTTAACGGCCGAGAATATAATAGTTTTTCTTACATAATTTAAATCTAAATTCGTGATTATGAGTAATTACAATAATAAACGTGGTCCCATGATAATAGCAGTACACAACTAGTGTGAAAGTAGGGAAGTATTATTTAGGGATGCTTCTCCGATTTATTGGAGCAGCCAATTTTGAGCGTGCACCTTCTCATATTTTCTACATAGGATAATGACGACTCTGAAAATTATAAAGTTTCGAGGGAATTTCCCGCACAAATACAAGCTTGATTCACGGGGGCAAATCCTTGTCGGGACTTCCGTTGATGTCGTGAGATTCATAGATAGGCTCCCGTGACCCGCATGACCTGTAGCCATTGTTGATCCGGTCGCACTCCAAGCTCAATCCCCAGAAAGCAATTCCTCCACGCGTAGATTCAGTCAAAGGTCAACGACGCCTGACGAATGGGGGGAAGCGGGTTAAAGTCAAACTCAACCACCTAATCGTGCAAAGCCCCCTTCATACCTCCCCCTCCCCCGTCCGACCTCGTTTTCCCTCCAGCCGCCGGCCAGCGGCTGTCCACCTGTTCCGACCTTTCCTGTCCTCATCTGCGCTTTTTTTTTTGACTTGACAGGGATGGGTCGGACCCGGGGCCCGGGACCCGGACGGTTTGGCCGGTTGGGGAATAGCGCCAGCATTTCGGTCTGAAAACGGAACCGAATTTAGAGAGCTGGAGGGAGGATCTATGGACTGTTTGGCTCGTTGTAAGAAACGCTATGTACTTGTTTTGGTGCTTTCTGGCTTCCCAATATTTTCCCACGCATCGGATAGAAAATGTTTGCCTTTTTTAAGGTATGTCGAGTCATGAAGATCTCTTGTCTTGGCACTTTTTCAAGGTGAAAAAAAAGGAGGGAAAAATATCTCCTTGAACTTGCCTAAATTCAAATTGCATCGATAAGAATACTTAGGGCACTCTTCGGTTGTAGCGATGGTATGAGGTTCAGTACGGCCGTAACAGGACATGGGTATCGTTTTTTGTCTGATTTTGAACGAAATTACCAGTAATTAATTTGATTTGACATCCTGAGATAGTTTACGAGTGAATAATATGAATGAATACCAGACAAATCGTGGATAGTTTGTGGCCTTGCCTATTGACATATACATGTAAATTTCGATATCTATAATACCTCGTATTCGTTAATGGTGGTATGGAATATTAATAAGTAGTAAACTTGTTTTATCGTACATAAACATGGTCAAGCGCTAGTGTGAAAGATTAAAGGAATATGCATGAAAGTTTATATGTTTCGTTCTTGAAGGTAATGGGCCAAAAAGAAACAAAGGAGGCCTTTACCACCACCCCCCCCCCCCCCCCCCCCCCCCCCCCCCCCCCCCTCCCCAAAAAAAAGGAAAAAGGAAAAAAAGAGAAGAAACAAAGTAGCCAAGTGTGAAACGGGTAGACTAGAGGAAATAGGCCCGTAAGCTCTTCTCTATTTAGACCGATGTCTATCTCTTTTGGTTAAGAAAAGATAATGCAAAAAATTATAAACTCATTGTATAGATAATTTAATCCTAATTTTTTTAATTATTCTAATTTATTTATAAGTTTGAAGATTTGCTAATTTAGTTATTCCAACTAATTGTGATCGAAAATAACTGACATTGCCGTCTAATCGATGTCAACCATCCTAGATGGCATGGCCGGTGCCATGATTGACATTGAGATAGGCTCTTTTTTCTTTCTTCTCTTTTTCTCCTCCACCGGCCATCACCCAAGCTGGGCAACAGACAAAGAGGGCGTCGGCAAAACAAAAAAAGGACAAAAAGAAAAAAAATCATAATATTAATAAGTCTGTAAAGATTGTCAATGCTAGCGCTGTCTGTATGTCATTAGATGGCCTACACAGTGTCACCAAATAGATCACCATGTTCGCGATACCATAGTGTCTCGATTGAAATGTTTAATAGTAAATTGATAAATTGTCAACATATTTAGCATTAAAATTAGCACAATTGAAATTTTTAGAACTGAACTAGCAACTGTACAATATGTCTATGACTTTTTGGACAATTTTCCCTGTTTACTTAGGAGAACGTAACATTTCCTTGTCAATCACATATCTCAAGAGAATTTCATTTGCTGTCCATCATTCTAATATTTTAAAAACCCTAACAAGAACATATCATTTCCTTGTCAATCACAACTACTTCCTCCTTTATTTTTATTTTTTTTGGTCGAAACCTCCTTTATTCAATTATTGAGTAAATATGAAGAAGGAGTTGCTCAATCAAAAATTGCAAATGGATCTCAAAATAAAAAAGGGACATATTCTAAAGTCAATAAAGATTGTCACATTGTATAATACACTTATAAAAATTATGGTACTCAAGTAATCGATTAAAAAATTATACAACACTCAATATATCGGAATATAAATAATGGCAGAGCACCATATGAAAATTAAGATATGCTGAGTGATCAGAAAAAAAAAATGGAACTCAAGTGAGTGCCTCCGTACGAAAGTTGTGACATTCATTGTGCACTTTTTTTTTTATGAAAAAGTTCTTACATAAGTCATGTGTACATGAGCTCAACTCTCACACGTCATCGAATAACGCGAGCGCGGGACGTACATGATTCAGCACGCATATATGATATGCATATATGATATTTATCATGCGACAATGGCTCTTATACAGAGAGCGGTTGCGCTGGTGTCGGGATGTCACCGGCGCACTCGCTTCGGGACAAGAAGCGCGGACTTTATTTATGAATTTCACAGTAACAGAAATGCGGATCGAGGAACGGAACAAAACGTTTCTTTTTCAAATCAGATAATTGACGAGCAATTGGCGCTGTACCGGCTCAGAAGCACAATCATCAACGTGGACACTACAGAAGTTGATTTCAAAAGTATCATCGATGGATGTTAAAGTGTGTTTCGACGCACTTCCATCGTGGTTGGGTCGAGAGTGGAATGTGCAAGCGCTTTCCTCCGTCTCATGGGAGAGATGCTGACAAACAGTAAATACTAACGGGAGTTCATGATGGAAAAACGAAGTGGGTGCGAAGAAAAATAAAAATATATTTGAGTTGCTCCTTGAGTGAAATAAAAAGAGAGGAATGAAAAAATTAAGGATTAGGCGTAGGGATGATTGGTTCCTGGTCCGGTTCGGCTCCCCTCAAGAACTAAGAATCGGACCAGTGGCCCCGGTTCTCAAGGTCTGGTTCCCGGGCGGTTCCATTAGACCGAACACATGCCAAGGGAAAAAAAAAAGTATGCACCATTCTTAAAGCTAATCGGCACCTTCAGTTCGAAAAGACATAAAAACAGTATAGTGCTGGATTGAAAAGACAGCTCTGGCAATTTGCCAATTAGCATAGGTTAAACGAGTGAATCGGCACTATACTGTTCCAATTTGCAGATGTTAAATGACCTTGATCCTTCCTTGATCGAGGTCATTGAGCCTGTGCTGATTAGTGCTAATCGGCACCCTCACTCATTTAGCAAATGACCAAGGAAGGATCAAGGAAGTTTCAGCACCATTTCCAGTCCTCGGCTTGTAGATTGCGATAGGTAATGATCATGGAAGCTTCAGCACGGAGAATAATGAGGGACAGAAGATAAAGGCAGAGGGTTCCCATCATGATGTAGAACCTATCGAGACATATGCTGCTCAGAAAGAAGAAGAGTTCAATAAAGAGCGTGCCGAACTTAGATCGTCCCAGCATCAAGAACTAGGAGCCACGAGGCACCGAACTTAAAATAAAAATAAAAAAATAAAAATAAAAATCGATTGGTCCAATTCGGGCGGTTCGGCCCTAGAGGACCCTAGAATCGGAAACCGGACTGCTCCCTCTATAATCGGGAACCGGACCACTGGTCTTGATCTGATTTGGGCTGTCCGATTTGCTCACCCCTAATTAGGCATACTGAAAGTCCTGCAATTTATCACGAAAGTGCAATTGGTTTATAAAACTTTATTTGCAATCAGGTTGTAAAACTTGTCAAATTGATGCAATTAAGTCATTTCGTTAATTTCGTCCAATTTGGTTAATAAAAAATGCTAACATAAATTTTTTTAAAAGAATATCTCTCCTATGTAGCGCTCAACTAACTAAAACGTGAAAGGATAAGGCCAAAACAATGTCATTTTAGATCACATTTAAAATTAATAAAAAAAAAGGAGGAACGTAGAAAGAGGGCAAGGGCCCGTTTGGGCTCCTTCGCTTTTTTTTTTTTTCAAGTTTGTTTATCTGTAATCTAATTTAGATAATTTTATAGTTTTTTTTGGGTCAAATATAATTTTAGAGTTACAAAATCAAAATTTCGACCAAAACGACGTCGTTTTGACATTATCCTTCATGTTTTAACTACGTCAGCGCTCCATAGGAGAGAGAGAGAGAGAAAAAAAAATCTGATTTGGACCAAAATGACATGGCTTGGCCTTATCCTTCATTTTGGCATTGTCCTCCATATTTTAGCTACGTCAGTGCCACGTAAGGGAGAGAGAGAGAGAAAAAAAAAAAAATCATGTCGGCGCTTTTCGTTAGCCAAATTGGACGGGGCTAATGGAAGTAATTGATTACATTAATTTGACAAGTTGTAGAACTTGATTATGCTTTTTGAAAGTTTTATAATCCAATTGTACTTTCGTGACGAGATTTATCACTTTCGACGCACTTTTAATCCCGAAAAATAAAAAGAAAGCTAAGGGGTAAGAATTTATGGATTCATTTGAAAAGGATGCTAACGATGAAGCTAGAGATACTGGGTCCATTGACTCCATTCTCCATGGACATCTTCACTCCGAAGACAGGGTACATGTTAATTATATTTAATGAAGAGATATTCGATTTTCAAAGTATTGACTGTGCAAATCTCGTGGAGAGTCAGAATGCACTAGAACTCGCGGTGTTTCCTCATTTGGATTAAGTGGCACGTGGTCTTGGGATGCTTTTCTTTAGCAAGATCCTTCAATAATTAATTATCTGATTGATTATTTTGTGTCTTTCTATCTGACGCTTCAATTTCCAAGGTTGAATCCAAGAAAATCTCGGCTAATCCTGGCGGACCAAGATTTTGAATTTGGGACCAGTCCTTGGGATGGAGCTCAATTCATTAGAATTCTTGGAAGTCATTAGAATTTCTGTTCCAATGTATCCTTGGGGAGCTCAATTCACAAGTTGCAAACTTGTTGGGCCGAAAAAAATTGCAAAATGCAAAGTCCAAAGGGTAGCCCACAGCCCATGTTGGCCGTCGGACCTTCACAGGCCCATTTCACCAAACGAGCTGCACGCAGACCCAGCACGCCACGTGTCGAAACTTGGTTGGGCCCTTCAGGTCCCTAGGGTTTAAGCCGAGTTTGAACTAACGGGACGGTTCTAGTCCTCGAACCATCTCTAAAACCCTGCGCTCGAGCTCCCCTTCTAGCGTTCGACGATGGAAATGCAGTCGGTTTGTCTGGGGATCTCTGCCCCGAAGCAGCCCAGACTGTTCGATCACCGTATTCCATGTCGCCATTCTGTGAGTATATGCGTGCAAATCATTCATGTCTGGTTGAGTTATTCGAGCTTTTCTTTGACGTCATTCTCTGGATTGTTTTCCACAAGATTTATGGGGGCAACATGAGGTCCAAGGACCGAAGAGCTTGTGTTGAGAAGACACCAACCCGTATGTTTACTTTTTGCTGGCATTCTTTTTTTTTTTTCCTTCCTTTGCTTTCGTATGGTAGTTTTTTCTAGCTTAGTTGAGCTAATGTCACTGCGTTACGAGTTCATAGAACTAAGTTTCTTTCAAGTTTAGTATTTAACTCTAATTTCAAATGGTGAGTTTGTGACTATTGGAAGCTCTAATCAGAGTTATATGATCAGCCTTGATGCCGCGATTGGTGGCGGTTTTTAAGGATGGCTTGAGCAGGGAAGCTACTCCGTGCGTGAATAGAGGGCGTGGTGGGGGTGTGCTGGTTTGTCGCGCTGGTGGGGTGGAACCTTTCAGAGGGAAGTCGGGTTCTGTGTCGTTCTCTGGGTTTACTCATCAGCTAGTTGAGGAAGCGAAATTGGAATCCGCTCCTTTTGAGAAGGACAAGGGGTCATTTTTGTGGTTGTTGGCTCCCGCTGCTTTGATTTCGTCTTTGATTCTTCCGCAGTTCTTTCTTGGAAATGCAGTCGAGGCTTTCTTGAAGGATGAGACTCTCGTAGGTATCGTTTAATCCAAATTCACCCTTGCTTATGCCTGCTTGGCTCGTAATTGGAATCTGATAGAAAAAAGAAAGAAGAAAGCTTGCTTGCCAAGTCTGAGGTGAAAATCAAGTGGATTCATATTCTTTTTCACTATCCCTCATTAACCTTTAGTTTATTGTGTCGGATTCTCATTTTAATACAGGCCTATTAATGCTATTTTCTGTTCAAATTTTCAACATACAGTGACTAATGGAGTGAATATTATCCTTTGACAAGGCTTTATTTGATGCCTGGAAAATTTGAAGAATAGTATTGTGATTAGTGTAGTTTCTCAAATTGGAAATTCGTGGAACTGTGAAGAGAATAAATACATGGGAATTGTCTTCATCACTAAATAGGAATTATTTAGCGGATCACATATGGCTGTCCTAACATTGTTTTGCTTTTGCAGAAATCGCAACTTCTTTGTCTTTCGATGCTATGTTTTACATCGGTCTTGTGATCTTTCTGCTTGTAACTGACCGCGTTCAAAGACCATATCTACAATTTAGTCCAAAGAGATGGAGTCTCATTACAGGACTTAGAGGATACTTAAGTTCTGCTTTCTTCACAATGGGTTTCAAGGTGGTTATCCCGCTATTCACTGTGTACATAACTTGGCCTGTAGTTGGTCTGCCATCCCTTATTGCAGTAGCTCCTTTTCTCATTGGATGCCTTGCTCAACTTGTTTTCGAGAAGAGTCTCGACAAGAGTGGGTCATCGTGTTGGCCCCTGGTCCCTGTACTTTTTGAGGTATTTAGGGCTCTCACTCCCTCTCTCCCCCCTTCCCTCTCTCACCAAACTACGTGTATACACTCACAGATGCATACACAACACATGTAGCACCCACAAAGACAGGTTGTATCTTGTATGTATTCTGATTTTGTGTTAATTTGTTAGGTGTATAGACTTTATCAGCTGACTAAAGCTGCTCATTACATTGAGCGGCTAATGTTTGCAATGAAAGATCTTCCTGCATCTCCAGAAGTGCTTGACAGAAGTGGTGCCCTGGTTGCCACAATTGTGAGTTTCCAAATCCTTGGTTTGTTGTGCCTTTGGTCCCTGATCACATTTCTTCTAAGGCTCTTTCCTTCTAGACCTGTATCAGAGAACTATTAGTTTTTCCTGGGATGCCCTGTATATATTTTGTTTCTTGAACCATTGGCAACATAAATGACTTTTGATTTTGCATGTTTTAATACTCTTATGTACTCATAAATAGGGTCAGTGCAAGTCTCAGAGGTCACACAATCTCGTTACTTCTTGCCAACCTTTGTTATGCTATCCTTTATCCACGAGTCACTCCAGCAAAGAAAAGATCATCCACTCTAGAAGGACAAAAGCTATAGTCATCGGGCACGTGCATCAAAGTTAGCCGTACATGTGCACAAAAATCTGTTTTATAACGATATAACAATCCATATTTCTTTAGAAAATTTTACTGAATCTGTTTTTCGAATCTCAAAGCCCATCGGAGCCCATACCAGCGTGCTATTTTCACATTGCCTTTGTTTCTTTGCTCTCCATGGCTACCTTGTTTATGGACTAGTGACCAAGTTAATCTAACACGACCGTATGTTTGACTCCGTGTGCCCATTTTTTTTGCTGATGTACACCAATTTTGAACTAGCATTGCTCAATTTGACAATGATATTTGAATTGCTCTGTCTTGCTTTCTTCCTGTAACCATGTTTTTATCACCAGACCGGGACTGGTTATTCGATGGAGTAATGGACCAAAGACTGGTCTGGTTCTGATTACTTTCTGCCTAATGCACTGATAAAACAATTGGTGTTGACTCGGTTCAACGGGTCAAACAGGTCAACCGAAACTTTTTTTATACTGGATCTTGGACGTTTGTGAGAAAATTTAATGGCAGGGAGGGAATTGAGCCCCTGCCCTATTTATTGCTCAGATGCTGAAAACCACTGAGCTTATGAAGCTCCATGTGTTAATCTGGCAAACAATTAATCTAAAGTTTTCTTGCTCACACACTAACCATCAAAAGAAATTTGCATCATCGCCACCATCTCAGCTGGGTGAATGATAGTGCAACTAGTCACATATCGGTGAATAATCTGGTTTTCCTGGTACAGTTTTTGAAGCAGTGGCTTTACTATTTGCTTCGATGCCATCTTCTTAAACTCCCCCACTCGGAACTTTTCTCCTTTTCTTCTGTGTAGTGATTTTGAGGGTGCTGCCGATACCACATTTGACATTCTCTTGCAATTTGTGCGTCTCTATCGACGTGAGATTGCCATGATGTGACCTGCTCCTATTGCTGACACCTAAACGTTTTCAGCTATGAAATCTGTGAGACATTTTTTAATGTTGCGTGGTTGTTCTGTTGGCTTCTAGGTTCATTTTTTTTCACAATGCTTTCGACTCATTAATCTGTTTAGTTTTTGCTTCCGGAAGTCAATGGTCTTTCCATGTTTTGATATCTTTTTTCTTCCTACACCCATGTAACTTCTTGGTCGCGATGTTCTAATTTCCTTTTGCATTGTGCACACTGTTTAAAAGTATCTAAAGATTTATATGCTTCTCAATTTTGACATTGTTGGCCGAGTATAACGTTTAGATTTAGATAGGTCATACATTTGGGTGGAAACTTCCAAATAATCTCGTTATTCTTGATGCTAGATGGAGAAAATAACTTGCATACTGTTGGTTTATATGGCTCATTAGATTGCCTCAGGTTTTGAGTGAAACTAGCTGTTGGACATTTGACCTTTTGTAATTACCTATTGGAAAACCTATTGAATACTTACGACTGGCAATAATATCGATTGTTTTCTTCCATAAAATATTGTTTGTGTGTGATTCGACGTCAAGAACTTTGCCATTCTTGCTGAACCAAAATGATGGCACAATTTTTTTTACCGACTAGCCAAAGCATCCTATCTTGCATATGTTTGCTGCAAGCAATGATAGGATGAGTCATTGAATGTTGATTATTATTATTATGCCCGTGAATAAGTTGTGTTAGAGTGAATCTCATGTCGGAGAATTGATATGGTGTGAAGCAGTTAGGGTGCACATGAAATCACTTCTCCAACTGGGATTGGTTTATGGCAAGAAGTTGATTTTTCTGCTTTTGCTTTTGCTTTTGAGCAGAAGTTGATTTTTCAATTTTTGCTTCCGAAGTTGATTTCTGGTGGAGAAATGCGTTTGATAACAGAAATAAATTTCAGCTTCTGAAATAGAAATTCGTTTGATAATGGGTGTAAATTTCTACTTCGAAAATGTTATCAGCACAAAATTCTTTTTTAAAAACTATTGAGGTTAACATGAAATGCATTTTTTTGGTTATAATTCATAGCAGTGGATTTGTTAGTGATTCCACAGTTTGATCTTCAATTGTAGGTTTCATTATGCTTTCTTTGTGTCTGCTTTAATTGCGAATCGACTTTTCATCTTATAATTTCTAGCTATAATATAATAATGATTCGAAATCTGTAATGGTTGGCATAGCTGGAACAAAAATACATGATTTAAGGGAAATCCGAGTGAGAAATGATTTGACTTGTGCAATCTGCTTCATACACTGTAATATATAGTCAATGAGTAGAGTCAGTACAATTAGTCTTGGCCGGTCACTGACTTCTGACCATTTTACCCAACTGACACATGACATGCCTCAAAATTAGAACACATATGAGATGATTTATGTGCAATCTGCTTCACATATGACAGCAGAACTCCAGGTTGGTTACAAAATTTTATTTGCATATTCACATTCTCCCACCAGTAGGCGACAAGCACCTCTTAGAGAAAAAAGCACTTTGGCCCTTCCACCGCTCCTCTCTACCAATTTGAGCATAAAAAATAGATTAAGCTACAATAAAGAAGCAACTTATTACATTATCTTGTAACAAGAAGTCCAGATTGATTTATAATACCTGGTGAAGCAAATATACCTAGCTTCTTCAAGATTTCTTTCTTGACCCGTAAAAAAAAAATGCAGCTTTAAAACAATAAGACTCAACTGGATACATTTGCTTTTGCAAGCCAGACAGAAAGCAACATGCGACACATAAGTCAAAGAAATTGTTCCCCATCTTCAAATACACATTTGAAAGAGTCTTTAAATAGAGAATGCAAAATCGCAATCTGAGCAAAACATCCAGAGACACGTGTGACGGGTCGAGGTTTGATCAGAATCTCTTGGCCCGCGACACATGCATATGCTTACAATAGCTATATCGCAATTTGAGCAAAACAATGCAAAAAACATTGTGAGTACGACTGAAACATGCGACAAAACAAAAGTAACTAAACAGCAGAAGTTAAAATAGAGTAACGAAAATCAATTGAGAGAAGTTTCAAAGTCTGACCTGATGCATCACATTTGTGTCAATGCATGAGGTCAACAAGGCTAGAACAAAAACCCAAAAGTGAGGTTATACCTTTGTCGCGACCCGTTTTTTCTTCTCATGACGGTCGTCGAGCTAATGGATTGCCGATCGGGCCTCCACTCTGTAATGTGGATCGCGGGTTTTCTCGACGCGGGCCCTCCCAGGCCAATACCAAATCGCGACGGGAGTAATTTAAGGGTTTTCGATGATAAGAGTCGATTGCTTTGGACCTTGGTGTGATCGTGGTGGCATGTGCTATGTGTACATGCATTTGAAATCGCCACCGGTCCTTCTTGGAAGGTGGATCAGAAACTTCACTAATCGATTGTGAGAGTTTGATCGGGGACTTGGTTATGTTGGTGTCATTACTAACGCCCTTTCGGTACTTAACGCGAGTAATTTTCCTGACTAAGATTTCATGCAGACGCAATTTTGGGTAAGATAAGTCTGATTCAGAGGTTTTATGCAGATTGGAAGACTAGTCCTATCAACCAATCAAGTGCATAAATGAACCACGTCAATGCATATCAATTCAAATCAATAGCCTCCCAGTATAGCCTTAAGGGTTTAGAGAAGGTGTGATTTAGGATCAAGGGTAAAATATGAAGATTTGGGGATGATTCGCCTGAAGGGCAAAATCGTCATTTTTGGAAAGCTCGGGTGTTGAACTAAACAAAATAGGTCGTGGCCATTTCCTATTTTTAAGATTTTTTTTGGATTTTTTTTGGATTTCTCGGGGAACGATTTGCCCAAAAGGGAAAAATCGTCATTTTTGAAAAGATCGAGATTCAAACTACCCAAAATAGGTCTTGACCAGTTGACTATGGTTATTTCCTATTTTTCGGGATTTTTTTTTGAATTTTCTGAATTTCTTCGATTTTTGGAAGACGATTTACCAAAATGGTAGGATTGTCATTTTGGAAGGATTGAGATTCGAAAGATCTAAAATAGGTCATGGTCAGTTGATTGTGGCTATTTTTCAATTTTGGGAATTTTTTTGGAATTTTTTGGAATTTTTTTCTATTTTTCATTGAATTACTGATTTTCTTTTATTTTTTTAATTCGAAAATAATGATCTGGATTGGGCTTCTAAGCCTAACCCTTCGAAAACCGCAAGTCTAGGAGGGAACCGAAAGCCCACATAGAATCTAGAACAAGGAAGGCCCATTGTTGTGTGTTTTTATGGCCTAGTTTTTATTCTAAAGCCCAATTAGACCTGGCCCAACTTCCTTTCTAATTTCTCCTTCAATGGCCCAACCGGAATTCGATGCATGGCCCAACTTCATTTCTAAAACCCAGGCTCCATTTTTCTTCATTTCCCCATTCGGGCCCAACCTTAATAAAAGGGCCCCGGCCGAAATTTAAAGCAACAAATTGGTCCAGCCCAGTCTAAAATGCAAGAACAAAGCCAACGTGCGCCTTACCACTAATCTGACCACACTTCTGCCTCTTTCCTTTTTTTGGTTTTGTTTTCTTTTTTATTATTTTTTTGCTTTTCTCCTATAGTTTTTTTTGGGTCGTCATTTTGCCTGGGATTTCTTCGTGAGTCCTCCCCAGACGCCTTCCTCCACGAACTCACAGTGAGATCCAAATGCTCGCCGTTCGTCGCTTCAATCGTCGCCGACGACTGCCGCCAAACTCGCTCACATAAAAAGAATGCTCGTCGACTTGACGGATCGCTCCGGCGCGACCGCGACCACCCATCAAACTGACCTATCTGCTAACCCACGTCTTTTGTTTCTTTATTCTTTTATTTATTAATTATTCTTCCCTTCCCGATTCCAGACAGATCCTCGTTTGGTGGGGTACATGAGAAAGTTGACTGGTCAAACTATGGCCAATAGGGACGATCAGAATTGCTTTCTTTTTGTTCTTACATTTCTCCTCCTTTTTTTTTTTTTTTTTTTTTTTCACTTTCTATTATTCGTATGATCTCCTTCGTGGTCACCTTCAGCGTGAAGCTCCATCACACGGACCTTACTGAGCTAAACCACTGGGCTAACTTTCTAAACTGAAGCTAGACCAAAACGTTTGTCACTGGAACTCCGAGACAACCCGGAACAGTGTCAATCCGGCCAGGAAATTTTTGCGGAGGAGAAAAATTTGCATATTTTTACGCTCAACTTCGACTCTAACTATTCAGTAAGCATATGAAGAGCACTGAAATACTTACCTGAGTCACGTCGAGCTTCGATGAGCATTGGTTGGAGATCCCCGTTAATGTTGGAAATATGATTTGATTTGATTATGGATTGATTTGATGTGATTATAATCCTAGACTAATTGATACAATCTGTCCATGATTGATTTGTAGAATAGGAAAGTATATTTGTAAATTTTCGTTTTCTATTTACTTCTAGCACTATAAATAGTGCTAAACTTTTGTACCTTGACACAGAGAATACAATACAGTGATTGCTCCTCTTCATAATCTTTGATTTTTGACATGGTATCAGAGCCTTCCTTCCTGGCCTCGCTTCCGCATCTTTAAATTGCCTTTGGTTTGGTTTTCTTCTTTTGTCTTTGCAATATCAATTCTGCAAAACAAGGTAGCACCCCGAGAGGAATTTAGTTCTTTTTTTTTTTGGTACCATGTCTAAAGATCAAGATATCAGTGAGGTTTCAAAGGTAGAAAACATCAACTCACCTCGAGATCCAACCACAGAGCTATCGTTTCCTGTCACGATGCCTCCTACACCTCCAGTTAATGTTACTGCTCCGGTTACCATTCCTGGATCAACCCAATGGGTTCCAGTTCACTAGAATCCGACTCAAGGACAATGGGTAGCTGGGCTAAGTCAAGATTCCAGTGGATTGGGGCCGACGTCTTTCTAGAATAATGGGTCGGGTTGGGCAGCCCCGGGTCACTCGGGTCTCGGGATGGATCCCAATCCAGCTTCTCAACCAGGATTCTTACCATATGCCGTTCCAGTGAGTAGTGGGCGACTCGAGCCCGGCGACCCACGTTACACGCCGCCGGCTGATGGATCGGAGCTCAAGCTCATTAACATCCAGTTCGCTGGACCGGACAATTACAACGTGTGGGCTCGGGATCTCAAGCGAGCCCTTGTCACCAAAGACAAGGACGGTTTCCTTGATGGCACCGTTCTCTTTCTGACCGACTGTCGCGACCCTCTCGAGGTTCGCCATGGGCTCTCGAGGGCTAATGGGCCGTCCAGTCTGGTCGGACGCGGGCCTCTCCCAAGGCCCGCTACCCAAATCGCAACGGAGGTATACGTAGTCGACCTTCAGTGTGGTCTAGTGACATGTGCTAAGTGTGCATGCCATGGAGTCGCCACCAATCATTTTTTGGAGGGTATGATTGGACCACCCTATTGAATAGTCGGGAGTTTCTATTCAATTCTACGATAACCAGAGAAATGGGTTCGGGGACTTAGTTACGTCAACTGTCAGAGTTGACGCCCTTTCGGTACCTAAGTTGATTGAATTTTCTGCAATTTTTCTCAATTTTTTTTTTGAATTTTTCCTTAATAATTCACTTTTTTTTATTTGATTTTTTTTTATTTCCTGAAAATAAGTCCCAACTGAACGGTCCCTAACTCGCCACGTGGCGTCTCGGTGACAATCGAATCATT
The DNA here is from genome assembly GCA_021437785.1 of Rhodomyrtus psidioides. Lineage (NCBI taxonomy): Eukaryota > Viridiplantae > Streptophyta > Magnoliopsida > Myrtales > Myrtaceae > Rhodomyrtus > Rhodomyrtus psidioides. The sequence continues at coordinate 1,022,968 of JAILYB010000162.1, read as the reverse complement.
TTTATTTTTGTAAAATTTGAAATTCATTTATTTTAATGTTAAAAATATTTTTTGTTTTGAAAATCATCGGATCACGACACTTGGCTCATCTGCAACCATCCAATCTAGCATTTTTTTTGTTTTTGTTTTCATAGGACGCAACACAATGCAAAAAATAAAGAAGATATTAAGTCATTATACAACATAAACATAAGCAAAGGAGATGGGATCCGGTGAATTTTACGACGTCGGAGTCCGTCGGTGCTCGTGCAACAATGTGTGGGGGGTATATACCACCAGCAGGAGGCTTGGCCTTCCGATTCTGGGGTAGCATAATATAATTTACAGAAAATAAATAAATAAAACACCTTGGACACCAATAGGAGGCTTAGCCTTCCGATTTTGGGTCTTTTATGCGAAATATAGAAATGCTATGACATAAAGTAAATACACAGCAAATATTTAGACACCAACAGGAGGCTCGGCCTTCCGATTCTGGGTCTTTTATGCGAAATATAGAAATGCTATGACATAAAGTAAATACACAGCAAATATTTAGACACCAACAGGAGGCTCGGCCTTCCGATTCTGGGTCTTTTATGCGAAATATAGAAATGCTATGACATAAAGTAAATACACAGCCAATATTTAGACACCAACAGGAGGCTCGGCCTTCCGATTCTGGGTCTAATAGGTAAAATGTAAGGAGTGAAAGGTGGTCTTACCAAGATTGAACCCAAAACAAGCTCGGAAATCCAATTTGGCACTCGCGGACTCAAGTCTGATCAGTCTGACCTTTGCTTCTTCAAACAGCTCTACGGGACAAATGGCTCGGCCAAATTGGACTCACGATATGTCATTAGAACGGCAAGAGAATAAGCTTTCTAACAGTATATGGCTCGTTCCCATACGATTCCTAACGAAAGAGTTATGTCCGAAATACCGGACGGTTTTCAATCGCCCAATGACCAGAATCTGTCCCAGAAAACTCCTTTAATTCAACCATTAAAACCCATCCAAAACTCAACTAGACTACAATCTCAGCTTGGTAGATTCCTAATTTAGGTGCTAGAGACATCTTATCGAATATTGGAAGCAAGGCAAGCCCTTGAATCACTCACAATGTTCACGGCACCACCTTGACAGAACCGGTTCAGATTTTTCGAACAAAACAATAAGGGATCAGCCCTTAAATCCAAATATAATCCATCTTCAAACCATAAAACACAATAATATATGTCTTAACAAGGAGTGAGAGGTGGTCTTACCAAGATTGAACCCAAAACAAACCCGAAAATCCAATTTGGCACCCGCGGACTCAAGTCTGATCAGTCTGACCTTTGCTCCTTCAAACAGCTCTACGGGACAAACGGCTGGTCCAAATTGGGCTCACAATATGTCATTAGAACGGAAAGAGAATAATCTTTCCAATGGTATATGGCTCGTTCGCATACGATGTCTAACGAAAGAGTTATGGCCGAAAAACCGGACGGTTTTTGATCTGGGCGGCGAGCTGAGCGAGAGGAAAAAACGAAAATGAAAGAGAGAGAGTTGAGGGAGAAGAAGAGTCGGGAGATGATGAGGGGGAGGAGATAAATAGGCAGCGGGAAGGAGAGAGGGAGTGGGGAGAGAGAGAGAGAGAAAGAAAAAAAATATAATAATAATAAAATAATAAAATAATAAAATAATAAAAGTAAAAATAAAATAAAATAACAAAAAGAGAAGACAAAATCATTAGTCCCCTTTTCCTTTTAAATGATGATGTTTCCCTCCTTTTCCTTTTAATCATTACTAATATTTTTGTCAAATTCAATTTTATGGTGATCAGAGAACACCTAAAATCAAACCTGAATTTTACTATTTATGAGGTTAGAAAATAGATAAAATAAAAATAAAAATACCGAATATTTTTATATATCTTTGTGACCTCAAATATTATTTTTCTTGATTTTCTTGATTTTTTTTTCTTTTTTTTGTATTTTTCGAAAATATATATAAAAAAATGAAAATTATGAAAATTATTTTTTTGGTCAAAATGGTTCATTTAGCTTGGCTAAGGTCACCAAAATTGATTTTTCAATTTTTTCAACTTTTTATGGATTTTCTATGAATTTTCAAAATAAAAATAAAAATAAAAATAAAAATAAATAAAAAAAGTTGATCAAAATTTAGGTGTCAACACCGACGAACGCCTACAGAGGCACTGGCGAAAGTGCAACCAATTAGTCCGCACTTGGATCGGCAATTGTCTCACCGCCGATGTCGCCGCCGGGCTTCCACCCACCGAGGATTCAAAAACAATATGGGAAAACATTCGCGAGATGTACGAGAGATTAGATCGGGCGAAATTATTCATGATTACTCAGGGCATCCACGAATTAAAGCAAGGAAACTTGTCAATTACTGCTATCTTCAATCGGCTCTCGGCATTGTGGAACGAACTGGAGGCCGCAGAAGAACAACTTGAGGGACCAGAAGCTACACTCCGACAATACCGAGAAATAAGAGAAAGAGAAAAGGTTACCCATTTTTTGCTGATCTTAAACGAGTCATACTCGTCGTTCCGGTCGCAGATCTTGGCGATGGAACCCACGCCGACGCTTGGACGAATCTACCAACTAGCCGTCCAAGAGGAGAGCCAGCGGTTAGTTGCAACTCAGCAAGCAAGGAGCGGAGAGGGTATGGTCTTCACGGCACTTCCGACCGGGACTGCCTCGGCTGCGCCATCGAACGGAGGACGGAAAGCTTCGGGAGTCAAGTAGGTCTTTGTGGAGGCGTCGAGGTTCAAAAAACGGCAAGAAGAGAGGATGGCAACCCTAAACTTCAATTGGACGGTTGGGATCAGAAGGGGGGGATCGGACGGCTATCATCTAATCCCTTACATGGCTGATTTATTTGGCCCATGCCAGGCCACATCAGCCCAAGCCCACCGTGCAATTTCTTATGCGGTCGAATCATTTGGCCCAATCAAGGTACATCAGCCCATGCTTATAAATCCAACGTCCCTCGTGGTGCCACGTCAACTCAAAAATATGGTGGGCAAAGCTCGAGGACTAAAGGTAAATACTGTGATTTTTGTAAGCGCCCACATCATACTATTGAGACATGTTCAAAATTACATGGAAAACCAACTGACAAAGACAAGAAAGAAAAAGAGCTATTTGCTTACCAGGTATCAGCATAGCGGACAGATGGGGGACATCAAATAATCACTCGTGATCAGTACAAGAATATTATGAAGGCCCTGAGTCAGTTAAAAACTAGTGACAAAGCGACAAGTTTTTCAGGTACTTTCCTTTGCAAGACGAATTCAATATCAGTTGACGCATGGATAATTGATTCAGGTGCCAGTGACCACATAATCTGTGATGAACGATTATTCTCTCATGTTCACAATAAATCACAATCTCCCATGTCAGTTCGTCTCCCAAATAGGAACGTTATTTATGTCACGAAAATTGGGACTGTGCATCTTAGTCCTCACATCATACTTAAGAATGTCCTGTTCATCCCTGATTTTGAATTCAACCTCTTGTCTGTTTCAAAGGCTTGTGAGGATAATTCTTGTCATGTCATATTCAGTTCCAAAAATTGCTTCTTTCAGGACCATTTGACTGGCAAACTGATAGGCTTGGGTAATGTTGTCGAAAGGATTATATTTTTGGATCAATACCCCAAGAGATTTTGATTTCCTGAATAATAGCATTTCTTGTAATGCTACTGCTAGTAATAAAAATTTTCTTTTTCAACAACGTTTGGGTCATAGTGCTTGTTTTCCCTATAAAAAATGTCCAATCTGCCCTTTGGCGAAACAATCCCGCTCACCTTTTGTTGACACCTAAATTTTATTTTATTTTAAAAAAATTATTATTATTATTATTATTATTATTCGTGTAAGCGTAAAAATGAGAATTAGTCATAATTCTCACAAAAATAGTTTCGCATGCATTGTATATTTTCTGTCATTCATTTGGCATTTAGGATAGAGTGAGTCAATTGAGTTTAAAACTGTCGGATAAGCAAATCAATGATACGACGGCAAGATGAGCAGGTTCCTATGGTACAATACAGTCGATGATGATGGTCAAAGCTTCGCAAGCTGGACAACACAATAATAAGGACGAACGGTGGTAGTCGGAGCAAGAGCACATGAGAGTGTAATAAAAAAATCCCACTCATTGTCCATCCAACGAAGAATAACATGAAGGATTCATTAATTATTGCTCCACCATCTTGAAAGAAGAGGCATCAAAAAGAAAGTGGGGGACAAAGGTGTTAAAAAGGAAAAAAGAAAAAGAAAGGCACTTCACGTTGAGGCCATGCATAAAATATGCTCGGCAGTGGGGATGATGGAAGAGGAGAATTTCTGATAAAAAAAAAAGGGAGCAGGTGGACGAAAAGGGGGGGCGACCAGGCCATGGAGGATCGGCCGTCGTTGACGTGGCCAGCCTCGCGGATCAGCGGCAACGCAAGCACGCACGCAAGCTTGCATCATTGCCAGCGTCCATATGAGCGAAGGAGAGTAAGCGGTTGAACTGGAAGGAAGCCCTGAAAGAAGACAGCCGTTGGTGTTCGGAGGCTCGCCGGCGACTTCGTGCGAAGGTTGGTTTCCTCTTTTAGGCTTGGTTACCCTATGGTATCATAGCATGTCGGCCGGAGAACTTCATTTTCTCGGACCGGCAATCCCTAAGTCCACACGTCGCTTTGGCCTCTACGGTCCTGCCGTGATTTGCCTGTTCGCTTTAGATGATGCCTACGCCTGTTCTCAAAATTGTTGGTCTTTTTTCTCAGTTCGTTGATCATGTATACCCGTCAGTTTTAGCCATCACTTCCCTGTTTTTGCTCTTTGTTGAATTGCGGGCGACCCTTTTGAGTGAGTAACCTGTCAGTAAACTCAACCTTGTGTTGGGGAGTTGGTGAAATGCTTGAGCCTCGGTTGAACTCGTCTGGGTGGTCGTCGGTCCCTCAAAGTTAGAGGTGTTCGAGGTCCGAAGTCCTGCGGGATCCCGGGGCATGAGGTGAGCGGTTGCGCGGCCAGCTTGGATGAGGTGGGTTCGGCGGTCCCTTGGCCGTGAGGACCGCCAGCTCAGTGCCGGCTTGGTGTTCGGGAGGTCACTGGTGAAGGTCCCCGACCGGTAGATATCTCCAACGAGGTCGGACTGGTTCGGGCCACCAGTTCGTTGCTCCGTGAATAAGAACTCGTGAAGCCGGTGGTGAGTAGACTGAGTTGATGAGACCGGCGAAAAGGCCGAGCCAGAGGCCGCAGCGAATGGATCTTGGCGTCGCTACTTCGGTGTCGGAGAGCTGACTCAGTCTGGCGAGCGGAGCTTGGCGGTACGTCGGCGCGGCGAGAGAAGGCTAGACTTCCGAAGGATAGTGGCGTCGTTGGGCCTTGCATGAGGGGGATCTGCGACATAAAGAAGCTAAGCACGGCGGGAGCGCACGCGATGCTTTTCGTTCCACGGTCGACTTTGGCGGAGGCCGACGGTTTCGGTGGTGGTAGTCCTTGGCGAATACCAGCTGGCACGAACACGGGCAACCGGTCGGCACCCTGACGGTGGCTCCGAGCGTGTCTCAGTGGAAGGCGAAGGTTTGGTCATGGTTGCAGGCGTCGTGCATGCATGGAGAAGACGATGAACAGTGGAGGTAGGGCTGTTACGTTGTTTTTGGATCGTTTGGGCTGGAAGAGTTTGATTTGGTCGGCCCGAGAGGATTGAGGAGAGGAGTTCGGTTACAACCGATTGGGCTGGAGCTAGACCCGCAGAAGATCCCAAGGAGGAGTTGCTGGGCTGGTTGTTGTTTGGGGTGCCCAATTCGGGCAAGGAAAGGAAAGACGGGCCGTTGGGGCCCAAAACCCGACGGGCCTGACCCAGGTCCGGGATTCTGACCCGGACCCGACTCTTTTAAGTAATAATTAATAGTTATTATTAAAATAATAAATAATAAAAATTCAAAAAAATCAATAAATAATAAAAAATCATAAAAAAATTCAAAAAAATTTGGAAAATTCAGAAAAATTATAAAAAAATTCCAGAAAATAGGAAATGGCCGCATTCAACTGGCCATGACCTGTTCCGGGTCTTTCGACCCCCGGTCTTTCCAAAAATGACGGTTTTGCCCTTCCGGCAAACCGTCTTCCAAAAAAAATTTCTAAAAATCCTAGAAAAATCCCAAAAAATAAGAAATGGCCACAAACAACTGGCCAAGACTCATTCCGGGTGTTTTGAACCCCGACCCTTCTTAAAATGACGATTTCGCCCTTTGGGCGAATCGTCTTCCAAAAATTGAAGAAAAATCAAGAAATTCCAAAAAATTCTCAAAAATGGGAAATGGCCACGAACAACTGGCCATGGAATATTTTGGGTAATTCGGTATCCAAATCTTCCAAAAATTGACGATTTCGCCCTTCGGGCTAATCGTTCCCAAATCTTCCCATTTTGCCCCTGGTCCTAAATCACGCATTCCTTAAGCCCTTATGGCTATACTAGGAGGCCTTTGACTTGAATTGATGTGCATTGATGTGATTTATTTATGCACTTGATTGAGCTTTTCATTAAAATTGAGTGTGATTGATAGGAATAGTCTTCCAATCTGCATGAACTCTTAGCCAGGAAAATCACTCGCGTTAGGTACCGAAAGGACGTTGGTAATGACACCGACGTAACCAAGTCCCCGAACCCAAAATCTCTGGTTCCGCAGAACTGATCGATCTCTCCCAATCGATTAGTAAGGTTTCCGGTCTACCCTCTAAGAAAGACCGGTGGCGACTCCAAATGCATGCACAATTTGCACATGCCACCACGACCACACTGAAGGTCGAAAGCGATCGACTCTTATCGTCGAAGAATACTCCCGCTGCGATTTGGTATGGGCCTGGGAGGGCCCGCGCCGATCCAAGGCCCGCGATCGGTAATCCATTAGCCGCGTCCTCTTTTCGGACGGGTCGCGACAGCTGGCGACTCCGCTGGGGACCTGTTCTAGAACCAATGATTCTAGACCCTAAGTGGACTTAGGCCGTAATTAAAACGCTGAGTGATTTTTCTAACCTTGCAGGCGCTCTTGAAGGTGAGGTAAGTCCGCTCATGATAGGTGTTATATGTTTTTGCAGATTGGAGAAATAAGGGGTGTAGTCCGTGATTAACATTGTCTTATGCAGGTTGGCGTAGGAATGTATGTTTTGTGGATGATTTGAAGCGCTGATTGATAAACTGTTGTGCATGACTTGCATTGTGATGATCACGACACATGGACACACACAACCGCGCCTAAAACCCCGGGCGCCGTCTATAGGAAAACAATAGAAGGGATGGAAAATGGAATCTCCGTGAGGAAAGACACGGGGTAATCCACTTTTCAATTCCGCTCATTTCGAACTATGGATCGAGCCCCAATGCAACGATAGTTGTGCAATGGAATCTGCTCTTTCTAGAACTCGAGGTGGGAACCTTGGCCTTAGGTGCCAAATCCTTTGATTTTTAGAAGTTTTATCCTCACTTGTCTCATGTTCATGTCTTTAGATGGTGGGTATATCTAAAACCACCTAAAAAAAAATGGTGATCCTGAAGTCACATCTCGAAGACTGGAACTGGGGCATCTCCAAGTGTTCGGACCACATTCCTTTGATTGATTTGACATTCTTAGTCCTCTTGTATAAAATTAATTTTGCTGAGATCCTCTATATCTCGTCCCGTAGATTGATTGTATTAGGGATCTATTTGTATTGTATACATCTTGATAAGGCTCATTTCTATCGAAAATGGGGGCAAATTCCCCAAACCCGTGGAGCATAGTGGAATTCGTCCCTTCAGTGCAAAATACATTGGGCCGCAGAGCCACTCGTTTGGTGAAAGGACGTATCGTTCCTAATTGATTTTTAATCAGATCTGGGGATAAGTTTTTCTCCATTTTTTTTTTTATCTCAGGTGATAAAAGAGACAATGCACCCAAAAGCTCATGCATTCAAATGACAAAACAGACGTCGCCCAGCTGGGGAAAATGAACCGTAGGCGTTGCAAATACCTTCAAGCACGGATGGAGGAATTTGATAGATATTGTGCATATCGATATGCAACATCAAAACGGAATGCAAACCAAGTGTAAAAGGACGTATCGTTCCAAAATGATTATTTTCTTGATATGGGAATAATGCTTCCTTTCTTTTTCCTCTCAGATGATGATCAAGAGCAGAGGACGCAGGATGTAATGCTTTCAAATAACAAACAGGGAACATCAAATACCTCAAATGGCGACTATGATCGAGAGAATCACCAAACCGCCACATGACGAATCCCAAGAATATCAAGCTGTCTTGAGACAGATAAAATTGATCAAGGACTCTGACAATCGAGATGGATGATCAGAATCTGCAAAAATCAATGGGAGCAGGTTCCCCCCATTTGCTTTAAGGAGCCAAACCGGGGGCAAACTCTCATGATCCCCCATGAAAGCGCATCAGACCAAGGTCATCGAATCCAGAGATGGCAAACAGCAAAACCATGCCTAACTATGGCAAGTGAATCATTTGTACGCCGGACGTTTCTCCTCTGGCAAAGTCAATGGATGCAATAACAGAGTCATCCGCATCAGAATCAAACCCCAGGATACGAATTTGGGTGAATGGAAGTAGTTGGCGCTGAAAGCCTCAAATGAAAAGAGCGCGCTAACAGGGAGGTGAACAGAATCATTGGCCTTAGAAGTCAGGATTCCAAGAGATGGTCTTTGATTATAAGACCTAGTGGATGGTAAAAAGTATCGCTCCTACGTCACATGCTTTGACATGCATTTTGATAAAATCTTCTTTTTTTCCTTGAATAAAAGGAACCTTGAAGAATGGCGCTGGAGTGCGCCCAAAAACACAAATGGATCTCCTCTGGGGCAAATCCTTGAGAATGATTCATCGCTAACCAAACGAAGGGATCAAGACCACAAGATAGAGGGCCAAATCCTGCAAGCCGCGAGTTTGTGTTCAAATGGAAACACAAAGCAAGAACAAGGCTGTATCGTTCCAATTTGCCTTGAATTTTGGAACGCAAACTGACACCTAATTCCCGTCTTTGACAGTGGATCGCCATCAAGGTGAAACAGGTTTTCACACCCCATGAATTACCCGTTGGAATACACGACCAAGGGTAAGATGTATCGTTCTAATTTTTTGAAAAAATTAGTGAACGTACAATAACATGTTTCTTCCGCATTTTCAGGGATCTTCAACCGCGGGGGACTGGTAAGTATCCTTTTCCCCAATTCATTGAAAATGTTAAATAAAAAAAAGAGAGAAAAAGAAAAGCTTTTAGAATCTGATGTCTAGAAAAGACATAGAATTCTAATTTTATTGACATTCATGTTTTAAAACAAGAGGTTGTCTGAGCATGATTAGAACATGCATGTGCATCATAAAACCCCCTTGGGAGGAAATTTATTGGAGAAAATGACGGAAATTTTTTCAATAAAAAATGGTTCAAAATTTTCAAAAGGATGTTTTCTCAAAAGACGAGAGGCAAAGCCTAAATCCAAACACGTCCAACACACACTTGAGAGATGAGTGGAGTGGGCAGATAGCAAAATCTGGGTCTACGAAGGTAGGGACCATTTGCAGCGATTACATGGGTTGGGACGACGGAGGCATTCGTTTCATATCCCCCAAACACTACAGGTGACCGTTGATAACCCCTTTGAACGGCGGTTTTCATTCTTAACCCTGTCAAGAACCACCCCACATCGGGGCAAAATGGAGGTGAGCCCAGCAGCATCAGGAGAAAATGGTTAGAAATTTTCTTGCTCGGACTAACATTAATCTTTGTGTGTTGTTTATATGGTAATCCAAGTGCCATAGGATGACGAGAAGCATTCATTTCTCTATCCCACACACTGAATCCTTTGCACAACCAACTTGAGCCTGCAAATTCATTTCATGAACCCATTGGTGATCATTCCAAGACGGATGCAGCACCACTTCAAAAATGGAAGAGTTCAAGACTCAGGGATTACGAAGAAGATTCCATGGCTGATATTTAAAGATGTTTATACTTTCAGACATGTGTCTAACATGATCCCACGAAGATGAGAAAAAGTGGGATTTCAAAAATAAATGAGAAAAATCCACGGCATCGAGAAAAAGCAAAGTGCGTGGTAAAAGCAAGGCCGATGCTCGTGTAAGTTGTTTGATTGATCCGCAATGAAGCCGGATAGGAAAAGAGGAAATCCCTAATGGAGTCAGATCAAAAAGACTACTCCCCAAATGGTGTCAAGCGTGGAGCAGAGACGCAGACAGAGTCATCAGTCTCTTAATGCGACGAAACGCTCTCTAAAGAGTTGGTGCACACCTCAAAAGCGGGTGCACACCTCAAAAATTGAAGGTGCAGAGATGAAAGGGCAGGTGGTGAATTTGCAATGATCACCAATGTCAAACCCCTCATAAATTCTGGGCCAAAAACAAGCCTTTTTCGGTCCCCAATCCTACCAACATCATAACCCTGAAACAGTCTTCTCTGACTAAGACACTTGGGTTAACATATAACTTAGCTCGAAGAAGTACGAGCAAGACTATTTCTTTCTCATTTTGCAGGGTTCTTGACTTGTAAACCCGGAGCAGATGGTGAAGACTTTCATTCAATGGCCTCGACTCCAAGGCGGGTCCACCTTGAAGATCAATAACCAAGCCCAACATTACGATCCCGTGGAAGACCTCCCGACCGATCAAAATGTATGCGCTGCGAATGAGCCTAAAACCTAGGCACAGGTTAGTAGGGAATTGAGTGCATCCCCTATAAAAACCACTATATCAAAACAAGTGAGAAGACCTCCTTGTCGAGAAATATTCCAATTGATTGTTTTGAACAAACTCTTTTTGGAACTTTCAAACTGTTGATCCAGATTTTCCATGCAAGGAATTTGTGATCACATTAGCATGTTGTAAGAATGCTTTGGATAACCTCCAGCATCAAAATGCACATTTCATGACTAAAGCTTAAGTCATAAAATTTTGTCAATTGGACAATTATTGTCTTCCCAAAGATTATCAACATTTTCTTGGTGAAAAAAAATCTTTCAGGTTTGAACTTTCTGCACGATACCTGGAGAACCCAGCTCCCAGAATGTCGCCTCAACAGAATCAAATGAAGCTTTGTCAAAATAAAATCTTTCTCTGCTTCAAAACTGAATTCCCGACAAATTTCGGGACCTTTCAAAAGAAGGAGTGAGGATAGAACCTTTTTCAAAAAAATCAAGCAGTCCTAGCATGACGTGGAGAACCCTCGTCCTAGGACCCCTTTTCAAAAGTCAAACAATCCTAGCATGACGTGGAGAACCCTCGTCCTAGGACCCCTTTTCAAAAATATCAAACAGGCCCTATCGGACGTGGAGAACCCTCGTCTCGGGACCCCTTTAAACAAAATCAAGCAGTCTCATCGGACGTGGAGAACCCTCGTCATGAGACCCCTTTTCAAAATTTAAGCAGTCTCATCGGACGTGGAAAACCCTCGTCATGAGACCCCTTCTCAAAAATCAAGCAGTCCTCGCATGACGTGGAGAACCCTCGTTCTAGGATCCCTTTTCAAAAATATCAAACAGGCCCCATCGGACGTGGAGAACCCTCGTCTCGGGACCCCTTTTAAACAAAATCAAGCAGTCTCATCGGACGTGGAGAACCCTCGTCATGAGACCCCTTTTCAAAACAAAACAAAGGTAGAAACCGCCTAAAGGGTCAAAACAAAGGTAGAAACCGCCTAAAGGATCAAACAAAGGTAGAAACTGCCTAAATGGTCAAAACAAAGGTAGAAACCGCCTAAAGGGTCAAAACAAAGGTAGAAACCGCCTAAAGGGTCAAACAAAGGTAGAAACCGCCTAAAGGGTCAAAACAATGGTAGATACCGCCTAAAGGGTAAAAAATATGGTAGATACCGCCTGAATGGTCAACTCAAGGTAGAAACCGCCTGAAGGGTCAACTCAATGGTCCGATCCACTATACGGATCAAAACTCTGACTAATTCCAAATGTTGAAGGAGTTGTATTCCTAGGTAAGCCTTACTGTAGGCGAGCCACTTATGGTCTGATCCACCATACGGACCAAAATCCTTGGCAAATTCCCAAAGAAAGAATGTGCCTTCTTCAGATTCCTGTCGGTTAGGGATCCCATAATGGTATGACCTACCATACAGGTCAGAGCTTAACCTCCCTAGGACACTCTAGTTCTCACATCATACTTAAGAATGTCCTGTTCATCCCTGATTTTGAATTCAACCTCTTGTCTGTTTCAAAGGCTTGTGAGGATAATTCTTGTCATGTCATATTCAGTTCCAAAAATTGCTTCTTTCAGGACCATTTGACTGGCAAACTGATAGGCTTGGGTAATGTTGTCGAAAGGATTATATTTTTGGATCAATACCCCAAGAGATTTTGATTTCCTGAATAATAGCATTTCTTGTAATGCTACTGCTAGTAATAAAAATTTTCTTTTTCAACAACGTTTGGGTCATAGTGCTTGTTTTCCCTATAAAAAATGTCCAATCTGCCCTTTGGCGAAACAATCCCGCTCACCTTTTGTTGACACCTAAATTTTATCTTTATTTTATTTTATTTTATTAAAAAAATTATTATTATTATTATTATTATTATTATTCGTGTAAGCGTAAAAATGAGAATTAGTCATAATTCTCACAAAAATAGTTTCGCATGCATTGTATATTTTCTGTCATTCATTTGGCATTTAGGATAGAGTGAGTCAATTGAGTTTAAAACTGTCGGATAAGCAAATCAATGATACGATGGCAAGATGAGCAGGTTCCTATGGTACAATACAGTCGATGATGATGGTCAAAGCTTCGCAAGTTGGACAACACAATAATAAGGACGAACGGTGGTAGTCGGAGCAAGAGCACATGAGAGTGTAATAAAAAAATCCCACTCATTGTCCATCCAACGAAGAATAACATGAAGGATTCATTAATTATTGCTCCACCATCTTGAAAGAAGAGGCATCAAAAAGAAAGTGGGGGACAAAGGTGTTAAAAAGGAAAAAAGAAAAAGAAAGGCACTTCACGTTGAGGCCATGCATAAAATATGCTCGGCAGTGGGGATGATGGAAGAGGAGAATTTCTGATAAAAAAAAGGGAACAGGTGGACGAAAAGGGGGGGCGACCAGGCCATGGAGGATCGGCCGTCGTTGACGTGGCCAGCCTCGCGGATCAGCGGCAACGCAAGCACGCACGCAAGCTTGCATCATTGCCAGCGTCCATATGAGCGAAGGAGAGTAAGCGGTTGAACTGGAAGGAAGCCCTGAAAGAAGACAGCCGTTGGTGTTCGGAGGCTCGCCGGCGACTTCGTGCGAAGGTTGGTTTCCTCTTTTAGGCTTGGTTACCCTATGGTATCATAGCATGTCGGCCGGAGAACTTCATTTTCTCGGACCGGCAATCCCTAAGTCTACACGTCGCTTTGGCCTCTACGGTCCTGCCGTGATTTGCCTGTTCGCTTTAGATGATGCCTACGCCTGTTCTCAAAACTGTTGGTCTTTTTTCTCAGTTCGTTGATCATGTATACCCGTCAGTTTTAGCCATCACTTCCCTGTTTTTGCTCTTTGTTGAATTGCGGGCGACCCTTTTGAGTGAGTAACCTGTCAGTAAACTCAACCTTGTGTTGGGGAGTTGGTGAAATGCTTGAGCCTCGGTTGAACTCGTCTGGGTGGTCGTCGGTCCCTCAAAGTTAGAGGTGTTCGAGGTCCGAAGTCCTACGGGATCCCGGGGCATGAGGTGAGCGGTTGCGCGGCCAGCTTGGATGAGGTGGGTTCGGCGGTCCCTTGGCCGTGAGGACCGCCAGCTCAGTGCCGGCTTGGTGTTCGGGAGGTCACTGGTGAAGGTCCCCGACCGGTAGATATCTCCAACGAGGTCGGACTGGTTCGGGCCACCAGTTCGTTGCTCCGTGAATAAGAACTCGTGAAGCCGGTGGTGAGTAGACTGAGTTGATGAGACCGGCGAAAAGGCCGAGCCAGAGGCCGCAGCGAATGGATCTTGGCGTCGCTACTTCGGTGTCGGAGAGCTGACTCAGTCTGGCGAGCGGAGCTTGGCGGTACGTCGGCGCGGCGAGAGAAGGCTAGACTTCCGAAGGATAGTGGCGTCGTTGGGCCTTGCATGAGGGGGATCTGCGACATAAAGAAGCTAAGCACGGCGGGAGCGCACGCGATGCTTTTCGTTCCACGGTCGACTTTGGCGGAGGCCGACGGTTTCAGTGGTGGTAGTCCTTGGCGAATACCAGCTGGCACGAACACGGGCAACCGGTCGGCACCCTGACGGTGGCTCCGAGCGTGTCTCAGTGGAAGGCGAAGGTTTGGTCATGGTTGCAGGCGTCGTGCATGCATGGAGAAGACGATGAACAGTGGAGGTAGGGCTGTTACGTTGTTTTTGGATCGTTTGGGCTGGAAGAGTTTGATTTGGTCGGCCCGAGAGGATTGAGGAGAGGAGTTCGGTTACAACCGGTTGGGCTGGAGCTAGACCCGCAGAAGAGCCCAAGGAGGAGTTGCTGGGCTGGTTGTTGTTTGGGGTGCCCAATTCGGGCAAGGAAAGGAAAGACGGGCCGTTGGGGCCCAAAACCCGACGGGCCTGACCCAGGTCCGGGATTCTGACCCGGACCCGACACTTTTAAGTAATAATTAATAGTTATTATTAAAATAATAAATAATAAAAATTCAAAAAAATCAATAAATAATAAAAAATCATAAAAAAATTCAAAAAAATTTGGAAAATTCAGAAAAATTATAAAAAAATTCCAGAAAATAGGAAATGGCCGCATTCAACTGGCCATGACCTGTTCCGGGTCTTTCGACCCCCGGTCTTTCCAAAAATGACGGTTTTTCCCTTCCGGCAAACCGTCTTCCAAAATTTTTTTCTAAAAATCCTAGAAAAATCCCAAAAAATAGGAAATGGCCACAAACAACTAGCCAAGACTCATTCCGGGTGTTTTGAACCCCGACCCTTCTTAAAATGACGATTTCGCCCTTTGGGCGAATCGTCTTCCAAAAATTGGAGAAAAATCAAGAAATTCCAAAAAATTCTCAAAAATGGGAAATGGCCACGAACAACTGGCCATGGAATATTTTGGGTAATTCGGTATCCAAATCTTCCAAAAATTGACGATTTCGCCCTTCGGGCTAATCGTTCCCAAATCTTCCCATTTTGCCCCTGGTCCTAAATCACGCATTCCTTAAGCCCTTATGGCTATACTAGGAGGCCTTTGACTTGAATTGATGTGCATTGATGTGATTTATTTATGCACTTGATTGAGCTTTTCATTAAAATTGAGTGTGATTGATAGGAATAGTCTTCCAATCTGCATGAACTCTTAGCCAGGAAAATCACTCGCGTTAGGTACCGAAAGGGCGTTGGTAATGACACCGACGTAACCAAGTCCCCGAACCCAAAATCTCTGGTTCCGCAGAACTGATCGATCTCTCCCAATCGATTAGTAAGGTTTCCGGTCTACCCTCCAAGAAAGACCGGTGGCGACTCCAAATGCATGCACAATTTGCACATGCCACCACGACCACACTGAAGGTTGAAAGCGATCGACTCTTATCGTCGAAGAATACTCCCGCTGCGATTTGGTATGGGCCTGGGAGGGCCCGCGCCGATCCAAGTCCCGCGATCGGTAATCCATTAGCCGCGTCCTCTTTTCGGACGGGTCGCGACACCTTTCCCAAACAGCACATCTCGAGCTGCTAGTTCTTTCTCCTTGCTTCATATGGATATCTGGGGTCCTTATCACACTTAAAATCGGGACGGGTCCCGTTTCTTTCTCACCATCATTGATGACTACACTCGTGCTACTTGGGTGTTCCTCATGCAGTCCAAAAGCCAGACTTTTTCCTATTTGTCGAGTTTTCTATCTCTAATTAGAATTCAATTCGACAAAATCGTACATCGAATTCGTACGGATAATGGGAGAGAATTTTTTACTAGTGAGTGCACTTCCTTACTATCTTCTCAAGGAATACTTCATGAAAGCTCCTACACTTACACCCCTCAACAAAATGGGATTGCAAACACCGACATCTTCTGGAAGTAGCTCGAGCAATAAAATATCAAGCCTTGATTCCCGAAGATTCTGGGGAGATTGTGTGGTCACGGCAGCCTATTTGATTAATCGGATGCCAACTAGAATTCTTGCTGGGAAAACACCTTTTAAAATGCTTTATGGAAAGCAACCAGGAATAAGACATCTTAAAGTATTCGACTATTTATGCTATGCAACAACTGTAGGATCTCAGGGTAAAATGGATCCTCGTGCTACTAAATGTATTTTCATGGGGTATCCTTCTCTGCAGAAGGGCTATCGTGTTATGGAAATATCCACAGGGAATTTCTTTGTAAGCGGGGATGTTATTTTCCATGAAGATATATTCTCATTCAAGGATATTGAATCCTCATCTGTCTTGTCATCAGAACACCGCCAATTTCTATCAGAAGAAGATTTATCTATGTATCCTTCACATGCAGTCATTGCACTTGAGTTGTATGTGCCAGTTGTTACAAATTCAACACCTCAAAACATAACGACACCAGCTATTACTTCATCGGCATCAACTGAAGATATCCATGAATCTCTTGCTCCCTCGGTCTATTCTCCACCTTAGGTTACTCATGAAGACGCCTCTTCCATTTCTGAACAGAATAAAGATGAGCGGCCTCGACGTTCTGGGAGATCAACTCGACCCCCTACATAGACAAA
Organism: Rhodomyrtus psidioides; assembly: GCA_021437785.1. Taxonomy (NCBI): domain Eukaryota; kingdom Viridiplantae; phylum Streptophyta; class Magnoliopsida; order Myrtales; family Myrtaceae; genus Rhodomyrtus; species Rhodomyrtus psidioides. Next base: position 1,006,276 of record JAILYB010000162.1, on the reverse strand, counting down.
AGATTATGTATGTCCTACTTTAGATTCTTCAGGTACACAATATCCAACTTCCTCATACGTCTCATTTAGCCAACTGTCACCCGAACACCTATGTTGTATTACTCGAATCTCAGAAGAACATGAACCATCTTCTTATAATGAGGCGGCACGTGACCCCAAATGGCAACATGCCATGGAAGCTGAATTGAGAGCTCTTATTGAAAATCACACTTGGGATATTGTTTCACTACCTTCACATCGAAGGGCAATTGGCTGCAAATGGGTATACAAGATTAAATTCAAGGCAGATGGATCTGTTGAACGATACAAGGCTCGTCTAGTCGCCAAAGGATTTATACAACGAGAAGGTTTTGATTACCATGAGACCTTCTCACCAGTTGCCAAAGAAATCACCGTTCGCTCTTTCCTATCTGTTGCGGCCATTCGTAATTGGCCACTCCACCAGATGGACGTGAACAATATTTTTTTACATGGGGATCTAGATGAAGAAATTTATATGGAACTTCCACAGGGACTACGCAGACAGGGGGAGTCTCGAGTATGTCGTCTTCGTAAATCCCTGTATGGTCTTAAACAAGCTTCTAGACAATGGTATGCTAAGTTCACCACTGCACTTATGGATGCGGGATTTAAGCATTCCAAGTATGATTATGCCCTATTTACATGGACTGAGGTAACTCATCAATATATTTATTGATATATGTTGATGATATACTTATCATGGGAAATAATGACAGTGCTATTGAGAGATTCAAAGAATATCTACATTTTACTTTTCACATCAAAGATTTAGGATCTCCCAAATATTTTCTTGGAATTGAGATAGCTCGAAGTGATAAGGGAATCTGTCTCAGTCAGCGAAAATTTATTCAAGAAATTGTTTCAGAAGCAGGGTTATCAAGCTGCAAACCAGCTGTTATACCAATCGAGCAAAATGCGAAGATGACAACCCATGAATATGACATAGGCTCTTCTTCATCTGTCAAAGATCCATTGCTTAAGGATCCGTTGGGATTTCAGAGACTTGTCGGGAAGTTAATATATCTTACCATGACAAGGCCTGATATATGTTATGCAGTGCAAATACTCAGTCAATTCATGCATAAATCGAAGCAATCACACATGAATGCGGTGCTAAAGGTTGTCAAATATCTAAAAGGATGCCCTGGGCTTGGCATTCTATTATCTCGTGATTGTAACATGAAGATGACAGCCTACTGTGATACAGACTATGCCACTTGCCCCATGACCAGAAGATTTGTTACTGGCTTTTGTATTAAGCTGGGAAAGTCATTAATTTCGTGGAAAACAAAGAAACAATCAACAGTGTCACTATCATCAGCCGAATCAGAATATCAAGCCATGGCGAAGATTGTTTGCGAAATAGTTTGGATACGAGGACTACTCTCAGACCTTGGAATACAAGTAGATGGACCGAGCGAGTTATTTTGTGACAATGCAGGGAATCCAGTCTTTCACGAAAGAACGAAACACATAGAAGTGGATTGTCATTTCACTCGAGATAAGATTCGAGAATGCATTATTGTGACAAATGGAATTGGAACTATAGAACAACCTGCTGATATTTTCACCAAACCGTTGTGTCAGAGACAACATACATATCTTTTAAGAAAGCTTGGCATCCTCGACATATATAGGCCGCCAGCTTGAGGGGGAGTGTTGGAAATAGATTTGATTTGATTATGGATTGATTTGATGTGATTATGTTCATAAACTAATGGATATAATCTGTCCATGATTGATTTGTAGAATAGTAAAGTATATTTGTAAATTTTCTTTTCCTATTTACTTCTCGCACTATAAATAGTGCTAAACTTTTGTACCTTGACACAGAGAATACAATATAGTGATTTCTCCTCTTCATAATATTTGATTTCTGACACATAGCTATTTTTTCGTCGGCGACGACGACAGCACAGAAGCGGTGGTTCTTGTGGAGGCAATAAGACTCTTTGGCCATTGATGAAGTATCTGCGGATCCTCCCGTCGGCTCCTCCCACTGTTTACCCTCTCTCTCTCTCTCTCTCTCTCTCTCTCTCTCTCTCTCTCTCTCTCTCTCTCTCTCTCTCTCTCTCTCTCTCTCTGTTTTTTCGAACCAAAAGGCTCCTCCTCTACTGTGGACGAGCACTTGTATATGCTGGAGCCTTGGCGATCCGAGAGGACGATCACGTCTTTCATGCTGCCTGAAAAGAAGGTCTGCTCTCTCCAGTTTTGGTCGTGCGACGCTCCCCCCCGTCCTCTGCACGATTGTCCCCTGTTTCATGTACGTGAGGGAACATTATGTTCCTTGGGTGCATACCCGGTTCGATCGGGTCAGGTCGGGTTGGGTCCGACCCGACCGATCTAGTTACCAAATTTCACGCAATTGAGCCCTAAATTGATCATTTTTTTTTTTTATAAAATTGATGCCAAAATCGGACTCCTCGGCATGTTTTGAATCTAAAATGGGTATTTTCGCGAATTATCGAATGGGAATTTAGCAAAAACCCCAAATTGTGTCTAGGGTCCGAAAATGATTTTTGCTTAATCGAAGGGTCAAACGACCAAATCAGTCCAAATTGAGGTCACCAATGAGTTTGGGACGATGAAAACTATAGGGTATAGGTGTTTGATTTTCATGGGTGTCCCTAGAGAGAATTTAATTTTGGGATTTGTGAAACTTGGGACTAAATTGAAAGAAAATTATGCAATTAAGTCCTTTTGGTTAAAATTGATCAAATTGAAGGGTAAATCAACACTATCTCACTTCAGGGTTCTTGATATCAATGTCATGGCTTATTGAAGGTAAGAATTGAAAATTAAAGAACTCAAAAATAAATTTCTATGCTCGATTCGGGTTTATGTTCATGAAGGAACATAGTGACCCAAGTCGAATTTTTGAGATTTAAAAAGACCAACTTGAAGAGGGAATTAAAATAAAATTATTGACTATTTTTGTGCATTTTTCTGACCACAAATGGTATTTTTTGGGTATTTTTATACTTAAAAAAATTCAAAAAAATATTAAAAATTACGAAAAATATTTTTTGTTCAAAGTTGGTTTCCAAGGTTAGGCCAAGGCTTCCAAAGTTTATTTTGTAATTTTATGAAATTTTTTCCTATTTTTAATTAATTTTAGAAATAAAATCGAAATAAAAGATTATTAAAAATCAGGTGTCAACAACCTTCACACGAGTCTCCCATAGAGTCAAAGAAAACGTCAAAAAGGAATTTTATGTGGACAGAAAGCATGAAGCAAGAACTTTCATTGCAAAAAGAGATGTCTACATACATGTCATCTGATGCTCATTAAATCCTTACATACATGCATTAAACCACAGAAAGCTTCAGCCATCACCCAAATAATGCCTACTTATTTTCGTGCCCTATTCAACAATCAATATGGTTTTGTTCATTTTTCTCTCTAGATCAACAAATGCAGGGAAGAGAACCTACATCAAGAAATAAGAAATCAAAGGTTGACAGATCAAAGGATCATAAGAAAATGTCTACTGAATCTGAAACACCAAATGGACATCACCTTCAGCTATAAAAATGAATCTTGATTTAGTTAAACAAAGACAGAACCTCATCATCGAATCATCAGATATGAGGAGTCGGTAAAGGGTTTCAACACTCAAGTAGGCATGTATAGGTATTTACAGAACATCTTAGATTGAGCTCAGAAGCAAAGATTGGATTTTCTTCCTCTCATTTCAAAATAGAGCACCAAATTTCACATTCTAAATCGACAATGAGACGCCACAGCACCGGAGGGAAAAAACACGATACCCACACTTCGAAAACAACGTCCCAACCAACAAGAAAAAGCGCATTAATCCCGCAGATTGAAGATGAGCTAAACAAGCTATACCATATGCAAGAGAGAGAGAGAGAGAGAGAGAGAGAGAGAGAGAGAGAGAGAGAGAGAGAGAGAGAGAGCATGAACAAAATTCAGAGAGCAAACTGGAATTCCACAAGCCACACGAAAAGGGAAGCAAACAAGACAACTAAGTACACATTAGTAGCAGAGAGATCGCAAGAGCAGGATTTGACAAAGATAAAGACATACCAGCTCTCATCCACTTTAAAGCTTCAAAATTTGCACATCCTCGAAGACAGGAAGACAAAACACATCAAGATTTCTCTCCCAAATATCCGAAAGATCTCAAATTTCTGACATCTCCGAGCTGTGATTGATACACAAGAAACGAAGGGAGGCGACGCCAAGAAGCGAAAAATGCAGTGAGAAAGGATGAACGCGCAACCGCCGATGTGAGAAGCAAGCGACGCCGAATAGAGAGAGATAACCCTAATCTCGTAGATCTAAGTTCGTTCGACACAAAAGACGAATCACAGTTGTCGATGGGCCTCCAGAAAGCGACAGCGGAAGCAGAGGCGGCTCCGAAGGGCTCGGCTGCCTATGGATCTCTGGAGGACGACAAATAGAGAAGAGGTCGTCGGAAGTGCGAATCAGGAGGCATCGGCGGAGGCAGAGATGGATGCATGGTTGAGAGTGACTGAGAGCATTGTCGAGCGTTGATGGAGAGAAACGTTCTGGCATTCACTAAAGAGGAGAGAACTCTTGGGCGTTCACAGAAGAGAAAGACGAGCGATCGACAGAGAAGAGGAGTTCACAATAGAAGCCATTCTGGACCGAGAGAAGTGAAAATTTTTTACTTCTCAGGTGAGGCTCAAAATCCTATCAAGCAAGATTTTTCACTTCAGAATTGAAAAACACAATTAGAAGTCAATTTGTTTACCAAATAAATTTCTACTTCGACAGTGTTTTTACCAAACAAATTTCTTTGCCAGATCGACTTCTGGAAGATAAATTAAGAAGTTGAAGTGATTTCATGCGCACCCTTAATATGTTCAACGGATATGTTGACGGTCTCGAAGTTGGGCTTTCTCTTGGTAATATTCTCGAGTGAAGGAATTAAGTTTCTGTTGTGTGCTCCCAATAAATGGTTCAGAGTCTATGGTTGCGAGCCCCAGGACCTCATTGAAATAGTCTTACAGCAGAAGAAGATGCCCTGGGTTTTCACGTGGGCGGGCGTTGTGATATAGCAACGTGGGCAGAGGTGACTTTGGGAGTTGATATTCAACCCAAGGTAAAATTATGTAGAATGATACCAGAATTTAGGGAGATCGAGACCTAACACTGAGCTCACACGTGAGGGGGAGATTGTTAGGATGCACGTGTAAGCGAGTTGTGTTAGAAAAATTTCACATAGGAGAATTGATATGGTGTGTGTGCGAGTTGTGTTAGAGAAATTCTATATCGGAGAATTGATGTGATGTTGAGTATTTAATATTCCTAATTGGCGATAACTCATTGACTTAGTTTTTGAGTGAATGTGAGTCTAACTGGATATGTTGATAGGCTTGGATTTGGGTTCCTTCTTGGCAATCTCCCGGGGTGAAAGTGTTAAGAGTTTCTACTGCACGTTCCTAATAAATGGTATCAAAGCTGATGGTTGCGATTTCCGGATAAGTGAGTGTTATGGTGTAGTGATGCGGGCTTGTGAAGATGAAGGCGGGCATTGAGATTCAACATGAGATAAGTTGATGCAGAGGGATATGTGAATTAAGGGAGAGTGAGACCTAACACTGAACTTACATGCAAGAGGGAGATTGTTAGTATGCACGTTAGGGGTGATTGGTCCTTGGTCCGGTCCGGTTCCTTTCAAGAATCGGGAACTAAACCGATAGTTTTGGTTCCCAATTTTTCAGAACCGCGGACCGGACCGTCGGTTCAGTCCGGTTCTGGGTTCGGTCCGGTTCCCGAGCGATTCCAAGGAATTATACAATCTTTTGATGATATTCATCCCCATGAAGTTCAAGGAGACTTTGTCTATGTCAACCTCCAGATAGGAATTAGGACAGAATAGGATTGTAAATGGTAATCCATTAACAAGTCTATGAATTAAACACCAGGATCATAAGAAATTGCCACAAGTTGGCCACGCGAGCTGCTCTCCAGTCTAAGTTGCAACCACAATGTTGTCAAGACTAAATTGTAGTCGAGACTTTGCCCTACCGGATCCTTGAGAGAGAGAATGGGGGGTGAGTAGGGAAAGCAACACATTCAGGCATAATCTATGTACTCAACCAATCACTGTCATGGTTTCTCAGGATTTAGCTCTGCTTAGATCAGAGATATGGTTACTTCAACAGTGACAATGAATGACAATTGTTGTAACACCAGAGAACTGGTTTAAAAGCCAGCACTTACATTTTTTCAATTTCTTTTGCCATATAAAATAAAAAATAAAAAAAAATCGATCGGTCCGGTCCGGGCGGTCCGGTCCTAGAGGACCCTAGAACCGGGAACAGAATCACCGGTCCCGGTCCGGTCCAGTCCGGGCGGTCCCGGTTCGGGCGATCTGATTTGCTCACCCCTAATGCATGTGTGAGCTAGTTGTGTAAGAAAAATCTCACATCGGAGAATTGATGTGGTGTGGAGCAGTTAATATTGTCTGAAGAAGAAGAAAAGAGGAGAATGATATGAATGAATCGTCTAACCCTCTAGGTTAGATGCTCTCATATTTATAATAACAAAGAGGGCACATAGTAATGCGGTGGGTATTTCCACACATGATAATGAATAATAAAATAACTAATAAAATAACTCATAACACCCTCCCTCAAGCTGAGGCATAGATATCGACCATGCCTAGCTTGTTACATATAAAGCGAACCCGTTGCCCAGCTAAAGGTTTAGTAAACACATCTTCTAACTGATCTCCAATGCGAATGTGTGAAAGGGTGAGACTACCACGTATAAGCTCTTGTCGAACAAAATGACAATCAATCTCGATATGCTTTGTTCTTTCATGAAAGACGGGATTTGAAGCAATGTGAATTGCTGAACTACTATCACACCATAACGAAGTGGGACCACTCGATCCATATCCAATCTCATTCAGAAGATGTCTAGTCCACATAATCTCTGCAGTAGCTGTAGCAATGGCTCGATACTCTATTTCAGCACTACTCCTCGCTACAATATCCTGTTTCTTACTCTTCCAAGAAACTAAATTACCCCCAACATACAAAGCATATCCAGAGGTAGACCGCTTATCAATAAGGCAACCAGCCCAATCAGCATCAGTATAACACTCCATGCGAGCATGACCATGAGCAGCAAAAATAATTCCATTGCCAGGACTACCTCGAAGATATCTTAGAATCCTCAAAACAGCATCCCAATGCGGTTGTCTAGGTGCTGCCATAAACTGACTAACCACACTAACCGAATATGCAAGATCAGGCCTAGTCATCGTAGTGAGATAGTTTAGTTTACCAACAACACGCCGGTATCTTTCAGGATGTTCAAACAAGTCACCCTGATCAGGAAGAAGCTTTAATCTTGGTTCCATAGGTGACTCCGCAGGCCGAGATTGTTGCATGTTAAATTCAGTTAAGATATCCATAACATACTTACGCTGTGACAAAGAGATACTTTCTTTCTTTCGGGCCACCTCGATCCCAAGAAAGTATCTCAAATCGCCGAGGTCCTTCGTCTCAAAATGAGTATACAAATATCTTTTCAATTCAGCAATACCATGCTCGTCATCCCCTGTCAAGACAATATCATCCACATATAAAACTAGAAAGATACACCCAGTAATAGCACGTCGATAGAATACTGCATGATCCTTTTGAGACTGAAGCAAACCAAAACTCCGAACAGCTGAGCTGAATTTATTAAACCATGCTCGAGGAGATTGCTTCAAACCATACAAAGAGCGACGAAGCTTACAGACTTTCCCTCCCTGAGTAGCAAACCCTGGGGGCTGCTCCATGTAAACATCCTCGGCAAGATCACCGTGAAGGAAAGCATTCTTGATAGCCAACTGATGGAGAGACCAAGAATGCACAGCTGCAAGGGATAAAAAGAGGCGAATGGAGGCCATTTTTGTAACCGGAGAAAATGTCTCAAAGTAATCAAGACCATGAGTTTGAGCATAATCCTTAGCAACCAACCGAGCTTTCAAACGAGCAACAGTTCCATCAGGATTGACCTTCACGGCAAACACCCAACGACAACCAATAACCTGAGCACCAGAAGGAAGATTAACTAAGGACCAAGTCTGATTGCGTTGGAGGGCGCTCATTTCCTCCTCCATGGCTAAGCGCCAACCTGCATGCTGAAGAGCCTCGGAAACCGAAGAAGGTAGACAAATAGCATCGATATTTGCCACAAAAGCCGACAAACTTACTGATAAACCTTTATAGGAATGTGTATAAAGAGGGCGATCCCTGCAAGCACGGTAGCTCTTACGAAGAGCAATAGGTTGCTCATTAGTATCAGTCTCAAATGGGTCAACAATAGGAGAGACTATCTCAACAGGAGGATCCTCCACGGGAGAGACTGGCATAGAAAGAGAATTGTCAATGGGGGCATTGTCTAGTGAATATGCTGGAGAGATAATTGGATGAGAAACCGTTGGTGGAGAATAAACAAGGACAGGGTCAGAAGATGTGGATTCAGACAATTGCGAGATTGGATAAGATGAACTAGAGCCACATGCAGAAAAGAAAGGTTGAGACTCTATAAAGGTAACATGATGAGATGTGAGCATTCTTCCTAAGGTAGGAGAATAGCAACGATAACCCTTTGACACTCGTGAGTAATCAAGAAAAATACATTTGAGTGCACGAGGATCTAGTTTTGATACACTTGGACGATCATCATGGACAAAACAAGTACACCCAAACACTTTAGGAGAAAGAGGAAAGGGACTGCGTTCAGGAAAGAGGAGCCCATGAGGTGTATTGCCCCCAAGAGAAGAAAGAGACATGCGATTAATGAGATAGCATGCTGTAAGGACAGCATCCCCCCAAAATTTCTGTAGAACATGCATATGTATAAGAAGAGCATGAGTAGTATCCATAATATGGCGATTCTTCCGCTCAGCAACACCATTCTGTTGAGGTGTGCGAGCACATGAAAGACTATGGCGAATGCCATGAGAACGAAGAAATTGATGGAGTTGATCTGACATATATTCCCCTCCACGATCAGATTGTAAAGTTTGGATATTATGATGGAATTGAGTAAAGACAGAAGAATAAAACTCACGAAACACAGAAAATAACTCAGAACGTTCTTTTATTAAGTAAGCAAATGACATTCTTGTGAAATCATCGACAAAGAGAACGTAGTAACGATAACCAAAAGCTGACACAATAGGACTAGGTCCCCACACATCAGAATGGACCAAGGCAAATGGAGCAGTTGCTCGTTGAGATACACTTAGTGGTAAAGAAATACGACTATGCTTTGCAAGCTGACATGACTTACAATTTATTGTAGACACCGAACGAAAACGAGGAAATAATGACTGCAACATAGATAAAGAGGGATGGCTTAGACGATAGTGAATGTCTAAAACATCAGTCTCTTTCACTAGTGCAGCTGGAATGGAAGTACCATCTAGCTGGTAGATCCCACCATTGACGCTTCCCTTACTGATAGTCTTTCGCGTCGAGAGATCTTGCAGAACACAATAATTAGGATAGAAAGTAACGGAGCAATTCAAATCTCTTGTGATACGACCAACAGACAACAAATTAAATGGCATGCCAGGAGTATATAAAACAGAAGATAAGGAGATCTCGTTGGAAGGTCGTGCAGCTCCGTGTCCCTGAACGGTCACGGATGACCCATTCGCAATAGTAATATAGCGTAACGGAGACGAGAACTTATATGCAGTAAGAATATCTCTATTACCCGTCATGTGAGCACCTGCATCGGAATCAATAATCCAATCAGCGGAAGGAAGAGCTGCACATGCTGAGGTAGAGGAATAATCGGATTATTGATTTAGTTTCGCAATAGAGGCAGATGTAGTTTCACTCCCTGAGGTCTGAAACTCCAAGTAGTGAGTATACTCCTCTAGACTCATTGTGATAACTTTCTGGTCCACAGGCACAATCTCAGATGCAACATGAGCAGGTGTGGTCCGTGAACTAGAAGCTGCCTGTACAACTTGTTTCCGGCAATAGCTACGAAGATGTCGAACAAGTACGAGTCTCCCGACCACGACCAGCAATGCTACCACGACCTCCCCCTCGGTCACGGCCTCCGCCACCACGGCCACCTCCTCTATTCATATATAGAGCAGCAGCCTGTTCACAAACTTCTGAAGGGCCAGATCTAACTTCCTCACGACTTTCAGTACGAAGAACACAGCGATGAACTTCTCCAAGAGAAGGTACTCGAGCATCTGAAAGAATTTGTGATCGAACAATATCAAACTGAGCTCCCAGTCCATTAAGATAGCAGGTGACCAGAAACTGATTTCGTTGTTCTTGAAAAGTAGCCCGATTAGATGTAAACGGGACTAACTGATCAAACTCATCAGCAAAGGATTTAAATTCCTCGTAATATCCGTTCAGAGGCCAATTAGCAGGAGCCGGCTTCAATAACCCACAAACGACATCATAAAGTCGCGAAAAATCATTCAGAGAGGAGTATAAATCTGCTAAAGCATCCCATAACTCCTTAACAGTATCAGTATTGCTAACAACAGTCTGAACAGAAATATCCATAGCATTCAATAATTGACTATAAATACGACAATCAACAGTGTACCATGCATCATAAGTTGGATCATCCTCGCTCGGAGGAAGTTGGGTAAGATGATGAGATAACCGCTGTCCATGCAAATTCTTGAAGACATTCTTCTTCCAAAGTGTGTACGTAGACTGTCTCGTCAAAACATGTTCGACGAGCTCAGATGAAGTAGATATAAAGGTTGGAGCTTGTGATCGCATCACATCAGCTTCAGTCACACCAGATCTATTCATGGTTAATCCAGTCTCACCGGATTTGGCAGCATCTATTTGAGTGTCTGTATTACTCATGACGAATACTTAATCTAGAAACTAGATTAATCAGAAAATCACAAGCTCCACCGTTTCATGGATCTGATTAGATCTAATCAGACCTCGACATGTAAATCAAATCCGAATGGCTTAGGACATGTCCGGCCAAGCTGGCCGAGAGCTCTGGGCCATGGCGGCCAAGTTGGCCGCGAGCCTTGGGACGTGGCTGGCCAAGCTGGCCGAGAGACCTGGGACGTGGCCGGTCAAGATGGCCGAGAGACCTGAGACGTGGCCGGCCAATCTGGCCGAGAGCCTAGGACGTGGCCGAGAGAGAGAGAGAGAAGCAATTGCTAGATGGTGGTGATGATGATGGCGATGGCGATGGCGCTGATGGTGGGTGTTGGATAGGGTTTAGGTTGGAGCGGCTAGGGTTGGCTCTGATACCATGTCTGAAGAAGAAGAAAAGAGGAGAATGATATGAATGAATCGTCTAACCCTCTAAGTTAGCATGCTCTCATATGTATAATAATAAATATGGCACATAGTAATACGGTGGGTATTTCCACACATGATAATGAATAATAAAATAACTCATAACAAATATATCATAATTGACCGATAATTCATTGATCAAAGCTTTTGACTGAAAGTGAGGTTCAACTAGATATGTTGACGAGTTTGGACTTAAACTCCCTCTTAGAAACCTCTTATCGGATTATTGTTGCATGCGTAACAATGATGAGGTGAGGACAGTCTTTTGCTACTTATTAAAGATTGAACTAGTCTGATGTACTTTGGTGTGGTATTGTGGAAATATTCCATTATTATTTCGAGTAGTCTTAGGCTCTGCATAACAACACTTCTTTTTTTTCCATTTCCCTACCATAAGTCATTTTGGCAGGGAAATGCGTTTGATAAAACCCAATCTGAAGTAGAAAGCTGTTTGGTAAAAAAATTGAAAATTGACTTATAGTAGGATTTTCTACTTCTGGCAAAATTCTCTTTCTGATAAGATTTTTGGTCGATTTTCAGAAGTAAAAATTTTTCACTTCTCCATTCGAGAAGTCATTCTCGCGGGGTCGGCCCCTGCCGGTTGCAGCCTCCGCCTCCGCCGCCGCCGGTCGCTACCATCGAACATTTTTTTTAATAATGTTTTGAACATTATTATTTTTTTTTATCGTTGTCAAATGCATTTCTCTATCAGAAATCAACTTCTGAAGCAGAAGCTGAAGCTGAAAATTCAACTTCTACTCCAAAGCAAAGGCTGAAAAATCCATTGCCCTATCGGAAGCACTTCTCGGGCGAGAAGTGTTTTCATGCGCACCCTTACTTTCTAGGGACCCCTACCTCTTCTGAGTTTTGTTGCGTTTGTGGCCACTGTGTGAGGTGTGTGCTGCATGGAGCTGACGATGTTGGATTGGGGTGCGAGGCCCAATCTACTTCTCGAGGAAATGCGTGAGATGCAGTTCTTCACTTGGTTATGGATGTGATGCGTGCTCCAATTATACACTGGATTGGAGTTCTCTCAGTTGCCAATAGCGAGTTGCTCGCGACCGCGAAGATAGTAGAGTATCGTGAAATGTTGGCATTTCGCCCGTTGGCCGCTCCCGTCAGTTTCCGCATGACCACGACGTTCGCGGTGTTAGAAATTTGGAGTTTCACCGTTTGGATTCATCCCGCTGTCCATTTTCACTGCTTCGTTGGCTCTCTATTCACCCGCTTAGCAACTGTCCTTGATGACAATGAACCCTTTGTTAGGTGGGGCTACTTAGCGGCTTATCCCGTGTGCTTTGGGGAATGAAAAATTGAAAATACCCTTTTAACGTCGCTTTCCTTCTCGAAATATTAATTATTTGAAAATAATGTCTTACAAAATGATCGTCGTTTATAAAAATAAAACTCAATGAAGATGTTTCATTTTCACTAATGATGAGAATTTTCGTTGATTGAATTTGTTGAACAAAATAAACAACCCCCTTGAGGGCATGTCGTTCATTGGATGATTCAAAATTACGACATGGGGAGTGAGATTCTTGGGGTATGATGACTAATTTTTTTTTTCGTCGAAATAGAGACACTACTTTCATTAAATCGAGACAAAGTTACAACAACTAACGGTCTTAAAATCACTACACAAAATGTCCCACTGAACAGTGGAGGAATTGAGCGATCTATACGCGCTCGTTCCACTAGCATTTTGGCCGCTTCTTGATGGGGGAAGATCTCCTTCCTTTACGACTCCTACTTCTAGATTTTTCGTTGCAAAAACATTTTCATTTCCAGTTTGTTGTTTCTATATAGGATCCTTCCTCTAAATTTTCGGAAGGCGTGGGACATTTTTGCTCGTTCATGTCGTCCTTACAATCCACGTGCGACGTCTGCGATTCCTCAGACGGTAACCAAACTCTTCAACTCCTGTCCGTCCCGTCTGTCCTCATTGCAACCTCGCTCACGAGCGCGTAAAAGTCCCCGAAAGACACCCACCGCCACGTGTCCGGCTCAAAATGGACAAGGCCCCACGCGTCGGGGAAACGCAAAAGAGGCACGTGCGAGTCATGGGACTGTCCCTCCATTTCCATTTCGACTGTTCAAAGGTCAAAACCGACCTCTCCGAGGAAAAGCGAAATAGCAACGCAAACGCAGTCTTTGATATTATTCCTCTTCTTCTCCTTCTGCATGTAGCGACAACACTGTACTAATATGCCTCGAATCTTCTCTCCCCCCCTGCCCGACGGTCCATGATGCCTCCCCATATATAAATACCTCTACGATCAACCTACACCACACCAAACCCAGAAGCAACCTCTCAACGAAGAAGCTCCCGAACAATGGCCACCGCTAGACTGTTACGGACGCCGACCGGGCCTTTATCTTCTTCTACATCCCCGCCATTTGCTGCTGCGGCGAGGAGGACCATCGGCTGCTTAAACTTGGTAGAGCCGCCGGGCGGAGAAAGGAGCGGCTTTGACAGAGAGGATAATCAACACAAGAGGAAACCCAAAGTGGTCGTGAAGGCCACGGCGGTTGCCGCCGAGTCTGAGAGAGTGCTCACGGCTGAGCCACGGATAAATGGCGCGGGCGTGGATTTGGGTTCGTTTATGGGTAGTGCCGCTAGCACCGCGCTGGTCGTTTTGAGAGCAGCGGTGAAAAGGAGGACGAAGAAGTTAAACATCCAGCGTCTCATTGAGAAGGTGATAAAACAAAATCCCACTTCTCATTTGAATCCCATAGTTCCATACAACGTAGGAGCTGATATAGTAGTATCTTGCTTATGTACATTAGAAGTAACAAATGATGCTGAGATAGATCTGGAATCGATCCTTTCTTCCCCACCTTAATGAATTTGGTTGTGGTTTCTTGCAGGCGATAGTTGACTGCCGGTTCTTCACATTATTCGCCGTCGCGGGATCTTTACTAGGCTCGGTGTTGTGTTTCGTGGAGGTAATAATGCACGCATGCCTCCTATATTCCCATCATGCAAAGACTTGACCAGTTCCTTTCCACACGCTTCCTATTATTCTGAATCCATCTGAGAAAAATAACGAGGGGTTGCCGATCACGTTGCAGGGTTGCTTTGTCGTGATCGAGTCGTACGTGGAGTACTTCCATTCGATGTCCCAGATGTCCGATCAAGGGCACGTGGTGCAGCTGCTTGTGGAAGCCTTAGGTATCTCTCTCTCCTATCATTCGATGCTAGTCGAGGTGACACACGCCATCGATGGTTATTCAAATGCATGTAGGCGATGTCTGGACTGTATAAAAAGAGAAGTGAGAAATCTGTACGTGCATATGTTGTATAAATCACACTTCCTGTCTAAGGAACTGGCATGAAACCACTCAGTCAATGTTCGCACTCGCTTCTGCTATGTTCTCCACCTTTAGTTCTTGATCCCGTTTGGGGTTCGGTGCAGATATATTCTTAGTCGGAACAGCGCTGCTGGTGTTTGGGGTCAGCTTGCACGTGATGTTCGTCGGATCGCAGGCCAAAAAAGACGGAGGAGGGCCGTGGCTTTCCGGGTCCAACCTCTTCGGCCTCTACTGTCTGACGGTGAGCTTTTGCATCTTCTCTGTCATACTTTCCAATCTTCCCTTTGTTGATGACAAGAGGACACAGTGTGAACTTTTTTTCCCTTGACGTTTCTTGATCAGAGGCTCCCGGCGTGGGCGGAGATGCGATCAGTTTCGCAGGCCAAGTCGAGAATCGGGCACGCGATGATGATGATACTGCAAGTTGGGGTGCTGGAGAAGTTCAAGAGCGTGCCTGTCCTGACCTGCTTGGATCTCGCTTGTTTCGCAGGAGCCGTGCTTCTTTCCTCGGCTTGCGTATTCATCCTCTCGAGACTTTCTTTGGGTAGTTCTTCCGGGGATAGTTTAAGGGAGAAGAATCCATTATAGGGGGACTCGAACAAATATCTTGATGGTTAAATGCCGAGACGATGTCTTCGAAGAAGCATATGCAACTTGTACTTACTTATCATTTCATGTGTAGTTTTCCTCTTCATTTTTTTATGATGGAATTTTATATAGATACTCTTTTACGCGCTGATTTCGATTTATTTTAACTACAGAATGTTCATAATCATTGGAAGAAAATTTCACGACAGTCATTTTGAACTGTTGTGACCATATTCTCTTTCTTTTCTGATATTTTCAATCTGATTTGAGCTTATTCAAGGAAGTGGAAAAAGTCACCAATCTCTCCCTCGGATATTTTTCTTATTGGTAGAATGACTTGTGGAAAAAAAGTAGCTAAATCAAGATTAATCTATAAATTAACGATTCCACATAAAAAGAGTAAACCGGTCACTTTTGAGTGGAAGAAAAAATATATTCCCAATCCAGAGAATGTTGTATAGGACGGTCAATGTTCACGTTAGTGATTTCTAGCCAATATAACTGAATTGGTAAAATGTGAAAATGTTTAGGATTAAATTGGCAAAAATATAAAAAGTTTAGGTCTTTTTTTTTAAAAAATAAAAAATAATTTTTCCAATCTTGAGACTTCTTACAATTGGTTCATTTCATTGTTGCAATTGTCATGCACCCCACCACCGATTTGCGAGTTATCGCTCTCGAGACCTTTATTAAAGGTTTTAGATAACTATCGCGGAAGAGTATATGATCCCATTTTTATACCATATGATCACCTAAAATAACAATATAACCAACCCTGATTAATCAATCACATGCACAATCAAAAGATAATACGTAGATATATGTACAACCATCAAAGATATGCAGAATTAAGAGAAATATGCTAATTATTTCTAACATCCCCATGCACGCTATGCTACAACAGGCTGGCATGACCATTGGACGATCGATATCGATGTTGAGAGAATAGAAAAAGAGAATGACTTGAGATGTGAGGTGTCTCGGTGGCAATGCGCACAGTTTGATACTAAGACCCAAAAAAACAAAAAACACTACATAGAGAATTATGTAATGTATATAGAAATTTATATATATCTCATAATGAAGTGTGCATGAGCACTTTATCAGATGATTATCGAAGGTAACAAGGTAATTAATTATGACGAATCAAGGGTATGCACAATCTAAGGAAACCTCCGAATTACTCAAACTAATGTTATTTACTTGTGAATTACCGAAGAATATAGAGCTTAAATTACTTTTTCCATGAAAAAAGGTTTTATAGAAAATTTAATTTTTTAATTAAGAAATAGTTCAGATGAAAAAACGAAAAATTCCAGCTTTTCCTGTCAGGAGGCTAGAGAAGGAACTAGCATTGTTTACACAACGCATGTATTTTAGGAATTTCTTGAATGAACCTCTGAAAATGAGCCACCAATGCAATGCGTAGGGGTGAGTTATATCCAACCTACAGATTGTATACTATATATATATTAGCGATAGGTTTCTTCTTCTTTTATTAGGGATTCATGATTAATTTTTTTAGGGCTGGCTGGATATATTAATTTTGGGATGGTTGGGTTTATGGCTTAAGTACATATTTTTGATAGATTTATATTTTGACCTATAATTTATTGAAAATGCTTAAAATTAATCTCGTGCTTACGTAAATGGCGTGTCGAGATGATAGACTCACATGTCACTGGCGCGTCTAAATCGCTGATCATGTGTCGGTCGCATATTGAAGAGTATCCCACACGACATAAAATGAATCAATGATACGAAGGCTCCCAAAGACTGTGGGTGCTACGTAGAGGGTGAGCACTGATCCGGTTTACTTGGGAATCGGACTGAAACGGTCTGGACCGATTTGATTTAAGGCTAGTTCTAGATTCGGTACCGAGAACCTAGAATCGTCTAGAACCGGTTTCAAGTGGGAACCGCCGATTATACTGAGAACCGGTTCAACCAATCCGGTTCTCAGTTTAACCGGTTTTTTACTCGAAGTATAAGCAATAAGCATTCACTCGTGAAAAACGAAGCGAGCAACCAATAACCTGTTTCGGTCGAGAATCGAAAACGAGCTGAGAGCCGTTCCAGTCGGTGTTTCTCGTCGCGGAAAAGGGAGATTGCGGCTGGTTCCGAGCGAGATCACGAGAGTGGGGAGAGCCTTTCGTTCGAGCGAATCCAAAGTCGTCAGCGCTCAAATCCCAGTCGTCGTCGTCCATTGCGTGCTCAATTTCGCGCCTTTTCTCTTGCTTCTTCTTTGGCCTGGTAATCCTTCAATGGAGTTCGCAGAGATTCTTTTTCTTTTACGGGGGTCGTGGGAAAGAACCGAATCCGCAGAAATTAAAGTCATTTGCAATTGATGCTTCATGCCAGTCAGAACCGACTGATTCGATTACCATTTTCAAAGAACTGGGAGCCACAGAATGGAGTCCGGTTCTAGGCTCTGGGAGCCCCATCCACTCGAGAACCGATCATCCCTACAAAGATTAGGGTTAAATTGAAATTTGAAATCTCGTTTTCTCTGTACTTTGTGTTTTGAGTTGTGGGTGGCACGACTTGTTTGATAAAATGGATTGTGACACCTTTATCTTTTGTATCCAAACTGGTCGGAATTAAAGTTGTGCTCAAAAGGAGAAAAAAGTGATTTTGTGTTTTTCTGCAAATTCTGGTGGGTTGTTTCCCCTTGGGAGTAATTTGTTCATATCTGCATGGAGATTGCTTAATGAGTTTCCATCCTCTTATGTTGATTTATCTTTTTGAAGTTTCAGTGACTGGCGGATCAGAAAGCTTTTTGATGGAGTGTGTGGTCCAAGGAATTATAGAGACACAGGTAATTCTCAAAATGGCTTTGTGCACCTCATCGTCGAGATCCTTGTAAAAAGTTTTGTTCTTTCTTTCATTTCTCTTTAGTTTTTTTTAAGTTCCTCGTCACAGCAGGCAGAGTTTTATTTTTGCTACGGACTTATGCTTCTGTTTTTTTTTTTTTTTAGATGATCTTGTCTTCAGATTGTATATGAGTGCTAAGTTTATAGATCGTTCAACTAGTGTATCATCTCTTAACTTTGCCTGTGAATTATCAGAAGCTTGATCCTGTATCGAAGGTAAAATGAAATAACATCGTCCCTTTTTCTTAATCAGAACACCCTGCTATTTTATTGTGAACTTGTTGGAGGTCATCAATTCGTCGTCAAGTTTTCACTCTAGATTGTTTTCTGGGATTGCATTAACTGTTACAATGCAGCTTTAAATTGGGAAGCTGCTGTCTTTGAGTGCGCTAGACATTCTCTGATCATCTATTTGATGGATGTGTTCGCTAACAAAGCAGTAAATGATCTCTTCAGAAATAAATCTGGAAGCAACCGAAAGAATTATGAGAATTTTTACGTTTATCTTCTCTAATATATTGTTCTTTACCTTCGAATTCCTAACTCCACTATCTCCTGCCTTAACTGGCGTTTCTTTTCAACACTTTTAACAGTTTTTTCTTTCCTCATTTTATGAAGCATGTTGAGGCCCTTGAGATTCTTCTGCAAGGTCTTTGTGGTGTCCAAAAAGAACGCTTGAGGATCCATGAGCTATGCCTGAAAAGTGGTCCAAATCTAGGTGATTTTACACATCTACAACCAAGACGCTTGGTTATCTGTCAGTCCACTTAAAATATTGGTCGCTACATTGCAGGTGCAGTACCCTCAGAACTTCGAATATTATGTGATCTTGAGCAACCAGAACCTAGTTGGTAAGGTGTGATTTTTTCCAAATATTGCTCCTTGTTTGTTTGGATATAGAAGATGTAATCTCACTCGCTAGATTATCCTATAGGACTGTTCGGCATGTTGGGGGCTCAATGAGAGGTGCCGGTGCTGAACAAATTTCAGTTCTTGTGAGACCCATGGTAGAGAGCAAAGCGAGCAAGAATGTGCTTCGTTTCTTTTATGCTCTTGGCTACAAATTGGACCATGAGCTGCTGAGAGTGGGATTTGCCTTTCACTTCCAGAGGGGTGTTCAGATTACTGTTACTGTGTCTTCAGTAAATAAGATGTTAAAACTACACGCGACTGATGAGGCTTTGCCGGTGACACCTGGTATGCAGCTGGTTGAAGTAACCGCTTCTGCAACATCAGAGAATTATACTGAAGTTGTTGCAGCTGTGACTTCATTTTGCGAACATCTTGCTCCGTAAGTTTCTTAAAAACGTCCCATGCTTTTGTTGTTATAATTTGTGCCTGAGTAGCCCTCTCTCCAGCAAGCTGTTAGGATTGGGTTCATCTTGTGTTTAATTGCCATATATAATGTATGTTTTTGACTTGTGTGTCAGAAGAAGAGACTGTTTAGCAGATTGCGCTTGGAAGCATCGGGATAAATGTTTGGAATACTCATCTTCCTTGTCATTATTTCTTTTCAGGCTCTTGCATCTGTCAAAGCCGAGCATCTCAACAGGGGTTGTTCCAACAGCAGCTGCTGCTGCTGCATCTCTCATGTCTGATGGTGGTGGTACAACTTTATAACAGGATCATGAAGATGTAGTAGGTCATCTAGTACTACATTTTGCACTGATTGCTTCTTTGTTGTCGAAATTGGTCCTTCCCATGGTATAGTGGTAGATATTCTGTTTCTCACCTAACTGTGTAGCGATGAACCAACCAAGAAGTGATATACTGATATGGTACTATTCTTTTGGTTCTGATATCGTATCCAACATTCTTAGAGTAAGCTTTTTATTAGGTCGTTCTAGCTTGGCTAGATTCTCAATGGTTTAAGCTCGCTGTGGCAGTCATCATGCCTCCTGTAATTTGTTGATTACAAGTTTCAGTGATTTTTTTTTTTTTTTTTGGGTAGGTAAGTTTCAGTGATTGTTCCAGACCCCTTGAGACAATCAATGGTTAATTTTATTTATTGGGGCCTATTGTATATTGATGATGTTGTTTGCCTAGTTGAATTGGTGGTTCCTAGCTATTCATTAGTTTAGCTTAAGCCGAGGGTATCGGTAAATTAAAACTGCCATACGGAGTGAATAAAATAGCAATAGTATGTCTCCAAATCGTTGCTGCTGCTTTCTCGTTTTCATCTTTAGAAATTAACACAGGTGATTCTAAGCAAGAGAATTGGAGGAGTTGCCCAAAAAAATGTACAAAAATATGTGTAGCACAATCTTTTAAATTGAACTGTGCATCATCCTGGGATGGTCTGAGACCTTTTAGGGACCTTCAGTTGCAACTTGATGTGGTAAGTAGTTGGATCGACGTCAGATGAATGCTTTTCTGCTTGAGCAAAAACAGCCATTCCGCGGGCAAAGGCAAAATCCCCTGTTCCACCGACAACAGCAAGCTCTTGTCTGTCCTCATGAGCGACGTGCCTAGCCTCTACACCGAGACTACCGGAGTATGTTGCCGTGTTAAAAGTCAGATAGATAACATTAAATGCCGAATGTGCAAAGTGTTCGATGGGGATGATGAAGCCTTGAGCTCGGCCAATGACTCTGGAAGTGTTCTCGGGGCCATCTGTAAGCGTTCGATGGAATATGAATGCTCCCCCTTCTGATCCCCCCACCTGCTGATTATACGGACTCGAAGTGCTTGGTTGCTGGATGTACAGAGACAGGGCGAGCCACGGTGGCGACTGGTCCTTCGATTGGCGTCGCTGAGCCAGGGGCGAGAACAAGGCCAGGAGGATCACTGCGAGTGTAGCTAAAATCACAGAGCCACAGAAGATGATTCGGGGGAGCATGATGCAGGAAATGGCTATCGTTGAATGTGGTCGTTTTAAGTTTCAGTGGTAATATGGATCAGTTTGGTTGCAGTTTTGTACCTTCGCTTAGATGGTTGGGTTAACCTGCTCCGCTTTCCTTGATTTGCACCTAACCCTCTTTAAGAAATCTGCCTTCTTTCCAGAAGGGAAATTATGATGTACGCATCAGATCTATGACATTGCAATTAAGACCATATTTCCCAGAAGGCCCAGGTTTTTCATTTTTCTCTTCATACCAAAAAATTCCGAAAATATTTAATTAATGGATAAAAATAGTTTCAACTTTCAGTCATGTATACGTCAGATTGTCTCAGGCGAAATAAAAAAATTAAGGATGCTGATGGGAATGTTCTCTCTCACGAGAGGTGTTGAAAGGGCATGAAATAAATTTGAACACTTGGGTCTTTCTCTGATAGGATTAAAATGTTAGGACAAAATTGAGAACTCACTGGAAGATTGGTTCAGGATAATTCTGTCGCGAATGAATTGATCCAAGGAAATTAAATGGATACTTCCTACGAGCCCAATTTTGTCGAGGATAAGCAGCTCTCCACGAAGAAAGTCTCTATTCCCCGCCTCAAAATCGCATCGTAACTACTATGTTAATGAGTTTATATAAGTACCAAATCGTGAATTTTATCTATCGAGGATCTCAGTTGCAAGAGAACTACGTAGCAAGGGTCTTATTTTTGTTGTCGTTGCTTTGCCATTCCATCAAAGCCTAAACCATTCACCCGGATGAAGAATAATAGACCGCCAAAAGATACAGAGACACAAAGTTTACGTGGTTCGGCCAGCTTGACCTACATCCACGGATGAAAAGGAGCACATTATCATTAAGAACAGAGAATTACAACATCGCCGCCGTCTAGATTCAATTGCTCCCTTGGCAACACATATTCCCACAAAATCTCAAGACATCCATCCCCTACTTGAGCAGCAACCGATATGCTCTGGCCACCCCACAATGAAGGCACTACAAAAGAAATCAGCATTCAGAAGAGTAGCAAGTTTTCTACTACAGATGACAAAACACAAGCATTCAGAAGAGCAGCAATGTACTGTTCATTAAGTCTATACAGCTAGTTGCACTCTCTCTAGCCAACCTATCAGCCATAGCTGCACTCTAGAAAAATTCAATGGGCCCCGCATTGCTGAGAAACGGAGGGCATCATCATTATGAATTGAGAACTACAACATGGCAGCAGTCTAGATTCAATTGCTCCCTTGGCAACACAAATTCTCACGAACTCAAGACATCCATCCCTACTTGCAACAAGAGGATCTGGTCCCCCTATTCCCGGCCAATTCTGAGGTTGGCACGATAATTAGATTATCTGCCACTAGTTTCCAAAGTTTTGATGCTAAGACCCAAATCTATTTACAAAACGCATGCTATATACAACTGTTCTTGTGACTCGGAGACTCCTTTCAAATATGACTACGAAGTTGACATTTGAAGAATGATCCAAAACAAGTATCATAGCACATACGATAGTACAAAGGATATGCATCACATTCTAAAACTCACCCCTCTTATCAACATGGATTTGCAGAAGTGTGGACAGTTCACTCATGTTGGCTTCACAATACCTTCTCGCAATTAAGCCTGGCTCCGCCACCATACATATAACACAAGTAAGAGCAAAATCCCTGCCCTTTGACATAACAATCCTCGAAAATTGTAAGAGATGATGAACTAACGAAGAAGCTGAAAACACACATCAATGGACCTGGCTCCAAACAGATTTGAATCAGCACGACGACCTGGAGCTGAGGGATATGCAAATAGAAGATCCCATCTTCTTCAAATAAACAGATTCAGAGATTTGCAAAATATCCCTCTTCCCCACTTGTCATCCAAAGAGAGAATAGTCTAGAAAGAACCATAACCACGTTCAAACTTCTGCAAATTAAAGGGAGGGATTCTGAAAGGAGTCGAATCCAAATATCAAACTTCTACTGATTATCATAATCATGCGTCCTGAAGATGTTTCAAATCTGAACGTAAGCAACGACAATAAACATATGGCCAAAAATACATGTTCACAGTCAGTTGATGTATCGTGCTAACCTGTCAAGAAAAACCATAGGCAAACCAAAACCCAACAATGAATTCAAGTCCCTAGTAAGCGAAGGAGATACACAACTACGATAGTTTTTTATGGAAAGTCCCAACACCATTTACAAAACACAAGTTACACAACTACTCTTGTGCCGCAGAGGCTCCTGCCAGTATGATTACAAACGTGACATTTGAAGAATGCTCCAAAACAAGTTTGTGGACAGTTATACTAACGATGGCTTGACAATATTTTCTTGTAATTAAGCCTGGCTCTGCAACCATAATACAAAAAATGCAAGAGCAAAATCCCTGGCATTTCACACCATCAACAATCCCCCAAAATTGTAAGAGATGATATAGTAACGAAGGAGCTGAGAACACAGATCAATGAACCTAGCTCCGAACAGATATGAAATCAGTAAGACAGCCTGCAGCTGAGGTACATGCAAATAGAAGATCCGAGTTCATGTGTCCTGAAGATGTTTCCAAATCCGAACGTCCAAGTAAATCTCAAGACAGTAAACATATGGCCAAAAATATATGTTCACGGTCGAGATCGTATCGTGTATCGTGCACTTAACCAACATGTAAACGGAAGAATTGTAGGCAAACAAAAACCCACGAATTCAGGTCCCTAGGAGGCTAAGGAGATACACCAAGACCTCTTCATCAGTACAAATATCGACAGGTGTGACTGGCATCTCAGTCAGCCCTCAATTTCTTCACCTCTCTTGATTTCTGACAGCACAAACGATATGGCCTTGCATGGTAAGCATCAATGAGAAGGAAAACGAGTAATACTAACACACTTAGAAATTGCCTCTTGATCAGAATTAGAGATAGCATTCATAATGCAGCTGAAAAGAACTCTGGAAAACAGAAGCATCAAGTCCTCACGAATGCAGCTGATAAGTCCACAGGTGAGACTCCGATCCAAAGGTGTGAGTTTCGATCTAAGATTGAAAAACCATTGTAACCAGAGCACTGTAGAGCAAAGCATTTTGCAAAGGAATGGATACTGGTGCCCATGATGAACAGCTTGCTACGCCCCTAACAACTGCAAGCAGAAAAGCCTTCTCAACCCACTCCCCTCAACTGAGCAACCTACCCTTTCCAGTTTATTGGTGGACGAAGCACATTTTTAAGACACGGTAGACAAGGACCCATTCTGGTTTCAAACCCATCCAAGTCCCCATTGAACAGTTTATTGGGATCAAGCATGTACCAACGAGCAATTCGTTTCTCTTCCATAAGTCTGGTGTTAAAAGCCTCATCAACACATGACAAAGGCAAATTGACAAAGGCAAATTGACAAAGGTAAGACAAGGACAACGTCCGATATGTGAACAAACAATTAATCTTGTGTTCCCCGTGTCCCATGGACTATAAAAGCCTCCACATTGGATTTGAAAATCATCTCCAAAAAAAGTTAAATTCTTAGGCATCACCAAATCTTCCAAAACAAGCGCTCAGCCAGAAGGGCACAAATAAGGACTCTCTCATGTCTTCTCAAGTTCATCAGACCTGAAGTCACCCTGCGAACAGCATCTAAACCAAGAATCTGACAATAGATGATTACTTGTGCCATGCGCGCATCTCTTGTGAAGTTTCAGTTCCTCAAAGACCTAATAGACAGAGCAAAGAAAGGAGCCACCATAAATTCACTCTTAAATGATATTCGAACTTCATCCAACCAATCCACACGCTTCCATAACAGGAATCTCTTCAATAATGCTTCCGGTCCATTATCAATCTAGTTAGATATTGGAGGAGAAGAGAAGAGAAAGGACAGACGGAGTTCAGTCAAGCATGCCTAGAGCAAGTGCAACCCTGCCATTTTATAGGCTGCAAACTGTAATCAACTTGAGTCCTAATCAAAGATCATAAACGAGACAGAGACCCTGCCAAACATCTAGCAACCCAATCAAACAAGTCTCAACCTCTAATCCATTAATGGCAAAATGTCGGAAGATGATACTACCGGTCCAGCCAATATGAAGGGGTCCCCACCACTTGATGCCAACATAGGTTTTACCGCTCAAGTTCTGCACAGATCAATCCAATTTTCAAAATAGAAATCGAAAAAAAGCACACTAAAAAAAAAAAAGCACAGAACAAGGGCAGTCACTAATGTGCGTCCTTAAGGCCCAACTGATTCAGAGAATCCAGCCCAGTATAATATGTCCAGTTGCCAGAGTTTAATGTTACTACCTCCTAGTGAAGAATCTCTGCCAGAAAAGAACCCAAAAAGTGCATATCAACGGGCCAATACTAAACACCAATGAGATAAAAGAAACGGTCATCTTCCCTTAAATTCATCCAACAAGGTAGCCGCCCAACTTTCAGAGTGAACAGCTGCCCAGATAAGAGTTTCAAGTGTGATACTGATAGAGCACATTACTGGGTCCACATTCTGAGAAACGAGAAAACCAATGAGCTGTGATAACATACCCCAAAAGCCGTCAGGAGATGGTAAAAGAATCTTGACTTAAAACGAAGGAATTAGTTTAACAAAAGGAGTTCGACTGAGTCGAGGTACTTGGGTCCTGGAACAAGCTATGATACCATGTCAACCAAAGGCATTAGCATCACTTTAACTGAATGCTTATCAGGAAGCTATTTTTGATAAAAATGGATAACCTATTCTCTGGTTAGTTGAAATCAAAGATGGGTTCTGCATGAAAGATATGGCAACAAATCCAATTTTCACTGGAGCAAAAAGTTCTTGGACAGCAGCCAAAAGCAGCAGTCTCAATAACCTAGCTCGGACAGCATGTACCCACCAAGAGACATCCGTTCCCATTGAAAACGTTATTGGTAGACACCAGTAGGAGAAGATACCCAATTCTCAGAGAAGATTATCCAGTAACACCATCATCAACATAGTCACAGTAAATGGTCAAAGATATTCTGCATTAGTGACCATACTTCCATAGATACTGCTTTTCCTAATTGAAAAAATGCTCTTGAGGGGAATCCATATCTATGAGTACTTAAGGTGAGGAGTA
Organism: Rhodomyrtus psidioides; assembly: GCA_021437785.1. NCBI lineage: Eukaryota > Viridiplantae > Streptophyta > Magnoliopsida > Myrtales > Myrtaceae > Rhodomyrtus > Rhodomyrtus psidioides. Next base: position 980,236 of record JAILYB010000162.1, on the reverse strand, counting down.
CTGACTGCCCGATAATGAAAATGCCTGAAGAAACAATTGAGTAAAATTTTAACAAAAAGCAATATCAGAATATAAGAAATGAAAGCAAAAGAGGGTTCCTATTGTTGAAAATTAGTATAATCAGTTAACGGAAAAGCATACCAAAAGATTTACTGGCAAAACAAAGCATGGAAATCAGATAAAAGGACTAAGTAATGGAAAAAAATACCCAATGTCCATGTGGCTGCTGGCCTGGTACTCATGCTTATAGAGCCAGCACACCTAACAAATCCACAATCAGAAACTTACCAATATCAAAATGCCTGCAGAGGCATTCCTCCTCATTAACTTGGAAGAAATTCCAAATTGTTAAAAGTAGTTACATCTAGTCTAGCAAAAAAAAAAGCGTAGATCTATGGTGAGGACTTCCTTCTCCTAGTGGGAGCACATAAATCCTCCTTCCTGATTTCTATGGCAAGGAGAGAGCTAGGGTTGGACAGCATATCAATAGGATGACTTAGTTTTACTACCAAGCAGAATCATCTAATGATTGAATTCCTTCAGCCTTCACTAAATAGAGTATGAGACGCAAATCACAATACAGAATTAAGTTCTCAACTGGACAACTTATTAACTAAGAATCATATCAAGTTATATACATGCAGCAACTCTAAACATTATTATAAACTAACAATTGAATTTCTTCTCAACAGATTAGTTCATGTTCTGTAGACGCCAGTGGAATGGAGGTTTGCTGCAGATTAACACTCATTTATATAGACTTATACAGAATTAAATTCTCAACTGGACAACTTATTAACTAAGAATCATATCAAGTTATATACATGCAGCGACTCTATACATAAGTCATATACATGCAGCGACTCTATACATTGTTATAAACTAACAATTGAATTTCTTCTCAACAGATAAGTTCATGTTCTGTAGAAGCCAGTGGAATGGAGGTTTGCTGCGGATTAACGCTCATTTATATAGACTTGCCCAATTTCGCATTAGAGATCATAGATTAGTTCCAGTCAATATAAGATCATAGATTAGTGCCAGTCAATATAAAAGGCAGTATATGGGCGCTTGGCTGCGGTATCAAAATCAGTTTGGAGGAAAGAAGAATACACCAACCAGTGCTGGGAATAGTCAATATCTGTGCCTGACTGAATCTAAGATCAACAAGCTGTAACTGAGAATGGGTCAGCCATAGATGTATAGATGTTCAAGCAACAGAAGCATTGGCATCGACTTTCCCTGAAATCAGTTCGTTTCTTCGGATGACACTTTGACCGGATTAAGAACATAATCTGGGAGGAGCTACCAAGATGCTATCCAGGGAAAAAGGGTTGCTATCCAAGATAGTTCGTAAAATCAAATTTCCATAAGGCCCATGATTACTAGTTAGCAAAACATTGAAAATATCTCAAATTAGGAGACTTGACTTAGAACATCCACAATTAGATACCACAAATAAAAATCCAAGACTAGTTACAAGAAAATCCCCGCCTCTCATTGTGCAATCTCAAGAATTTGTAGTCTCCATAAAATACAGATATGGGACATTGGACATGTTGCTTTAGGTAGGGTTCGTTGCTATACCTGATGTTGAACTTGACAAGAAAAACTAAATTTTTTGAAGACCTTGCAAAGAAATTATATTTTTGGATTCAACATATTTCTGTTCATTGTCATTTGCTCACTTTGTTATGCAAATTCTGCAACTTTGTATCTTCGCACAAGTTAGAAAGTTGTGGCCGTCAAAAAATCAAGCATAATTTTGCAGATAGCACTTGTTATCATTTTGGTCAGGGTGTCGTGATTCAATATAAAGAGAATCCCTAAGAGAGAGCTTCTAGAGACTGCACCAAACAAACGGACAATCTGCCATGATGTTAGTTAATATCTGCAATAAATTTCCCATCTCACAAGGTAGAACATCTGATAAGTCGAACTGCCATCGATGTGTGCCCCAAATGACCAAGCAAAGCAACAACGAGACTTAGCCATGAATCCACTGAATTTCACAGAAAAAGATGAGAGCACGGCATCATTGAAGAGAGAAGCTTGAACAGGCACCCAAAATAAACACCAAAAGTAAAATGGGTCAATAAGACTCAAACCGTCCTGAGCCAAACCATTCCCCTAAAAGTTAGTATAAAATGGGTCAATACACTACAACACAAACTATCGAACTCAGCATAATTCGCAACAATAAGACTCAAACCTACAAGGATAATTCAATAATATTATTCCATTACTTTAATTTGGCAAGAACAGGACTAGATGTTCATCGCATCTCGTCTAATCCTTGAACATGAAAATATCATAAACCAGAACTTTGCAGAATTCATGCAGCTACAGACAATCCCTATAGAAAGATCCAGTCATCGCTCATTACCCTGATCCACAAAGAAAAACAACAATTCAGTAGCTCAACTAAACATAGTTGCGTTAGATAATAACCTCCTGCCTTCCCAAACTCAACAGCTTTGATTCTCTAACAGCTTTGATCAGTATCCTCACGTGGTCCTTAGTGAGATCACTCTAAACTGGAACAAGCACCCGTTGATGACTGAATAAATCCGTATGGTGCATGGAAGCCACCAAATTAGTTGATATGATCAGGGGGAGGCTTGAACCTTAATAATGTTGATAAAGGTTTCTGTATAAAATCAAAGCCTTTGCCAACATTACTCTGGAAATCGACCCCAGCCCAATGCTTCAAAATTCATGCCTTCAAAGCAAATAGCAAAGCAAATGAAACTGATAATAAGACGACCCTTAATCTTCAATTAGAAGGAAGATAATTCCTAACCCTTGCAGTGCCGATGAGAAAGTGATGCACTAGAACCATAATAAGAATATCTGGACCACAGATCATCATTGGCAAAGGATCACGCTGCAATTGGAGATCTATAAATTCATAGCACTAGAGCTTCAACAGCTATCCTTTGTATATACGAAGGAGAAGCTCACCATCGTACATTAGTGTATCATAAAAGATCAGAAGGGGAAGTAGACTGAACTCCATGCTCACCAGATACATTAAAACCTCAATTCAAAGCTTATTCACTGCATGATTGTCGTCTCCCTCCAGTTCCACCCATCTAAAAATAACCACAGATTTGACAAACAGCCCAACCAAGCACCTAGTGTCTGATCCTCCCAGCCTAACCAGCCATGGACAGCGTACGCTTAAAAACACAGCTTTGTGATGGACAAGAAACAAGAGGATAAGCAGAAAGGAGAAGACAGGTCAGAGCGCAATCAATGCCGAGGGAAGTTATGTCTAGCTGGCTGTCCTGTCAACATCCCCAAGTGAGGCCTGATCACATATTCCAGTAATGAAACACGAAACAAACACACCTTCTAGTTATGAAAGGAACCAACATGGTGTAGTGTATTAGGAAGGTAAAAGGCAAGAGCACAGTACCAGTTCATCTTTTGAATGCGATGCTAACAGTTTGCAACAATTATATCTTAGGTCCTGGCTGAAAAATCTTCATAGTCCCATGACAAGAATTTAAAATATACGGAAATTAGGCCATCAAGGCACTACAAACTAAAACAACCCATCTCACCTACAGAACATTGTCCCAACAATGTTACTGTACCAGAAGAAAGTATCACATCAGTGGAAAAATATAGGCTGTCCAACAGAGAGAGGTCATCCAATGACAACCAGAGATCTTACATCTAACTTCAAGCCTTCAAAGCATAGTCAAGCTAGCTCTCGCACATCCAGTGCGAGGTAGCACTACAAACTAAAAACAACCCATCTCACCTACAGAAAACCTTATATATAGAGTGTCCCCAACAATGTTACTGCACCAGAAGAAAGTATCACATCAGTGGAAAATATAGGCTAAGCAAACCCATATGGATATCTTATTGCAAATAAGGAGACTTAGTACTCTCTTCTTGCAAGTATGTCTTAACAGAGAGGCCATCCAATGTCAACCAGAGATCTTGCTTCGAACTTCAACCCTCAAAGCATATTCAAGCTAGCTCTTGCGCATCCCATCATAAAAGTGCGGCCAAAGTATCAATTGGTTATGGATTGATCCACACAAACATGGAGAGTAAGGACATCAAAAGGAACCAAAATCCAAGAAGTGGGAGTTTATCCAATTTCAAACAAAGCCCGGACTCTGCAATTCATCAACTCAGCAGCACAGAAAAGGTGATACATCATATCACTTCTTAAATCTGGCCAAACTCCAACCTATGTAGGAATCCGAACAAAGACAATTACCGTTTTTCCACACCAAGGGAATCCACTAGGGAATGAGATTCAACAAAAACCCAGGTGCCTACACAGCAGGATTCATCGGAATTTCAATTCTTCACCCAGTCCTGAAGATGGTCAAGGACACTGCCCACATCCACCAGCCCAACCAAAGATAGATGTGAATCGATTGTCGACTCAAGAAAAGCTTAGTTATTCTAAGCAACAATTGACCAACCTCATCATATGTACCATTCCTTAGAAAACATCCGTAATAAAAGAGATCGCTTTGGAACAACAGAAGCATAGATCAATCCATCAATAAATGATCAAAGGAGGAGTCAAAACACTAACAATGTCCATGACCACTACTCAACAACCACCTAAAGCACAGAAATCACCTGATAGATGAAAAAGTTCCGCTTACCATCCATTGATTTAGTGATTACAGCATGCATTCAAGTAGGAAGAGAAACAAGCTAGAACTTAAGAGGACCTCAAGCTTTCCAGACTCATAAATATCCCTACAATGGAAGATAGTCAATTATTATTCATCTTCAAAATACAACAGAAGCCAATATCTCAAGGGAAGAAGAGCTTGTTAAATGAAGAAAGACTCCGAAGCTAGAAAGAACAATCACAGATTGAAGATGGTCCACATCGAACCAGGAGAGGTTTGAATTGAACAAAAACCCAAGTGTCTCCCAAAGATGATCGACTGAAGACAAATTCAAATCAAAACTACAGACTGCCTAGAAATCTTCAATATTTCAGTCCATCGCCCATCCTAAGGATGTGATCAAAGGCCACTTCCGAAATCAAGCAAACAAGACAACCACTCCTCCAAGAAGCCCAAGCACCTTATTCTATATAAATTGAACAGCTTCTATGTATTTATCATCCTTAGACAACAATGCTCAGATGAAGAGATCGCTCCAAGAGGAAAGATGCAACTACCAATCCACTGAAATCCAGGCAGGTTAAAAAGATTTATGGAAAGATCACTCTATTGATGAACCATCCAACATCATCACTTTCTAAGTGAAAACACATATTATAACATTTGGTAGAGACTTGGCAAAGTAATCAGGTAATGTTAACGCAAAAAATAGAGTGAAAACATTTTTTTTTTTTGGGAAACAACTCCTACAGCAAAAGAAAGTCGACAATTATTAACCTTCCAACAACAACTGAATACACAGATAAAAGCGCCAAAGATTAAGGATCTTGTTTAATCAAACTATAGCTCTAATATCCAGCTACAAAGAACCAAAAGATTAAAGACGCTCCATAATGAAGTTAGAGGTAAAGTCTTAGCTTTAACCAATTGCTGACCTACAGACGAAAGATTTAAACTGAATGGTGATCCTCTTGCTTTAATAACAAATATAGAAACTAGAGTGAATTATTATTGGAACCATTTATTACCCAGAATCCAATAAATGAGGTTATCCATTTGCAAACACGACCCGGTCTCTATAATTCATCATCTCAGCCTTGCAAAAAGGCAGTGGATCAACAGTTGTCAAATTCAGCAAACCTTCAACTAAAGCAATTAGAACTAGACAATAAATGAAAGAATTGCTAAAAAATAATCATAAGTGTCCATGCAGGAAATTATTAGAAGTTTCAGTTCATCACCCAGTACTCCTAGTCCACCAAACCCAACATTATAATGCAAAGGAATCGTCAGTCCCGAAAAAAGCTCAAACAGTTTATTCTATGCAACAATTGGCCAAACTCTTCGTCACATCCGCAGAAGCAAAGATCCGTCCCTCGAGAAGAAGTTAATTTCCAATCCACAAAGGAGGAGAGTAAATCCTAATGATGTCTATGAACATGGCAAAGTCCTAAAGCGGCAACAGGAACAGAAGAAGTTAAGCTTCTGCAACAGACCAGATGCTTCTGAAATTAAACCTAGAAATTAATTGGCTCATTAACCATTAAGAAATACAAACAAAATAAAAAAGATTAAGAATGCATACATCAATTCAAAATAAGATGCTGCAGTATGCACCGAAGTAAAAATCGTTCTGTCAGCAATAAGCCTTCACAGTCCCAACTCAAACAACCTCTTGCACCTAAAGATCACGAAATCACTGTTCAAAATAAGATGCTGCAGTATGCACCAAAGTAAAATCCGTTCTGTCAGCAATAAGCCTTCACAGTCCCAACTCAAACAACCTCTTGCACCTAAAGATCACGAAATCACTGTTCAAAATAAGTAAAAACCATTCTGTCAGCAATAACCTTCGCAGTCCCAACTCAAACAACCTCTCGCACCTAAAGAACACGAAATCACTGTTCTATACCAAAAGAAAGCACAGAAATCATGTAAAAAGAAAAGCGAAGCAAACTAGGTAATGCCTGGAGCCAGTTCCAGGACAGGGAAAAAGAGCACGGCGTAAAAATCTTACTTGCGCTATTCTTTGGTGATTGTAGCACACAGATAAGAATGAAGAGAAACAAGCTAGAACGTGAGTGGACCTTTTCCAGACAAGAAAGAACTCAGAAAGCAAAGCTTGTACAATGCATTGATGCTTATGCAGCAAGAAAGAACCATCACTGATCACAGACACTCCATGTCGAAATTGACGAGATAAAAAGTATGACCTCGACCAAACTCTGACCTGCGATGCGAAGGAAAGAGAACATCTGCACCCTCGAAGATAACCGAAGTGGATGACAAATCAGGAATTGATGCTTATGCAGCAAGAAAGACCATCACTGATTACAGACATGCCATGTTGAACATGTCCAGGTAAAGTATTGCCCTAACCACAATCTGATCTGTGGAGGGAAGAGAACTAGATCTGATCTCAACCAAACTCTGACCTGCGAAGGAAAGAGAACATCTGCACCCTCGAAGATAACCGAAGTGGATGACAAATCAGGAATTGATACTTATGCAGCAAAAAAGACCATCACTGATTACAGACGCCATGTTGAACATGTCCAGGTAAAGTATTGCCCCAACCACAATCTGATCTGCAGAGGGAAGAGAACTAGATCTGATCTTTCGGATTAACTGGAAAATAAAAGAACTAAATGACAAGTTCCATTCTAACCAATAACTGCCTAAAATCCAAGAAGCAGGAACTCATCCAACTTCAAACACTTGTCAACACTGCCCCACAGAAAGCGCAACAGATCACCAGCTGTCAAATCCAGTAAAACTTTCAACCCATTAAAGAAGCCTAGAAGGTTGTGAAAATTTCAGTCCATCCATTTGTCCTGAAGAGAGATTCTTCTAGATCATCAACTCAACCAAACAGTGTAAGATAGATAATTAGTACAATCAAAAACCCAAATGTCGTATTCTATGTAACCAACTGACCAGCTGCATTGTAATCATTGTGCTCAGACAACGTCCTCAGACAAGATGATCGCTCCAAGAAGCAGCCACTGCCAATTCATGGAATAGTGAATCTAGAACCAGCTCATAATACAATTAAGTGGAAAGATCAATCAACATCAGAGGAGCGCAAAACCTAACGATGTCCACAAGAAGTACCAGAGCAGCGAGGCATAAGCTTTGGAAAATAACATAGCATAAACAGAAGCAGACCGATTTAGCAATCAATCAAATAACAAAAAGAAGAAGGATCAAGAGCGCTGATGTAACCTCTGAAGCTTTGCAGAGGCTCAGCTGAGAGAGAAATGCATGCACAATCATAAATGCAAGCTGAGACTGAAGGATGAGGACACGAGGGAGGAACAATTTCTAGGAAGGAGACATCAGCCTTCGAAATATAATAAAGATAAGATGAAGCGTATCTAGATTGAATAGTGATCTGGCTATGCAAAGAAAGAACCATCACAGATTGAATAGTGGCGTATCTAGATTGAATAGTGATCTGGCTATGCAAAGAAAGAACCATCACAGATCATACATAGACCAATCACTGAACTCCGAAGGAATAGGAATCGATTTTCACATCAGTTGGAAAACTATGGGACTGGAGAAGTAAATTTTCATTTGAACCGATAACTGCCTCGAGAAATGAAGAGCTTATCCAGTTTCAGACAATCATCAGCTTGCAGCAGATCACCCACTTGTCAAGACAGGTAGACTCCAACCTGTGAAAGGATTAGGACTAGACCATAATCAACTCCCAAAGATAAAGGTTACAAGGCTATTTTCTCTAATTTCAACCAAAAAAGACAGCAAAAGGATCATCAGTCCTCGAAGAACACCTTTATGAAACAAACCGACTAGTGTAATTCATCATCCTTGCCATCCTCAGACAGACAGCTCGCTCCAAAGGGAAAAAAGCCACTGCGAATATACCAAATAACAAAATCCAGAAGCAGCTCGTAAAACAAGTAAACGGAAAGATCGACAGCTCAATGAATCAATGAAGGATCAGAGGAGGAGCTAAACCAAGCACTTTCTCAGACAAAGAGATATGATCCAAGAGGAAAATAGCCGCTGCCAATTTACACATTAACAAAAAGTCCGGAAAAACCAGGTAAGATAACAGCAGAAAACCCATCGATCGTAGTTGGTTGAGACCGCGCCCTTCTTCCTCTTAGGAAAGGTTGAGGGTTCGAATCTCCTGGCCGCGTTTCGCTGACTTAAGTGGGGGGCCCCGGCTAGTGGGTTGCTGGGCCAGTTTCTCCCGAGGAATATTCGAGCCCACGAAGCGGGCCCGGACACCTCGGTCATAAAAAAAAAAAAAAAAACAAATTCCGATAACCATGGCATCATCCCAAAGAGGCCAAGCGAAACCCTCAACAATCAATCATGAAAAGAAAACAAAACGAAGAGTCGATGAAGAACAGTGAATCGGGATTGACTTAGGCAGAAAGGAAAAAACATCTCTTCTTCCGAAGAAGAGTGAATCGTGATCGTGATTTGACTTAGGCACAAAGGAAGAACCATCACTAAGGATACACTCCATATCGAAATTGATGAGGTAAAGTACTGCCTTGACCAAACTCTGACCTGCGAAGGAAAGAGAGAACATGTCCACCTTAACTCGAAGGTAACAGAAGTGGATGACAAAATAGGAATAAATATGCAGCATCACTGATCACACTCCATGTTGAACATGTCCAGGTAAAGTACTGCCCTGACCACAATCTGATCTGCGAAGGGAAGAGAACTAAATCTGACCGTTCCACCTTAACTTGAAGATAAGAGAAGTGGATGACAAATTAGGAATAAATATGCCACAAGAAAGAAAACTGATCACAGACACTCCAAGTTGAACATGTCCAGGTAAAGTACCGCCCCAACCACACTCTGATCTGCGAAGGGAAGAGAACTAGATTTGATCTTTCGGATTAACTAGATAATAACACAACTAAAAGACAAGTTTCATTCAAGCCAATAACTGCATAAAATCCGAGAAGCAGGAGCTCATCCAACTTCAAACAATTGTCCACACAGCCCCACAGAAAATGCAACAGATCACCAGCTGTCAAATTCAGTAAAACTTTCAACTTTTTAAAGAAAGCCTAGAAGGTTGTGAAAATTTCAGTCCATCTGTTTGTCCTGAAGACAGATTTCTAGATCATCAACTTGACCAAACAGTGCAAGATAGATCATTAGCCCTCCAAGCCGCCCAAATGTCATATTCCACCTAATCAACTGACTAGTTGCATTGAATTTATTGCCCTCAGACAAAATGATCACTCCAAGAGGAAAGAAGCCACTGCCAATTAACAGAATAGTGTATACCTGAATCAGCTCATAATACAATTGAACTTGGAAAGATCAATCAATGATAAATCAATCAACAATCAAACAAGCGCAAACCCTACCACCATGACGATGCCCAAAAAATGGTAATTCCAGGAGAGGCGAGGCGTAACCTTCAAAAAATAATATAGCAAAAACATAATCAGACCGATTTAACAATCAATCAAGAGCAAAAAAAGATAAAAGAAAGGATCAAGAGCGTGTTTCGGGAAGGATGTCTCCTTTCAAGAGTACTTCGCAGAGGCTGTCAACTGAGAGAGGAACGCATGGATGAAGGATGAGGACACGAGGGAGGGACAGTTTCTGGGAAGGAGACACCAGCTTTTCAGATTTCAAGAAAAATAAGACGAAGTGGATCGGGATTGAATAGTGACCAGTTGGGGAGCGTACACCTTGCAAAGGAAGAACCATCACAGATCACACATCGACCAATCATTGACCTCCGGAGGAATAAGAATCAATTTTCGCATCAATAGGAAAACTATGGGACTGGAGAACAAATTTCATTCAAACCGATAACTGCAGCGAGAAAACGAAAGAGCTTATCAAATTTCAGACAATCATCGGCTAGCTGCAGATCACCACTTGTCAAGTCTGGCGAGAATCCGACCTGTGAGAGAATTAGTACCAGATGATAAACTCCCAAAGATAAAAGACTGGAGAACAAGTTTCAATCAAAACCATAAAATTTCAGTCTATGGCCCAGACTAAGATGTGATCAAAGACTTCACTAAGTTCATCATCTCAACCAAAGAAATAGAGCAAAAGGATCATCCGTCCTCCAAAAAGCCCAACCACTTAGTATAATGGAACAAACTGACCGGACCGGTGTCAACATATTCATCTTCCTTGAGATCCTCAAACAGTTCGCTCCAAGGGAAAAGAATCCACTGCGAATCCACCAAATAAAAAAAAATTCCAGAAGCAGCCCGTGAAACGAGGAAAGGGAAAGATCAGCTTGATGAACCAATAATGGATCGGAAGAGGAGCTAAACCAAGCACTTCCCATAATGAAATCCTCAGACAAGGAGACATGATCCAAGAGGAAAGAGGCCACTGCCAATTCACAGAATACCAACAATCCAGAATAAGCTGGCAAAACAATAACGCAAAGTTGGATCGATTGGTTCATGAATCACTAAGCGATCAAAAGGACAGGGAGTAAACCAAATAACTCCGATAACCGTAGACATCGAACCCAAAGAGGCCAAGCGAAACCCTCGAGAATCGCCACAACAGCGATTTCTGCAACCAGATGCTTCAAAAATCAGACCGAGAAAGCAATCAGCCCACCAATCAAATCAATCAAGAAACTGAAACAAAAGGAGGAGGACCAAAGGAGAACGCTAAATCGCGCTCGATTCTTCATGAATTGCTAAGGGATCAAAAGGACAAGGCGTAAACCAAATAACTCCGATAACCGTAGACATCGTCCCAAAGAGGCCAAGCAAAACCCTCGAGAATCGCCGCAACAGGGATTTCTGCAACCAGATGCTTGAAAGATCAGATCGAGAAAGCAATCGGCCCACCAATCAAATCAATCAAGATACGGAAACAAAAGGAGGACGGCCAAAAGAGAAGGCTAAATCGCGTTCGATTCTTCAAGAATCGCTAAGCGATCAAAAGGACAAGGCACAAACCAAATAACTCCGATAACCGTAGACATCGTCCCAAAGAGGCCAAGCGAAACCCTCGAGAATCCCGCAACAGGGGTTTTCTAGAACCAGATGCTTCAAAAATCAGATACAGAAAGCAATGGACCCATCAACAATCAATCATGAAAAGAAAACAAAAAGAAGTGTCGATGAAGAACAGTGAATCGTGATTGACTTAGGCAGAAAGGAAAAACCATTTCTTCTTCGGAAGAAGAGTGAATCGTGATCGTGATTGACTTAGGCAGAAAGGAAGAACCATCACTAAGGATAGACACTCCATATCGAAATTGATGAGGTAAAGTATTGCCTTGACCAAACTCTGACCTGCGAAGGAAAGAGAACAAGTGACCGTTCCACCTTAACTCGAAGGTAACAGAAGTGGATGACAAATTAGGAATAAATATGCAGCATCACTGATCACACTCCATGTTGAACATGTCCAGGTAAAGTACTGCCCCGACCACACTCTGATCTGCGAAGGGAAGAGAACTAAATCTGACCGTTCCACCTTAACTTGAAGATAAGAGAAGTGGATGACAAAATAGGAATAAATATGCCACAAGAAAGAAAACTGATCACAGACACTCCATGTTGAACATGTCCAGGTAAAGTACTGCCCCAACCACACTCTGATCTGCGAAGGGAAGAGAACCAGATTTGATCTTTCGGATTAACTAGAAAATAACACAATTAAAAGACAAGTTTCATTCCAGCCAATAACGGAATAAAATCCGAGAAGCACGAGCTCATCCAACTTCAAACAATTGTCCACACAGCCCCACAGAAAATGCAACAGATAACAAGCTGTCAAATTCAGTAAAACTTTCAACCTTTTAAAGAAAGCCTAAAAGGTTGTGAAAATTTCAGTCCGTCTGTCTGTCCTGAAGACAGAATTCTAGATCATCAACTTGACCAAACAGTGCAAGATAGATCATTAGCCCTCCAAGCCGCCCAAATGTCATATTCCATCTAATCAACTGACTAGTTGCGTTGAATTTATTGTCCTCAGACAAAATGATCACTCCAAGAGGAAAGAAGCCACTGCCAATTAACAGAATAGTGTATACCTGAATCAGCTTATAATACAATTGAACAAGCAAAGATCAATCGATGATAAATCAATCAACAATCAAACGAGCGCAAACCCTAACACCATGACGATGCCCAAAAAATGGCAAGCCCAGGAGAGGCGAGGCGTAACCTTCAAAAAATAATATAGAAAAACATAATCAGACCGATTTAACAATCAATCCAAGAGCAAAAAAAGTTAAAAGAAAGGATCAAGAGCGTGTTTCGGGAATGATGTCTCCTTTGAAGAGTACTTCGCACAGGCTGTCAACTGAGAGAGGAACGCATGGATGAAGGATGAGGACACGAGGGAGGGACAGTTTCTGGGAAGGAGACACCAGCTTTTCAAACTTCAAGAAAAATAAAACGAAGTGGATCTGGATTGAATAGTGACCAGTTGGGGAGCCTACACCTTGCAAAGGAAGAACGACCATCACAGATCACACATCGACCGATCACTGACCTCCAAAGGAATAAGAATCGATTTTCACATCAATTGGAAAACTATGGCACAGGAGAACAAATTTCATTCAAACCGATAACTGCAGCGAGAATCCGACCTGTGAGAGAATTAGTACTAGATGATAAACTCCCAAAGATAAAAGACTGGAGAACAAGTTTCTATCAAAACCAGTAAATTCAAGTCTATGGCCCAGACTAAGATGTGATCAAAGACTATACTAAGTTCATCATCTCAACCAAAGAAATAGAGCACAAGGATCATCCGTCCTCCAAAATGCCCAACCACTTAGTATAACGGAACAAACTGACCGGTGTCAACGTATTCATCCTCGTTGAGATCCTCAAACAGTTCGCTCCAAGGGAAAAGAATCCACTGCGAATTCACCAAAAAAAAAAAAATCCAGAAGCAGCCCGTGAAACGAGTAAAGGGAGAGATCAGCTTGATGAACCAATAATGGATCAGAAGAGGAGCTAAACCAAGCACTTCCCAAAACGACATCCTCAGACAAAGAGACATGATCCAAGATGAAAGAGGCCACTGCCAAATCACAGAATACCAACAATCCAGAATAAGCTGGCAAAACAACAACGCAAAGTTGGATCGATTGGTTCATGAATCACTAAGTGATCAAAAGGACAAGGAGTAAACCAAATAACTCCGATAACCGTAGACATTGTCCCAAAAAGAGGCCAAGCGAAACCCTCAAGAATCTCCGCAATAGGGATTTCTGCAACCAGATGCTTCAAAAATCAGACCGAGAAAGCAATCGGGACAACAATCAAATCAATCAAGAAACGGAAACAGAAGGAGGAGGGCCAAAGGAGAACGCTAAATCGCGTTCGATTCTACATGAATCGCTAAGCGATCAAAAGGACAAGGCGCAAACCAAATAACTCCGACAACCGTAGACATCGTCCCAAAGAGGCCAAGCGAAACCCACGAGAATCGCCCCAACAGGGATTTCTACAACCAGATGCTTCAAATATCACACCAACAAAGCAATCTGCCCACCAATCAAATCAATCAAGAAACGGAAACAAAAGGAGGAGGGCCAAAGGAGAACGCTAAATCGCGTTCAATTCTTCATGAATCGCTAAGCGATCAAAAGTACAAGGCGTAAACCAAATAACTCCGATAACCGTAGACATCGTCCCAAAGAGGCCAAGCGAAACACTCGAGAATCCCGCAACAGGGGTTTTCCACAACCAGATGCTTCAAAAATCAGATACAGAAAGCAATGGGCCCATCAACAATCAATCATGAAAAGAAAACAAAAAGAAGAGTCGATGAAGAACAGTGAATCGCGATTGACTTAGGCAGAAAGGAAAAACCATCTCTTCTTCTGAAGAATAGTGAATCGTGATCGTGATTGACTTAGGCAGAAAGGAAGAACCATCACCAAGGACACTCCATATCGAAATTGATGAGGTAAAGTATTGCGTAGACCAAACTCTGACCTGCGAAGGAAAGAGAACAAGTGACCGTTCCTCCTTAACTCGAAGGTAACAGAAGTGGATGACAAATTAGGAATAAATATGCAGCATCACTGATCACACTCCATGTTGAACATGTCCAGGTAAAGTACAGCCCCGACCACACTCTGATCTGCGAAGGGAAGAGAACTAATTCTGACCGCTCCACCTTAACTTGAAGATAAGAGAAGTGGATGAAAAAATAGGAATAAATATGCCACAAGAAAGAAAACTGATCACAGACACTCCATGTTGAACATGTCCAGGTAAAGTACTGCACCAACCACACTCTGATCTGCGAAGGGAAGAGAACTAGATTTGATCTTTCGGATTAACTAGAAAATAACACAATTAAAAGACAAGTTTCATTCAAGCCAATAACTGCATAAAATCCGAGAAGCAGGAGCTCATCCAACTTCAAACAATTGTCCACACAGCCCCACAGAAAATGCAACAGATCACCAGCTGTGAAATTCAGTAAAACTTTCAACCTTTTAAAGAAAGCCTAAAAGGTTGTGAAAATTTCAGTCCGTCTGTCTGTCCTGAAGACAGACTTCTAGATCATCAACTTGGCCAAACAGTGCAAGATAGATCATTAGCCCTCCAAGCCGCCCAAATGTCATATTCCATCTAATCAACTGACTAGTTGCTTTGAATTTATTGTCCTCAGACAAAATGATCACTCCAAGAGGAAAGAAGCCACTGCCAATTAACAGAATAGTGTATACCTGAATCAGCTCTTAATACAATTGAACTTGTAAAGATCAATCAATGATAAATCAATCAACAATCAAACGAGCGCAAACCCTAATACCATGACGATGCCCAAAAAATGGCAAGTCCAGGAAAGGCGAGGCGTAACCTTCAAAAAATAATATAGCAAAAACATAATCAGACCGATTTAACAATCAATCAAGAGAGAAAAAACAAAAAAGAAAGGATGAAGAGCGTGTTCCGGGAATTATGTCTCCTTTGAAGAGTACTTCGCACAGGCTGTCAACTGAGAGAGGAACGCATGGATGAAGGATGAGGACACGAGGGAGGGATAGTTTCTGGGAAGGAGACACCAGCTTTTCAAACTTCAAGAAAAATAAGACGAAGTGGATCTGGATTGAATAGTGACCAGTTGGGGAGCGTACACCTTGCAAAGGAAGAACCATCACAGATCACACATCGACCGATCACTGACCTCCAAAGGAATAAGAATCGATTTTCACATCAATAGGAAAACAATGGGACAGGAGAACAAATTTCATTCAAACCGATAACCGCAGCGAGAAAACGATAGAGCTTATCCAATTTCAGACAATAATTGGCCAGCTGCAGTTCACTTGTCAAGTCTGGCAAGAATCCGACCTGTGAGAGAATTCGTACTAGATGATAAACTCCCAAAGATAAAACACTGGAGAACAAGTTTCAATCAAAACCAGTAAATTTTAGTCTATGGCCCAGACTAAGATGTGATCAAAGAATATACCAAGTTCATCATCTCAACCAAAGAAATAGAGCACAAGGTTCATCCGTCCTCCAAAATGCCCAACCACTTAGTATAAGGAACAAACTGACCGGTGTCAACGTATTCATCTTCCTTGAGATCCTCAAACAGTTCGCACCAAGGGAAAAGAATCCACTGCGAATTCACCAAATGAAAAAAAAAAAATCCAGAAGCAGCCCGTGAAACGAGTAAAGGGAAAGATCAGCTTGATGAACCAATAATGGATCAGAAGAGGAGCTAAACCAAGCACTTCCCATAACGACATCCTCAGACAAAGAGACATGATCCAAGATGAAAGAGGCCACTGCCAATTCACAGAATACCAACAATCCAGAATAAGCTGGCAAAACAAAAACGCAAAGTTGGATCGATTGGTTCATGAATCACTAAGCGATCAAAAGGCAAGGAGTAAACCAAATAACTCCGATAACCATAGACATTGTCCCAAACGGAGGCCAAGCGAAACCCTCAAGAATCTCCGCGACAGGGATTTCTGCAACCAGATGCTTCAAAAATCAGACCGAGAAAGCAATCGGCCCAACAATCAAATCAATCAAGAAACGGAAACAAAAGGAGGAGGGCCAAAGGAGAACGCTAAATCGCGTTCGATTCTTCATGAATCGCTAAGCGATCAAAAGGACAAGGCGTAAACCAAATAACTCCGATAACCGTAGACATCGTCCCAAAGAGGCCAAGCGAAACTCTAGAGAATCCCGCAACAGGGTTTTTCTACAGCCAGATGCTTCAAAAATCAGATACAGAAAGCAATGGGCCCATCAACAATCAATCAAGAAACGAAAACAAAAACAAGAGTCCATGAAGAACAGTGAATCGTGATTGACTTAGTCAGAAAGGAAAAACCATCTCTTCTTCTGAAAAAAAGTGAATCGTGATCGTGATTGACTTAGGCAGAAAGGAAGAACCATCACTAAGGATAGACACTCCATATCGAAAATGATGAGGTAAAGTATTGCCTTGACCAAACTCTGACCTGCGAAGGAAAGAGAACAAGTGACCGTTCCACCTTAACTCGAAGGTAACAGAAGTGGATGACAAATTAGGAATAAATATGCAGCATCACTGATCACACTCCATGTTGAACATGACCAGGTAAAGTACTGCCCCGACCACACTCTGATCTGCGAAGGGAAGAGAACTAAATCTGACCGTTCCACCTTAACTTGAAGATAAGAAAAGTGGATGACAAAATAGGAATAAATATGCCACAAGAAAGAAAACTGATCACAGACACTCCATGTTGAACATGTCCAGGTAAAGTACTGCCCCAACCACACTCTGATCTGCGAAGGGAAGAGAACTAGATTTGATCTTTCGGATTAACTAGAAAATAACACAATTAAAAGACAAGTTTCATTCAAGCCAATAACTGCATAAAATTAGAGAAGCAGGAGCTCATCCAACTTCAAAAAATTGTCCACACAGCCCCACAGAAAATGCAACAGATCACCAGCTGTCAAATTCAGTAAAACTGTCAACCTTTTAAAGAAAGCCTAAAAGGTTGTGAAAATTTCAGTCCGTCTGTCTGTCCTGAAGACAGACTTCTAGATCATCAACTTGACCAAACGGTGAAAGATAGATCATTAGCCCTCCAAGCCGCCCAAATGTCATATTCCATCTAATCAACTGACTAGTTGCGTTGAATTTATTGTCCTCAAACAAAATGATCACTCCAAGAGGAAAGAAGCCACTGCCAATTAACAGAATAGTGTATACCTAAATCAGCTCATAATACAATTGAACTTGGAAAGATCAATCAATGATAAATCAATCAACAATCAAACAAGCGCAAACCCTAACACCATGACGATGCCCAAAAAATGGCAAGTCCAGGAGAGGCGAGGCGTAACCTTCAAAAAATAATACAGCAAAAACATAATCAGACCGATTTAACAATCAATCAAGAGCAAAAAAAGATAAAAGAAAGGATCAAGAGCGTGTTTCGGGAATGATGTCTCCTTTGAAGAGTGCTTCGCAGAGGCTGTCAACTGAGAGAGGAATGCATGGATGAAGGATGAGGACACGAGGGAGGGACAGTTTCTGGGAAGGAGACACCAGCTTTTCAAACTTCAAGAAAAATAAGACGAAGTGGATCTGGATTGAATAATGACCACTTGGGGAGCCTACACCTTGCAAAGGAAGAACGACCATCACAGATCACACATCAACCGATCACTGACCTCCAAAGGAATAAGAATCGATTTCACATCAATAGGAAAACTATGGGACTGGAGAACAAATTTCATTCAAACCGATAACTGCAGCGAGAAAACGATAGAGCTTATCCAATTACAGACAATAATCAGCTAGCTGCAGTTCACCACTTGTCAAGTCTGGCAAGAATCCGACCTGTGAGAGAATTAGTACTAGATGATAAACTCCCAAAGATAAAAGACTGGAGAACAAGTTTCAATCAAAACCAGTAAATTTCAGTCTATGGCCCAGACTAAGATGTGATCAAAGACTATACTACGTTCATCATCTCAACCAAAGAAATAAAGCACAAGGATCATCCGTCCTCCAAAATGCCCAACCACTTAGTATAATGGAACAAACTGACCGGTGTCAACGTATTCATCTTCCTTGAGATCCTCAAACAGTTCGCTCCAAGGGAAAAGAATCCACTGCGAATTCACCAAATAAAAAAAAAAATCCAGAAGCAGCCCGTGAAACGAGGTAAAGGGAAAGATCAGCTTGATGAACCAATAAAGGATCGGAAGAGGAGCTAAACCAAGCACTTCCCATAACGACATCCTCAGACAAAGAGACAGGATCCAAGATGAAAGAGGCCACTGCCAATTCACAGAATACCAACAATCCAGAATAAGCTGGCAAAACAACAACGCAAAGTTGGATCGATTGGTTCATGAATCACTAAGCGATCAAAAGGACAAGAGTAAACCAAATAACTCCGATAACCGTAGACATTGTCCCAAACGGAGGCCAAGCGAAACCCTCAAGAATCTCCGCAACAGGATTTCTGCAACCAGATGCTTCAAAAATCAGACCGAGAAAGCAATCGGGCCCACCAATCAAATCAATCAAGAAACGGAAACAAAAGGAGGAGGGCCAAAGGAGAACGCTAAATCGCGTTCAATTCTTCATGAATCGCTAAGCGATCAAAAGGACAAGGCGTAAACCAAATAACTCCGATAACCGTAGACATCGTCCCAAAGAGGCCAAGCGAAACCCTCGAGAATCGCCGCAACAGGGATTTCTGCAACCAGATGCTTCAAAGATCAGACCGAGAAAGCAATCTGCCCACCAATCAAATCAATCAAGAACGGAAACAAAAAGAGGAGGGCCAAAGGAGAACGCTAAATCGCGTTCGATTCTTCATGAATTGCTAAGCGATCAAAAGGACAAGGCGTAAACCAAATAACTCCGATAACCGTAGACATCATCCCAAAGAGGCCAAGCGAAACCCTCGAGAATCCCGCAACAGGGGTTTTCCACAACCAGATGCTTCAAAAATCAGATACAGAAAGCAATGGGCCCATCAACAATCAATCTTGAAAAGAAAACAAAAAGAAGTGTCGATGAAGAACAGTGAATCGTGATTGACTTAGGCAGAAAGGAAAAACCATCTCTTCTTCTGAAGAAGAGTGAATCGTGATCGTGATTGACTTAGGCAGAAAGGAGGAACCATCACTAAGGATAGACACTCCACATCGAAATTGATGAGGTAAAGTATTGCCTTGACCAAACTCTGACCTGCGAAGGAAAGAGAACAAGTGACCGTTCCACCTTAACTCGAAGGTAACAGAAATGGATGACAAATTACGAATAAATATGCAGCGTCACTGATAACACTCCATGTTGAACAAGTCCAGGTAAAGTACTGCCCCGACCACACTCTGATCTGCGAAGGGAAGAGAACTAAATCTGACCGTTCCACCTTAACTTGAAGATAAGAGAAGTGGATGACAAATTAGGAATAATATGCCACAAGAAAGAAAACTGATCACAGACACTCCATGTTGAACATGTCCAGGTAAAGTACTGCACCAACCACACTCTGATCTGCGAAGGGAAGAGAACTAGATTTGATCTTTCGGATTAACTAGAAAATAACACAATTAAAAGACAAGTTTCATTCAAGCCAATAACTGCATAAAATCCGAGAAGCAGGAGCTCATCCAACTTCAAACAATTGTCCACACAGCCCCACAGAAAATGCAACAGATCACCAGCTGTCAAATTCAGTAAAACTGTCAATCTTTTAAAGAAAGCCTAAAAGGTTGTGAAAATTTCAGTCCGTCTGTCTGTCCGGAAGACAGACTTCTAGATCATCAACTTGACCAAACAGTGCAAGATAGATCATTAGCCCTCCAAGCCGCCCAAATGTCATATTCCACCTAATCAACAGACTAGTTGCTTGAATTTATTGTCCTCAGACAAAATGATCACTCCAAGAGGAAAGAAGCCACTCCCAATTAACAGAATAGTGTATACCTGAATCAGCTCATAATACAATTGAACTTGGAAAGATCAATCAATGATAAATCAATCAACAATCAAACGAGCACAAACCCTAACACCATGACGATGCCCAAAAAATGGCAAGTCCAGGAGAGGCGAGGCGTAACCTTCAAAAAATAATATAGCAAAAACATAATCAGACCGATTAACAATCAATCAATAGCAAAAAAAGATAAAAGAAAGGATCAAGAGCGTGTTTCAGGAATGATGTCTCCCTTGAAGAGTACTTCGCAGAGGCTGTCAACTGAGAGAGGAACGCATGGATGAAGGATGAGGACACGAGGGAGGGACAGTTTCTGGGAAGGAGACACCAGCTTTTCAAACTTCATCAACTGAGAGAAGAACGCATGGATGAAGGATGAGGACACGAGGGAGGGACAGTTTCTGGGAAGGAGACACCAGCTTTTCAAACTTCAAGAAAAATAAGACGAAGTGGATCTGGATCGAATAGTGACCTGTTGGGGAGAGTACACCTTGCAAAGGAGAACCATCACAGATCACACATCGACCGATCACTGTCCTCCAAAGGAATAAGAATCGATTTTCACATCAATAGGAAAACTATGGGACTGGAGAACAAATTTCATTCAAACCGATAACTGCAGCGAGAAAACGATAGAGCTTATCCAATTTCAGACAATCATCGGCCAGCTGCAGATCACCACTTGTCAAGTCTGGCAAGAATCCGACCTGTGAGAGAAGTAGTACTAGATGATAAACTCCCAAAGATAAAAGACTGGAGAACAAGTTTCAATCAAAACAAGTAAATTTCAGTCTCTGGCCCAGACTAAGATGTGATCAAAGACTTTACTAAGTTCATCATCTCAACCAAAGAAATAGAGCAAAAGGATCATCCGTCCTCCAAAATGCCGAACCACTTAGTATAATGGAACAAACTGACCGGTGTCAATGTATTCATCTTCCTTGAGATCCTCAAACAGTTCTCTCCAAGGAAAAGAATCCACTGCGAATTCACCAAATAAAAAAAAAATCCAGAAGCAGCCGTGAAACGAGTAAAGGGAAAGACCAGCTTGATGAACCAATAAAGGATCAGAAGAGGCTAAACCAAGCCCATCTTCCCATAACGACATCCTCAGACAAAGAGACATGATCCAAGAGGAAAGAGGCCACTGCCAATTCACAGAATACCAACAATCCAGAATAAGCTGGCAAAACAATAACGCAAAGTTGGATCGATTGGTTCATGAATCACTAAGCGATCAAAAGGACAAGGAGTAAACCAAATAACTCCGATAACCGTAGACATTGTCCCAAAAAGAGGCCAAGCGAAACCCTCAAGAATCTCCGCAACAGGGATTTCTGCAACCATATGCTTCAAAAATCAGACCGAGAAAGCAATTGGCCCACCAATCAAATCAATCAAGAAACGGAAACAAAAGGAGGAGGGCCAAAGGAGAACGCTAAATCGCATTCGATTCTTCATGAATCGCTAAGCGATCAAAAGGACAAGGCGTAAACCAAATAACTCCGATAACCGTAGACATCGTCCCAAAGAGGCCAAGCGAAACCCTCGAGAATCGCCGCAACAGGGATTTCTGCAACCAGATGCTTCAAAGATCAGACCGAGAAAGCAATCGGCCCACCAATCAAATCAATCAAGAAACGGAAACAAAAGGAGGAGGGCCAAAGGAGAACGGTAAATCGCGTTCGATTCTTCATGAATCGCTAAGCGATCAAAAGGACAAGGCGTAAACCAAATAACTCCGATAACCGTAGACATCGTCCCAAAGAGGCCAAGCGAAACCCTCGAGAATCGCCGCAACAGAGATTTCTGCAACCAGATGCTTCAAAGATCAGACCGAGAAAGCAATCGGCCCACCAACAATCAATCAAGAAACGGAAACAAAAGGAGGAAGGCCAAAGGAGAACGCTAAAATCGCGTTCGATTCTTCTCTAAAGACGACGATGTCGCAGAGGGTATGGGAGAGAGAAGAGGGGGAACTAGAGCAGACCGACCGAAGGATACAAGGACGAGCAGGGGGCTTGGGGAGGACGGTTATTTATAGGGAGGAGAATACACCGACTTCGGATCGATCGTCGATAATAACAAATCCGAAGCGGAGTCGTCATGGGACGGTTGTGTGGTGTTGCAGGTTAAAAAAAGGAAAGGCGGTGGGCTGCCAATTCAGACCTTTGCTTCAGATGCACGCGTTAAGGATGGACGCTCGCCACGAATCATCTTTGACCACGTGTCCTGACTTGCTACGTTCTGATTTGGATATTGGCTGGCTTTAAGTAACTTTAATTCTCAAATTAATCGCGGTCAAAATATTAAATGACCCCTATTTTTTTTCTTTAAATGACGCCCTACTTTAAAGCCTTGTTCAGCTGATTTTATACGCTACTCCTAACTTAACCCTTACCATTAAAAATTTAAAAACACCAAAAAATATATTATTTGGAGTAAAAAATTAGAAATCATATTATTTTTGAAAGTGACACTGGCTTTGAGCCGTTCCATTATAGTAGTTGACTCAATGCAGTAAAAAATTCATTGATATGATTTTTTTAATGAATCGCTGAATGAAATTAAAGCCACAAAGCTCAATTCTACATGCTATGCTGATTGTAAATTGAAAAAAATCTTTTGTCACAATACCATAATTTCAAAATATGCTTGATAGAAGACCAAAATATGCCTCGCTAAAGACTGCTCCATCGCCCCCCCCCCAAAAAAAAAGACTACTCTGTTGACCAAAAAATTTAAAAAAAAAAGACAATTCCGACGACCAAAAAAAAAAAACTCTCCTCCACGCTAACAGACCATGAAAATCTGAAAGTTGGTTTGGAGGCGTCACAGTGGTGGATCTGAGGCAGGACCTCTCCGCGGGGTGTATGGCTCTGGCTGAATCTTGGATCTCTGGCGTCAATGACAAAAGGATGGGTGGATCTGGGATCGGTGGGTTTGGTTCCAAAACAAGGTCAGGGCGTTTTGATTTGATGATACACCAGTTCAAGTCTAATTTATTTTTGATTTACTTAAGATGAACTTTATCTATATTTTTATATACTAAATTATGAACTAAAACTAATTAGGCTCAGACAAAACTTGACTTCTCATGTTAAAAGGAAATATTTTTGGCTCGAATTTTTAACTAGGTTAAAGTTTAGATATTGCTCCTCTTAAAGTTGATGATATTGCTCCTTTTCAAGTTTTGGTTATATCGTCTTTTTTTTTTTTTTGCTCCTCTTCTCCTTCCTAGGAGGCGTGGAGCTGGGGAGAGATCAAGAAAGAAGATCACCTTTGTCCATGCGTGGATCTGGGATTGGTGGGTTTGGTTCCAAAACAAGGTTAGGGCGTTTTGATTTGATGATATACTAGTTCAAGTGTAATTTATTTTTTATTTACTTAAGATTAACTTTATCCATCCTTTTATATACTAAATTACAAACTAAAACTAATTAGGCTGAGACAAAACTTGACTTCTCATGTTAAAAGGAAATATTTTTGGCTTGAATTTTTCAGTGGGTTAAGATTTAGATATTGCATTTCTAGACAAAAAAAAAAATCACATCACTATATCTATATGTGCGGTCGTGTGAAGATTTTTTTAATTTATCTATGTCGGGTAGATCTTTTCAAGTTTTGGTTATATCAAGTCTTTTTTTGGCTCCTCTTCTCCGGAAGTTAATTCTCCTCTTCTATCCTCCTCTTTCCTAGGAGGCGTGGCGCTGGGGAGAGAACAAGAAAGAAGACCACCATTGTCCATGGTGACCATGGTGTAAGGCAAGCAGAAAGCAGAAGAGTAATTACTCTTCCTTTATTAGAAGAGGAGATATTTGCATTCTTATATAAAGATCCCTTAGTTTCATTCTATTTTCTTCCATTGGGAATATGATGATTTGTTTCATTCATTTGAAAGAGCAGATCTTTCCATTTCTATCATATAAAGATCCATCCCTTTCAAATCATTCCATCTGTTCCATTCCAACTCATTTTAGTTTTTTTAGTTTGTAGTTTTGACTTTGATTATTGAAACAATTTAAGGAGATCTTTTCATGCTCCATTCTAATTTGATTGATTATTGAAATAACATTAAAGACCCCTTCCAAATTACAAGCACATTATAAAAACCCCACATGTGGTCATTTTAAATTTTTAAGTGTGAAAATGAGTGTAAATTGGGTGTAAATATCATTCCCCATAAAAAAAATACAAAAAACACAAAACAAGACTCCTAAAAACACCTACGACTAATCCTCTCCTCTCTCCTCTATAATCCTTTAACAAACCAGCCGACCAAAACCCAGCTCTCATGCCTGTGCAATGCTATGCATGCTTACCAGCAAACATAGCGTATCACTGATGTAAGGCTGGCTCTTTCCTTTCCATTCCATTCCAGCCAAGAGTAATATAAGCTAAAAAAGAACCACAATGGGTTGTCATTCATTTTAAAAGCCATTGTTCCATTTGGTGGAACACACCCATTCCCCATTTAAAAAACAAAACAAAACAAAAACCCAAACCCAAAACAACACTAAACTTCCTTTTCACAACATTTAAACACCACAAAAAAGTTCAATATCTATTGCATCTTTTGGTCACCCATCATCTCTTGGTTACCCTTCCTCCTCCAGCATTTTCCTTATTCCAGTCAGATGGTGAAGTCTCACCACAACAGCAACTCGGCTGTGAAAATGGATTATTTCCCTTTTAATTTTGTTGACCATTACCCTAAATAAAAGCAAACATAAAAAAAAATTAAATTATATAATAAAAAAATATCAAAATCCAAACTCATACATACCAACCCCACCTGTTCCGTTCGTGCAGCATCACTTTGGTCCGGTTCGAGAACAGCGTGTCCAAAACTCCAACCGTATTGCCACAAAAAGTTTATAAAACACCTCAAAATTCATGGCATTATAACAAGAAATTTCCTTTGGTGGTAGTCTTCGAGAAGTCACACTTCGAAGCTGGTCCACCAGGGTAAAACTTGCACCATATTTACGTGACTCTACCAAAGCAGTGTAAAACTCACTATTTGGTGCCTTTAAGACTCTCGGTCTTTCTCTGCATAGCTCTAGGAAATAAGAATTAAGAACAGCATGCACAAGCATATGGGATGCCTGATACAACATATAAAACATATAACTCTAGTTATAAAACATATAACTCTAGTTACTATTAATGTAATAAAATTGCTCAATTAAATAAATCACCATGTTGCGATGTGCAACCCCAACCAAATATATGTGACACTGGCCTCCATTGTTTCCCCATAGATTCTCAGATGCGCAGGGGATGCAATCCAACCAAATTTTTTCTTTGATCAATTGATCTGTGAAAACCATCATTGACTCTATCTCTCTCCATGGTGGAGACAAATAGTACTGTCTCGTAGCCCAATTCGTCCAATTCGTCAAAGGAAAACACCCTAACACACACCAACCCAACACCCAACTATCATACCAGAAAACCACCTCTTCTTTAAGTCAGATCAAGCCCACAATTGTTAGTGGCAATCACAATCATCACATTCCAAGCAGCCATGCTTTACTGACTATTTCAGAAACTTAAAAACTTTCATCAGCCACATATTTTTAGACAAGCCTTGTCTAAGTAGAATCAAGCTAAAAACACCCAATAGTAAGAGTATCAACCATTTTGATATGCAAACATCACATTCCATGAATTCTCTGATAATCTCATTCTCTGATTATGATTCTATGAGTTGATTAGATATCTTCTAACTAAGAAGAGTGGTCTTTATTGGTTAAGAGAGGATAACCAAACTAATTGATAACATATAAATTACTAATTGACTGGTCTGGTTAAGAAAGAAGGGTATGAATCAGGTGCAAGAAAGACACCCAATAGTAATAGTATCAATCATTTTAGACAAACCTTATCTAAGTAGAATCAAGCTAAAAACACCCAATAATAACAGTATCAACCATTTTGATATGCAAACATCACATTTCATGAATTCCCTTATAATCTCATTCTCTAATTATGATTCTATGAGTTGATTAGATATCTTCTAACTAAGAAGATGGGTCTTTATTAGTTAAGAGATGATAACCAAACTAATTGATAACAGATAAATTGCTAATTGACTGGTCTGGTTAAGAAAGACACCCAATAGTAACAGTATCAACTATTTTAGACAAGCCTTGTCTAAGTAGAATCGAGCTAAAAACACACAATAGTAACGGTATCAACCATTTTGATATGCAAACACCACATTCCATGAATTCCCTAGTAATCTCATTCTCTGATTATGATTCTATGAGTTGATTAGATATCTTCTAACTAAGAAGATGGGTCATTATTAGTTAAGAGAGGATAACCAAACTAATTGATAACAGATAAATTGCTAATTGACTGGTTAAGAAAGTCACCCAATAGTAACAGTATCAACCATTTTAGACAAGTCTTGTCTAAGTGGAATCAAGCTAAAAACATCCAATAGTAACAGTATCAACCATTTTGATATGCAAACATCACTTTCCATGAATTCCCCGGTAATCCCATTCTCTGATTATGATTTTATGAGTTGATTAGATATCTTCTAACTAAGAAGAGGAGACCAGCCAATAATAACAGTATCAACCATTTTAGACAAGACTTGTCTAAGTAGAATCAAGCTAAAAACACCCAATAGTAATAGTATCAACCATTTTGATATGCAAACAGCACATTCCATGAATTCCCTGATAATCCCATTCTCTGATTATGATTCTATGAGTTGATTAGATATCTTCTAACTAAGAAGAGGAGTCCAACCAATAGTAACAATAAGCCTTGTCTAAGTAGAATCAAGCTAAAAACACCCAATAGTAACAGTATCAACCATTTTGATATGCAAACATCATATTCCATGTAGATCAATAGCCTAGTTAATCAAGCTAAAAACACTCATTTTATCAGATCAAGCATCAACCATAGCCTGGCGCAAACATCACACATTGTTTCACTAAATAAATTATTGTTGCACTGCAGAAAGAAGTCAATAAGTGTCAATAAGTGAATGATTTCACGAATTATCTTTAATCTTTAAGATAATCCCATTCTCTAAAGGCGACAGAAAGTGGCGCCCAAGGAAGTTCATGGCGGCAGAAAGTGAGGGCGCAGGAGCCGAAGCTCAAGGAGGGATGGATATTGTAAAGTTGAAGAAAGAGAATGATGACTGAAGTTTCAAAGCGCTAGGTGGCGAGGTGGCGATAAAGACCTACGAAAAACAACACCCATGAAAAACAATGCTTACAATTAGAAGCAGAGGCTGGTGACACAGTAAACTTGAATTGGAAAAGAAAGAAGGTGGAGGAGTTTTGAGTGCTTATTCTTGCAAACTGGAGGAATTTATTGGGGATGGAAGAGAAGAAAAAGAACACAAATACCGAAGTTTCATGGAATTTCAGGTGGATGTTTGGATGCTTTGCAGGTTTGTTTGCCATTCATCTATTATGCGGCATCCAAATTTATGAAAAATGAAAGTTTTGAAGACCCAGCTCAAAAGAACTAAATGGCTTGGGTATAGGCTCATTCTTTGTGTGCGCGCTTGATTCCAATTGACACAAAATTATCACATGGTTCTTGAGATTCAAAATTGAAAGTTAGCTCTAATTGGTTACCCGAGTTGGGTTGTTTAAGCGGTTGCTTTGCTTTATGGTTTAATTTTTTTAGGTTTATTTTATTTTTATTTTTTTCATTGAAGAAACATTTATTTATTTTTTACAAAGTTTTTGTGAACGGACCTAATTTTTTTGAAAACATAGTAACATGAAGCTCGTGTATAAAATATTCCAAAGGGATTGGTTAAAAAAGAAATAGTAATTTTTACCTGAAAAAAGACTCTTTTATCTTGTGAAATTACTGATTAATTTTTTTAGAAGGAAATGAAATTATGTTTATGTTCAAGTGAATACGACCCTTCTTCCTCTTTCTCAACCAGTTCTAAAAAATGTTATTCTGGTAAATGCCCGCCAAAAAAAAAAAAAAAACCTTTTCACAAAAACTTTAAATCTGAAAAGAAACTTTCTAAAAAAACTAATTCCAAACAATCCATCAGCCCCACAAAATCCCCACAAAATTACTCCCGACCCCCCCCACAGCTTCGGCTTCTGCGCCCTCACTTTCTGCCGCCATGAACTTAGGCCCTCAGGCGCCTTTAGAGAATGGGATTATCTTAAAGATTAAAGATAATCCGTGAAATCATTCACTTATTGACTTCTTTCTGCAGTGCAACAATAAGTTATTTAGTGAAACAATGTGTGATGTTCGCGTCGGGCTATGATCGATGCTTGATCTAATAAAATGGGTGTTTTTAGCTTGATTAACTAGGCTATTGATCTACATAGAATGTGATGTTTGCATATCAAAATGGTTGATACTGTTACCATTGGGTGTTTTTAGATTGATTCTACTTAGACAAGGCTTATTGTTACTATTGGCTGATCTCATCTTCTTAGTTAGAAGATATCTAATCAACTCATAGAATCATAATCAGAGAATGGGATTATCAGAGAATTCATGGAATGTGATGTTTGCGTATCAAAATGGTTGATACTGTTACTATTAGGTGTTTTTAGCTTGATTCTACTTAGACAAGACTTGTCTAAAATGGTTGATACTATTACTATTGGCCGGTCTCCTCTTCTTAGTTAGAATATATCTAATCAACTCATAGAATCATAATCAGAGAATGGGATTATCAGGGAATTCATGGAATGTGAGTTTGCATATCAAAATGGTTGATACTGTTACTATTGGGTGTTTTTATCTTGATTCTACTTAGACAATGCTTGTCTAAAATGGTTGATACTGTTACTATTGGCTGGTCTCCTCTTCTTAGTTAAAAGATATCTAATCAACTCATAGAATCATAATAAGAGAATGGGATTATCAGGGAATTCATGAAATGTGATATTTGCATATCAAAATAGTTGATACTGTTACTATTGGGTGTTTTTAGCTTGATTCTACTTAGACAAAACTTGTCTAAAATGGTTGATATTGTTACTATTGGCTGGTCTCCTCTTCTTAGTTAGAAGATATCTAATCAACTCATAGAATCATAATCAGATGGAATGTGATGTTGTCTCCTCTTCTTAGTTAGAAGATATCTAATCAACTCATAGAATCATAATCAGATAATAGGATTACCAGGGAATTCATGGAATGTGATGTTTGCATATCAAAATGGCTGATACTGTTACTATTGGGTGTTTTTGGCTTGATTCTACTTAGACATGGCTTGTCTAAAATGGTTGATACTGTTACTATTGGGTGTCTTTCTTAACCAGACCAGTCAATTAGCAATTTATCTGTTATCAATTAGTTTGGTTATCCTATCTTAACTTAACCAATAAAGACCTCTCTTCTTAGTTAGAAGATATCTAATCAACTCATAGAATCATAATCAGAGAATTGGATTACCGGGGAATTCATGGAAAGTGATGTTTGCATATCAAAATGGTTGATACTGTTACTATTGGGTGTCTTTCTTAACCAGACCAGTCAATTAGCAATTTATCTGTTATCAATTAGTTTAGTTATCCTCTCTTAACCAATAAAGACCCATCTTCTTAGTTAAAAGATATCTAATCAACTCATAGAATCATAATCAGAGAATGGGATTATAAGAGAATTCATGAAATGTGATGTTTGCATATCAAAATAGTTGATACTGTTATTATTGGGTGTTTTTAGCTTGATTCTACTTAGACAAGGCTTATCTAAAATGATTGATACTGTTACTATTGGGTGTCTTTCTTGCACCAGATCCTCTTGCACCATATCCATACCCGTCTTTCTTAACCAGACTAGTCAATTAGCAATTTATATGTTATCAATTAGTTTGGTTATCCTCTCTTAACCAATAAAGACCCATCTTCTTAGTTAGAAGATATCTAATCAACTCATAGAATCATAATCAGAGAATGTGATTATTAGAAAATTCATGGAATGTGATGTTTGCATATCAAAATGGATGATACTGTTACTATTGGGTGTTTTTAGCTTGATTCTACTTAGACAAAGTTTGTCTAAAAATATATGGCTTACGAAAATTTTTAAGTTTCTGAAATAATCAGTAAAGCATGGCTGCTTGGAATGTGATGATTGTGATGATTGCCACTAACAATTGTGAGCTTGATCTGACTTAAAGAAGAGGTTGTTTTCTGGTATGATAGTTGGGTGTTGGGCTGGTGTGTGTTAGGGTATTTTCCTTTGACTGGTTTATAGGTTGATTAGTACTTATTTTCAACTATTGCTTCAGGTGCGACGAATTGGGCTACGAGACAGTACCATTTGTCTCCACCATGAAGAGAGATAGAGTCAATGATGTTTCATAGATCAATTGATTAAAGAAAAAATTTGGTTGGATTGTATCCCCTGCACATCCGAGAATCTATGGGGAAACAATGGAGGCCAGTGTCACATATATTTGGTTAGGGTTGCACATCGCAACATGGTGATTTATTTAATCGAGCAATTTTATTACATCAATAGTAACTAGAGTTATATGTTTTTTTTTATGATCGGGGTGTCCAAGCCCGCTTCGCGGGCTCGAATATTCCTCGAGGGGGATTGGCCCAGCAACCCACCAACTGGGGCCCCCCACTTAAGTAGAGTTATATGTTTTATAACTAGAGTTATATGTTTTATATGTTGTATCAGGTATCCTAGATGCTCGTGCATGCTGTTCTTAATTCTTATTTCCCAAAGCTATGCAGAGAAAGATTGAGTCTTAAAGGCACCAAACAATGAGTTTTACACTGCTTTGGTAGAGTCACGTAAATATGGTGCAAGTTTTACTTTGGTGGACCAGCTTCGAAGTGTGACTTCTCGAAGACTTAGTGAAGTACCACCAAAGGAAATTTCTTGCTATGATGCCATGAATTTCGAGGTGTTTTATAAACTTCCTGTGGCAATACGGTTGAAGGTTTTGGACACGTTGTTCCCGAACCGGACCAAAGTGATGCTGCACGAACGGAACAGGTGGGTGGGTGTGCATGAGTTTGTATTTTGATATTTTTTTATTATATAATTTAATTTTTTTTATGTTTACTTTTATTTAGGGTAATGGTCAACAAAATTAAAAGGGAAATAATCCATTTTCATAGCCGAGCTGCTGTTGTGGTGGGACTTCACCATCTGACTGGAATAAGGAAAATGCTGGAGGAAGGGTGACCAAGAGATGCAATAGATACTGAACTTTTTTGTGGTGTTTAAATGTTGTGAAAAGGAAGTTTAGTGTTGTTTTGGGTTTGGGCTTTTGTTTTTTTTTTTAATGGGGAATGGGTGTGTTCCACCAAATGGAACAATGGCTTTTAAAATGAATGACAACCCCTGTGGTTTTTTTTTAGCTTATATTACTCTGGGCTGAAATGGAATGGAAAGAGTCAGCCTTACATAGCATACATAGCATTGCACAGACATGGGAGCTGGGTTTTGGTCGGCTGGTTTGTTAAATGATTACAGAGGAGAGAGGAGAGGATTAGTCGTAAGTGTTTTTAGGAGTCTTGTTTTGTGTTTTTGTATTTTTTTTATGGGGAATGATATTTACACCCAATTTACACTTATTTCCACACTAAAAAATTTAAAATGACCACCTGTGGGGTTTTTATAATGCGCTTGTGATTTGGAAGGGTTTTTATAATGTGCTTGTGATTTGGAAGGGGTCTTTAATGTTATTTCAATAATCAAACAAATTAGAATGGAACATGAAAAAGATCTCCTTAAGTTGTTTCAATAATCAAGTCAAAAACTAAAAACTAAAATGAGTTGGAATGGAACAGATGGAATGATTTGAAAGGGAGGAATCTTTATATGATAGAAATGGAAAGATCTCCTCTTTCAAATGAATGAAACAAATCATCATATTCCCAATGGAAGAAAATAGAATGAAACTAAGGGATCTCTCCTCTTCTAATAAAGGAATAGTAATTACCCTTCTGCTTTCTGCTTGCCTTACACCATGGTCACCATGGACAATGGTGGTCTTCTTTCTTGTTCTTTCTTGATCTCTCCCCAGCTCCACGCCTCCTAGGAAAGAGAAGAGGATAGAAGAGGAGAATTAACTTCCAAAGAAGAGGAGCCAAACAAAGAAAAAAAGACTTGATATAACCAAAACTTGAAAAGATCTACCCGACATAGATAAATAAAAAAAATCTTCACACGACC
Organism: Rhodomyrtus psidioides; assembly: GCA_021437785.1. Taxonomy (NCBI): domain Eukaryota; kingdom Viridiplantae; phylum Streptophyta; class Magnoliopsida; order Myrtales; family Myrtaceae; genus Rhodomyrtus; species Rhodomyrtus psidioides. Next base: position 947,509 of record JAILYB010000162.1, on the reverse strand, counting down.
GCACATATAGATATTGTGATGTGATTTTTTTTTTTTGGTCTAGAAACGCAATATCTAAACCAAAAATATTTCCTTTTAACATGAGAAGTCAAGTTTTGTCTCGGCCTAATTAGTTTTAGTTTATAATTTAGTATATAAAAAGATAGATAAAGTTAATCTTAAGTAAATAAAAAATAAATTAGACTTGAATTGGTATATCATCAAATCAAAACGCCCTGACCTTGTTTTGGAACCAAACCCACCGATCCCAGATCCACGCATGGGCAATGGTGGTCTTCTTTCTTGATCTCTCCCCAGCTCAACGCCTCCTAAGAAGGAGAAGAGGAGCAAAAAAAAAAAAGACGATATAACCAAAACTTGAAAAGATCTACCCGATGTTGACATAGATAAATACTCAAAATCTTCACACAACCGCACATATAGATATAGTGATGTGAATTTTTTTTTTTTTTTTGTTGTTGTATAGAAACGCAATATCTAAACCTTAACCTAGTGAAAAATTCGATCGGGATCAGGCCAAGCACGCTCTCGACGATGAGGAGATGGTGTCTCTGAGATTCTTTGTCGATAGCTCATCCTAGGCCACCAACTGCTAGCTCCATCATGTTTCTAGATAAAAATTTGAAATCCATATCGATAAAGGAAAGAAATGGACTGGCGCTTTGAAATCTCAATTTCCCATTTTAATTTCATTTTTTTCCTCGGGAAGTTCGCAGTGTTACAGATACTTTCCCACATAAAATTATCAAGTTTGTGATAGAAAGATTAACCATACACATTAGCAGATGAAAAGACTCAAGATTCAGAAGCTCACTTCCATCATTGCACGCATCATTGCACTGCCTCAAGCACCAAACCGAAGTGCAAAGCAACCCTTTCTACATCCTCCAAGCTCAACTCAACGGAGCTCAACTCAAGGACATCTCCTGCCTGCAGTTACGTAGATGGAGAAAATTCAAAAGTATTTAAGAGCTGAGAATTTTCATATGATTTCAATGCATTCCATAATGTTATGGACGTGGGAACGACTAAAGGACACACGTTTGCACCTTTACCGTTCCGGCCTGGATATTCAGTGACCCGGACTGGTGGATGGAGAGGCGAAAACGATCTCTTTCAGCCCTATACTCATCCAAATTGAAAAGTTTTTAAGGATGTCCAATTAAAGCAGATACAAGGAATAGTAGCTCGAAAACGAGTAAACGACTCACCTTTACCGTGCGTGTCGACGGAGCTGTCGTCCCTCAAGAGAGGGAAGGAGGGCAGCCTGGGTACTCCGTGACTCGGCGGGTCGACTGATGGACGGAGGGTCGAAAACGATCTCTGCTTCGTCCGCGTTGATGGCCGAAGCGATGGCTTTGGCCGAGGCTCTCAATTGCCTTCTCTCTCTTGAGACTTCAAATGGAAGTTGTAGATTCAGCCATAAATTCATCGGAAATTTTTTCAAAGATTACAGAATCAAGCAAATATCAAGAGAAATAGTTCGAAAACGAATAAAGGACGCACCTTTACTGGTAGATGGAGGAGGCGAAAACGATCTATGCTTTAGTCCGCGGCTATGGTGGAGGCTCTCAATTGGCATCTTTCTCCTCAAGACGATGAATCGAGAGACTTCCAGATCTGGGGTTCACCACACGAAGCGATGACCTAGTGTTTTATTGAGATTGCCCTGTTTTAATCGAGGCCCTGTCTTCGACCAAAAAAAAATAAAAAATCGAGGCCCTGTCAGGCAGCACGTGAGAGATCCAGTTGGGCTATTGGGCAGACGTTGCTAGCCCAAGTTGGTAAAACGGAATTTGTCCATTATTCTCGGGAGACTAATCTGGCTGCCGATTGGATCACTAGTCCTTCAAAACAAAATCCTTCCCACCAATTAGTCGTCCTTACTCCCTCAAACCCTTTGGCATATTTTGTGTTCGTGAACTTACTCGTCTATCTCTATTGTATTTGGATATCATCCACCCATGTCGAGCTCTCTAGGATTTTCTCTATAATGAAGCCCATCTCTTGGCTTCTCCTCAAACGATATCAATGAAAAATTCTTACTCGACAAAAGGGGATGAACACCTTGATTTATTTTGGTGGGAGAAATTCCACGCGAATTGGGTTAACAACTCTGGTTGTATATCACCGACGAGATATTATGCTACATCTTTGGGATTTTGACACCTTCTCAATTTGATCTATAAATCATAGACTATTGTCTATTTAAAGAAATATGACGACGATGTGGATTAATTGTCTATTTAATTAGAGTTAAGAGATTGTTTAAACTGAGAATTCTATTTTATTCCAAATTTTTATTTGCAATATTCAACAGTTAGAATGAGCAAAGTCCTAAATCTAACTAAGGTGGTTAAGGCTTAAACTGGGATTTCCAATTTCTCCAAACAAAATTTTCCAAAATTTCTTTTGTTGGAAGAAATTTTTGTTGATTGAATTTTTGTTTACTAATTGGGATTGGAGATTAGAGATTAGAATGAGCACGAGCATAAATTGAATCGGTCTTAATGTTTTTATTTTGGGGTATTAATATTGATTCCTAATCCAATTTGTTATGATGATGTAGGTTTTCTTCTTAATGCTTCGGTTTCTAGGTTGGTTACGATTTCACAAGTTGGCTTGGATCTCCATTCGGTGGGTTTGGTTCCAAAACAGGGTAATTTTGGGTAGTTTCCATGGTCGATCACTTGGCATTTTTTTATTGACGATACAAACTCAAAATACATCTAGACATCTTAGGAATTGGGCTTTTTCCCAAATACTAAGTAGCTTGGGATTGTGTTATCTCTCGGCATCCCAAGAATTGCCCTTTTGGTTAAGGCCACATAGCTTCGTGTGTTGTGTATCTTAGTGTTAGAAGAATTCAAAAAAGAATTTATTTTTAGATTAAAGTCAATTTTATTTAGAGCTTACTTGATTTCTATTTCCATATATACTTGTATACGTACGTACGTATGTGTATATATATATATATATGACGGGGTGCACTAAATTATTATATTTTTCTCGAGTTCCCAACAACACGAAGACAAAGAAACACTGCCCTTCTTATGCATTACTGCAACCGGACACTACACAGGACAAGACAGTGTAAAAGTCCACTTGCCATGGGTAGATTGTGCGTTATAATGCTGCTACTATTACTAATGCTTCCTTACAACCGCTACTGGTCTTGATAGCCATGACGGGCATTAACGAGTGGATGGATCTGGCTTAAGCCAACGGAGTGAAAAACGGAAAAGACGACGGAGGAGTTCGCTGCCCGGACGAGATTGCCCTTCGATGGGATGAATACATCTGATAAACGATGGAAATAGCTGAATATCTACTCTTTTTCCCAATTTTGGTAATATCTGCTTCAGCTATGTCAATTCCGACGATAACTAACATGGAATATATGCTGACGTATTTGAGATTTGGAAGATGAATTATTTTTTATGTGCATGTAATGATGAGAAAGTTCAACCCTAGCATCAAAAGAAAAATAATCATTTATTGTAAAAAAAAATTAGATATCTTCTGGAGATATATAAAATATTTTCTCTTATTTTCTATGTCAATTTTGATTATGCATATTTTATTTGATTTCCTTAGATAGCCATTTGATATAGTCTATAAATAGGCTCTCAATGTATTTTTTTTTTCTAGAAGATTCTAAGATACCTTTAACACTCATAAACTTCAAAATTTTCCAGTAAATATAAATGAATAATGTTGTGGTTTTTTAAAGAAGAAAGGGGACTCGAAGGTAACATTTCATTTATTCACACTTTGTTACTTGGAAAGCCCTTGACATAATTAGATCATTCGAAAAAATTCAATATCGATAATTATTACATATAATGAAGTCCGAGATTATATAGGAGAGCTCATACCTGGTAAGGACATAACCAGATCACCCCGAAAAAATTCGCTATCCATAGATATTACACATGATGAAGCCCAAAATTAGATACGAGAGCTCATAACAAGTAAGGACATAACTAGATCACTTGAAAAAAATTCATTATCGATACTTATTACACGTGATGAAGTCCAAGATTAGATATGAGAGCTCATAACAAGTAAGGACGTAGTTTCAGAGACCCATAATTTCATAATTAACGCCATTTTAGCTTCGATTAGTGCTATGTGCGCGCACAGGTTTTGAAACTTTGCTCTTTCCTTACGCGTTCACACCAAACTCCCTTTTGAAGGTGAGGATTCAAACCCTCCATTTTATCCTTCTCAAATGAGAAGAGTGGCTGCTTGACAAACTTTTGGTTAAGATTCTCACTTGAAGGCTGACTTTTGAGTAGGGGGAAGGAAACGCGCTGCCACGTCATGCACGAGAATCTCCCGCAACTCGAGGTCAAAATCATACATGTAATTCGTCCATGTGGCATGACCCGATGGGGAGAAGCTAGTGGCTTTGGCAAATTCCAGCTTGAGATGGCAAGTCTACATGACGGATGGGACAACTAGAACATATAGGGCCTGCATGACAACTATTATGATTTTCTAAAATAAAAACCATATTTGTTAATATAAATGATTAAAATTTTGTTCCCAAAATAAGTTTTAAATAATCAAGATCAATTTTAGAGCAAAAATAAAAAAGTTGATTCTGGAAAAAAGAATGATTTTTAAAACCACAAAACAAAAACAAGTCATTTTTTCCTCTGCCTAAAACAGAACAACCAGGTCTTATTTTTCACATACAAATATGATAATAAAAATAAAAAAAAAGTAAAAAAATTGGAAAATTTCTAAAAAGTACCCAAAATTTAGAAAATCGCCAAAAATAAAGTAAACTTAGAATAGGCTAGCTTGATCTCGTTCTCATAAATTTGGGCATAAATTTTCTAGATTTCATAAACCAAACCACATTTCTCTAGGCCTTTAGAGCTTTGTTGGTGTCTTACGATGCAATTCATCATTGCCGTGAATTCCTTGATTATGGCTTGATTTAGCGGATTGCGATATGTACTTCAGAAGGTCATAGCTGCACTCTGAGCTGCAATAGCAAAGACTAGTTTTTATAGTGTGTTTCTAGTGTAGTTACTGTTGGCTTTTCAGGCCTGTGAAGCAAGCAAGGAAGTTGGAGTTTATGAGCTGAAAAGAGGGAATTTTTCAGTGAAATTCACAAACTACGGAGCCACTATGCTCTCTCTTATCCTTCCCGATAAGTACGGTGGGTATAATTCGCTTCCCAGATCACTCAAGTCAGCGAACATCTCATACCCACCGGCAGAATCCTGAACATCGAAGAATCGGCCTACGACTTCCTTCAACCACAGCAAATTGGAAGCAGAATAAAAGAGCTACCCCATGGATATGACATCAACTACGTGCTCGACAACACGGAGCACAGACATCTAAAGAAGGTTGCGGTTGTCAAGGACAGCATAACAGGAAGAAAGATGGAGCTATGGAGTAATCAGCCCGGAGTGCAATTCTACACGGCAAATTATCTGGAGAATGAGACAGGAAAAGGTGGTTTTGTTTATTCTAGTCATGCAGGTCTTTGCTTGGAGACACGGGGATTCCCAGACTCTGTGAATCACCCAAATTTTCCTTCTCAGATCATTAACCCCGAAAAGACTCATGACCATGTAATGGTTTTTCGATTCACAGCAAAGTAGAAGATCTAGACAAGCTGGGAAGGAACAGTTCCAACACTTGAAATGCTTATTACATTTTAGCTGAGTCTAGAGGGAAAGAGAATCGATTTCTGTTTTGCAGCAAAGTTTCAAAGGAGATCAGTAATCAAATCTAGTTTGTTTCAAATAGCTGATGGTTGACCTAACAAGCATTTTAACGAGTGCTCCCAAAAAAAAAAAAAAAAAAAAAAAAAAAAAAAAAAAGGCATGATTCTCACAAAGCCACAAAAAGCAATTCCCAGGAGAGTGTAACAGATACTTCTCCAGACTTCCAGTTCAAAATCAATATCTTCAGCAAACCCAAGGAATAGTAATGATGAGAAAAAAAAGGGAAATCACTGACAGAAAGGGATCGCCTAACCTTGCAATCAAGGCCAGATTATTACTAACAAAAATATATATATAAAATTCAAAAAATTACCCCATAAAAATAGGAGATTTGGGCCATCCGTCAAAAAATGGACAGCCCGGATTGCAAGGTTAGGTGCCTAACCTTGGCGATCCGGATCCACCACTGCACCACTGTTCACATACCACAACAAGAAAAAGGATTCGACGAGTGAAAATCGCTCACACAGCAGCAACAGCAACCTCCTGAACAGATCCAAAAGGGAAAAAGGTAATAAAAACACCCCGACATAAAAGCTTGCGACGTGCGCACGTGGACTTCGTTCAATGAATTGGGTTAGTATACCTCCAAAAGACATTTGAATAACAGAAGATAGTAATAAATAAATAAAAAAATAGTAATCTCATATATAATAACTTCAATAGCTACGCTTGAAGTATAAAGTAGCAATATATAAATTAGAATCACATCCAAATATCGAAATGTATAAAAGGAAAAGTGAAAACTTGCTGCTAGACCTTTCCACTTGAACCAAGTGTGATGTCGTCCATCAACAAAAGAAAACACAAATAATGTAGAAGATTGTCATCCGATCAAAGGTATTATAAGAAACATAAGACGGTATGGGATTTGTCATTTCCAGTTTAAAGAAAAATGAAAGCATAAAAAAGAAAACTGAATTCCATGCTCACCAAATACGTGAAGAACAAAACCAAATTTTATCCTCTGTAGGAATAATACCTCTAGCCATCTCGTTGGAAAGAACCATCATAGATCTTTACTCCACACCAAAGTTGATGAGCGAACGTTCTTGCAAGGATCAAATTCTGCCTTACAAAAAAGGAGTACTAGAAAGGCATAGAGTCTTGCCTTAACCGCAACGTACGGGAACTGGAGAATATTGTTGAAACCCCAAACGGGAGCATGTTCAATTTTCAAACAAAGCCTGGACTCCCTGCCCATAGAAAAGGCAAGATCATCACTCCTCAAATCCAGCAGCTCCAACCAAAAGGAATTAGAACCACACAAACTAGTTAAGTGAAGAAAATTAAGTGCCTATGGAGCAGGGAAGGCCAATGCTAGTCCTCCAACCCAGCCAAAAATAACAGCTGAGAATTCTCAAGTGGCGCTCAAATGTCTTATCATGTGGAACAATTGACCAACCTCATCATATATACCGTTCCTCCAGACAAAGAGAGATTGCTCCAAGAGAAAGAAGGTGCCGCACATCCGTGAAAAAATAAACTCCAGCATCAACTTGTAAACTAAAATAATAATGATTGATCGATCAAACAATAGTTAATCAAAGGAGAAGCGCAAAATTGTAAGTCTCAACAAAGTCCATGACCACAGGGGAGTCCCAAAGATGCGATGCCGAACAGAAGTTTAAGTCTGTGCAACAAGCCACATGCTTCTAAAATTAGATGAGAAAGCAATCAACTCATCAACAACAAGGAAATAGAAACAACAGGAGGAGGATTTGAAGGAATGCTAATAGCGATTGACATCTCCACATCATCATTTCAGAATAAAGATGCCACCAGTTTGCCCGAAATAAATCTTAGGTTCTGGCGGCGGTAACTCTTGACAGTCCCTATAACCAAATAAAAACCCATAAGTACCGATATTAAGCCATTAAGGGGGCACTAATCTCCAATGCCTAATAAAGCCATACGACATCACCTCATTTATCAAATGTTCCCATCAATGGTTCCCAGAATATCCGGCACGCACTTTTCTCCATAGTTTACCAGCATATTCAATTCGTAACTGTAGCACAAAGATAAGAACAAAGAGATACAAGCCAGAATTGATGCAGACCTCAAGAGCTTCCCAGAATCATAAACAATAGCCACATTGGAAGACAGCAGCAACTATATATCTCTCAAAACAATAACATACCAACAACATTCCACCACAGATATGTGCCAAAAAAAGAAGAGCTTTGTCCAATGTAATAATGCTTATGCAGCAATAGAAAGAACCAACATGGATCGAGAAAACTACACATCAAACTTGATGCGTCATCAAACAAACTCTAATGCAAAGGAACAGAATGAGGCACCGATCATGTTGCCTTTACTAGGAAATAACAGAACAGGAGAACAAATTTCACTCAAACTGCCTAGAATCGAAGAGGTAGTAGCTTATCCAACTTCAAACAACTTAGCCCCACGGAAGAAACGCAAATAGGTCACTGCTTCTTAAATCCGCCAAAAGTGGACATGTAAAAGAGAACTGCATGATAAGCATCTCCACACTGACCAAAGAGAACCAGCAATTGCTCAGAAGGTTTTCAAAATCAGTTTCATTGCCCCTCCTGAAGACAATGAGAGAATAGGTCATCAACTCAACCAAACAAAATAGTCCATTAATCTTCCAAGAAACGCCTTATTTCATGTAACAGACCACTTCTATTCATCATCTTTAGACAACCATCTAAGATGAAGACATCGCTCCAAGAGGAAAGAAGCCAACTGCCAACTGCCAATGAAATCGAATAGTTCATCAACTCAACCAAACAAAATAGTCCATTAGTCTTCCGAGAAACGCCTTATTCCATGTAACCGACCACTTTCCATTCATCATCCTTAGACAGCCATCTAAGACGAAGACATCGCTCTAAGAGGAAAGAAACCAACTGCCAAGGTAATCGAATAGCAAAATCCAGAATCAGCTAGTAAAACATTTACAACAATCAAACGAGGTAAACCTTAAGATTTCCCATAAACATGGTAGGGTTTAAGAGAGGCAATCCAAAACTTACGGAAAACTCTGTCCAGCAAATAGAAGCAATTGGATTTTTGCAACCAGATCAGACCGCGAAAGCAATAGGCTAATCATCAATCAAGAACCATAAACCCAAAAAGATCAAGAACATGATCTCTTAAGATGATTTTGCTGAGTCCTTCGAATGAGCTATGAGAGAGAGGAATACATGCACAACCAGAGATGCGGGTAAAGACTGAAAGATGACGACACAAGGAGACACCAGCTCTAGATTTTCAAAACTTGTAATTCGCAGTAGTCTTGCATTGATCTGTTGACGCATACCAGTCCGTAGAAAGAATAATCACTGATCGCGTACCTTCCACATTGACCTTGACGAGGTAAAGTATGCATCGACCAATGCGAGGGAACGAGAACTAGCCATTGATCATTCCACCTTAACAGGTAAACAATAGAAATGGAGAAAAAATTTCAATCGAGAAGTGGCAGGTTATCCAATTCCTAGCAATCTTCAACCAAGCCCCAGAGAATTGACACAATAGATCATGACTTCTCAAGTCTGGCGAAGCTCCAATCTGTAAGAGAATCAGAACTACGCTGTACTTATGATTCTGGAGAACAAATTTCAACTCAAACCAGCATGAGCCTAGAAGGTTACCACATTTCAGTCATTGCCCAGACACGAAGACTATAAGGACACAATTGACGAAAAAATCCCAAAAAGCCTAAATTTATGCAACAACTGACCAGTGTCATCTCATTTTCCGACGAAAACATCTGTAAACAAAAAGAACGATCCAAGATGAAAGAAGCCACCGCCACACGGAATTACAAATTTCAAAGTAAGCTGGCAGAGCAAGTGAACGCCATCGGTCAATGAATCAATAAACGATCAAGAAGACTATCTCGCAAAGGCCGCCATGCAAGAAAGAGCGAATGAACCTAATAGTGAGAGATTAATATAACTAATGATGACCAGCTCGCTAATCCACAAGACAGCACTACAACCAGAGAAGCCTCCCTAAGAGCACAAAGATCAACAGATTAACAAAGGAGAAAAATAGGTAAGACAAGGACGATATTGAATACGATAACAAGAAACTGATCTCTCTAACCGTAATCCAATGCGTTAGGAATCCCCGACGACTAGAAAAGAAGTCCAAAAGCATAAATCCTCATAAGTATATCCAAAACAGGCAGCAACCAAAATTAGTCCCAAAAAAATCCACAGACCACAAGGCTTACGGTAGAAATTATGATAGTTATGTCATAAACGGATTCATACAAGCTTTACATTACCAAGAGTTGATACCTAGAAATAGGCCCCATCCTCTATTACTATAGCTGTACTCCACTCTATGCTGAGTCCATGTCATAAACGGATTCATACAAGCTTTACATTACCAAGAGTTGATACCTAGAAATAGGCCCCATCCTCTATTACTGTAGCTGTACTCCACTCTATGCTGAGTCCTCAAATGGAAGTCATCATAGTTATGTCATAGATCTATCAACAATCTACCATAAGGACAATGATGTAAAAATCCTACATAGCTATCTACATGAAAAATCAAATGGGATCATGTGGACCCCAAGAGCTTGCCAGACTCATAAACAATACCTACTACAAAGGAAGGAGCAACAATCATTGATCTTCCAAAAACAATAAATACTCGCATCGAAGTGGCCAAAGAAAAAAGCAGTTCCAATGAAATAATGCTTATGCAGCTAGAAAGAACCATCACAGGTCGAAGACACTCCAGATCAAACTGGATGAGGCAAAAGTACCGCATGAACTAAGGCTAACCTGCGAAGGAAAGAGAACTCTCATATCTCGAAAACAACAGAACATGAGAACAAACTTCATTCAAACTACTAACTGTCTAGAATCCAAGAAGCAAGAGATTGCCAGACTCGTAAACAATACGTCTCCAAAGGAAGGGAGCAACAATCATTGATCTTCAAAAAACAACACTACTCATAGAAGTGACCAAAGAGAAATGCAGTTCCAATGAAATAATGCTTATGTAGCTAGAAAGAACCATCACAGGTCGAAGACACTAACCTGCGAAGGAAAGAGAACTCTCATATCTCGAAAACAACATAACAGGAGAACAAACTTCATTCAAACTACTGTCTAGAATCCAAGAAGCAAGAGCTTGCCAGACTCGTAGTAAACAGTCTCCAAAGGAAGGGAGCAACAATCATTTATATTCCAAAAACAACAAATATTCACATAGAAGTGGCCAAAGAAAAAAGCAGTTCCAATGAAATAATGCTTATGCAGCTAAAAAGAACCTTATCACAGGTCAAGACACTCCAGATCAAACTGATGAGGCAAAAGTACTCATGAACTCTAACCTGCGAAGAAAAGAGAACTGTCATATCTTGAGAACAACAGAACAGGAGAACAAACTTCATTCAAACTACTAACTGTTTATAATCCAAGAAGCAGTAGCTTAACCAGATTTCAAATAACTCAGCCCCAAAAAAAGAAAAACGCAGTAAGCCACCACCTCATTAATCCGGCAAAACTTCAGCCTGTAAAAAGATTAGAACAAGACAAATAATAATCTCCCCTCTCCCCAAAGATGAAAAACTGAAAGAACAAATTTCAATCCAAACCAGTAAGTGCCCAAAGTTCAAGAGAGGCGATCCAAATCCTTGTGAAAACTATGTTCAGCAATCAGAAAATTTTCTGCAACCAGACAGATCCTTTCAAAAATCAGACCGTGAAAGCAATCAATCAGCTAATCAACCATCAAGAAGCAAAACGAAAGAAGGAATGTGATTTGACATTAATCTCCCCTTTATATGATTTTGCGGAGAAAGCAATACCAATGAGATAGAACACATGCACAACCAGAGACGCAGAATAACACTGAAGAATGAGGACATGAGGGTGGGATGGGTATTTGGAGGAAGGAGACAACCTATCTAGATTTTTAATAATAATAATACAAAGCAGAATCCAGATTAGATTGGGTGAACTGCTGATGTGCACCCTTTGCATAAAAGAACCATCACAGATTATAGACAATCCACATTGGCCTTCACATGGTAAAGTATTGCATCGACCAAACTCTGACCTGCGAGAGAATTAGCACTGCCTTAACGGAAAAATAACAGAACTGGAGAACAAACCCAATCAAGAAGCGGTTGGATAAGCCTACAATTATCAACTCCAATTTCAAGCAATAATCAACTCAGCCCCAGAGAAAGCACAATAGATCACCACTTCTCAAGTCTAGCGGAACTCCATTCTGTAAAGGAATTAGAACTAGACTGTAAAAAAAGTAGGACTCCACCTCTTGTCAACTCCGATTTCAAATTCTGACTTGTGATAGAACTAGGCACCGCCTTAACTGAAGAAAAACAGAACTGGAGAACATATTTCAGTCAAGAAGTGGCAACTTATCCGATGTCACACAATCATCAACTCCAATCTCAAACAATCTGATTTCAATCATCAGCTTATCCACTTCTCAAGTCCAGTGGAACTCCAATCTGTAAAAGAATTAGAACTAGACCGACAATGTCAGCACTCCCAAAGATAAGAACACTGGTGAACACATTTCAATGAAACCAGCAAGTGCCCAGATCAAATTTCAGTCCATTGAGCGGGATCTAAAGATCAAGTAACCAGAAAAGACTGCAAAACACATCATCAGTCCTTCAAAAAGCCCAAAATTGCCTACATTAATGCAACAAACTGACCAGTTTTATCATATTTATCATCCTTCAACAGCATTCTCAGATGAAGAGATCACTCCAAGAAGAAACAAGCCACTGCCAATTACAATTACAATTTTGAAATTCATAATCAGCTAGTAAAACAATTAAATTCATTAATCAATGAATCAAATAAAGAGCTAAACCCCAATAATGCCCATGACCAGTCAAAGTCCAAGAGGCAATCTAAAAATATTGAGAAAACTCTGTTCAGCAATCAGAAGAAATTAAGTTTCTGACCAGTTTCATCTTATTTATCATTCTTAGACAGCATTCTCATATGAAGAGAGAGCTCCAAGAAAAAATCGTGAAATCCAGAATCAACTAGTAAAAATAATCAAACCCATTAATTGATGAATTAATAAAGAGCGTAAGCCCAATAATGCCCGTGATCGGGCAAAGTCCAAGAGAAGCAATCCGAAAACCTTCAGAAAACTCTGTTCAGCAATCAGAAGAAATCAAGTTTCTGCAACCCGATAGATCCTTTTAGAAATCAGACAATCAAAGGAATCGGCTAATCAACGGCCAATACAGAAGCAAAAACAAAAAGAAGGATCAAGAACGAGACTTGACATTGGTGTCTCCTCTGAAGACGATTTTAAATAGAAAGATAAAGCAATAGCTACGGGAGAGAGCAACACATGCACAACCAAAGTGGCAGCATGACTGAAGGATGAGGACATGAGGGTGGGACGACTATCTGGAGGAAGGAGAAAACATGCACAACCAGAATCAGGATTGGGTGCGTACCCCTTGCGTAGAAAGAACCGTCACACATTGTAGACACTCCACATCGGTCTTCACGACCAAACTCTGACCTGCGAGAGAAAGAGAACTAGACATCGTTTCACCTTAACCGGAAAACAACAGAACTGGAGAACGAACGAACACTCAATCAAGAAGCGGCAGCTTTATCCTTTTCAAACGATCGTCAACTCAGGCTTAGAGAAAAACGCAATAGATCACCACTCCTCAAGCCCGGCGAAACTCCAATCTGTAAACGATTTAGGGAACTAGTCTGTCTGTATGATGTCGTCACTCCCAAAGATCTAAAAAAGCTGAAGAACGAATTTCAATCAAAGCCAGCAAGCGCCTAGAAGGTCATCAAACTTTAGTCCATTGCCCTGACCCAAAGATGTGATCAGAGAATACTAGTTTATCAAGGAACGCTGCAAAACAAATAGTCGGCCCTCCAGAAAGCCCAAAATCGCCTAAACAGATCGTATTTTTTTCCTCATTCGACGACGCCAGCAAAGGAAGAGATGATCAACACAAGCCACTGCCAGCTCACCGAAAAACAAATTCCAGAGTAAGCCGGTAGAACAAGTAAACGCAAAGATCCGAATGGCGGATGAATCAATAAACGATCGATAGGAGGAGAGTGAACCAAACGATTCCCATATAAACCAGGAAAGAGTTGCAAAGAGACCACGCGAAACCTTCGGAAATCTCCGCCTCAAGAAGAAACTAGTTTCTGCAAAGCCAAGCCAAGATGCTTCAAAAATCAGACCCAGTAAACAATTCTCCCATCAATGATAACAAGAGTGGAACTAGAACGCGAATCGAGATCTATATCTCCCGTGAAGACGATCTCGCAGAGGCCGTCACCCGAGCGGGAGAGTGCGAACGGACGGAAACGGGAGAGCGAGAGAGAGGAAATCGAAAACACGTCCAGGCACGAGACGAGAGACGAGAACAAGATGAGGACGCGGAGGAGGGACGGGTACTTAGAAGAAGAAGACACCGACTTCGGACCGACAACGGTCATCCGAAGCAGAGTAGTCAGGTTCGGATGGCGTGATCATCTGTTGACGCGTTACACTGAAAGGCGGTGGGCTGGCAATTGGCTTTGGGCTTGCGATGCACGCGTCGCGCGATGTCTTGGATAGGCCGCGGGTCGAAATTAGGGTGGGACGCGATGCATCTTTGACCACGTGCGCTAAATAATTGGTCATCATCGAGGAATCACTCTGGTTCCGGTTTGAAAGACGATACTTCAGTCCGACATTTATTTCTAATCGTGTTAAATTCATGCACCATTATAACTTATTTTATATAAATAACTCATTAATTAAAAAATCGTGAAGTAAAAAATAACACGATACTATCAAACTATAAGGCTAACAGCACCTAAATAATTTTATCCTCCACTTGTGCTACGAAAAATAAATTATCAATTTTATTAGTCATAACATGATAGCTCGAGGCTATTTAAATTATTATTAGTCAATTGCTAATTGTTAGCATTCTCGTATTTCGAACTTTATGGTAAAACTATCACGCAAAGTAAGGTCTTCTTTGCTTCAACATTTGACCAAGGAACTTTGAGAAAATATAAATACCTTTGGGCTAAAAGCTTTTTCCAAATTGCAAGTAGTATTTGATAAATTGTATTGTGAAAATACATTGGAAAGTAACTAATGAACTTTGTAAAGTGTTTTTACTTTTTAAAAAAAAAAAGCGGCAGTCGACAGTTGGCGGTCAGCGGTGTTGAGAAAAATCACCTATATGGAGATCCAGGATCATAATTGTATGAGCAATTTGATCCGAACGGGGAAGACTTTCCTTTGGCGATCCCCAATGGCTATGAGATCTTCTTTTGGTATGTCTTGTCCAAATGGGAAGTTTTGGATAGATCTTTTTTGAAAGCTTTGCAACGGGTAGATTGGAGACGGAGGAGTATAAAAGACATCTCAAGGTTGAAGGGAAGAGAGGTAGGCGTTAAGAGGGAAAAGTCTTTATAATTCTCAGATTGAGAGTACTTCATTTAATACACACTTCTTGATTCATCCATTGTAATTGTGAGGAGGTGTACATAAGAGTGTTGAACGATAGGTGGAGTATCCTGCGTATCAAGAGATCACCACGCTGTAACCATTCGAACAGTTTACTAGTGGAATCCAACCAATTGGCTAATAGCCGAAGAAGTGGAAGTAGGCTTAACCAAAGCCGAACCTGTGACATTCTGAATTTCCGCCCCTCGAGGCTTGAGATATGAAATGGAAGCTTAAATTGACATTAGAAAATGAAGAATTTCAAAATTGGAAAAGGATTTGACATCGTCTCACCAATGGCCATTCAAAATGAGAAAAACAAAATTTCGGACGAAAAGTGGTAGATTACTGTTTTGCCCCTCAACCTGTTACCCTTGCCTTAAGATTGTATGAAGGGAAAAATGGTCATTCAAGGACCCCAAGAAGCTGCCGAAAATTTGAGATGCTAGAGTCAATGGAAGTCAATGCTTAAAGGGCCAATAATTGGAGTCAATGCCATGTGTCATCCTTTGGCTAAATCAAGCATTAATGGCATTAAATGAAATATTGACAAAATGGCCTCAATTATTTGAAGGACATCTCTCCTAGCATCAGATTGGTCGTGGCCCTCCTTCTCTCCCCCATTTTTGCGTCATTTTCCTCTCCATTTCCACTCTAGCAAAACTGCTCCAGAAAGACAGTTTCTGTGCTTGCTGTTCGGAGAGCTCGATCAGGCTTTCCCGGTGGTATTTTGAGGTGATTCGACTTCTACAGGTTAGACCTATGTGTCCTTGAAATTTTCCCGCTGGTTTCGTGATTTTAGGAGGTCTGGTTGATTTATAATGATTTTTGGAAGAAAAGCGGACGGATTCCGCGCGAGCTGAGAGAAGGTTATGGTTTATCCTCTTAGAAATTCCAAATGACCTCAAACTTTTTGTGAGATCTTCATAACATCTAATACTCATGTTGGATGAGCTTTGGTCACAAGTTTGGTGGTGTTAAAATAGATTTTCATGGCTGATTGTGGGTGACCAAATTTGGACAGATTCTGACCTTTTGCGCGCCGAAAGGGAACGGGGTGAACGGAAGACCAAAAGAGATGTTTTTGCTCCAAAACTCTTGGTGAGCCTCCTTAACACATACATTGAGATCTTAGAGAGATTATTTTGTGAAAAATTGGAACATAGGGTTGAGTTTTGGATGGAAATATGTGATTGGAATCAAAACAGAATTTGTTGTGTTGATGTTCTGTTTTGGGTGAACTTGATGGGGGTTCTTTGATGGATATTTTTACTTCAAAATGACTCAAAAGGCTACTTAAGGTGTTGATGAAGATGTTAATGAGAATTATGTGAAGTGGATTGAAAATTAGAAGTGATTTAAGGGCTGTTTAAGTGAAAAACGTGAAGGGCCGACTAATTCGCCCACAACGCGCGCTGATTTTGAATTGAGCCGTTCTAAGTCGTCCGATATCCGAATTGAGCACCATTTTCGCCCACGCGTCCGTAAGATCTTGAAGTTTAAGATCATGGAATTTTTTTTCCTCAAAAAGTCAGTAGACAAATTGCAGTTTTCGTGAGATTGAAGCTGGTCGTGGGGCTAAGAAAAGGGCAGATTTGAGGAAATGAAGTTTATGATGAGTTACCTTTGATAGGACGATACTTTATATGCTTATGGTCATTGATTCAACACTGTAATGACATGAGAATAAGGTGTTGTGTATGTTATTAAAGTATTGGCGCGATGGAAGTGAGAATTGATGGAACTTTTATTAGAAATTGATGAATTTCCTAGGACGGCTCGTGAACTTGGGTTGGCCATACGCTTGTGGAGTTGAGGAAGGCCGATTGGCTAGGGCCTTTGCTGATTGCTTAAGGTAAGTGTTTTCTAATCCTTTCTCTGAATGCCTGGACTCAGCTGGATTATTTATTGAGTGAAATGAATGCCTGATAATTCTTATGAACTGAATCGTGAATGTTGTGATGGCATTGTGAATCCATTGAGTATGGTGATGGCATTGTGATGATGAGAAAGGCGTGAGGATACCATTTGGTCTAGTGAGACCCCGGCGGTATCGAAGAGTGATAAAATTGAATGAAATCGTGAGGATACCATTTGGTCTAGTGAGACCCTGGCGGTATCGGAGGTTGGTAAAATAAAATAGAAACGTGGGGATACCATTTGGTCTAGTGAGACCCCGGCGGTATCGGAGAAATGAATGACCATGGCTTGGTGCCCCTTTTGCATCGTAATTGGCTTGGTGCCCTGATGCAAATGTATGGTCAGAGTACTTTGTGACATTGAGATTGAAAATGTGAATGCCATTTGGTCTAGTGAGACCCTGGCGGCATGGAGTGGCTGTAAGCCTGGAGTGTAGACACCATTTGGTCTAGTGAGACCCCGGCGGTGTCAGGTGGCAGGAGTGGCCAGTGGAGTATGTGGATGGTTGAGAAAGAGGCAGTTGTGGCATACTTGAATATTTGTGCTTGGGTATGAGACCCTGTGATTGAGCATGATTGTTTATATTGAATGTCATGTCTGTAATTGATGTTGTCTTGTGAGATGCCTGGTGCCATTGCATTGCTTGTTACTCTGCATTTTGAAGGGCATTTGTGTGTGGTCTGGTAGGACTGATATTGAGGTATAGGGCTAGGTTTCACTTGCTGAGATATATATATATATATATATATATATATATATATATATATATATATATATATATATATATACCCAGTGGGGGATTAACTTTTTCAGGTCATTGAAGGCGGAAGTACAGGCGAGTTGAGGATGAGCTCTCAATGGAGTAATGTATTTAATGGTTTTATGATATTTGTGGCCTTAGGAATTGTATATGAATCTTGAGGATTTAGTAATTGAATTATGGGTACTTGCCTGTCTTAACTTAGGAAGGAGAAATTTAGAAATAAGAGAAGTATACCCTTTGTCCTGAGTCATCTCATTGTAATTTGTATGGAGAAAGTTTTATTGCCGCTGCGATATCGTTTCTTTGTGAAGTTGTTTTTATGATTGGCCGATGGATCCTGGGAGATAACTGAAGATCAACGACGTGGTGGGATGATCGCATGCTCGATGGGTTCGGGGCGTGACATCCACGTAAGAGTGGTATCAGAGCAAGGTTAGCTCGATCCATTGAGATTGAGATTTGGAGTGATAAGGAGTGATGACTTGAGGACAATTAGGTAGTGAGACCTTTAGGGTTAAGCATGGATTGTTGAATCTTGAGGATTATAGGTTTGAACTTGTGTGGTATTCTAATGGTCCTAGTGTTGATTTTGATCGGTGATCTTGAATAATGTGGTGATTGAGATTTAAGTGAAAGTAAGCTGAGATTAAAGAGACATAGGTATGGATTTTGAGGTAGTAATTGTGCTTGAGGTGGGTAGAGAATGGTTATGATTAAGAGTCAATTGGATTACCTGATTGTGATTATGGTTTTTCAATGACCTAACTTGAGGAGAATGAGTTATAAGGAGACGATTGGTACTAGTGGATTCAGGCTTGAATTGTGTTATGACTTGATGATTTTAGCTGTCGATTTCTATTGACAACTTTGGGTGATATGAGATGAGATGGATACAAGGAATATTTGGATTGAAGATTAGTTGTGATCGAATGCATTAGGATTTGATTTGAATAGTGACTAGACTTGAGGTATATAAGGGAATATAGGTGATTGATCGATGAGAGGCACTGACCACTTGTGGAAATTAGAGACCTTCTGCTGTTAAGAATCGATCTGGGGATGATTATGGTATGACAAGTGGTGAGAACGAATATGTTATGCATGTATTTATGGCTTTGAAACGAAAGTTGATGAGGGTGCATGCATGACCTTGTCACTATCAGACTTAATAAACTGTCGCTTGGTATGGGACGAGTTGATGGGATACCTATAAACCGTAATGAAGCATGTTATGGGGCGTGTGGAACGGGGCTTCCTTCATAGATATATGACTTGGGACAACCTGTAACAACCAGGTCTGATGAGGGCGGGGAGTGATCGCCGGGACAGAGAGGTCCGGACAAGGAGCGGCTCTTGGTAGGCTTCTAAGATAGCGAGGAGGCAGGAATGACCCAAGTCATAAATTGAAAGGGAAAGCCTAGGTATCAGGTTGAGTCTGATTGTGGTTAAGTGAGATGTATGGCACGTGTTTGATTCTCAAGTGAATGATCGAAAGTGGCATGGCATGTGAAATGATGCCTATGAGTGGCATGGCTGAGAGCACTGTATTTGGCAGTGAGTGCCATTTGAGAAAGAAAAAACCGATGATGTGATTGACCTGATAAGCATGTGTTGTAATTGGCATCATGTAATTGTTGTGGCCGAGGTCTAATTGAGAGATTAGACTGTGTGAGGAGTTTATTCTCCATTGATCTGATGCTTGTTGAGATTGAGATAGCCTGTCGTGTTTGTGACAGAGTGACATGTGCCTTATGTTTAATGTATGAGCGTGTGACTCATAGAAGTGATGCTTTGAGTACTTGCTTGGTATTGACCTAATTGAGTTTTAGCCTAGTGGAGGCTTGCCTAGTAATGGCTGTTGATTGAAAATTTGCCTTGTGGAGGCTTGCTTGTTATGTGGTTGCTGCTTAATGATGATTTGGAATCCTTGAATAGTGAACAACTAGATGAAGGTTGTTTGGGAACCACTGGGTGGCTGATGGTGAACAATGATGAGATGAGCAGCCTGAGACTGCTAGACTTGAGTAGACGACTTGAGTCTTCGATTCCTGAGGGGAATCATAGTGGGTCAAGTGACATGAGAATCTAATGATGTTGAACGACCAAAGTATGGTCGTAGATGAACATTATGCTCGAGTATACATGATATGGAAGATCCGAGAACTGAGAAGGATCATGAGAATTGAATAAAGATGAGTGACTGGAATATGAGTACCAAAAGAGAATATGGCTCGATTTGTTAATCGTGTGAGACCTAAGTGTGATAAAGGGGTCATGAGAACTTTAAATGGGGATGAGGAAAATTGATGGGTAGGCAAGCTCGAGAAGAAGCTGCCCTTGTACCCAAGTCGCTGAGACGACTAGTGTTGATGAATTAAGTGATAGAAGTCACAAGAAAGGTGACTCTGAGATTATTCATTTCCAAAGTGGAAAACGTGGACAATAGGCACGAGAGTTTTGAAGAGCTTGTGGAGCTTTTTATAAAGTTGAGATTGACTGAATTTGATGAAAGGATGAAATTTGAAACTGTCTTCTTTTAAATTGAAGGTTTCATGAGAAAACCTTAGAGATTTTTGGGTGCACTAAAGAAAGAAAGTGACCCTGGAAGTTATTAGCCTTAAGAGGTTGTTGGTATTGGTGAAGTGTCACCAAAGGAAGAGTTTTTTTTTTTTCTTGAAGGCATGGTATATGTTCGAACCGCCTTCGTTGAATTGTTCGATGAAAAGTATTTTCCTGGGATTGCTTGAGAGCAATGGTTGTGTGGGTCCTAATGATCTTGCAAGGATCTGAGAACGATCAACCAGTGTGAGACAGAGTTCTCAAGGTGGTCTAAGTGTGTCAGGGGTGGTCAAGGACCCTTTTAGTGAGACGTAAGGTCTCCGAGTGGAATGGAATTTGGAAGCCTTATGGCTTGTGATTATTCCTGATTTTGAGGAATAGTAAAAGGGACTCATTAAGAGAAATGAATGATCGAAAGACATGTGAATAAGAGAACTCATGCTCATGGATTACGAGCAAAGAAATGTTCATTTTGGAACATGGGATGTTCCTGTGCAAATGGTTATTACCTTGCCGTAAGGTTAATGGTGGTTAATTTCTGGTTATTGTAAGAGATATGAAAGAGACTAACGTGTCAGTTTGTCAGACCCTGTTGATTTTATGAGATCGATTGAGGTTAGGTCGGAACCACTAGAAGTGGTATTGTGTGTTAACCAGCCATAAAGAGTAGGGTGTCATTCTTAAAGGGCGATTGGACCATGAGATGGTCGTTGAGGGAAAGGAAGGCGAACGGACTTGAAGTCCTGGTTGTTCGTAATACTAATGAATGATTGAGTAAGCGAAAAGAGCGCTTAGAGTGTAATTGCAGAGTGACTCGAGGTGATCGAATTGAGTATTCGAGACGTGAATTAGTGGAAACTGAGGGGAACGAAACTTATCACTTGAGGTGACTGAATCACTGGAAGAAGAATGTCAGACATGGTGGAATTTGAATCCTGGAGTGGAGATACTGCCGTTGGCGTAGTCTCCAAGATTGACACTCTAAGGAACAGGAATGACAAGGTAGATTCGAAGTACAAGAATGCCACTGAAGTGTATAGTTTCCTTCGAAGGGTAAGAGACCCTAGTGTGAAAGGAAAATGAAATCTTTATTGTCTCGGTGTTGAGATTGAGTGTCTAGACTGAGAAAGAGGACGCAGAACTTGAATGATTTTTGGAAGTGAGGTCCGAGAAACTGTTCTGTAGACAACGTTGAATTCCAGGATAATGTTGACGTTCAGTCGAATGGATGAGATTGAGATATGGTTGCATTAGCTGGTTGTGGAACCCAGAGGCTAAGGCACTAATGCTTCCTGAAGAAAGAGTGACAAAAATGAACAAAATATTATGTGGTCTAAGTGGAGACCCTTGAGAGCAGAGAGCCAAGATATAAACTCTCAAGTGAATGGTATCATGGACTGTTGAAATGATTCAACACTTGTTAGTAATGAGGTGGATAACAGTCGGATGGAGTATCTAAGAAGTACTTGGATTGCGTGTTACTGTCTTTAGAGACGATGAGTGGACTTATTTACGGAGTCATCAGAAACATGAATGATTTTGAGAGTATCCTATGAACTTAAAGAATATGCTCGTTGTATATTAATGAGAAGAATGTGAGTTGTGGACTGGTGTTGACACCTGATTTTTTACCATTTATTATTGTGATTTTTATTCTTTAAAATTAATTAAAAATATCAAAAAAGGTCATAAAATCACAAAATCAACTTTGGAAGCCTTGGTTTAGCCTTAGGAACCAATTTTGAACAAAAAATATTTTTCGGTATTTTTAATATTTTTCGAGTTTATTTAATTATAAAAATACCCAAAAAATCAGAAAAATACCATTCGTGGTCAGAAAAATACCCAAAAATATTCGATAATTTTGTTTTAATTTCCTCTTCAAGTGTGTCACTTTAAATCTCAAAAATTCGGCTCGGGTCACTATGTTCCTTCACAAACATAAACCCGAACCGAGCCTAAAAAAAAAAAAAAATCCTTTTCGAGTCTTTTAGTTTTCAATTCTCACTTTCTATAAGCTATGACATTGGATTCTAAAGTTTTAAAGTGCAATTAGGTCAATTTGCCCTCCAATTTAATCAATTTTTACCAAAAGGGCTTAATTGCACATTTTTCTTTCAATTAGTCCCCGGTTTCACGGATGTATACGTATGCTCTATGTATTTATACGTCATACGTATTTATACGTTATGCATATTTGTACTGTTTGGTAACCTCTTTAACTCTTGTAATAATAATAATGGTTATTATTTTTAACACCTTTGTTAGTGCCTTTTTTTTTAGCATTTTTGTATTGTGAGTGCTATTGCTAGTGCTATTTTTAAATAGCATTTTTGTATTATAAATTGTGAGTGCTATTGTTAGTGCTATTTTTAAATGACATTTATTTATCATAAATTGTGAGTGCTATTGTTAGTGCTATTTTTAAATGGCATTTATTTATCATAAATTGTGAGTGCTATTATTAGATAGAATTTATAATTGTTAGTGCTATTTTTAAATAGCATTTTTGTATTATAAATTGTGAGTGCTATTGTTAGTGCTATTTTTAAATAGCATTTTTGTATTATAAATTGTGAGTGCTATTGTTAGTGCTATTTTTAAATGTCATTTATTTGTGAGTGCTATTTTTAGATAGAATTTATAATTGTTAGTGCTATTTTTAAATACAATTTATTGGAAGGTATTTTTGGCTATAAAAGGATGGCAAGAGTTTTGAGGTTGAGGGGGGAGACATTTTGTAGAGTGTGCAAATTTTTGAGAGCTTAGAGAGAAGATCACAAACACTCTCTATATTCTCATCATCTTGAGTGAGCAAAATATACTAAGTTCGGAATATTGATTCCGCATATTGCTAGCACAATTGTTGTGGAGTTATTAGTCGTCTCCCCGTTCGTCAATTGGTGGTGCGTCCGAACTAGATGCCTAACACTTGTGGAGGCTGAGATCGAAGAACATCGAACCGACACCTCCGTTCAAGCACGCTACGAGAGGTAATCTATTTACTCCCTTTGAGGCTTTGTGATTTTTTTTCGATTGAAATGCACGAAGTACGCCTCTGGAGATACATGTATGAGTTGTTATTTATTTCCGCTACGTGTTACGTGGATCCCAACAGTGGTATCAGAGCCAATCCTTAGGCGTTTTCGTGCATTTAATTGATTTTTGCAATTTTTGCAATACTATGGTCAATATGTATTAACGAATTGTTCGTCTTACATGGCTAATGGAGGTTGATTGTTTTTATATGATAAATTAATCAACGTAGCAAAAATTGAGACTAAATCAATTTTGAATCGAAAATTTATGGCTATCTTATTTTACGTAAAAATTCTGAATATGATTCAACGTAGAATTTTTATTGTGCCTTCCTAAGTTTTAAATTGTGAATTTATTACTTACGTGGAAGGGTGGTGATCATGGAAAAATCCCTAATCAATGTGATTGATGTATATATGAATGTATGATGATTATTTATATATTTGGGGTTGTAATTATTAAATGGAGGCTGCGTACTCCTTTTATTTTTCATGTAATCTTTATTTTTAGCATAGACAATTGTTGATGTAAATGTTACGAGGATTACGTGGGGGAGCCTTTTAAGTCGGCGAGCTCTTTGGGGCCCAATTCTTGAAGAGTTCAAGAAACCAAGAAGAAGCGAAGAGCGGCTCTCCGTTATTAAAATATTAAAATGATTAAATGTGGTCTCATTGGCTCGAGACCCATTAAATCATAATTCCATGATCACCACGTAGGATAGATGTTTATGTGATTGACATCTATTTATTTATTATGATTACGTGAGCATGTTAAACTGGTTAATGTGCAAAGTCAGACTTACCTCACCCAAAATTGCGCCTGCATGAAATCCTAGTTAGGAAAATCACTCGCGTTAGGTACCGAAAGGGCGTTGGTAACGACACCAGCGTAACCAAGTCCCCGAACCCAAAAACTCTGGTTCCGTAGAACTGATCGATCTCTCCCAATCGATCAGTAAGGTTTCCGGTCTACCCTCCAAGAAAGACCGGTGGCGACTCCAAATGCATGCACAAGTTGCACATGCCACCACGACCACACTAAGGTCGAAAGCGATCGACTCTTATCGTCGAATCCTTCTGAAAAATACTCCCGCCGCGATTTGGTATGGGCCTGGGAGGGCCCGCGCCGATCCAAGACCCGCAATCGGTAATCCATTAGCCGCGTCCGCTTTCGGACGGGTCGCGACAGCTGGCGACTCCGCTGGGGACACTGTGTTCTAGAACCTATGGTTCTAGACCCCAAGTGGACTTAGGCCGTAATTAAAACGCTGAGTGATTTTTCTAACCATGCAGGCGCTCGTGAAGGTGAGGTAAGTCCGCTTACGATAGGTGTTATATGTTTTTGCAGATTGGAGAAATAAGGGGTGTAGTCCGTGATTAACATTGTCTTATGCAGGTTGGGCGTAGGAATGTATGTTGTGTGGATGATTTGAAGTGCTGATTGATAAACTGCTATGCATGAATTGCATTGTGATGATCACAACACGTGGACACACACAACCGCGCCTAAAACCCCGGGCGTCGCCTATAGGAACACAATAGAAGGAATTGAAAATGGAATCTCCGTGAGGAAAAACGCGGGGTAATCCACTTTTCAATTCCGCTCGCTTCGAACTATGGATCGAGTCCCAATGCAACGATAGCTGTGCAATGGAATCGGCTCTTTCTAGAACTCGAAGTGGGAACCTTAACCTTAGGTGCCAAACCCTCTGATTTTTAGAAGTTCACCATAACTTGTCTCATGCGCATGTCTTTGGGCGGTTGGTACACCTAAAACCGCACATAAGTCGACGAGTTTGGTTGGTAAGACTCTCTATACCTCGAATCTATTACAGTTCATATAAATATAGGCATTTCATTCATTGCATTCTGGTGATTAGATTAAATGCCATTTCAAGGATAGATGTGTGTGTTTTTCCCAAACGTCCTTGATAGAAGACGAAGAGGATGATATCCCATGACAAGCACCGAGTGAGCAACAAAGGAGCCTACTATGGACATTATTGAGATATCGTCCAATGAAGATGACGAGTTGGGGCAAGTGATCCAGAAGTCACAGATCGAACTTGGGGCATCCTTAAACGTTAGGATCACATTCCTTTGTTTCATTTTCCATTGCTAGTCCTCTTGTATAGGGTTTACTTTTATCGAGACTTTCTCTATCTCACCCCTTAGAGTGATTGTATTAGGGATCTATTGGTGTATACATTTAGATGGAACTTGGTTGTATTTCTTTTGACAGGTCATGAGAATGTGATAGTGGCATTTTCTCTAATCATCCGAATACTCCCAAGTCAAGTTTATAATTCCTTTAGAGGAAATTAAAATTGGAAATCTTGCACGACCTTTTTGGTCATATAGGGTAATCCAACCCCAATTTCGCTAGAAGGAATTATACACTTGAATTGGTCCATGCATGTTTTACGTCGCTGGTAATCCACGATAATTGATCGAGAATATCGGCGTTGTTTTGAATTTAATGACGAGATAGATGTCCAAATTACTCTCGTTCTTAACAAAACGGCCTTGATTTGGATGCCGTATCTTCAATTAAATTTAAAACACGTTATTATGCCTCGCACTTTTGAGTAATTCGTTCCTCTCGAAATTGATCAAAAGCGATTATTGTGAATTACATTCCTTTCAATAGTATGCTTTCTTTCGAGGAATATTGATAAAAACTTTTCGCGCAAGATTAAAACCCTTGTAAAAGTTCTTGTCCTTATTAATCATGGGCAAGCATAGGATTGAAAGAGGTTTTTGATTTCTTTTTCAAATTATTCCTTCTGATTCTGTCTTTTTATTTGCAGGTAAAAAAAAATAGGTAATAGAGAGAAATCTTTTCCTGGACAAGTCTAAGGCTATTATCTCATCTGATCATGAGCGAGTTATAAAATCAGGACATATTTGCTCGGCTTACTGATATTATGGTTCGGCTCACCCAAGTTGAAGATGTTCGGATGCTCGAAGAAATGAACCATACAGAAGTTAAAACACACACACAAGAGTTCTCATTTATTTTGCTCAGTGGAGGGTTTTCAAAAGCAGGTCATACAATTCGGGGTAGAAAAGTAAAGCCGAAGTGAGCCCTAATTAACGACACGAAGGAGCCCAACTGACCCTCCATGTTATTAATGCTCTGCTCATACTCCCAACTCCGCATGTCATGGTCGGCAAGCCTGAGGAGAAGACTTTTGCATTCTCCCTTAACTTCGGCGACCTTGGCCTCATGTTCTTCGGCGATTATTTCCAGGTCTCGAACCAGTCCATTCCCGTGAGCTATGTCCGCGGTTATTTTGTCGAGCCGTTCTTCCTGCCAATCGCTCTGAAGCCTCAACAGGACATTGCGGCGGTCATGCTCACCGGTGGTCAGGGATAGAGCCAATTGCTCCACCAGATTTCTCCTCTCGCGAAGCAACGTCGCGACCCGCTCATTAGCAAACTCGACGGCCTTTTTGTAACTATCGGCCAGATAGTTGGTCAGCACCAAATGATCAGATCGATCCTCATAACGAGCTCGCAAGACGCGAGCCACGAGAACCTCCCGATTAGCAGCACGGTAGGCCTCTAAGGAGTGTGCAAAGAGAGTCGGGAAAATTCTATATTCCCTCCCCAGTGTAGTACCTTCGAGAAAAGTGGTATCAAGGTCCTCGAGCAGGACACAGATTTCATCCTCGGTCGCAGAATGATCGGTTATGTGTGCGTAACCGCGACCCAGTAGGTTATAAAGCTTTTCCCACTGGGCCAAGACATCAGTTGAAAAAGTGCATACGGGAGAGGAGGCCATTTGCGTTGGGTTGGCTTGAGAATAAGACGAGTTTGACAGAGAGATTAGAAGGAAGAAGCTGATTATGCGAGAACGTTAACATTCCATACATTAATTCCTCATTTTATAGCAACTCGAGGATGATGAAGGGTCTCAGTAATAATGCTGGTGGAGCCCAGTTAGGGGGTAAAGCAGGAGGTCCCCTCACGAGAACCATTGGATTAGTTTCGGTCCGCGATTTCCGGCTCATCAATTAAAAGATGTAAAAGATTTGTCGGGATCACCATTATTAGAGTTAGGTGGGAGGTAAGCGCAACTATCGAAGAGAGCCCTAACAGGATTTGGCAGTCCCATCACGATTGAAAAGCTAAGCGAGAAATTCAAAGTCTTGAGGGGGAACGTTTGCCTAATGATGCTTGAAGAGCGTCTCCTGAACATACGAAGTCACTCGAAGAAAACTTTATAGGGAGTGAGCATACATGAGAGAGTGGAGAACTCTGAGTGGGCAAGAACCAATCAAACATTTCTCAATCCAACATATTTAAGAGGTTATTGTCAGCTGCTAGAGGCGACTGACTCAAAAATCTCAGAAATTGAACTACAGAGGGATCTCGAAGATTCCAAGATCAAGTCTAACGCCAAAACCATGGAGCCCAACACTTCTGGCAACGGAAATCAAGATCACGGCGACGACGACAACGACATCCACGATGTTCAACTCGGGAAAAGAAGACGTCCTCACCAATACTCTCAGGAGGAAACCCAAATGCTGGAAACCCTTTTCAGTAAAAGCCATTACATGAAAAAGAAGTGGAGAATTGAATTGAGCCGGGAGTTGGGGATTAATCAGTCGAGGATCCAGTTTTGGTTTCAAAATAGGAGATCCAAATCAAAGGCTCAACGCAAACGTCAGGTGGTCGAGATTTTAAAGGAAGAAAACCAAAAGCTGCGAACAGAAAACATGAGGTATGAAAAAGCTCTCAATATTACCGTTTGCCCTCATTGCGATAACCTCGTCGCCCTCGGTAAGATATTCCCCGATAAGCCTCACGCGATGATTGAAGACGTTCATTTACCACCCTACTCCCTCGGGGCATCTCCTGCTCAACCAGATTTTGCCGGAGTCACGCATGAGCAGGATGATCCTACGAAGATGATACAAATGCCTCCTGAGGGATGGGATTTGCATCGCTTTGATTGAAGTTACAGTTTCAAGGAGCTGGATGTTACCGCCGACCAGCTCAAAGCATATCAGCCTCATGCACAACAATTTTCGATAGGGTCGGGTCCTGCTGGAGATGAGTTAATCAGTCGTCAAGCCATCGATGCAATTTTGGGCCACGATAAGAGGAGGTTCGCTTGGCCCCCTGAATTGCATTCCAGATTCCTAGACGTGGTTCACCAAATGGGGATCGACTCAGCAACTCCGACGCGCATATTTAAGGCCATGAATGTACCGGGGCTTAGTAAGGAGCTGGTCAGGAATCACCTTGCTGCCTACAGAAAGCTATTAAAACAACGTCGAGCGGAGCTAAACCGGGAGGAATCCGTCTCGAGCTCAAAAGCTAGGGGCGACCGCCATTGTAATGCTCAGGCATCAAGAGATACCCGGCCAAATCTAAGTATCAATCAAGCTAGCAACCCGACCACCGGCAAACTGAAAGCTGATCAGAATGTCCTCCCGGGCCATTTCAACATTTCTCAAGAGCGCGTGTCACAAGTACAGCGAGGGCGAACTCCTCCATTCGAGCAGCAGTCGGCTGGTGCTCTGCCTGCCGCTGGTCAACCCACGACAGACGATTTCTTCGATGAGGGGCTCGATGCCTTGTTCAATCAGTGGGAAGCTGGCATGCTTGGACAGCCATGATCTAGCACCTGACTCGGGGCACGATGGGTCGGTCACTACGAACACCCATAGAAAGAAGAACATGTTCACGAGTAGATCACTCATTTTATCGTTGTAAAGTTCCTACGGGAACATTTTTCTTTAATGACTATAGTTAAACCAACGCTATCGACGAACATCGTCATGCTCAGTTGTGATGATCCCTTGTTAGATTAAGTCTGAAACCAGAGACGGTCTTTAAAATTTTGAGTGGCCACGAACTCATTCCTCACCAAGCGCCCGGGATGCTGAAATGAAGAGTAACAGCATGCACAGGGAAAATGCCACTTTCGTTTGAACGATGAAAAGGGGTTGAGAGAAGATCATAGCGTTAATTCCCATGGAGCTAAATGAATTAAACGGAGTCATTAATTGCGGGTCCACCGCTGCTCCCCACGTTCTCGGGCCTAGCAAATCATAAAAGGCGCCGAAAGATTGTAGACCCACCACTTTGAAGACTGAACTAGGGGACGAGCGCAATACTCGATGAAACCGAATCAATGCAAGAGAGTTTGTGATCCTATCACGAGGAAAAAGAAAGGGGAATACAGACGATGAGTAATTGCAGGATCTCGGGAGGAGCGCTTGCTTGCTGGTCTTCATATGCAGCCTGAAGGATGGTTCCAGGACATGCACAATCACTTGAGAAAATTTCTAGAGTGAGCAAACACGTAAGAGCGAATTGAGAAAGCTGAGTGAACTAGATCAGCCCGAGATACCCCGTTCCATCATGTTTAAAAGTTATTCCCATCTGCTAGAAACGCCCGACCTGGACATTTCTGAGCACGAACTGCTGGGAGACTTTGAAGATCCTGGAGCTGAATCCTGCCCGAAGGCCATAGAGACTGACTCCTCCAGCGATGAAATTCTAGGTTTCAGCTACGAAGAAGGAGTATACAATGATGACCGGAGTCGGAAAAGGAAGCAACTACAACGCCACACTCCAGGCCAAATCCGAGAGCTCGAAGCTTTCTTCAATGAATGCCCCACTCCAAGCAGACAACAGAAAATGGAGTTGAGCCGAAAAATAGGATTGGAGCTTTCGAAGGTCAAGTTTTGGTTCGCCAACAAACGAACCCGGGTGAAACAGCAATACGCAGACCATGAGTTACTGGTCCTGAAGGAGGAGAATGAGAAGCTTCAAGCTGAAAGCGCGAGATATAAGGAAGCTCTGACCAAGGCCACCTGCCTTAATTGTGGTAATCCTGTTGTCCTCGGCGAGGTGTTCCTCGATGAACCGTCCCTGTTGACGAATAACGCTCAGCTGTTACCGTATTCTCCACAGCATTTTCCGACACAGCCAGATATCGCCGGAGATCTGCATGAGCAAGTCAACACCATAGGATCAACACCAACATCCTCTGAGAAATGGGATATGAATCATCACAGGGGGAGTTCTCTCAATGACGAACTCGCTGTCACAGCCAGCCAATCCAAAGTCGGTGAGTCCCTCCCTGGACAACTTTTGAAACGACTAGATCCCGTAGAGAATAGCTACCGAAGTATTGACGATATTTTGGGTGATAAGAGAACAAGGTTTTACTGGACCTATGAACTTCACACCAAATTTGTTGATGCAATTCGAGAGCTGGGAGTTGATTCGGCTAGCCCACTACGCATACTCGAGATTATGAATGTGCCGGGGCTCTCTAGAATTAACGTCGAGTCTCACCTCAAGTACTATAGGAGATTGCTAAGGGATGGAAGGATAGCGTTAAACCATCATAAAGCCAGTTGGAGCTCAAGTGCCGGGCAGAGTTACAACCACGATGATTGGAGAGCCGAGAGCACCCAACCGTGTTTCAGCAATGACGGGACCAGCAGTCGTGTCAGCGACTCCTCTAACCCAAATCAGAATGCTCCGCCGAGCTATCTCAATACTCCTCAAGAGTATATACCGCAGTTCCAGCACATAGGGATTCCTCAGTTTGAGCGCGATTCGGTCATTAATGCTGTCCCTGAAGCGGATCTGACATTGGTAGAGAGTGCACATATAAACCTGCCGGTCATTGGAGGAAGTTCCAATTCGAGGGGTCAAGTTGCTCACGGCGAGAGCAAAGAGAGGAATCCCTCGCCTGCAGTCGACGACAGCCAATTTGGGCACCAAAGGCTAGAAAGAACAGGCGATTTCCTTGAGGAGGAGCTGGACACTTGGATCAATACTCTTCAGGAATGTATGTCTCGACCCCAACAGGGCAATGATGAAGGTTCTAGCTCAAAGACTCCAGTTCCTCCCAATGAAGGCGATGAAGGAAATCTGCCCCCAACAATTGTTGATACCCAACTTGAACATCAATGGCTCGAAGACCCGAGCAATTTCCTTGGCGATGAGTTCAATCTTTGGCTCGATCAATTTGGAGCCGGAGGGCCATCGCAGTGGTGACGCAAGGCAGGTGACCAAACGTCTGATGCAAGGCATGGTTACTCGATGAAAAATGCTTAGACGAAAGGGGTGGAACACTCCTATTGAATATGTTGTTGATCGCACTGTAAGGTTCCCACGGGAACATCTTTCATTAATGTCTAGAACTAATTGCGCGTGAGTGCCAACATCACCCTTTGAGCATCTTCAAGCCGAGGGCCGTGGATTAATCGCTTAATCCGTGGAGCAAGTTCCCCGAACAATGACTATCACCCGCGGAGTATAATGGGATCTACCCCTTCAATACGAAATACGTTTGGCCGCGAAGCCACCTATTTGGTAAAACGATGTATCGTTCCTAAACGATCTTCAATCGAATACCGAAGTAATGTCTCATTTCTTTCCCTTCTCAGGTGATAAACGTGGATAAATCACTCAAGGAGCCATTTGTTCGAATAACAGAACAGACATTGCCTAACTGGGGGCAGATGAACCATTGATGTTGTAAACACTCCAAGAATGGATAGGCGGATTTGATAGATGTTGTTCATATCAATACGCAATATCAGAACGGGATGAGAACCAAGAGTAAAGGTGTATCGTTCCAATTTGTCTTGAATTTGAGAATATGAATTGATACTCGTTATTTATCCTTGACAGGGGAATCGCCTTACAGACGAACAGGTTTTCACATCCCATGTATTACCCGTTAGAATACATGACCAAGGGTAAATTGTATCGTTCTAATTTTTTGAAAAATTCGTGAACGTACAATAACATTATTCTTCCGCATTTTCAGGATCTCCAGCCGCGGGGGACAGGTAAGTATCCCTTTCCCCAATCCATTGAAGATGTTAAATAAAAAACAGAGAGAAAAAGAAAAGCTTTCAGAATCTAATGTCTAGAAAAGACATAGAATTCAAACTTCATTGGCATTCATGTCTTAAAACAGGAGGTTATCTGAACATGAATAAGAACATGCATGGTGCATCATAAAATCCCCTTGACGGGTAAAATTTTTGGAGAAAATGAAAGAGATTTTTTCCAATCAAAAGTTCAAAACTTTTAAAAGGACGTTTTCTCAAAAGAAAAGAGGCAAAGCCTAGTCCAAACACGTCCTACACACACTGGAGAGAAGTGGAGCGGATCAGATAGCAAAATCTGGACCTACGGAAGTAGGGATTATTCGCAACGATTACATGGGTTGGGATGACGGAGGCATTCGTTTCATATCCCTCAAACACTACAGGTGACCGTTGATAAACCCTTTGAACGACGGTTTTCATTCTTAACCCTGTCAAGAACCACCCCACATCGGGGCAAAATGGAGGTGAGTCCAGCGGTATCAGGAGAAAATGGTTAGAAATTTTCTTGCTCGGACTAACATCAATCTTTGTGTGTTGTTTATATGGTAATCCAAGTGCCATAGGATGACGAGAAGCATTCATTTCTATATCCCACACACCATATCCTTTGCACAGCCAAGTTGAGCCTGCAAATTCATTTCATAAACCCCTGTTGGTGATCATGGGATGTTTCAAGATGGAAACTGCATCACTCCAAGAACGGAAGAAATCAAGAGATGGGATTTATAGAAAAATCTCATATCGGCGTTTAAATGTGCTATGATTCAAGTTGTATATCTAGCACAATTTTCTGAACATCGTAGTTCCAAAGGAAAAGAAAAGGCGGGATTTCAACAAAGAAAAAATCCCCAGCATCAAGAAAAAGCAAAGTGCCTGGTAAAAGCAAGGCCGATGCTCGTAAAAACTGTTTGATTGATCCCCAATAAAGCCTAGTTGGGAAGAGAGAAAAACCCATAAAGGAGTCAGATCAAGAAGACTGCTCCCCAAATGATGTCAGCCGTGGTGCAAAAACACGGACAGAATTGTCAATCTCTTAATACCACAAGAGACGTTCTCTAAAGGACTTGTGCACACCTCAAAAGCGGTTGCACACCTCAAAAATGGAAGATGCAGAATGGAAAAGACATGTGACAAATTGGCAATGATCACCAATGTCAAATCCTTCGTGATTTCTGGGCCAAAAACAAGCCTTTTTCGGTCCCCAATCCTACCAATGTTACAACCCTGAAACAGTCTTCTCTGACTAAGACACTTGGGTTAACATATAGCTTAGCTCGAAGAAGTACGAGCAAGACTCTTTCTTTCTCATTTTGCAGGGTTCTTGACTTGTAAACCCGGAGCAGATGGTGAAGATTTTCATTCGATGGCCTCGACTCCAAAGCGGGTCCCCCTTGAAAACCAATATCCAAGCCCAACATTACGGTCCCGTGGAAGACCTCCCGACCGATCAAAATGTATGCGCTGCGAATGAGCCTAAAACCTAGACACAGGTCAGTAGGGAATTGAGTGCATCCCCTAAAAATCATCACCTCAAAACAGGTGAGATGGCCTCCTTGTCGAGAAATATTCCAATTGATGTTTTGAGCAAACTCTTTTTGGAAATTTTCAAACTGTTGATCCAGATTTTCCATACAAGGGATTTGTGATCACATTTGCATGTTGCAAGAATGTTTTGGATAACCTCCAGCTTCAAAATGCACATCTCATGACTAAAGCTTAAGTCATAAAATTTTGTCAATTGGACAATTGCTGTCTTCTCAAAGATTACCAATATTTTCTTGGGGAAGAGAAACCCTTAAAAAAAAATCCTTTTCAAAATCAGACAGTCTCATTGGACGTGGAGAACCCTCGTCATGAGACCCCTTTTCAAAATTTAGGTAGTCTCATCGGACGTGGAGAACCCTCGTCATGAGACCCCTTTTCAAAAATCAAGCAGTCTCATCGGACGTGGAGAACCCACGTCATGAGACCCCTTTTCAAAAATCAAGCAGTCTCATCGGACGTGGAGAACCCTCGTCATGAGACCCCTTTTCAAAATTCAGGTAGTCTCATCGGACGTGGAGAACCCTCGTCATGAGACCCCTTTTCAAATATCAAACAGTCTCATCGGACGTGGAGAACCCTCGTCATGAGACCCCTTTTCAAAGTCAAAACACATGGTAGATACCGCCTGAAGGGTCAAATCAAAGGTAGATACCGCCTGAAGGGTCAAAATGATGGTAGATACCGCCTGAAGGGTCAACTCAAGGTAGAAACCGCCTGAAGGGTCACATGAAGGTAGAAACCGCCTGAAGGGTCAACCAATGGTAGATACCGCCTGAAGGGTCAACACAAGGTAGAAACCGCCTGAAGGGTCAAATCAAAGGTAGAAACCGCCTGAAGGGTCAACTCATGGTAGAAACCGCCTGAAGGGTCAAACCAAGGTAGAAACCGCCTGAAGGGTCAAACCAAGGTAGAAACCGCCTCAAGGGTCAACTTATTGGTAGATACCGCCTTAAGGGTCAACACGAGGTAGATACCGCCTTAAGGATCAACACAAAGGTCTGATCCACCATACGGATTAAAATCTCTAGCAAATCCCAAAGCGTGGGGATGCGCTTTCCTTAGGTTCCTACCAATTAGGAATCCCATAATGGTATGACCTACCATACAGGTCAGAGCTTAATCTCCCTAGGATTTTCTGTGACGAGTCCTAGGCATCTTCTTGAAAGTTGTCGCAACCGGCATCATCCGACAGGTGAGCTTCAGGTAAGCCTCTCTCACTACGGCCCATGTTCAAATTGTTAGAGCAAACCGGGGATTGATTTGAGCTTTTATCAATAGGCTTAAGGATCCGATGTCATAACATTTCTTCTCTCATTTTCCCAGTTGAGTCGGTTAGGAATCAGGTGCCACCTTATCTTTGAGAGAAACCTCTAACGAGATTCCTCTCAAAGA
This sequence comes from Rhodomyrtus psidioides, assembly GCA_021437785.1. Taxonomy (NCBI): domain Eukaryota; kingdom Viridiplantae; phylum Streptophyta; class Magnoliopsida; order Myrtales; family Myrtaceae; genus Rhodomyrtus; species Rhodomyrtus psidioides. The sequence goes on along the minus strand of JAILYB010000162.1, from coordinate 912,183 downwards.
GGGGCAGCTGTTGACACCTGATTTTTTACCATTTATTATTGTGATTTTTATTCTTTAAAATTAATTAAAAATATCAAAAAATGTCATAAAATCATAAAATCAACTTTGGAAGCCTTGGTTTAGCCTTAGGAACCAATTTTGAACAAAAAATATTTTTCGGTATTTTTAATATTTTTCGAGTTTATTTAATTATAAAAATACCCAAAAAATCAGAAAAATACCATTCGTGGTCAGAAAAATACCCAAAAATATTCGATAATTTTGTTTTAATTTCCTCTTCAAGTGTGTCACTTTAAATCTCAAAAATTCGGCTCGGGTCACTATGTTCCTTCACAAACATAAACCCGAACCGAGCCAAAAAAAAAAAAAAAATCCTTTTCGAGTCTTTTAGTTTTCAATTCTCACTTTCTATAAGCTATGACATTGGATTCTAAAGTTTTAAAGTGCAATTAGGTCAATTTGCCCTCCAATTTAATCAATTTTTACCAAAAGGGCTTAATTGCACATTTTTCTTTCAATTAGTCCCCGGTTTCACGGATGTATACGTATGCTCTATGTATTTATACGTCATACGTATTTATACGTTATGCATATTTGTACTGTTTGGTAACCTCTTTAACTCTTGTAATAATAATAATGGTTATTATTTTTAACACCTTTGTTAGTGCCTTTTTTTTAGCATTTTTGTATTGTGAGTGCTATTGCTAGTGCTATTTTTAAATAGCATTTTTGTATTATAAATTGTGAGTGCTATTGTTAGTGTTATTTTTAAATGACATTTATTTATCATAAATTGTGAGTGCTATTGTTAGTGCTATTTTTAAATGGCATTTATTTATCATAAATTGTGAGTGCTATTATTAGATAGAATTTATAATTGTTAGTGCTATTTTTAAATAGCATTTTTGTATTATAAATTGTGAGTGCTATTGTTAGTGCTATTTTTAAATAGCATTTTTGTATTATAAATTGTGAGTGCTATTGTTAGTGCTATTTTTAAATGTCATTTATTTGTGAGTGCTATTTTTAGATAGAATTTATAATTGTTAGTGCTATTTTTAAATACAATTTATTGGAAGGTATTTTTGGCTATAAAAGGATGGCAAGAGTTTTGAGGTTGAGGGGGGAGACATTTTGTAGAGTGTGCAAATTTTTGAGAGCTTAGAGAGAAGATCACAAACACTCTCTATATTCTCATCATCTTGAGTGAGCAAAATATACTAAGTTCGGAATATTGATTCCGCATATTGCTAGCACAATTGTTGTGGAGTTATTAGTCGTCTCCCCGTTCGTCAATTGGTGGTGCGTCCGAACTAGATGCCTAACACTTGTGGAGGCTGAGATCGAAGAACATCGAACCGACACCTCCGTTCAAGCACGCTACGAGAGGTAATCTATTTACTCCCTTTGAGGCTTTGTGATTTTTTTTCGATTGAAATGCACGAAGTACGCCTCTGGAGATACATGTATGGGTTGTTATTTATTTCCGCTACGTGTTACGTGGATCCCAACAGTGGTATCAGAGCCAATCCTTAGGCGTTTTCGTGCATTTAATTGATTTTTGTAATTTTTGCAATACTATGGTCAATATGTATTAACGAATTGTTCGTCTTACATGGCTAATGGAGGTTGATTGTTTTTATATGATAAATTAATCAACGTAGCAAAAATTGAGACTAAATCAATTTTGAATCGAAAATTTATGGCTATCTTATTTTACGTAAAAATTCTGAATATGATTCAACGTAGAATTTTTATTGTGCCTTCCTAAGTTTTAAATTGTGAATTTATTACTTACGTGGAAGGGTGGTGATCATGGAAAAATCCCTAATCAATGTGATTGATGTATATATGAATGTATGATGATTATTTATATATTTGGGGTTGTAATTATTAAATGGAGGCTGCGTACTCCTTTTATTTTTCATGTAATCTTTATTTTTAGCATAGACAATTGTTGATGTAAATGCTACGAGGATTACGTGGGGGAGCCTTTTAAGTCGGCGAGCTCTTTGGGGCCCAATTCTTGAAGAGTTCAAGAAACCAAGAAGAAGCGAAGAGCGGCTCTCCGTTATTAAAATATTAAAATGATTAAATGTGGTCTCATTGGCTCGAGACCCATTAAATCATAATTCCATAATCACCACGTAGGATAGATGTTTATGTGATTGACATCTATTTATTTATTATGATTACGTGAGCATGTTAAACTGGTTAATGTGCAAAGTCAGACTTACCTCACCCAAAATTGCGCCTGCATGAAATCCTAGTTAGGAAAATCACTCGCGTTAGGTACCGAAAGGGCGTTGGTAACGACACCAGCGTAACCAAGTCCCCGAACCCAAAAACTCTGGTTCCGTAGAACTGATCGATCTCTCCCAATCGATCAGTAAGGTTTCCGGTCTACCCTCCAAGAAAGACCGGTGGCGACTCCAAATGCATGCACAAGTTGCACATGCCACCACGACCACACTAAGGTCGAAAGCGATCGACTCTTATCGTCGAATCCTTCTGAAAAATACTCCCGCCGCGATTTGGTATGGGCCTGGGAGGGCCCGCGCCGATCCAAGACCCGCAATCGGTAATCCATTAGCCGCGTCCGCTTTCGGACGGGTCGCGACAACTGGGTGAGGTAAGATTCCTCCGTCGAGAGATTTATGAGAAATGAAATCCATATGGAATCTTTGGAGAATTGGAATGAGTGGCGAATCGACTAGGGTCGATGAGAGTTGTTGAAACTTGAAGTTTCCTAGAATTGATGGATTATTATAGATGAATTGTGGGAGATACCCCATGAGAGTTGTTTCCTTGATGAAATGGACTCAGGAATAGATGTAACCCGAAGGGGTGATTGAACGCGAAGAGTCTCTAAAGGCTTGAGTCAAGTTGACGATTACGCTGATAGAGGCGTTCATGTTTGGAATTGAAAGAGTCGAGAGAATCATAATGACGTGGCGTAAAAAGGGAATTTGAGGCGTAACAAGGCGATCTGAAGTAAGCATTGTATGTAAGCTGTGACAGTAGGGCCATATGAGCTAGAACGCTTAATGTGTGATTGGAGTTGGTTTGCGAATGTCCTCGCGACAAAATTTGGAAAATCTTGTTTGAGTGAGAGAAGATATTGAGTCTGTATTTACCACAAGAGAATAAGTTAGTACAAAGAGATTCCCGATGGGAATAAAGCAGGAGGCAACGCGAATGAGTGAAATTACTTATGAGTATGAAAGCGTAGCTGGTATAAAGAGAGACCTCGCAAGTTAGGGGAATTATACGAGGTTGAGAATTGAGAATTGTGTAATTGGTGATAGAGGGACAGATTTTCCCTCGAGAAATAAGAGGTTCAACTTTTAAATTTGAAGTTTGTCAATTGACGAGTTGACGACTATTGGAAACACCTAGCCTGAAGGCTAGAAGGGAATTGAGGTATGGCCATGATCGAATCCTGATACTTAAAGGGTTATGGGAATGAATAGAACCCTTGAAGTCCCATGGACGAAAGTATAAATCCGGTATCGAAAGGGAACTTAAAGAGATGATCTTATCGGAAAATTTAAAGAGAGAATTATGGTGTCCCTTGAGGTGGCACAAGAATGTGTCAAGATTGCCTTGTTACTATTGATGGAATGGACTGAAAGAGTGGGTTAACCTAACATGTGATTAAGCATTAGAAATGCCGACAAGAAAGTAATTATGAGCTTGTTTAAGGAGCCGAGAAGGCTGTGACTCGATTTGGCTAATGGCGTGCAAGTTGATAAAGCCCATGAATCTTTGATGGTATGAAAGGACGTATGAATGAAGTGATTTGCCAAATGGTTTGGGCTATAAAGAGTGCATTTTGGCGAAAGTTTAGTAATAATGGTGACAGACAAATGAAAGAGACGGCGTGAATGCTTAAGGGTAAACTGCCAACAGATGCATGGATGTCGAAAGAGAACAGAGAGAAGTAAATACAGATTGAGGACTGAAGGGAACAAGTCATGGGGAAAGGCGAATTTTGTCGGAAAGGACAAGTAAAAATGACAAGTCATGGAAGAAGTTATCTGAAAGAGTAAGGTAGCGGTGATGCGACCATGCTCAAAAGACTATGTGGATAAGAAGGTGGCAAATTTCGGGGACGAAATTTCTTTAAGGGGGGAAGAATTGTGACATTCTGAATTTCCGCCCCTCGAGGCTTGAGATATGAAATAGAAGCTTAAATTGACATTAGAAAATGAAGAATTTCAAAATTGGAAAAGGATTTGACATCGTCTCACCAATGGCCATTTAAAATGAGAAAAACAAAATTTCGGACGAAAAGTGGTAGATTACTGTTTTGCCCCTCAACCTATTACCCTTGCCTTAAGATTGTATGAAGGGAAAAATGGTCATTCAAGGACCCCAAGAAGCTGCCGAAAATTTGAGATGCTAGAGTCAATGGAAGCCAATGCTTAAAGGGCCAATAATTGGAGCCAATGCCATGTGTCATCCTTTGGCTAAATCAAGCATTAATGGCATTAAATGAAATATTGACAAAATGGCCTCAATTATTTGAAGGACATCTCCCCTAGCATCAGATTGGTTGTGGCCCTCCTTCTCTCCCCCATTTTTGCTTCATTTTCCTCTCCATTTCCACTCTAGCAAAACTGCTCCAGAAAGACAGTTTCTGTGCTTGCTGTTCGGAGAGCTCGAGCATGCTTTCCCGGTGGTCTTTTGAGGTGATTCGACTTCTACAGTTAGATATATGTGTCCTTGAAATTTTCCCGCTGGTTTCGTGATTTTAGGAGGTCTGGTTGATTTATAGTGATTTTTGGAAGAAAAGCGGACGGATTCCGCGCGAGCTGAGAGAAGGTTATGGTTTATCCTCTTAGAAATTCCAAATGACCTCAAACTTTTTGTGAGATCTTCATAACATCTAATACTCATGTTGGATGAGATTTGGTCACAAGTTTGGTGGTTTTAAAATAGATTTTCATGGCTGATTGTGGGTGACCAAATTTGGACAGATTCTGACCTTTTGCGCGCCGAAAGGGAACGGGGTGAACGGAAGACCAAAAGAGATGTTTTTGCTCCAAAACTCTTGGTGAGCCTCCTTAACACATATATTGAGATCTTAGAGAGATTATTTTGTGAAAAATTGGAACATAGGGTTGAGTTTTGGATGGAAATATGTGATTGGAATCAAAACAGAATTTGTTGTGTTGCTGTTCTATTTTGGGTGAACTTGATGGGGGTTCTTTGATGGATATTTTTACTTCAAAATGACTCAAAAGGCTACTTAAGGTGTTGATGAAGATGTTAATGGGAATTATGTGAAGTGGATTGAAAATTAGAAGTGATTTAAGGGCTGTTTAAGTGAAAAACGTGAAGGGCCGACTAATTCGCTCACAACGCGCGCTGATTTTGAATTGAGCTGTTCTAAGTCGTCCGATATCCGAATTGAGCACCGTTTTCGCCCACGCATCCGTAAGATCTTGAAGTTTAAGATCATGGAATTTTTTTTCTCAAAAATTCAGTAGAAAAATTGCAATTTTCGTGAGTTTGAAGCTGGTCGTGGGGCTAAGAAAAGGGCAGATTTGAGAAAATGAAGTTTATGATGAGTTACCTTTGATAGGACGATACTTTATATGCTTATGGTTATTGATTCAACACTGTAATGACATGAGAATAAGGTGTTGTGTATGTTATTAAAGTATTGGCGCGATGGAAGTGAGAATTGATGGAACTTTTATTTTAAATGGATGAATTTCCTAGGACGGCTCGTGAACTTGGGTTGGCCATACGCTTGTGGAGTTGAGGAAGGCCGATTGGCTAGGGCCTTTGCTGATTGCTTAAGGTAAGTGTTTTCTAATCCTTTCTCTGAATGCCTGGACTCAGCTGGATTATTTATTGAGTGAAATGAATGCCTGGTAATTCTTATGAACTGAATCGTGAATGTTGTGATGGCATTGTGAATCCATTGAGTATGGTGATGGCATTGTGATGATGAGAAAGGCGTGAGGATACCATTTGGTCTAGTGAGACCTCGGCGGTATCGAAGAGTGATAAAATTGAATGAAATCGTGAGGATACCATTTGGTCTAGTGAGACCCTGGCGGTATCGGAGGTTGGTAAAATAAAATAGAAACGTGCGGATACCATTTGGTCTAGTGAGACCCCGGCGGTATCGGAGAAATGAATGACCATGGCTTGGTGCCCCTTTTGCATCGTAATTGGCTTGGTGCCCTGATGCAAATGTATGGTCAAAGTACTTTGTGACATTGAGATTGAAAATGTGAATGCCATTTGGTCAAGTGAGACCCCGGCGGCATGGAGTAGCTGTAAGCCTGGAGTGTAGACAGCATTTGGTCTAGTGAGACCCCGGCGGTGTCAGGTGGCAGGAGTGGCCAGTGGAGTATGTGGATGGTTGAGAAAGAGGCAGTTGTGGCATACTTGAATATTTGTGCTTGGGTATGAGACCCTGTGATTGAGCATGATTGTTTATATTGAATGTCATGTCTGTAATTGATGTTGTCTTGTGAGATGCCTGGTGCCATTGCATTGCTTGTTACTCTGCATTTTGAAGGGCATTTGTGTGTGGTCTGGTAGGACTGGTATTGAGGTATAGGGCTAGGTTTCACTTGCTGAGATATATATATCTCACCCAGTGGGGGATTAACTTTTTCAGGTCATTGAAGGCGGAAGTACATGCGAGTTGAGGATGAGCTCTCAATGGAGTAATGTATTTAATGGTTTTATGATATTTGTGGCCTTAGGAATTGTATATGAATCTTGAGGATTTAGTAATTGAATTATGGGTACTTGCCTGTCTTAACTTAGGAAGGAGAAATTTAGAAATAAGAGAAGTATACCCTTTGTCCTGAGTCATCTCATTGTAATTTGTATGGAGAAAGTTTTATGGCCGCTGCGATATCGTTTCTTTGTGAAGTTGTTTTTATGATTGGCCGATGGATCCTGGGAGATAACTGAAGATCAACGACGTGGTGGGATGATCGCGTGCTCGATGGGTTCGGGGCGTGACAGAACCACTATAAACCCTCTGTGCAGTCTTCTCTATCTCTACTCTGATCATATTATATAAACTGTGATAGAAGAACTGCACACGAACTGTTTATATTGTTATACTGTGTTGCCATCGTCTGAGACGTTATAAAAACGCATGTGCAATTGATATTTCGCGAAAAAATTTTAAATTGCACTATAATCACATATTCACCCCCCTCTAGGCGATAACGCTAGCCACAACAGACGGCGGCAGCAGGTGGCGGCAATTCAAGGTGATAAAAAAAAAATTAGTTGCATTTTGCAAAAATCATTTAACCCAAAGTACCTCTAGAGGTACGTTGAACTAAAGGACTTTAGAGAGCATTTGAGATGCAATTGCATCTTCCTAAAGTGAGTTAAAAAAGTAGCCAAACATCATTTGCATTTGGCTAAGGGACTTTAGAGCTCCACTGCTTATCTTAAATGCTAAACCAAATATGGCCTCAATTGACAGTTATGGTGTATTTCTTTCAATCACGTTGTCAATCGTGTCTCTCACCTTTTTGCTTGTACTTTCCATCCTCTTTCCTCTCATGTATCATCAAAACATTCACGTCTATGTCGGCAGTGTCACATTAGCGATTAAATTAGCTGCGTGAACTGAATTGACACAAATGCAAAAGATTTATGACTTAATTGGTAAAAAAAAATTGTGACTGTATTGTTACAATCACAATAAATTTAGAACTTTTTTGTTGATTAGAAACGTACTTTTTAGATTCTTCCTCACATAAGGAATTGTATTTAGTAAGGTTCATCCTCCTCGTTTGAACATACTTTGGTTAATCCTAATAACATGAATCAACCACAAATTTCAAGAGAGCGTGCCGGCGGTCTATTAGCATCACATGAGATGCTGGGAAATGAAGAGCACTTGGAACACGAGTACACTACAGCTATATTGTCTGGCCTGGCCGGGTCTTGCAAAGCAGCCTTTAAGGCTGCGTTTGGTAACATTTCTGTTTCTGGGAACATATTTGGAACAGAAACATTTTTTTGTGTTTCTGTTCCCGACTACGATTTTTGGGAACAGAAACGTGTTTGGTAACGTTAAAAAAAAAAACACTTTTCTCCCCAAAAGAAAAGATTGGCGACGACCGATGGACGGTGGCGGCGGCGACCGGCGGACGACAGCGGCGGCGACTGGCGGAGGCCGGCGACCGGCGGTAGGCTACCGGCGGCGGGCGACCTGCGGCGGGCTACCGGCGACCGGTGGCGGGCGACCGGCGGCGACGGCTGTGACCGGCGATCGGCGGCGACGACGGCTGTGACCAGCGAACGGCGGAGGCGGCGGCTGTGACCGGCGGTCGGCGGGGGGCGGCGACCGGTGACGGCGACCGGCGGCGGGCGACTGGCAGTCGGCGGGGGGCAGCGACCGGTGACGGCGACCGGCGGCGGGCGACTGGCAGTCGGCGGGGGGCAGCGACCAGTGACGGCGACCGACGGCGGGCTACCGGCGGCGACCTGCTGCGGGCGATCGGCGGCGACCTGAGGTGGGCGACCGGCAGCGGCTGTGACCGGCGGCCGGCGGGGGCGGCGGCCGGCGGCGGGCGACCGGTGGCGGCAACCGACGGCGGGCGACCGGCGGCTGCGGCAACCGATGGTGGCTGTAACCGATGGCCGGCGGCGGCGACAGGCGGCGCCCATAGAGCGTTGGACCAAAAGTGTTCCAGAAACAAAAAATCATGTTTTTTTTTCTTTTTTAAGGACCAAAAGTGTTCTTTTTGTTAAAAGTGTTTTTCGGAACACTTTTGGAACATTTTTTTGCCAAACGTGTTTCTGTTCCAAAAGTGTTCCCAGAACACTTTTGGAACAGAAACACATTCCCTGAAGCGTTGCCAAACGCAGCCTAGAACACTTTTGGAACAGAAACGCGTTCCCTGAAGCGTTGCCAAACGCAGCCTAGAACACTTTTGGAACAGAAACGCGTTCCCTGAAGCGTTGCCAAACGCAGCCTAAGGCACTAGCATCGGGAGTTTCTGATATGTCAATGCTCCACATCTGATCCTCCCCATTTCCTCATGTGGCTCTCTGCTTCCTCAGCCTGAAACCCGACGGAGCATTGATTCCCAAGGCAATAATTCTGGATTTACAAAGCTTGTCGAAGAAACTAGAGCCGTACAAACAGAAGAGAACGAAAGGCGACATGCCGGATGATGAATTGGCGATGTTCCATGTTTATATCGAAAGGGAACGACAGAACTTACAGCTCTGTTCCAGTTGGTCCTGGAGGTGACAATTACAAGGATGATAGTTTGCAGACAGGTGCCTCCGATCATTCCCGACCAAATCCCCTGCAATCGTGGAGGTGAATGCGCGCGGGTTATTTGGGAAAGAATCAAAACCAAATGAATTGAAATTAGTGTAAAATTTCGTTCGACTTTCTTGTTGCTATCCTTGAGGAGCTGTCATGTTATTAGCCACGGGCCGAAGGCCGAACATTCTCTTTTCTTCAAATTTTAATGGCAAGAGACAGAAACTTCTTAACACGGAAACCGGACACTGGCTGCCCCATAAACATGTGATAATTTGTCACCAGGCACCGGACAAGTCGTTCTTAGATGTCTTGCTTCGTAATATCTCAGATGACATGAAAGCTGGTTTGGTTCCATCATGTCCTAATAGTCCAGTGTAATTCGACGAGCACTCACCATCGCCCCAAAACCGAATGTGAAGCCGAGGAGGATGCCAGCTGGCAATCCAATGATATAGTAGCATCCGATATTGATGTATGCAACAAGAGATTGCCATCCGGCGCCGACAGCAACACCTTCACGACCCAGAAGAAGTAGTACGAGACATTGAAGAACGTTATTCAGAATAAACATTAAGCATGTGGGTAATGCACATTTGCCCTGGATGGACATTTTTGTCTTAAATATGACAACTCTGCGCCTCTAATTTTCCTTTAAAACCGAGAATTGAATATTTACACTTGCTTTGCCCTGTCATTGTAAAAGATTGAACATCGATCGTGTGCTAGTGCTTACCTGATAACACTGGTTGGAGACTGTTTAGGAGAACTGTGAATCCCAGTAAGATGGCAAGCTTCGTCGTTTCAGCCGCGACAGCTTCGCTGCTTGTGAAGAGATAAGGAAAGTAACCGCTAGTGGCGAACACGGCGGCCATGGCAATAACTCCTATAGCCACTGATGTTATTGAAACAACCATCACTGCAAATTTTGCCGCTTGAGCATTGCCGGCTCCTAGCTCATTCGATACTATCACACTAGCAAAGAAAATCATGGCTGATTCTCATATATCTAACGAAATTTCGAGAAGCGACGTACTATTTCATTGCACGAGCAAGTACTTAATGGTCAATAATACAAATCACATGAAATCTTGTTCTGGGGACAGAGGGAAGGGAGTAAGAACCTCACCTTATCGCGGCATTGAACCCAACTGCGATCATCATATCCCATTCGTTTATGCTCATGCTGTTCACATCGAATTCTACTTTTTACCCAATTCGTCCAGATAGATTGTCCTACTGAAATTTTACCGGAAAAGAGAATACGTCGTCCTACCATATAGAGATGGCATCAACGGTTATAAGAGGGTTCGGCAGACGTTCGACGATCACCAACAACACCATGAAGTACCACAGCTCCAAGCTGCAATCCAATTTCGAACACCATCAATTCCACACTTTGGACTCAGTCGAACACCCATTGGCGAGCATATGTAGGAATCAGCATACCATGACATCACAGCGGAAGCCAAGGAAAGCTTCACAAATCCCCACAAATCTGCAAACGCGAGCCAGGAGAACCCGCTCCAAGCACTGTCCGACTTGGTGATGAAAATGTACAGCAGCTGGGCCACGACGATGAGCCACCACGACATGTCAAGAGTGATCGCCGCTCCGACTATGCCGCCACCAAGTTTCAAAATCACCAGCCAGCTGGATATCGCGTATAGCACCAGGACAATCACCGAGATCCAAGCCATCACCAAAACCTTTCTTTGCGCTTGCAGAAACTTTTGTATTGGGAAATGGAAAGCGGAAGCGAACAGCTGTGGGAGCATCCACAGCACGAACTGACCTGCACCGTGGGGAGGACATCTGATTAATAAAAGTAGGACGAATTCCTAAAAGAAGTAGCGTAATGCTAAACTATAACTGGAACTTCTTGATGCACAGACAACAGAGCACTGAGTACAACCATAGTTTGACTAAGGTCCAAGAGGCCTGTCATCCTTTCTAGGAAAGATCAACTATGCTACCTATAATGCAACTCTGCCAGTTGCAAGATCACCACGGCTCGGGACGACTCTTCTCTAGTTCGTTGCGTTGGATAGAGTCCTTGTGAATATCTTTTTGTTGTAAGATTCGGGATGCGAAAGAAAATCATTCGAGGAGGGGAAAAGATGAATGTTGCCGAAGAGACTAACCGGCAGCTTCGGAGATCTCGGCAGTTTCACCGATGAGCTCAAGAATGGGAGGAGCGAAGACGTATACGGGGACCAAAATGCAAGCTGTAGTCAGCAAAATCACCCAAGATCTCTGCATGTACACCCCCAACATCCGGATCCGTCCCGATCCAAACGCTTGCCCGCACAGCGTCTCCGTGGCACTTCCCATCCCCCACTAAATTCAACCACATTCGAAACATAGAGAATAAGAATCAAACCAAGCCATTATTCTCACACAATGATGCTGAGTTATCAGAACGTGTACACACATATTGAACACAGCACGACTTGAAAAAGAAATGGGGCACTTTTCGAGTCTGAACCTCGTATCAACAGTAAAAAATAAAGACCGGAATATCAACCATGATGCTGGAGGCTAAGCTGCCAACAACGAAGCTCCCGATGGAGGCAGCAGCAAGGTCGATCTCGCTGACATGGCCAATAAAGGTCAGAGTCAGTGCGCCGAGCGAGTAATGCATTACAGAGGTGAAGATGGTGGGGCCGGCGATCTTCCATAGCTTCCCGGACTCGCTCCCAAACTGTCTGAAGACGCTCACTCTCTTCTCCCCTTCGATGCCATTGTCGTCCCTGTGGTTGTGCTCTCCTAGAAGCGGTGTGCCTGTGGCCATTGCCTCTCACCACCCGCGGGTTTGGCTCGTTCTTCAGAGACAAGTGTCCATGGACGTTGTCTCTGCTCAACAAAGACTGGTAGTAATGCGTTTGAGAGTAGGTTCGGTGTCCGCATCGTTCTGGTCAAAAACGTGCGTGAAACAAGAGTTCTTGAATCTGAGAAAAGGTGCAATGAATAGAAAAACGCATACGTGAAGTTAATTTGCTGAGGAACTAGCGTAATGCTCCATGACATCAAATACAGCACCAGTTCCGAATCCGGACAGAGACTCTTCGTGCCATTCGTTAAAACAGAAACTTTTCTTTTCTTTATTCCTTTATTTTTCAAAAAGAAATTTGAATAGATATCTCATTTTTATTCTTCATTTAGCTCGATGACCAAAATCAGATATATGTATGAGTGAAAGAAAACAGCTTAGAAATCAGCATTAAAAAGACTGAGTCTCATTTCCGAAGGAAACTTATCAAAAAAAATCGTAAATATATTACAATTGTGTCAATTTAATAATCAAGATAATTTTTTTTTTGATATTATAGATGACTTTATAATTAATTCTAATTGAATAGACTAATGGGGTATTTTTTTACAGTAATTTTAGGCAATAAAAAGAGAGAGAGTGAGAATTAAATACTAATCGATTTGAAGTGTTTAGTCACAAAAAGAAAGAAGTGGCTAGTCCCCGTTCCCAAAAGGTCTTCTATTGTAGGGCTGTTGCATTGCTTCCCAAGCCATCTCAAACTTGAAGAAAAATCAATTTTAAGTATGATAGTTATTTCAAAGATGGAGATCTTGCTAGGACTCCTGTGCTTGTAGGAACGGGGTAGGCATTAGCAGCATGCTTAGGTAACATTTGGCACCCACAAATTCCTTTCTATATAACATAAAGTTATTTCAACGTTATTATCCTATATTTACTCTTGCTTTTTTGTGGGTAAAAGAGAGAGAGAGAGAGAGAGTGTGTGTGTGTAATAGTACAATTTAGGTTCTCAGGCAATTGTATTAGAACCACTAGTTACATTATGTACGATTCTATTTGGAAGTTACAAGTATTTTGGATCATACAAAAAGTCAAAAGTAAGATTTTAAAGGCCACTCTGACATAAGTTAAAAGGAGAAGAATAAAAAAAAAAAAAATAGCTCATCGCCACCCTCCCTATTATAATTCTGAATGCTATGGTTGGCAATTTAGCTGCGAAGGGCCGAAGGCCGGAGGCAAGGTCAAAGCCAACGTGTTCGGCGATGAGAATGACGGTGTTGACACATAATTTTATTAGCCTTGTACTTTACTTTTCTTTGAAAATAGAATAGATCAATTCGTGTAAATATGCTCATTGTGCTTGATAAAAAGGAAAAAAATGAAAAGGAAAACAAAGCAACAAAAAAAAAAAAGAATGTCAGATTGAGTCACTGAGCGAGACAATAGTGGAAAAGGGAAATGACCACGCCCCGGTGGCAAGAGGATAGCTGCAAAACAAATTGCAAATAGATAATATCTCAGAATATCTACTATGGAGAATATATAAGAATATTGTCTATAGCGGAGGATTTCTAAGAATATCTATAGTAGAGAATATCATCGAATATATGAGAATATTATCTACACCAAGAGATAATATCTGTAGCAGAGAATATTGGATACGACAGAGGATTATATTCGCATCAGAGGATAATATTTGCAGCAGAGGATGAGAGTAAGTTGAAACTAAAAGATATGCTGCACAGTTCATATGCATACGCTGCACCTAGGGGATCTCGATTGAAAAACCAAGGATCAGAGCACCTAAAACAAAAAAGAATGATGACTAAAGATCGTGAAGCAAGTTGTAGAGGGCTTCCAGTAGCAAAAGACAAGTAGCAGCTTGATTCAGCCAATTCCCAAGAAATCGCAAATCACCGAATTGGCTACCGACAGAGGCGAGGGGACTTGCAGTAGAGAATCTTTGGTACAACAGAGGAGAATGCTGACTAAGTGCAGATAGCACGCTAGAGCAGAAGAATTTACAGCAAAACATATGTTGCAAAAGGAATCGAGAGAGCTAGTTGGCGTGAAGATTGGTTGCCAAGTTCGGCTGAAGGACTAGAGCGGAAGAATGTTCGCAGCAGAAAATAATATCTGCAGCAGCGGATAAGATTTGCAACAGAGAATGTCATCATATATTTGCAGTGGAGAATCCACAACAAAAGGCAATATTTGAAGCAGAAGTTGCAAGCGCAAGTTGTAACTAGTTCAAGCTTGTTCCCGAGAAGTTGAGGAGCCAACTATTGGCTGCCAAGAGAGGAATTTGCAGTTAGAGCACATGAGATAAAAGGACTGATGACCAAGGAAAGATGGAGATTAGTTGAAACCAAGTTAAAGCCACAAGTTGGAGATGATGTGGCGAGTCTTAGAGGCTGATTTGAGTGGCTATCAAGTGGGAACAGCAGAGAATTAAAAAAACCTGAATTTGAGGAGGTGATTTGGGGAGTATCAGTTGGCAAGGTTAGTTTGTCCTCGGTTAAGTTGGGGAGGAGAGTGGGAGAGAGAGAGTGAGAGGGAGGAAGAGAATTATCAAACCTGAATTTGAGGAAACGAAATTCTTGAGCATTCTGTGCTAACAATCGAGATCGGATTAGATATGGTTTAGACTTATGCTTTTGGGAAAATTGTTCATGGCTGCTACATTATAACGAACCGAGTTGACTATATTCCAATTGAATTGTCAATAAGAAAACCGTACCTTGGCTGTTCTTGTGTTTATTTTTGGAGCATTCTTTGCACTACATGACATGCACTACATGACATACATCACCCTTACGCGTGTGGTCTCGACCTTGGTGCTGGATGTGGCGGTGAGAGTGGCTCACGTTGAGGAAAAATATGTGAGCATTTTCGTCAACATTGATGGCCAAAGAGAGGGATCGATTCCGCACGAGTTTTTCGCCGCGGATGACGGAGGGGAGGGTGGTACTACGGGAATAGGAGATGGTGCCACCGATGGAGCTGGGGGAGGAGAGGGGTCGGGCGCGGCTGCATGCCTGATCACCTAGTTCTGGTTAGATGTCTTTAAGTTTCAATATAATGGGTAAAATGTGTGGTCATTTTAGAAATCAATTTTTTAGGTATCGAAAGAGCGTTAATTAGATAATTAGCGTAAATAAATCCCCAAATCTAGATGCTCTCGTTGCATAGAAATTGAGATAATACTCATATATCTCGATTGATTTCTAGCTGACCCCAAAGGCTAGTGACGGCTCTTAATGGTATGAAATGTTAAATGTTGCGCGAGGTAAGATTAAGGAGAATCTGCGCCTAAACTGATAGGTAATACCTCTAAACCTAAACGATCCTCCAGAGGGAAAATGATGTCGCGATAGACGGGAAAAAGGATCGGGCACGGGTTCCTTATCAGGATCCCGTAGATGTTCAGGTTCTCGCTGAATGAACGTGTCTTGATTCATCAGCATGACACACTGCACAATCTCGCTAGTGAACCGTTGCAGGAGAAATCTCGAGTGGTGTTGCCTCAGATCCCCCAACTATGCCTAGCCGACCGTGGGATTTGCACTAGTTTCTTAATGAGAAAATTATATTTGCAGATGCATATCTAAACATGAAATTAGAAAATACCATTTTAACGGAAAATCAGAACATTAGATCCTTTCGAAAGAAAGTATATAATGTTGGGAAGCTGGCATGTACGACCCCCCTCTATTAAGTTTAAATCCAGATAGGGAAGTTGTCATTAAATTTATTTTTGCTCTCACAGGACGTGTTAAAGGAATTGAAATATGCTTGAAACAAATTTGAATGGTTGTCTTAGAAGATTGAGATTTATTCTTAGTTAGCCTTTAGTGGGAACGAATTTTTCGGGATAATTCAATCGCGTAAATGAACTCATGGGAGGAAAGAAAAGGTGATAAAACTTAGGGCATGTTTGACAATGTTGGGGTTTTTTTTTTTAGTTTTTCTTTTCTTTTTCCCCAAAACAGAAATATGTGTGTATATCTGTTCTGAGGAATAGATTTAAAAAAAGAGAAAGAAAAACAATTTTTTTCCCATATTAAAATATTGCGAGCAATTATCCACGCATAGGAAAAGAAATAAAAATAAAAAATAAAAAAAATTGGGAGGATTTCCCAGCAATTGACAGAAAAATCATGTTTAATGATTGCGAGTTGTACGAATCTTTAATTTTAAATCTGGAGAAATACGTAAACAACGATCTTATTTTTTTGTTTGATTGTTTGTTGTGTGTCAATTCACCTAAACCTAAACCATCTGCATGGACCAAAAAATAAATAAACCACCAGAAGAGAGAAAAATTTACGTGGTTCGGCCAATTTGACCTACATCCACGGATGAAAAGGAGCACATTCTCATTAAGAACCCAGAATTACAACATGGCGGCCGTCTAGATTCAATTGTTCCCTGGGAAACAAATAAGACCACAATCGCAAGACATCCCATCCCTACTTGAGCAACAAGTGGATCTGGTCCCGCTACCCTCCGTGAAGGCACGAACTCTTTTATCTTCTAGAAGTTTCTGCTGACTTCAATACGACCGAAGAACACACATTCAGATGGGATAAGGTATTGTTCTTTAAATCGAGTCGAGGTTGCACTCTCTCTAGCCAACCTACCTCCCATAGCTGCACTCCAGCAAAAATTCAATGGCCGCCACATTTCTGAGAATGGCCTTCCTCAACGGTTTTTCTCCAATTCTGAGGTTGCCACGATAGTTGCATAATCTGCACTAAACAAATGTTCTTGAGGTTGGCACGATAGTTCCCGAATTTTTATGGAAAGTCTCAACACCATTTACAAAACACATGCTATACAACTACCCTTGTGCTGCAGAGGCTCCTGCCAGTATGATTACAAACGTGACATTTGAAGAATGCTCCAAAACAAGTTTGTGAACAGTTATACTAACGATGGCTTGACAATATTTTCTTGCAATTAAGCCTGGCTCCGCAACCATAATACAAAAATTTACAAGTAAGAGCAAAATCCCTGGCATTTCACACCATCAACAATCCCCCAAAATTGCAAGAGATGATATAGTAACAAAGGAGCTGAGAACACAGATCAATGGACCTGGCTCCGAACAGATATGAAATCAGTAAGAAGGCCTGCAGCTAAGGTACATGCAAATAGAAGATCCCATCTTCCTCAAATAAACAGATAGAAATATGCAAGATAACCCTCTTCAGCCTCTTGTCATCCAAAGAAAAAGATAGACTAAGGCCAGCTAACCCAAAGATCTACCAGTGGGACTTACCGAGTTCATGTGTCCTGAAGATGTTTCCAAATCCGAACGTCCAAGTAAATCTCAAGACAGTAAACATATGGCCAAAAATATATGTTCACGGTCGAGATCGTATCGTGTATCGTGCACTTAACCAACATGTAAAAGGAAGAATCGTAGGAAAACAAAAACCCACGAATTCAGGTCCCTAGGAGGCTAAGGAGATACACCAAGACCTCTTCATCAGTACAAATATCTACAGGTGTGACTGGCATCTCAGTCAGCCCTCAATTTCTTCACCTCTTGATTTCCGACAGCACAAACGATATGGCCTTGCATGGTAAGCATCAATGAGAAGGAAAACGAGTAATACTAACACACTTAACTCCGGAAAACAGAAGCATCAAGTCCTCACGTATGCAGCTGATAAGTCCACAGGTGAGACTCCAATCCAAAGGTGTGAGTTTCGAAGATTCAAAAACCATTGTAACCAGAGCACTGTAGAGCCAAGCATTTTGCAAAGGAATGGATACTGGTGCCCATGATGAACAGCTTGCTACACCCCTAACAACTGCAAGCAGAAAAGCCTCTCAACCCACTCCCCTCAACTGAGCAACCTACCCTTTCCAGTTTATTGGTGGAATAAGCACATTTTTAAGACACGGTAGACAAGGACCCATTCTGGTTTCAAACCCATCCAAGTCCCCATTGAACAGTTCTTTATTGGGATCAAGCATGTACCAACGAGCAATTCGTTTCTCTTCCATAAGTCTGGTGTTAAAAGCCTCATCAACACATGACAAAGGCAAATTGACAAAGGTAAGACAAGGACAACATCCGATATGTGAACAAACAATTAATCTTGTGTTCCACGTGTCCCATGGGCTATAAAAGCCTCCACATTGGATTTGAAAATCATCTCCAAAAAAGGTTGAATTCTTAGGCATCACCGAATCTTCCAAAACAAGCGCTCTAGAAAACGAAAACCACATACGGGAACAAATATGACCGACATTATAATCAATCAAACCAGAAGGGCACAAATAAGGACTCTCTCGTGTCTTCTCAAGTTCATCAGACCTGAAGTCAGACCCTGCAAACAGCATCTAAACCAAGAATCTGACAATAGATGATTACTTGTGCCATGCGCGCATCTCATCTGAAGTCTCAGTTCCTCAAAGATCTAATAGACAGAGCAAATAAATGAGCCACCATAAAATTCACTCTTAAATGATATTCGAACTTCATCCAACCTTCCATAACAGGAATCTCTTCAATAATGCTTCCGGTGGATCAGTAATTCACCATATGGGGTCCATTATCAATCTAGTTAGATATTGGAGGAGAAGTGAAGAGAAAGGACAGATGGAGTTGCCTAGAGCAAGTGCAACCCTGCCATTTTATAGGCTGCAAACTGTAATCAACTTGAGAGTCCTAATCAAAGATCATAAAACCCTGCCATTTTATAGGCTGCAAACTGTAATCAACTTGAGAGTCCTAATCAAAGATCATAAACGAGACAAAGAGGCCCTGCCAAGTCTCAACCTCTAATCCATTAATGGCAAAATGTCAGAAGATGAAACTACAGGTCCAGCCAATATGAACGGGATCCCACCACTTGATGCCAACATAGGTTCTACCGCACAAGTTCTGCACATATCAATCCAATTTTCAAAATAGAAATCGAAAAAAAGCACACTAAAAAAAAAAAGCACAGAACAAGGGCAGTCACTAATGTGCGTCCTTAAGGCCCAACTGATTCAGAGAATCCAGCCCAGTATAATATGTCCAGTTGCTAGTTTAATGTTACTACCTCCTAGTGAAGAATCTCTGCCAGAAAAGAACCCAAAAAGTGCATATCAACGGGCCAATACTAAACACCAATGAGATAAAAGACACGGTCATCTTCCCTTCAAATTCATCCAACAAGGTAGCCGCCCAACTTTCAGAGCGAACAGCTGTCCAGATAAGAGTTTCGAGTGTGATACTGATAGAGCACATTGTAACCAATGAGCTGTGATAACATACCCCAAAGGCCATCAGGAGATGGTAAAAGAATCTTGACTTAAAACGTAGGAATTAGTTTAACAAAAGGCGTTCGACTGAGTCGAGGTACTTGGGTCCTGGAACAAGCTATGATACCATGTCAACCAAAGGCATTAGCATCACCTTAACTGAATGCTTATCAGGAAGCTATTTTTGATAAATATGGATAACCTATTCTCTGGTTAGTTGAAATCAAAGATGGGTTCTGCATGAAAGAAATGGCGACAAATCCAATTTTCACTGGAGCAAAAAGTTCTTGGACAGCAGCCAAAAGCAGCAGTCTCAATAACCTTGCTCGGACAGCATGTACCCACCAAGAGACATCCGTTCCCATTGAAAACGTTTTTGGTAGACAACAGTAGCAGAAGATACCCAATTCTCAGAGTAAATGGTCAAAGATATTGTGCAGTAGTGACCATGCTTCCATAGATACTGCTTTTCCCAATTGAAAAAATGCTCTTGAGGGGAATCCATATCTATGAGTACTTAAGGTGCGAAGAGTACAGACTGCAAAATACTGAAAATGCCTGAAGAACCAATTGAGTAAAATTTTAACAAAAAGCAATAAGAAGGATCAGATTATAAGAAATGAAAGCACAGCCCTCAAGATAAAAGAGGATTCCTATTGTTGAAAATTAGTATAATCCGTTAACTGAAAAGCATACCAAAAGATTTACTGGCAAAACAAAGGATGGAAATCAGATAAAAGGACTTGGTAATGGAAAAAAATACCCAATGTCCATGTGGCTGGTGGCCTGGTACTCATGCTTATAAAGCCAGCACACCTAACAAATCCATAATCAGAAACTTACCAATATATGGGAAAAAGTGAACAAAATGCCTGCAGAGGCATTCCTCCTCATTAACTTGGAAGAAATTCCAAGTTGATAAAAGTAGTTACATCTAGTCTGGCAAAAAAATAAAGCATAGATCTATGGTGAGGACTTCCTTCTCCTAGTGGGAGCACATAAATCCTCCTTCCTGATCTCTATGGCAAGGAGAGAGTTAGGGTTGGACAGCATATCAATAGGACGACTTAGTTTTACTACCAAGCAGAATCATCTAATGATCGAATTCCTTCAGCCGCGGATTAACACTCATTTATAGACTTATACAGAATTAAATTCTCAACTGGACAACTTATTAACTAAGAATCATATCAAGTTATATACATGCAGCGACTCTATACATAAGTTATATACATGCCGCGACTCTATACATTATTATAAACTAACAATTGAATTTCTTCTCAACAGATTAGTTCATGTTCTGCAGAAGCCAGTGGAATGGAGGTCTGCTGCGGATTAACGCTCATTTATATAGACTTGCCCAATTTCACATTAGAGATCATAGATTAGTGCCAGTCAATATAAGATCATAGATGAGTGCCAGTCAATATAAAAGGCAGTATATGGGAGCTTGGCTGGGGTATCAAAATCAGTTTGGGGGAAAGAAGAATACACCAACCAGTGCTGGGAAAAGTCAATATCTGTGTCTGACTGAATCTAAGATCAACCAGCTGTAACTGAGAATGGTTCAGCCATAGATGTATAGATGTTCAAGCAACAGAAGCATTGGCATCGACAAAGAAAGAAATCAGTTCGTCTCTTCTCATAACACTTTGACCGGATTAAGAACATAATCTGGGAGGAGCTACCAAGATGCTATCCAGGGAAAAAGGGTTGCTATCCAAGTTTTATAAGGTTCCAATAGCCTTCACGTGGATAGTTAGTAAAATCAAATTTCCATAAGGCCCAAGATTACTAGTTAGCAAAACATTCAAAATATCTCAAATTAGGAGACTTGACTTAGAACATCCACAATTAGATACCACAAATAAAAATCCAAGACTAGTTACAAGAAAATCTCCGCCTCTCATTGTGCAATCACAAGAATTTGTCGTCTCCATAAAATACAGATATGGCCCATGGACATCACTTCCCAGAGTTAGCACATGACACCTTGACCAAAATGATAACAAGTGCTATCTGCAAAATTATGCTTGATTTTTTGCCAGCCACAACTTTCTAACTTGTGCGAAGATACAAAGTCGCACAATTTGCATAACAAAGTGAGCAAATGACAATGAACAGAAATATGTTGAATCTAAAAATACAATTTCTTTGCAAGGTCTTCAAAAAAGTTAGTTTTTCTAGTCAAGTTCAACATCAGGTATAGCTCTAAAAACACGAACCCTACCTAAAGCAACATGTCCAATGCACCATCTCATTCAAAGAGCGTGCTTATAAAAGATGCAAAAACATCCACAAACCATCCACATCATGTGTCACGCGTCCCCACCCGAGCATCCTTGCAGATATAGTTTTGAAGGTACAAACTAAAGCCAGCTTCCTCAGAAAACGATGATAATAGAATATGAGTTTAGGAGAGAATGAACGATGAATCCATGTAGAGGGATCGAGCGAGCTCGTCTTCTAGTAACTCCATTCACCACACAAAATTTATATCAACTGGAGATTCAATATAAAGAGAATCCCTAAGAGAGAGCTTCTAGAGACTGCACCAAACGAACATAATATCTGCAATAAATTTCCCATCTCACAAGGTAGAACATCTGATAAGTCGAACTGCCGTCGATGTGTGCCCCAAATGACCAAGCAAAGCAACAACGAGACTTAGCCATGAATCCACTGAATTTCACAGAAAAAGATGAGAGCACGGCATCATTGAAGAGAGAAGCTTGAACAGGCACCCAAAATAAACACCAAAAGTAAAATGGGTCAATAAGACTCAAACCTTGCTGAGTCAAACCATTCCCCTAAAAGTTAGTATAAAATGGGTCAATACACTACAACACAAACTATCGAACTCGGCATAATTTGTAACAATAAGACTCAAACCTACATGGATAATTCAATAATATTATTCCATTACTTTAATTTGGTAAGAACAGGACTAGATGTTCATCGCATCTCCTCTAATCCTTGAATATGAAAATATCATATACCAGAACTTTGCAGAATTCATGCAGCTACAGACAATCCCTATAGAAAGATCCAGTCATCGCTCATTACCCTGATCCACAAAGAAAAACAACAATTCAGTAGCTCAGCTAAACATAGTTGCGTTAGATAATAACCTCCTGCCATCCCAAACTCAACAGCTTAGCTTTGATCAGTATCCTCACGTGGTCCTTAGTGAGATCACTCTAAACTGGAACAGGCACCTGTTGATGACTGAATAAATCCGTATGGCGCATGGAAGCCACCAAATTAGTTGATATGATCAGGGGGAGGCCTGAACCTTAATAATGTTGATAAATGTTTCTGTATAAAATCAGAGCCTTTGCCAACATTACTCTGGAAATCGACCCCAGCCCAATGCTTCAAAATTCATGCCTTCAAAGCAAATAGCAAAGCAAATGAAACCGATTATAAGACGACCCTTAATCTTCAATTAGAAGGAAGGTAACTCCTAACCCTTGCAGTGCCGATGAGAAAGTGATGCACTATAACCATAATAAGAATATCTGGATTCTGGACCACAGATCATCATTGGCAAAGGATCACGCTGCAATTGGAGATCTATAAATTCATAGCACTAGAGCTTCAACAGCTATCCTTTGTATATATGAAGAAGAAGTTCGCCATTGTACATTAGTGTATCATAAAAGATCAGAAGGGCAAGTAGACTGAACTCCATGCTCACCAGATATGTTAAAACCTCAATTCAAAGCTTATTCACTGCATGATTGTCGTCTCCCTCCAGTTCCACCCATCTAAAAATAACCACAGATTTGACAAACAGCCCAACCAAGCACCTAGTGTCTGATCCTCCCAGCCTAACCAGCCATGGACAGCGTACGCTTAAAAACACAGCTTTGTGATGGACAAGAAACAAGAGGATCAGCAGAAAGGAGAAGACAGGTCAGAGTGCAATCAATGCCGAGGGAAGTTATGTCTAGCTGGCTGTCCTGTCAAAA
The DNA here is from genome assembly GCA_021437785.1 of Rhodomyrtus psidioides. NCBI lineage: Eukaryota > Viridiplantae > Streptophyta > Magnoliopsida > Myrtales > Myrtaceae > Rhodomyrtus > Rhodomyrtus psidioides. The sequence continues at coordinate 888,896 of JAILYB010000162.1, read as the reverse complement.
TCCCCAAGTGAGGCCTGATCACATATTCCAGTAATGAAACACGAAGAAACACACCTTCTAGTTATGAAAGGAACCAACATGGTGCAGTGTATTAGGAAGGTAAAAGGCAAAAGCACAGTATCAGTTCATCTTTTGAATGCGATGCTAACAGTTTGCAACAATTATATCTTAGGTCCTGGCTGAAAAATCTTCATAGTCCCATGACAAGAATTTAAAATATACAGAAATTAGGCCCTCAAGGCACTACAAACTAAAACCAACCCATTTCACCTACAGAACATTGTCCCAACAATGTTACTGTACCAGAAGAAAGTATCACATCAGTGGAAAAATATAGGCTGTCCAACAGAGAGAGGTCATCCAATGACAACTAGAGATCTTACATCGAACTTCAAGCCTTCAAAGCATAGTCAAGCTAGCTCTCGCACATCCTGTGCGAGGTAGCACTACAAACTAAAAACAACCCATCTCACCTACAGAAAACCTTATACATAGAGTGTCCCCAACAATGTTACTGCACCAGAAGAAAGTATCACATCAGTGGAAAATATAGGCTAAGCAAACCCATATGGATATCTTATTGCAAATAAGGAGACTTAGTACTCTCTTCTTGCAAGTATGTCTTAACAGAGAGGCCATCCAATGTCAACCAAAGATCTTGCTTCGAACTTCAACCCTCAAAGCATATTCAAGCTAGCTCTTGCACATCCTACCATAAAAGTGCGGCCAAAGTATCAATTGGTTATGGATTGATCCACACAAACATGGAGAGTGAGGACATCAAAAGGAACCAAAATCCAAGAAGTGGGAGTTTATCCAATTTCAAACAAAGCCCGGACTCTGCAATTCATCAACTCAGCAGCACAGAAAAGGCGATACATCATAGCACTTCTTAAATCTGGCCAAACTCCAACCTATGTAGGAATCCGAACAAAGACAATTACCGTTTTTCCACACCAGGGGAATCCACTAGGGAATGAGATTCAACGAAAACCCAAGTGTCTACACAGCAGGATTCATCGGAATTTCAATTCTTCACCCAGTCCTGAAGATGGTCGAGGACACTGCCCACATCCACCAGCCCAACCAAAGATAGATGTGAATAGATTGTTGACTCAAGAAAAGCTTAGTTATTCTAACCAACAATTGACCAACCTCATCATATGCAACATTCCTTAGAAAACATCCTTAATAAAAGAGATCACTTTAAAACAACAAAAGCATAGATCAATCCATCAATAAATGATCAAAGGAGGAGCCAAAACACTAACAATGTCCATGACCACTACTCAACAACCACCTAAAGCACAGAAATAGATGAAAAAGTTCCGCTTACCATCCATTGACTTAGTGATTACAGCATGCATTCAAGAAGGAAGAGAAACAAGCTACAACTTAAGAGGACCTCAAGCTTTCCAGACTCATAAATATCCCTACAATGGAAGATAGTCAATTATTATTCATCTTCAAAATACAACAGAAGCCAATATCTCAAGGGAAGAAGAGCTTGTTAAATGAAGAAAGACTCTGAAGATAGAAAAAAAATCACAGATTGAAGACGGTCCACATCGAACCAGGAGATTGAAGACGGTCCACATCGAACCAGGAGAGGTTTGCATTGAACGAAAACCCAAGTGTCTCCCAAAGATGATCGACTGAAGACAAATTCAAATCAAAACTACAGACTGCCTAGAAATCTTCAATATTTCAGTCCATCGCCCATCCTAAGGATGTGATCAAAGACTACTTCCGAAATCAAGCAAACAAGACAACCACTCCTCCAAGAAGCCCAAGCACCTTATTCTATATAAACTGAACAGCTTCTATGTATTTATCATCCTTAGAGAACAATGCTCAGATGAAGAGATCGCTCCAAGAGGAAAGATGCAACTACCAATCCACTGAAATCCAGGCGGGTTAAAAAGATTTATGGAAAGATCACTCTATTGATGAACCATCCAACATCATCACTTTCTAAGTGAAAACACATATTATAACATTTGGTCGAGACTTGGCAAAGTCGTATTCTGTGTAACCAACTGACCAGCTGCATTGTAATCATTGTGCTCAGACAACGTCCTCAGACAAGATGATCGCTCCAAGAAGCAGCCACTGCCAATTCATGGAATAGTGAATACTAGAACCAGCTCATAATACAATTAAGTGGAAAGATCAATCAACATCAGAGGAGCGCAAAACCTAACGATGTCCACAACAAGTACCAGAGCAGCGAGGCATAACCTTTGGAAAATAACATAGCATAAACAGAAGCAGACCGATTTAGCAATCAATCAAATAATAAAAAGAAGAAGGATCAAGAGCGTTGATGTAACCTCTGAAGCTTTGCAGAGGCTCATCTGAGAGAGGAATGCATGCACAATCCTAAATGCAAGCTGAGACTGAAGGATGAGGACACGAGGGAGGAACAATTTCTAGGAAGGAGACATCAAAGATAAGATGAAGCGTATCTAGATTGAATAGTGATCTGGCTATGCAAAGAAAGAACCATCACAGATCATACATAATCAGTTGGAAAACTATGGGACTGGAGAAGAAAATTTCATTTGAACCGATAACTGCCTCGAGAAATGAAGAGCTTATCCAATTTCAGACAATCATCAGCTCGCAGCAGATCACCCACTTGTCAAGACAGGTAAGACTCCAACCTCACCCACTTGTCAAGACAGGTAAGACTCCAACCTGTGAGAGGATTAGGACTAGACCATAATCAACTCCCAAAGATAAAAGACTAAGAAAAAATTTCCATCAAAACCAGTAAATTTCGGTCTATCGCCTGGTCCGAGTCGGCGCGGAGTGAAGCGTGAGGAAGCCCTTCTCCCGAGGTTACAAGGCTATTTTGTTCAACCAAAAAAGACAGCAAAAGGATCATCAGTCCTCGAAGAACACCTTTATGAAACAAACCGACTAGTGTAATTCATCATCCTTGCCATCCTCAGACATACAGCTCGCTCCAAAGGGAAAGAAGCCACTGCAAATTTACCAAATAACCTGGTAAAATAACAACAGAAAACCCATCGATTTAAGAATCACTGAGCGTAAACAAATTCCGATAACCATGGCATCATCCCAAAGAGGCCAAGCGAAACCCTCAAGAATCTCGCAACAGGGGTTTCTACAACCAGATGCTTCAAAAATCAGATGCAGAAAGCAATGGGCCCATCAAAATCAATCATGAAAAGAAAACAAAAAGAAAAGTCGATGAAGAATAGTGAATCGTGATTGACTTAGGCAGAAAGGAAAAACCATCTCTTCTTCTGAAGAACAGTGAATCGTGATCGTGATTGACTTAGGCAGAAAGGAAGAACCATCACTAAGGATAGACACTCCATATCGAAATTGATGAGGTAAAGTATTGCCTTGACCAAACTCTGACCTGCGAAGGAAAGACAACATGTGACCGTTCCACGTTAACTCGAAGGTAACAGAAGTGGGTGACAAATTAGGAATAAATATGCAGCATCACTGATCACACTCCATGTTGAACATGTCCAGGTAAAGTACTGCCCCGACCACACTCTGATCTGTGAAGGGAAGAGAACTAAATCTGACCGTTCCACCTTAACTTGAAGATAATAGGAGTGGATGACAAATTAGGAATAAATATGCCGCAAGAAAGAAAACTGATCACAGACACTCGATGTTGAACATGTCCAGGTAAAGTACTGCCCCAACCACACTCTGATCTGCGAAGGGAAGAGAACTAGATCTGATCTTTCGGATTAACTAGAAAATAACACAATTAAATGACAAGTCTCATTCAAGCCAATAACTGCCTAAAATCCGAGAAGCAGGAGCTCATCCAACTTCAAACAATTGTCCACACAGCCCCACAGAAAATGCAACAGATCACCAGCTGTCAAATTCAGTAAAACTTTCAACCTTTTAAAGAAAGCCTAGAAGGTTGTGAAAATTTCAGTCCATCTGTTTGTCCTGAAGACAGACTTCTAGATCATCAACTTGACCAAACAGTGCAAGATAGATCATTAGCCCTCCAAGCCGCCCAAATGTCATATTCCATCTAATCAACTGACTAGTTGCATTGAATTTATTGTCCTCAGACAAAATGATCACTCCAAGAGGAAAGAAGCCACTGCCAATTAACAGAATAGTATATACCTGAATCAGCTCATAATACAATTGAACTTGGAAAGATCAATCAATGATAAATCAATCAACAATCAAACGAGCGCAAACCCTAACACCATAACGATGCCCAAAAAATGGCAAGTCCAGGAGAGGCGAGGCGTAACCTTCAAAAAATAATATAGCAAAAACATAATCAGACCGATTTAACAATCAATCAAGAGCAAAAAAAAATAAAAGAAAGGATCAAGAGTGTGTTTCGGGAATGATGTCTCCTTTGAAGAGTACTTCGCAGAGGCTGTCAACTGAGAGAGGAACGCATGGATGAAGGATGAGGACACGAGGGAGGGACAGTTTCTGGGAAGGAGACACCAGCTTTTCAAACTTCAAGAAAAATAAGACGAAGTGGATCTGGATTGAATAGTGACCTGTTGGGGAGAGTACCCCTTGCAAAGGAAGAACCATCACAGATCACACATCGACCGATCACTGTACTCCAAAGGAATAAGAATCGATTTTCACATCAATAGGAAAACTATGGGACTGGAGAACAAATTTCATTCAAACCGATAACTGCAGCGAGAAAACGATAGAGCTTATCCAATTTCAGACAATCATCAGCCAGCTGCAGATCACCACTTGTCAAGTCTGGCAAGAATCCGACCTGTGAGAGAATTAGTACTAGATGATAAACTCCCAAAGATAAAAGACTGGAGAACAAGTTTAAATCAAAACCAGTAAATTTCAGTCTATGGCCCAGACTAAGATGTGATCAAAGACTTTACTAAGTTCATCATCTCAACCAAAGAAATAGAGCAAAAGGATCATCCGTCCTCCAAAATGCCGAACCACTTAGTATAATGGAACAAACTGACCGGTGTCAATGTATTCATCTTCCTTGAGATCCTCAAACAGTTCGCTCCAAGGGAAAAGAATCCACTGCGAATTCACCAAATAAAAAAAAAATTCCAGAAGCAGCCCGCGAAACGAGTAAAGGGAAAGATCAGCTTGATGAACCAATAAAGGATCAGAAGAGGAGCTAAACCAAGCACTTCCCATAACGACATCCTCAGACAAAGAGACATGATCCAAGAGGAAAGAGGCCACTGCCAATTCACAGAATACCAACAATCCAGAATAAGCTGGCAAAACAATAACACAAAGTTGGATCGATTGGTTCATGAATCACTAGGCGATCAAAAGGACAAGGAGTAAACCAAATAACTCCGATAATCATAGACATTGTCCCAAAAAGAGGCCAAGCGAAACCCTCAAGAATCTCCGCAACAGGGATTTCTGCAACCAGATGCTTCAAAAATCAGACCGAAAGCAATCAGCCCACCAATCAAATCAATCAAGAAACGGAAACAAAAGGAGGAGGGCCAAAGGAGAACGCCAAATCGCGTTCGATTCATGAAGAATCGCTAAGCGATCAAAAGGACAAGGAGTAAACCAAATAACTCCGATAACCGTAGACATCGTCCCCAAGAGGACAAGCAAAACCCTCGAGAATCGCCGCAACAGGGATTTCTGCAACCAGATGCTTCAAAGATCAGACCGAGAAAGCAATCGGCCCACCAATCAAATCAATCAAGAAACGGAAACAAAAGGAGGAGGGCCAAAGGAGAACGCTAAATCGCGTTCGATTCTTCATGAATCGCTAAGCGATCAAAAGGACAAGGCGTAAACCAAATAACTCCGATAACCGTAGACATCGTCCCAAAGAGGCCAAGCGAAACCCTCGAGAATCGCCGCAACAGAGATTTCTGCAACCAGATGCTTCAAAGATCAGACCGAGAAAGCAATCGGCCCACCAACAACCAATCAAGAAACGGAAACAAAAGGAGGAGGGGACCAAAGGAGAACGCTAAATCGCGTTCGATTCTTCATGAATCGCTAAGCGATCAAAAGGACAAGGCGTAAACCAAATAACTCCGATAACCGTAGACATCGTCCCAAAGAGGCCAAGCGAAACCCTCGAGAATCGCCGCAACAGAGATTTCTGCAACCAGATGCTTCAAAGATCAGACCGAGAAAGCAATCGGCCCACCAACAATCAATCAAGAAACGGAAACAAAAGGAGGAAGGCCAAAGGAGAACGCTAAAATCGCGTTCGATTCTTCTCTAAAGACGACGATATCGCAGAGGGCATGGGAGAGAGAAGAGGGGGAACTCGAGCAGACCGAAGGATACAACGACGAGCAGGGGGCTGGGGGAGGACGGTTATTTATAGGGAGGAGAATACACCGACTTCGGATCGATCGTCGATAATAACAAATCCGAAGCGGGGTCGTCATTGGACGGTTGTGAGGTGTTGACAGGTTAAAAAAAGGAAAGGCGGTGGGCTGCCAATTCAGACCGTTGCTTCAGATGCACGCGTTAAGGATGGACGCTCGCAACGAATCATCTTTGACCACGTGTCCTGACTTGCTACGGTCTGATTTGGATATTGGCTGGCTTTAAATAACTTTAATTCTCAAATTAATCGCGGTCAAAATATTAAATGACCGCTTTAAATGACCCCCTACTTTATGGAATTTATAAAATTGCAAGGTTAGGTGACTCGCCTTCTGAGGAAAGGTTAGGCGATTCGAATCCATCATTATAACAAAAAAAAAAAATTGACGAGCGAAAATCGCTCACACAATAACAACAGCAACCTCCTGAACATGTGGACTTCGTTCAATGAATTGGCTTAGTATACCTCCAAAAGACATTTGAATAACAGAAGATAGTTAAAAAAAACAAAAAAAACTAGTAATCTCATATATATAAATAGCTACGGTTGAAGTATAAAGTAGTAATATATAAATTAGAATCACATCCAAATATCGGAATGTATAAAAGGAAAAGTGAAAACTTGCTGCTAGATCTTTCCACTTGAACCAAGTGTGAAGCTCTCCATCAACAAAAGAAAACACAAATAATGTAGAAGTTTGTCATCCGATCAAAGATATTATAAGAAACAGACGATGGGATGGGATTTGTCATTTTCAGTTTAAAGAAAATGAAAGCTTAAAAAAGAAAACTGAATTCCATGCTCACCAAATACGTGAAGAACAAAACCAAATTTTATCCTCTGTAGGAATAATACCTCTAACCATCTCGTTGGAAAGAACCATCAGAGATCTTTACTCCACACCAAAGTTAATGAGCGACCGTTTTTGCAAGGATCAAATTCTGCCCATAGAAAAGGCGAGATCATCACTCCTCAAATCCAGCAGCTCCAACCAAAAGGAATTAGAACCACACAAACTAGTTAAGTGAAGAAAATTAAGTGCCTATGGAGCAGGGAAGGCCAGTGCTAGTACTCCAACCCAGCCAAAAATAACCGCTGAGAATTCCCAAGTGACGCTCAAATGTCTTATCATGTGGAACAATTGACCAACCTCATCATATATACCGTTCCTCCAGACAAGAGAGATTGCTCCAAGAGAAAGAAGATGCTGCACATCCGTGAAAAAATAAACTCCAGCATCAACTTGTAAACTAAAATAATAATGATTGATCGATCAAACAATAGTTAATCAAAGGAGAAGCGCAAAATTGTAAATCCCAACAAAGTCCATGACCACAGGGGAGTCCCAAAGATGCGATGCCGAAGAGAAGTTTAAGTCTCTGCAACAAGCCACATGCTTCTAAAATTAGATGAGAAAGCAATCAACTCATCAACAACAAGGAAATAGAAACAACAGGAGGAGGATTTGAAGGAATGCTAATAGCGATTGACATCTCCACATCATCATTTCAGAATAAAGATGCCACCAGTTTGCCTGAAATAAATCTTAGGTTCTGGCGGCGGTAACTCTTGACAGTCCCTATAACCAAATAAAAACCCATAAGTGCCGATATTAAGCCATTAAGGGGGCACTAATCTCCAACGCCTCCATAGTTTACCAGCATATTCAATTCGTAACTGTAGCACACAGATAAGAACAAAGAGATACAAGCCAGAACTGATGCAGACCTCAAGAGATTCCCAGAATCATAAACAATAGCCACATTGGAAGACAGCAGCAACTATAATAATGCCAAAGAAAGAACATACCAACAACATTCCACCACAGATATGTGCCAAAGAAAGAAGAGCTTTGTCCAATGTAATAATGCTTATGCAGCTATAGAAAGAACCAACACGGATCAAGAAAAGTACACATCAAACTTGATGCGTCATCAAACAAACTCTAATGCAAAGGAACAGAATGAGACACCGATCATCTTGCCTTTACTGGGAAATAACAGAACAGGAGAACAAATTTCACTCAAACTGCCTAGAATCGAAGAGGTAGTAGCTTATCCAACTTCAAACAACTTAGCCCCACCGAAGAAACGCAAATAGGTCACTGCTTCTTAAATCCGCCAAAAATGGACACGTAAAAGAGAACTGCATGATAAGCATCTCCACACTGACCAAAGAGAACCAGCAATTGCCCAGAAGGTTTTCAAAATCAGTTTCATTGCCCCTCCTGAAGAAAATGAGAGAATAGGTCATCAACTCAACCAAACAAAATAGTCCATTAATCTTCCAAGAAACGCCTTATTTCATGTAACAGACCACTTCTACTCATCATCTTTAGACAGCCATCTAAGATGAAGACATCGCTCCAAGAGGAAAGAAGCCAACTGCCAACTGCCAATGAAATCGAATAGTTCATCAACTCAACCAAACAAAATAGTCCATTAGTCTTCCGAGAAACGCCTTATTTCATGTAACCGACCACTTTCTATTCATCATCCTTAGACAGCCATCTAAGATGAAGACATCGCTCCAAGAGGAAAGAAGCCAACGGCCAAGGTAATCGAATAGCAAAATCCAGAATCAGCTAGTAAAACATTTACAACAATCAAACGAGGTAAGCCTTAAGATTTCCCCTAAACATGGTAGGGTCTAAGAGAGGCAAACCAAAACTTACGGAAAACTCTGTCCAGCAAATAGAAGCAATTGGATTTTTGCAACCAGATCAGACCACGAACGCAATAGGCTAATAATCAATCAAGAACCATAAACCCAAAAAGATCAAGAACATGATCTCTTAAGATGATTTTGCCGAGTCCTTCGAGCGAGCTATGAGAGAGAGGAATACATGCACAACCAGAGATGCAGGCAAAGACTGAAAGATGACGACACAAGGAGACACCAGCTCTAGATTTTCAGAACTTGTAATCCGCAGTAGTCTTGCATTGATCTGTTGACGCATACCAGTCTGTAGAAAGAATAATCACGGATTGGGTGGGCACCTTCCACATTGACCTTGACGAGGTAAAGTATGCATCGACCAATGCGAGGGAACGAGAACTAGCCATTGATCATTCCACCTTAACAGGTAAACAACAGAAATGGAGAAAAAATTTCAATCGAGAAGTGGCATGTTATCCAATTCCTAGCAATCTTCAACCAAGCCCCAGAGAATTGACACAATAGATCATGACTTCTCAAGTCTGGCGAAGCCCCAATCTGTAAGAGAATCAGAACTACGCTGTACTTATGATTCTGGAGAACAAATTTCAAGTCAAACTAGCATGAGCCTAGAAGGTTACCACATTTCAGTCATTGCCCACACACGAAGACTATAAGGACACAATTGACGAAAAAATCCCAGAAAGCCTAAATTTATGCAACAACTGACCAGTGTCATCTCATTTTCCGACGGAAACATCTGTAAACAACAAGAACGATCCAAGAGGGAAGAAGCCACCGCCACACCGAATTACAAATTCCAAAGTGGGCTGGTAGAGCAAGTGAACGCCACGGTCAATGAATCAATAAATGATCAAGAAGACTATCTCGCAAAGGCCGCCATGCAAGAAAGAGCGACTGAACCTAATAGTGAGAGATTAATACAACCAATGATGACCAGCTCGCTAATCCACAAGACAGCACTACAACCAGAGAAGCCTCCCTAAGAGCACAAAGATCAACAGATTAACAAAGGAGAAAAATAGGTAAGACAAGGACGATATTGAATAGGATAACAAGCAACTGATCTCTCTAACCGTAATCCAATGCGTTAGGAATCCCCGACGACTAGAAAAGAAGTCCAAAAGCATAAATCCTCAGAAGTATATCCAAAACAGGCAGCAACCAAAATTAGTCCCAAAAAATTCCACAGACCACAAGGCTTGCGGTAGAAATTATGATAGTTATGTCATAAACGGATTCATACAAGCTTTACATTACCAAGAGTTGATACCTCGAAATAGGCCCCATCCTCTATTACTATAGCTGTACTCCACTCTATGTTGAGTCCATGTCATAAACGGATTCATACAAGCTTTACATTACCAAGAGTTGATACCTAGAAATAGGCCCCATCCTCTATTACTGTGGCTGTACTCCACTCTATGCTGATGATTCATACAAGCTTTACATTACCAAGAGTTGATACCTAGAAATAGGCCCCATCCTCTATTACTGTAGCTGTACTCCACTCTATGCTGAGTCCTCAAATGGAAGTCATCATAGTTATGTCATAGATCTATCAACAATCTACCATAAGGACAATGATGTAAAAATCCTACATAAGGAGCAACAATCATTGATCTTCCAAAAACAACAAATACTCGCATCGAAGTGGCCAAAGAAAAAAGAAGTTCCAATGAAATAATGCCTATGCAGCTAGAAAGAACCATCACAGGTCGAAGACACTCCAGATCAAACTGGATGAGGCAAAAGTACCGCATGAACTGAGGCTAACCTGCGAAGGAAAGAGAACTCTCATACTTCAAAAACAACAGAACATGAGAACAAACTTCATTCAAACTACTAACTGTCTAGAATCCAAGAAGCAAGAGCTTGCCAGACTCGTAAACAATACGTCTCCAAAGGAAGGGAGCAACAATCATTGATCTTCAAAAAACAACAGATACTCAAAGAAGTGACCAAAGAAAAATGCAGTTCCAATGAAATAATGCTTATGTAGCTAGAAAGAACCATCACAGGTCGAAGACACTAACCAGCAAAGGAAAGAGAACTCTCATATCTCGAAAACAACATAACAGGAGAACAAACTTCATTCAAACTACTGTCTAGAATCCAAGAAGCAAGAGCTTGCCAGACTCGTAGTAAACAATACGTTTCCAAATGAAGGGAGCAACAATCATTTATATTCCAAAAACAACAAATATTCACATAGAAGTGGCCAAAGAAAAAAGCAGTTCCAATGAAATAATGCTTATGCAGCTAAAAAGAACCATATCACAGGTCGAGACACTCCAGAACCATATCACAGGTCGAGACACTCCAGACCAAACTGATGAGGCAAAACTACTGCATGAACTCTAACCTGCAAAAAAAAGAGAACTCTCATATCTTGAGAACAACAGAACAGGAGAACAAACTTCATTCAAACTACTAACTGTCTAGAATACAAGAAGCAGTAGCTTAACCAGATTTCAAATAACTCAGCCCCAAAAAAAGAAAAACGCAGTAAGTCACCACCTCATTAATCCGGCAAAACTTGAGCCTGTAAAAAGATTAGAACTGGACAAATAATAATCTCCCCTCTCCCCAAAGATGAAAAACTGAAAGAACAAATTTCAATCAAAACCAGTAAGTGCCCAAAGTTCAAGAGAGGCGATCCAAATCCTTCTGAAAACTATGTTCAGCAATCAGAAAATTTTCTGCAACCAGACAGATCCTTTCAAAAATCAGACTGTGAAAGCAATCAATCAGCTAATCAACAACCCATCAAGAAGCAAAACGAAAGAAGGATCAATAATGTGATTTGACATTAATCTCCACTTTATGTGATTTTGCGGAGAAAGCAATAGCAATGAGATAGAACACATGCACAACCAGAGACGCAGAATAACACTGAAGAATGAGGACATGAGGGTGGGATAGGTATTTGGAGGAAGGAGACAACCTATCTAGATTTTTAATAATAATAATACAAAGCAGAATCCAGATTAGATTGTGTGAACTACTGATGTGCACCCTTTGCATAAAAGAACCATCACAGATTATAGACAATCCACATCGGCCTTCACATGGTAAAGTATTGCATCGACCAAACTCTGACCTGCAAGAGAATTAGCACTGCCTTAACTGAAAAATAACAGAACCGGAGAACAAACCCAATCAAGAAGCGGTTGGATAAGCCTACAATTATCAACTCCAATTTCAAGCAATAATCAACTCAGCCCCAGAGAAAGCACAACAGATCACCACTTCTCAAGTCTAGCGGAACTCCATTCTGTAAAAGAATTAGAACTAGCCTGTAAAAAAAGTAGGACTCCACCACTTGTCAACTCCGATTTCAAATTCTGACTTGTGATAGACTAGGCACCGTCTTAACTGAAGAATAACAGAATTGGAGAACATATTTCAGTCAAGAAGTGGTAACTTATCCGATTTCACACAATCATCAACTCCAATCTCAAACAATCTGATTTCAATCATCAGCTTATCCACTTCTCAAGTCCAGTGGAACTCCAATCCGTAAAAGAATTAGAACTAGACCGATAATGTCAGCACTCCCAAAGATAAGAACACTGGAGAACACATTTCAATGAAAAACAGCAAGTGCCCAGATCAAATTTCAGTCCATTGAGCGGGATCTAAAGATCAAGTAACCAGAAAAGACTGCAAAACACATCATCAGTCCTTCAAAAAGCCCAAAATTGCCTAGATTAATGCAACAAACTAACCAGTTTCATCATATTTATCATCCTTCAACAGCATTCTCAGATGAAGAGATCACTCCAAGAAGAAACAAGCCACTGCCAATTACAATTACAATTTTGAAATCCATAATCAGCTAGTAAAACAATTAAATCCATTAATCAATGAATCAAATAAAGAGCAAAACCCCAATAATGCCCATGACCAGTCAAAGTCCAAGAGGCAATCTAAAAATATTGAGAAAACTCTGTTCAGCAATCAGAAGAAATTAAGTTTCTGACCAGTTTCATCTTATTTATCATTCTTAGACAGCATTCTCATATGAAGAGAGAGCTCCAAGAAAAAATCGTGAAATCCAGAATCAACTAGTAAAAATAATCAAACCCATTAATTGATTAATTAATAAAGAGCGTAAGCCCAATAATGCCCGTGATCGGGCAAAGTCCAAGAGAAGCAATCCGAAAACCTTCAGAAAACTCTGTTCAGCAATCAGAAGAAATCAAGTTTCTGCAACCCGATAGATCCTTTTAGAAATCAGACAATCAAAGGAATCGGCTAATCAACAGCCAATACAGAAGCAAAAACAAAAAGAAGGATCAAGAACGAGACTTGACATTGGTGTTTAATCTGAAGACGATTTTACAGAGAAAGATAAAGCAATAGCTACGGGAGAGAGGAACACATGCACAACCAGAGAGGCAGCATGACTGAAGGATGAGGACATGAGGGTGGGACGACTATCTGGAGGAAGGAGAACACATGCACAACCAGAATCAGGATTGGGTGCGTACCCCTTGCGTAGAAAGAACCATCACACATTGTAGACACTCCACATCGGCCTTCACATGGTAAAGTGTCGCATCGACCAAACTCTGACCTGCGAGAGAAAGAGAACTAGACATCGTTTCACCTTAACTGGAAAACAACAGAACTGGAGAACGAACGAACACTCAATCAAGAAGCGGCAGCTTTATCCTTTTCAAACGATCGTCAACTCAGGCTTAGAGAAAAACGCAATAGATCACCACTCCTCAAGCCCGGTGAAACTCCAATCTGTAAAAGAATTAGGGAACTAGTCTGTCTGTATGATGTCGTCACTCCCAAAGATCTAAAAAAGCTTAAGAACGATTTTCAATCAAAACCAGCAAGCGCCTAGAAGGTCATCAAACTTCAGTCCATTGCCCTGGCCCAAAGATGTGATCAGAGAATACTAGTTCATCAAGGAACGCTGCAAAACAAATAGTCGGCCCTCCAGAAAGCCCAAAATTGCCTAAATAGACGCAACAACCTGACCAGTATCATCGTATTTTTTTCCTCATTCGACGACGCCAGCAAAGGAAGAGGTGATCAACACAAGCCACTGCCAGTTCACCGAAAAACAAATTCCAGAGTAAACCGGTAGAACAAGCAAACGCAGAGATCCGAATGGCGGATGAATCAATAAACGATCGATAGGAGGAGAGTGAACCAAACGATTCCCATATAAACCAGGAAAGAGTTGCAGAGAGACCACGCGAAACCTTCGGAAATCTTCGCCTCAAGAAGAAATTAGTTTCTGCATAGCCAAGCCAAGATGCTTCAAAAATCAGACCCAGTAAACAATTCTCCCATCAATGATAACAAGAGCGGGACAAGAACGCGAATCGAGATCTATATCTCCCGTGAAGACGATCTCGCAGAGGCCGTCACCCGAGCGGGAGAGAGTGCGAACGAACGGAAACGAAAACGGGAGAGCGAGAGAGAGGACATCGAAAGCACGACCAGGCACGAGACGAGAACAAGATGAGGACGCGAAGGAGGGACGGGTACTTGGAAGAAGGAGACACCGACTTCGGACCGACAACGGTCATCCGAAGCAGAGTAGTCAGGTTCGGATGGCGTGATCATCTGTTGACGCGTTACACTGAAAGGCGGTGGGCTGGCAATTGGCTTTGGGCTTGCGATGCACGCGATGTCTTGGATAGGCCGCGGGTCAAAATTCGGATGGGACGCGATGCATCTTTGACCACGTGTGCTAAATAATTGGTCATCATCGAGGAGTCACTCTAGTTCCGGGACTTAAGTACACCTGGAGTGTTATAAATTATATACGGCGATCAGTTTAGTGCCAAAACTTTCAAATCGATCAGTTTAGTGCCAATTTTTCGTAACTTCGATCACTTTAGTGCCAATATCGGAGAAAATCGTGCACTTCAGTACCATTCCAACTAAAATCCGGGCAAAGTCCGGCGAAATGAATTACGTAGACATTATAATTGATTTTTATTATCTGACATGGCAAATTTTCAGAAGCTGCTACCACGGTGGAATGTCGACGTGGCTTAAACGTGGGGCGCAAGAGTAAAACGGCGTCATTTCTAATGTATAGAAAAACGACGTTGCTATTTGGCCGGAGGAGGTCTCGCCACAGGGCGAACGAGACGGAGAGCCCGAAGGCGCCGAACGGCAAGAAGACGACACGCGGGACACTGCGCTCGCGGGCAAAGTGGTGGGTCCACCCGAGGAAGAAGTCGGAGACGACGACGCAAGGGGGGGGGGGGTGGGACTCGAACCACCGAGAGAGGAGGGGGAGGTGGAGGTCACGGAGGGCGCGGATGTTGGCGGCGAGGCGCCTTTGCAGTGGATGGGGCGTCGCGAGCGGCTCCGGGGAAGGCAAGACAAGAGGTTGGGGCGAGGAAGGAGAAGAAGAGGAGGAGGAGGAGAGGAATGGGTCGAGCAAGAGACTGAACTGATTCTGGAAAAGTCAAAACACTTCGGCCTGATTTTTTGGGGATTAGGGTTTGAGGGCGCAATTGCAGTCGTCCAGCAAAGGGTTCAATTTTGGGGATTGGGGTTTGAGGGCGCAATTTGATCATAAACGACGTCGTTTACCTCCTTACAATGCTGAGTCGGCCTCCGGCAAGCCTTGTCGGCCTGATTTTTTATGCAAACCATCCACGTAGGTGTCACGTAGACTTTCGGGCGGCCACGTATGCACTTAGCACTGAAGTGATCGAAGTTACAAAAAATTGGCACTAAACTGATCGATTTGAAAGTTTTGGCACTAAACTGATCGCCGTACACAACTTATGGCACTTCAGGTGTACTTAAGCCCCGGTTCCGGTTTGAAAGACGGATTTAAATATTTTGAACAATACTTCAGCCTGACATTTATTTCTAATCGTGTTAGATCCACACATCATCATCACGTATTTTATATAAAGCACTCATTAATTAAAAAATCGTGGAGTCAAAAATAACACGGTACTGTCAAACTATGAGGCTAGCAGCACCCAAATAATTTTATCCTCCACTTGTGCTATGAAAAATAAATTATCAATTTTATTAGTCATAACATGACAACTCGAGGCTATTTAAATTATTATTAGTCAATTGCTAATTGTTAGCATTCTCGTATTTCGAACTCTATGGTAAAACTATTACCCAAAGTAAGGTCCTCTTTGGTTCAACATTTGGCCAAGGGACTTTGAGAAAATATATATACCTTTAGGCTAAATGACTTTTCCAAAATGCAAGTAGTGTTTGATAAATTGTATTGTGAAAATACATTGGAAAGCAACTTTAACGTAAATGTTATTTAGTGAAAAATGAACTTTGTAAAGTGTTTTTACTTTTTGAAAGAAAAAAAAAAAGCGACAGTCTGCAGTTGGCGGTTGGCGGTCGGCGGCGGCGGCAGGTGGCGGCAATTGAAGGTGATAAAATTAAAATAAAAAAATTAGTTACATTTTGCAAAAGTCCTTAGCTCAATGTACTTCTGGAGAGCATTTGAGATGCAATTGCATCTTCCCAAAGTGAGTTAAAAAAGTAGCCAAACATCATTTGCATTTGGCCAAGGAACGTTAGGGTGGGTTTGGTTCAGCATTCCCAATGAGCTTTCAGCCCCCAAAGCCCATTGAGAGAATGCTGAAGCATTTGGTTCGGCATTAAGCCAGCATTTGAACAAATGCTGGCCTTAGGAAAGCTGAAAGCCTAATGCTGCTAGGGACCAGCATTTGGCTTTCAGCATTTGGCCAAATGCTAATAGATTTTTTTCTTTTCAAAACTAGCCTCATCAATTTCCTATATTTTCGATTTTGCCCCACTTTTTATTATTTATCTTTTTCTCTGGCTCCGCAAAAGGTAAATTTTTAAGTAAAAAATTAAAAAATTACATTGAAAGCTCGTTTGCAATGTTGTTTTTACCAAACACCATCCAATCCAAAGCTCATTTTCAAATGAGATTTTACCAAATGCAATTAGCATTTTCCTAAATCCATTTAGGTTGAAGGCATTTACATTTCCCCAAAGCTCATTTCAAATGCTGAACCAAACTCACCCTTAGAGTTTCAATGCTTATCTGAAATGATAAATCAAATATGGCCTAAATTGACCGTTATGGTGAAAGGCTATATTTCTTTCAATTACGTTGTCAATCGTGTCTCTCACCTTTTTGCTTGTACTTTTCATCCTCTTTCCTCTCATGTATCATCAAAACATTCACGTCTATGTCGGCAATGTCATGTTAGGGATTAAATTAGCTGCGTGAACTGAACTGACATAAATGCAAAAGGTTTATGACTTAATTGGTAAAAAAAAAAAATTGTGACTGTATTGTTACAATCGCAATAAATTTAAAACTTTTTTGTTGATTAGAAACGTACTTTTTAGATTCTTCCTCACATAAGGAATTGTATTTAGTAAGGTTCATCCTCCTCGTTTGAACATACTTTGGTTAATCCTAATAACATGAACCAACCACAAATTTCAAGAGAGCGCGCCGGTGGCCTATTAGCATCACATGAGATGCTGGGAAATGAAGAGCACTTCGAACACGAGTACACCACCAGCTATATTGTCTGGCCTGGCCGGGTCTTGCAAAGCAGCCTTTAAGGCACTGGCATCGGGAGTTTCTGATATGTCAATGCTCCACATCTGATCCTCCCCATTTCCTCATGTGGCTCTCTGCTTCCTCAGCCTGAAACCCGACGGAGCAATGATTCCCAAGGCAAATAATTCTGGATTTACAAAGCTTGTCGAAGAAACTAGAGCCGTACAAACAGAAGAGAACGAAGGCGACATGCCGGATGATGAATTGGCGATGTTCCATGTTTATATCGAAAGGGAACAACAGAACTTACTTCTCTGTTCCAGTTGGTCCTGGAGGTGACAATTACAAGGATGATGGTTTGCAGACAGGTGCCTCCGATCATGCCCGCCCAAATCCCCTGCAATCGTGGAGGTGAATGCGGGTTATGCGGGAAAGAATCAAAACCAAATGAATTGAAATTAGGGAAAAATTTCGTTCGACTTTCTTGTTGCTATCCTTGAGGAGCTGTCATGTTATTAGCCACGGGCCGAAGGCCGAACATTCTCTTTTCTTCAAGTTTTAATAGCAAGAGACAGAAACTTCTTAACACGGAAACCGGACACTGGCTGCCCCATAAACATGTGATAATTTGTCACCAGGCACCGGACAAGTCGTTCTTAGATGTCTTGCTTCGTAATATCTCAGATGACATGAAAGCTGGTTTGGTTCCATCATGTCTTAATAGTCCAGTGTAATTCGACGAGCACTCACCATCGCCCCAAAACCGAATGTGAAGCCGAGGAGGATGCCAGCTGGCAATCCAATGATATAGTAGCATCCGATATTGATGTATGCAACAAGAGATTGCCATCCGGCGCCGACAGCAACACCTTCACGACCCAGAAGAAGTAGTACGAGACATTGAAGAACGTTATTCAGAATAAACATTAAGCATGTGGATAATGCACATTTGATCTGGATGGACATTTTTGCCTTAAATATGACAACTCTGTGCCTCTAATTTTCCTTTAAAATCGAGAATTGAATATTTACACTTGCTTTGCCCTGTCATTGTAAAAGATTGAACATCGATCGTGTGCTAGTGCTTACCTGATAACACTGGTTGGAGACTGTTTAGGAGAACTGTGAATCCCAGTAAGATGGCAAGCTTCGTCGTTTCAGCCGCGACAGCTTTGCTGCTTGTGAAGAGATAAGGAAAGTAACCGCTAGTGGCGAACACGGCGGCCATGGCAATAACTCCTAT
Source organism: Rhodomyrtus psidioides (assembly GCA_021437785.1). Classification (NCBI taxonomy): domain Eukaryota; kingdom Viridiplantae; phylum Streptophyta; class Magnoliopsida; order Myrtales; family Myrtaceae; genus Rhodomyrtus; species Rhodomyrtus psidioides. Next base: position 870,119 of record JAILYB010000162.1, on the reverse strand, counting down.
AGCCACTGATGTTACTGAAACAACCATCACTGCAAATTTTGCTGCTTGAGCATTGCCGGCTCCTAGCTCATTCGATACTATCACACTAGCAAAGAAAATCATGGCTGATTCTCATATATCTAACGAAATTTCGAGAAGCGACGTACTATTACATTGCACGAGCAAGTACTTAATGGTCAATAATACAAATCACATGAAATCTTGTTCAGGGGACAGAGGGAAGGGAGTAAGAACCTCACCTTATCGCGGCATTGAACCCAACTGCGATCATCATATCCCATTCGTTTATGCTCATGCTGTTCACATCGAATTCTACTTTTTACCCAATTCGTCCAGATAGATTGTCCTACTGAAAGTTTTACGGAAAAGAGAATACGTCGTCCTACCATATAGAGATGGCATCAACGGTTATAAGAGGGTTCGGCAGACGTTCGACGATCACCAACAACACCATGAAGTACCACAGCTCCAAGCTGCAATCCAATTTCGAACACCATCAATTCCACACTTTTGACTCAGTCGAACACCCATTGGCGAGCATATGTAGGAATCAGCATACCATGACATCACAGCGGAAGCCAAGGAAAGCTTCACAAATCCACACAAATCTGCAAACGCGAGCCAGGAGAACCCGCTCCAAGCGCCATCCGACTTGGTGATGAAAATGTACAGCAGCTGGGCCACGACGATGAGCCACCACGACATGTCAAGAGTGATCGCCGCTCCGACTATGCCGCCCCCAAGTTTCAAAATCACCAGCCAGCTGGATATCGCGTGTAGCACCAGGACAATCACCGAGATCCAAGCCATCACCAAAACCTTTCTTTGCGCTTGCAGAAACTTTTGTATTGGGAAATGGAAAGCGGAAGCGAACAGCTGCGGGAGCATCCACAGCACGAACTGACCTGCACCGTGGGGAGGACATCTGATTAATAAAAGTAGGACGAATTCCTAAAAGAAGTAGCGTAATGCTAAACTATAACTGGAACTTCTTGATGCACAGACAACAGAGCACTGAGTACAACCATAGTTTAACTAAGGTCCAAGAGGCCTGTCATCCTTTCTAGGAAAGATCAACTATGCTACCTATAATGCAACTCTGCCAGTTGCAAGATCACCACGGCTCGAGACGACTCTTCTCTAGTTCCTTGCGTTGGATAGAGTCCTTGTGAAAATCTTTTTGTTGTAAGATTCGGGATGCGAAAGAAAATCATTCGAGGAGGGAAAAGAAAGAATGTTGCCGAAGAGACTAACCGGCAGCTTCGGAGATCTCGGCAGTTTCACCGATGAGCTCAAGAATGGGAGGAGCGAAGACGTATGCGGGGACCAAAATGCAAGCTGTGGTCAGCAAAATCACCCAAGATCTCTGCATGTACACCCCCAACATCCGGATCCGTCCCGATCCAAACGCTTGCCCGCACAGCGTCTCCGTGGCACTTCCCATCCCCCACTAAATTCAACCACATTCGAAACATAGAGAATAAGAATCAAACCAAGCCATTATTCTCACACAATGATGCTGAGTTATCAGAACGTGTACACACATATTGAACACAGCACGACTTGAAAAAGAAATGGGGCACTTTTCGAGTTTGAACCTCGTATCAACAGTAAAAAATAAAGACAGGAATATCAACCATGATGCTGGAGGTGAAGGCTGCGTATGGATGGTGGCTGGGGAAACTGTTTCTGTTCCAAAAGTGTTCCGGGAACACTTTTGGAGCAGAAACGCGTATGGTTCAAAAATGTTCCGAAAGTGTTCCGCGGAACACTTTTGTGCCAAAGAACACTTTTGAAGGAACAAAAAAAACTTGCTTCTGGAATTTGGGAACACTTTTTGGAACACTTTTGAAATCACCATCCATCGTCGCCGACGCGATTACCACTTGCCGCCTCGCTAAAAGCCGACCGTTGACGGTCGCCGGCCTCCCTTCACCGTCGCCGCTGGCCGCCGTCGGCCGCCGCCGCCGGTCGCCGGCCGCCGCCACCGGTCGCCGGCCGCCGCCGGACGCCGCCGGCCGCCGCCGCCGGACGCCGCCGCCGCCGGACGCCGCCGTCGCCGGCCGCCGCCGCCGGCCGCCTCCAGTCGGTGACTGAAAAAAGTGTTTTTTTTTTTAAATTACCAAACGCGTTTTTTTTCTAAAAATCGTAATTTTGAACAGAAACACAAAAAAATGTTTCTGTTCAAAAAATGCTCCCTGGAACAGAATACGCTCCCTGGAAAAGAAATGGGGCACTTTTCGAGTTTGAACCTCGTATCAACAGTAAAAAATAAAGACAGGAATATCAACCATGATGCTGGAGGTGAAGCTGCCAACAACGAAGCTCCCGACCGAGACAGCAGCAAGGTCGATCTCGCTGACATGGCCAATAAAGGTCAAACTCAGTGCGCCGAGCGAGTAATGCATTATAGAGGTGAAGATGGTGGGGCCAGCGATCTTCCATAGCTTCCCGGACTCGCTTCCAAACTGTCTGAAGACGCTCACTCTCTTCTCCCCTTCGATGCCATTGTCGTCCCTGTGGTTGTCCTCTGCTAGAAGCGGTGTGCCTGTGGCCATTGCCTCTCACCACCTGCGGGTTTGGCTCGTTCTTCAGAGACAAGTGTCCATGGACGTTGTCTCTGCTCAACGAAGACTGGTAGTAATGCGTTTGAGAGTAGGTTCGGTGTCCGCATCGTTCTGGTCAAAAACGGGCGTGAAACAAGAGTTCTTGAATCTGAGAAAAGGTGCAATGAATAGAAAAACGCATACGTGAAGTTAATTTGCTGAGGAACTAGCGTAATGCTCCATGACATCAAATGCAGCACCAGTTCCGAATCCGGACAGAGACTCTTCGTGCCATTCGTTAAAACAGAAACTTTTCTTTTCTTTATTCCTTTATTTTTCGAAAAGAAATTTGAATAGATATCTCATTTTTATTCTTCATTTAGCCTAAATCAGATATATGTACGAGTGAAAGAAAACAGCTTAGAAAACAGCATTAAAAAGATTATCTCATTTCCCAAGGAAATCAGCTTAGAAATCATCGTTAATTAATTCTAACTGAATCGACTAATCGGGGTATATTTTTTGCACTCATGGGAGTTCATCTATTTTTATGCTTTATGAATATGATATTTTCTGGGCATTTATAATTCTATCAAGTGTTATTAGACCTAATATTTCTATTTATTTCCAGAGTTAGCTTTGTGATGACGTGCCATTGGAATGTGCCGACTAATAGAATAATCCCACCAATTACCGTTTTCGGTTTGACGTGGTAATTATTAATGTGGATGTCTTTAAATCAAGATAAGAGTTTCAATCATAGTATAGTGCCCTATGCATTCGAGACAAATTATTGCAATGCTGAATTTTAGAGGGAAAATTTAAAAAAAAAATCATAAATCTATTATAATTATGTCAATTCAATTATAAATTTTTATTTTGCCAACTGAGTTATAAATCTTTTACGTTTGTGACAATTCAATATTCCGGCCAGCATTGACTCGGCAATTTGTAATAATATTTTAATAATTTATGGAATTTCGTAATTATTCTTTTCTTTACAAATGCAAAAGGTTGAAAACTTTTTTGATAATTTTTTCCAAACTTTAGAACTTTTGAATTTGTGGCATTTTGACGGAAATTGGACCAAATTTCCGTACAAATATTGACGTCGGAGAAAGAAAGTGGAGAGAGAGAGAAGAGGCATGACAGAGGTCTCGCAATTCGGTTGTTGTCAAAGGACGACCCAACGCAACCTATACATAGTATCAAACGGCATCGCGCAATGCTTACAGTGCGTAAGACCGACCATCATACAGCTTTAAATGTTAGAAGTTCGATATTTAGGCAATAAAAAGAGAGAGAGTGAAAGAAATAAACATTAATCGGTTTGAAGTGTTTAGTCACAAAAAGAAAGAAGAGGCTAGTCCCCGTTCCCAAAAGGTCTTCTATTATAGGGCTGTTGCATTGATTCCCAAGCCATCTCAAACTTGAAGAAAAATCAATTTTAAGCATGATAGTTATTTCAAAGATGGAGATCTTGCTAGGACTCCTATGCTTGTCGGAATGGGTTAGGCATTAGCAGCATGCTTAGGTAATATTTGGCACCCACAAATGCCTTTCGATATAACATAAAGTTATTTCAAGGTTATCATCCTATATTTACTCTCGCTTTTTTGGGTAATATTAGTAGGTATCAATCTCTCTTGTGCTTCTTATGTTTCGCGGAAAAATTAGTTAGCTTTCTACCACGGATTAAACCTCCTGATCAATTTGTTTTGCTTTTTATGTGCTGAGATACGATAGGATTTTTCAATATCCCATCCAATGTTTGTTCACGTCTGAATATAAGGTAGGTTCAAATAGACCAGCCCCTCTTCCTATTGACTTTGCCGATAAGGACGCCGTGTCCTTCTGCGCCTCCTTTTCGCCGCCGGATTTTTTCCCGCTCTACTGCCGACTTTGCCGCTTCCGAGTTCGAGTTCTCCATCGGATTTCCGTGGACTAAACTAACGGGGCCTGTGCCCGCGACCCATTCGACGAATTGATAAAGAGATGGGAAAGATTGAAATCGCACCTCTGAGGTACCTAAGGGTAGAAGTGGGGATCTGGTTAGCCGAGTTCCATGAGGTCTTGAGATCAATGCGTCGGAAAATCTGAACACAACGCTCTCATCCTTGCTCAAGCGCTAAAATTTGCTGCCTTTCACGATCTCGATCTCACTGTTGTTACTTATGGCGAAGGTGAAAGAGCGAAGGAACGAGAAGGAGGAGAAGATTCGAAGGGATCATCTCTAGAAAGGAAGAGTCGGCTCCAGCAGCACTTTTCCTGGTGGCCGAAGGCAGGAAGTAGGTCGTCGCCGGTGGGAGGAGCAGTGACCATTGGAGTCTGCTCGTGAAGGTGTTGGGAACTTGGGAAGAGAAGCAAGGCTTCTTTGGGTTGCATTCCATAAGCGTGACTCTTCATTTTTTTAAAATTTTTCAAATTTCGCATATCCAAAGGGTCTATCACACCCTCTGTGGGATTTTTTCTTTCGGGCTATATTCGGTTATATCCATAGTCCACATCAAACACCAAATAAGATATAAGTTATCTTACCCGGATTTTATCTAGCCTACCAAACATACCCTTATATGAGAGGGTGTTCAGTTCGGCTTTGAAAATGGGCCTTAAGAAAATGCAAATGCCTTTAGTTTAAGGGACTTTGAAAAATACAAATCGCTTTTAATAAAAAAAAAATACTTTGAAAAGCAAATTTGAGCTAACTAGTATTTGGCAAAGAAAATTGCAAAGAGGCTTTGCTATAATATTTCTTTTTTAAACAAAAAAAAAATCAAACCCTAAGGCTAAGGCCTCTAGTGGCCATCGGTCGAGGCCACTTGGGGTCATGCGGCCCGCGACGATGGCTACCTAGAGTCACGCGGCCATCAACAAGGGTTGCCTTGGGTCTCACAGCCCAAGCTACCATCGCTTGACCCTTGGCGGCCTTAGCCGACAGATTTGGCTCGCCGACTGCCTTAGTCCTGGGGTTTGATTTTCTTTTTTTATTTATTTTATAATTAAAAAATAATGTAGCAAAGAAGATGAGGGGCGAAATCGAAATTTGAAAGAATTGATGAAGGTAGCTTGGGAAGAAAAAATGCTAGGCCAACATTTGGGTAAATACTGAAAGCTCAATGCTAGTAGTATTGAGCTTTCAGCTTTCTCAAGATAGACATTTGTCCAAATGCCTACCTTGATAAAACTTGCCAAACACCCAAGCATTTCCTCAAGAGGCTTTGGGCCTCCAAAGTCTCCAGCTAGATGAAATTCTCATTACGTGTTTTGTTTAATTTTGTTATAGAAACCAGCTTATCCTAGTTCCTTATATGGAGAATTTGCCTTCTTTTTCTTTGAACGCACTTTTCTATCTTTAACTATTCAATGTAGGAGCCCCCCGAGACTCGGATTTTGCGCAGTTCAATCTACGGAATTCGGTGACTTTTTACTTACTCTTTCCTCCTTTAGTTATGTTCGGAAATTGGACTCCATCTAGGATAGGTTTGTTTCCATAACAATTTATGTTTGAAAAATTTCGTTGACAATGAGAATATTTTTCTTTTATTTATTTCTATAAGTGATTCAAGCGATCAGTTTTAGAAAAGTATTTTCTAAAACATTTTTTTTTTTGCGAGAGAAATGCACCCAGAACATTTAAAACCTTTTGTTGTCGCAAAAAGTTCCATCGATCGGGCCGCTTAATCTTCTTAGGGTTCGGCCCAGGAAGTTGAAGCCCAAAAGGTCTATGCGGGAAAATCCCTTTATCGAACGTTAGCAGTTCGATAAGTAAGAAGGGTTCCGTGCAAGTTTTGGATAGAGAGTGTCAAATGCAAGATATCTTATTAATAGGAGCGTGTTTTTTGACAGCTTTGTACAAGACTTCGACAGAATGCCTGGAGACGATTTCGATGAACTTGTCGAATTGCTTTGACAAAATGGTAATCGAGATACAACATCGAAATTGAATCGACCATGTTGAACCTTACTATAGGACACGATGTCGGAATTGAATCTACGACACCGAATATATGGGAATGTAGGAAACAGCACCAGAATTTAATCGACGGTACTAGACGGGTGGATTGGTAGACCAACACGGCACCGAAATTTAATCAACGGTACTGGGCTAGGCGAGCAGATGCCGGAATTGAATCGACGACACCTAACTCTGAATATGAAATATGTCGAAATTGAATCGACGACGGGAATCTGAAAGCTACAGCTAAACTAAGAGCTAATTGAAAAGATAAAGACTTGACTGTTGTGTGTTGTTGTGTGGGGAGTTGCTGTTGGATACCCGGTAGTATTTATAGGCATTATCTAGTAACGGTCGATCAGCTGTTGCCTTGGGCCCCAAGTACGTTCTTTTTCGATGACTCGACCTGCTTTTATAACCGTCAAACAGCTGTTGCCTTGGGCTCCAAGTGCGTTCTCCTTCGATGACTAGGTTTGATAACCGTCGGACAGCTGTCGCCTCAAGCTTTTAAGCACGTTTTCTTTCGGTAACTCTTGTGGATAAGGCTTTTAACAATTTTCGCGCCTTTTCTACTTTGCTTGATGGGAGGACAGCTGTCGCCTCAGGCTTTTAAGCACGTTTTCTTTCGGTGACTCTTGTGGATAAGGCTTTTAACAATTTCCACGCCTTTTCTGCTTTGCTTGATGGAATTGCCGCCTAATTCTATAACTGCCCTAATCGTGTCTTCTTTTGCGCGCATTTTCCTTTGGCTTTTCGGGATAAATACCACCAAAATCACTCTTTACACATGGCGGATCTGCATCTCGATTTTTACCTTGCTCGCATATGTCTGTCTGCAGCTGATCGTTCTTTCTTCATATGCGCATCACGTGACCCCTAGGGTAATTTTAGGTGTTAATACCTTTCACGATACAATATAAAGGGAGTGCTTAGTTTAGCGTTCTAAAAAAAATTTAAGGGTGAAAATTACAACGATTCGAAAACACAACCTGTTAAAACTTTAAAGTGTCTCAACTGAAAATTACTAACTTCTGGCATGGTGACGATCGATGGTAGGGTTACAAACGGGTTGAGTGGGCTGGGCCTAGAGTGATTTTGTAGCCCACCCGAATAGACCGGACCTGATTTCTTATATGGGCCCGATCTGCAGGCTTTGTCAAAGAAGGTTATTAAAAAAAAAAACCTGAGCTAAAATTAGTCAATTAACTCGAGGCCACTCGAGCTTCAGCCCGGATTTATCCATTTTTATTTACTTTCTTTCAAAAATATTGTTCATGATAGAGATAAATTTCATCAAAAGAAACAGGAACCTGTATCGGTTTGAATTAAACAAGCAATCCAAGATAATTTGAGTTGAACGTGGCGTCAGTGTATCGGTTTGAACTTTTTTTGTGGCACGAAAATCAGTTTGAGGTAAACACGGGTGTCTCGGTTTAGGATTTCAATGATGCTAATCCAAAAATAAATAAAGCTTTCTAAGAATAGCAGGTGTCCTAGGATTTTTTGCAAGTTGTTGAAGAGCTGTATCAGTACCTACAGTGCTTCGAAGTGGAGCAATGATTGATTCGAGATCAAGTCACCATGATACCAACGTTTGAAGGGTAGATCCGAGCACCGGATTGACAGATGAGAGCAAGAGGACAAATTTTTCAGAAGCGGGTTTGCCCAAATGAGACAAATTGGAGAGCCAAACTTATAATGAAAATCTACCTAAACCTGCCTAAAATTGGAATTAATTGTGGTTCGCTTGTTAGTGGATTTGTGACGAGCTTAATTTTTTTCGGCTCGACTTTGTGTCCACCCGAGTCATGTCGAGTTTAAGTCAAACTTGTAAGACATGAAATTGACATGTACAAGTCGTTGCATTTTGCTTTAATTTCATAAGGAACTTACTTTTATTTCTTTGCAATTTATGTACTCATCGAAATCCCACAATATTCTAGCGAGCGACTCGTATGACATGCACGTGGATGATCATTTAAACTCTATGCTGCTGCCCGATCAACATTTCATGAAAAATTCGCAGGATTCTAGTCAAAACGCATTAATTACGGAAAGAAAATGATAAGAACTTCAATACATTGAGCTATTAAAATTAAAATTACTTGATTGCAAAATTCGCTAAATAGATCACGAATAACTATAATGACGATCGAGGAGAACTCAAAGGACAATAAATCCAACACAAAACTAAAACAAGGAAAAGCAGTCAATATAATTTGACTAATGCATTGAAAAATCACATAATCTAATAGTAGGTTAGTATTGTTAAAGATCTTTTTGTCATCGTAAAGTTTTAAACGGGAAAAATATTCTGACCAAATTAAAAGGAGAAAATTATCGTAAGGATACTATTTTAATAATTGAATACCTCAATCTTTGAAATTAAAAATGAGCATCATTTATCTTTGGATCAAATAAATCAATAATAATATTGATTGTATCAAGAGAATCGGGAAAGGGGGGGAAAATGGTTAATACCATGAAAAACCCTAAACTGGTACACTTGTGACAAATTTACCCTAAATTATTTTTTTGACCATGAAAAATTCCAAACTGGTACATCTGTGACAATTTGTTGACACCTGATTTTTGACCAAATCTTTTTCAGTTTTATTTTTGAAAAATCACAAAACATTCATAAAAAGTAAAAAAATTACAAAATCAACTTTGGTGGCCTTGGCTAAGCCCAAGGAACCATTCTTGACCAAAAAATAATTTTTCATATTTTTTACATTTTTTAGTATTTTTAGAAAATAGGAAAATACTCAAAAAATCAAGAAAAATAGAATTTGAGGTCACAAAAATATAGGAAAATAGTAGAAATTTTTCTTTTAAATCCCTTGTCATTTTGACCTCATCAAGAGTCGAAATTCAAGTTTAATTTTGTGTGTTTCTTTGTAACACACAGGGTTAAATTTGTCAAAAAAAATGTTCTGAGTCTTTTTATTTGCAATATTTTGCATTTCCCGAATCTTGACATTCAGCTTGATTACCCGACATTTCAATTTGGTTCAATTGTGCACTGATTTGATCAATTTTGGCCTTAGGGACCTAATTGCATAAAAATCTTTTCATTTTAGTCCCTACTATGCCAATTCCGAAATTAAACTTTTCTGAGGGACACCCATAGAATCCCAATGCTTCCTCCCTATAGTATTCGATCCCCTGAATCTAATGGTGGGCTCAATTGGGGTCGATTCGTCCATTAGGAACCTCAATTTGACGAAAATCGATTTCAGATCCTATCTTAAATTTGGGGCTTTCACACAAATTAAAACCAATTTAGCCATAATTTACATCTTTCAAATGGAATTTGTGTCATAGAGTCCGATTTCATGATCAATTTTGTGATTCATGCTCATTTTGGCATTGAATTTGGGGAAAATATCGAACTGGGTCAATTGGATCGGGTTGACCCGAACCAGTCAACCCAGTCAACCAAGCAGAACACCCTCTGCTTGCTCTGCTTCTTCTTCTACGCTCACGCACAGGGGAAAAGGAAAACAACGAAAACAGAACGGAGAAGGCAGTTGAGAGGAAGGGATGATCAGTTGAGAGGGGATTCGGTTGGCAGAGATCGATAACAGACGGGCGAACAAAAGAAAAACAAACAAGAAAAGAAGGGGGGAAACGACGAGCAAAAAGAAAAAAAACGTCCAGAGGACGGGCGAGCAAGAGAAGAGAGAGAACTCGCGCAGGAGGAGCTCGCGGAGTGAGAGAGAGCGAGCACGAGCGAGTTAGAGGTTGCTACCGTCGCTTCCCCGTCCCCTCGACAAACTCAGGTCAGTCCTTCATTGCCGATCATGCTCTGTTTTTCTGCCCAAACCTGCGTTTGACTTGAACAGCAGGATTTAGAGCTTGTTCTTGTGTTTTTATTGATCGAATCACATATAGAACAACCTCTAATATTCGTCCATATGTTTATTTGCATCGATTTGGTTTAATCCGCCATGGATGAACTTCTCAAACTTCGAGTCTGATCATGGATTTGCGACAATGATCGAATGGTTTTTCAAAGCTCACGCAAAAGCAGGTAAGTCTCCTGGAACGTTGTTCTAGTTATTTGATTGCTTAGGTTGAAGCTTAAACGTAAAAAAAAAAAAAGCAAAACCGAACGGAGAACTAGTTCGCCGGAAAATATCCTGTGTAGGATCAGATGAGGTGGTTCCGGTAGGTTTCTTAGTGAAACTCTGATATATGTTGATGAGTAGTTGATGAGGACTAGATTCGCGTAAAGATCGCTGGGGTTCGTAAGTATTTTCACGCCATTTTTTTAGCTCACCGGAAGTTGCAGGTTTGGCCGGACTGTGGTGGTCGAGTTAGCATAGTTAGGGCTCGTTCTTTCGATTAAGCTCACCATATGTTAGTATAGATGAAGTGTGCATTTGTTTGATGGAAGAATCGTGCCGTTTCTCGGCCATTTTGGCGTAGGAAATCAAGTTCCGGCGAGGCGCCGGCGAAGAATGCCGGCGCCGATCGTCTTCCGCGGCGAGTCCGTCGACCGGTCAACGAAAGTTGACCGGGTCAACGCCTACGTGGAGCTGACGTGGCGCCCACGTGGCAGCCACGTCAGCCGTTCGCTATAACTGAATATAAAACAAATAATCATCGGACGGTGGATGGTTGGCCACGTGTCACGATCTCGCTTTTTTCGGAAATTAAAAATGATTTTCAGAAATTAAAAATCCCTTAGATCGGACGGCTGTAGTTCGATCAAGCATTTCAATCTGGACCGTCAGTTTCCAGCCTTAGATCAGGCCGTCCATCAGTCGACACGTGGCGCAATCTAGGCCATAGGTTCGAATTTGAGCGGGAATTGAAATTCGAACGGGATGAGGCCGAAGCGACGTCGTTTTGAGCGCAGGTCGCGCGGGCCCGGATCCGGGCCGGGCCGGTCGCCCGTGGGTCGTAGGCTAGGTCACCCGACCCGGCCCGAATAACATTTTTTAAAATAAAAAAAATCCGAAATTGATTTTAAAAATAAAAAAAAAATCAGAAAAATCCTAGAAAATCAAAAAATGCTAGAAAATTCCAGAAAATTCCAAAAAAACGTGGAAAAATTGTGGAAAACTCCTAGACACTCTAGAAATCCCAAAAATCGAGGATTGACCACAGACAACTGGTCAACCCTATTTTTGGGGTTTCTTATCCGATCTTCCGAGATTTGACGACATTACCCTTTAAGGGTAAGTCGCATTTGCTGTGTATGCAAGATAAAACCGATTATGCCAATGTAAGAATTAGGGTCGGGTAGGCGACCAATTCTTAGGTTTGGGTTTACGAGTCCCGTCTCTTTTCTCAAAATGACAATTTTGCCCTTCAAAGGGAAAATTGTCTTTCTTGTCTCAATCGAGTTCTGAAAATTGCTTAAAGTTAGGGTTTGGGTCAGATGGACGACCAACCCTAATATTTGAGATTTTCAGTTCTCGTCTTTGTCCAAATGATGACTTTACCCCTCCAAGGGTAAAATCACTTGAAAATTTCAGAAAAATCCTAGAAATTCCCAAAAAATAGGAAATGGATTGGATTGATGGCCAATCCTATTTCCCCCATCTTTTGACTTCCCGATTCATCTAAAATGACAAATTTATCCTTTCAAGACAAATTGTCCCTGAATTGTTTAAAAATTACAGTCCTGCCCCTCATGGGCAAATCATGCCAAAATCGTTCCTAAGCCTTGATTGATATTTCTCTAGGCTAATAGGGCCTCATTAGGGATTCCATGCTGCTTTTATGTGTTTTATCCGCATGCACTGGATCCTTGATTTGCGCATTTACCTTTAATGATTGTGAGTGATAGGGTAGCTATTCCCATCTGCATGAACTCCTAGATTTAGGATCTGTACCCCACTCGTCTGTATGAAATCCTAGGATCAGATAAACCATTCAGTTTAGGTACCGAAAGGACGTCAACTCTGATAGTTGGCGTAACTAAGTCCCCGAACCCACTTCTCTGGTTTCCGCAGAATCAAATAGATCACTCAAAACTATTTGATAGGGTTTCCGATCGTACCCTCCATGAAACGATTGGTGGCGACTCCTTGGCATGTACATTCATCACATGTCACTAGACCACACTGAAGGTCGCCCACGTATATCCAGCAGTTGCGATTTGGGTAGTGGACCTTGGGAGAGGCCCGTGTCCGATCATACAACATCGGACGGCCCATTAACCCTCGCTAGCCAGATGGCGCTCGAGAGGGTCGCGACACAAATTTACCACAAACTATTTTTTGACAACCAAAAACCCTAAACTGATATACATGTGATAAATTTACTCTAAACTAATTATTCTTACCACGAAATACCGAAAATTGGTAAATATGTGCCAAATTTGCCCTCCGTTAAATTGATTGAAAATCATGAAAAATCTCAAATTAATAAACCCGTGACAAGCAGAGAGTAAAAAAAAATTTCAAATTAATATACCCATCAATTGTCGCGTATCACCAACTTAGCAATTTGACAGTTAAATTTAACGAAAACTAACGGAGGGTAAATTTGTCACAGATACAAATGTACCATTTGAAATTTTTTATGGTCAAAAAATTAATTTGAGATAAATTTGCCGTAGGTGTACCAGTTTGGGATTTTCCGTAGTATTATAAAAAAAATGATAACCTACGATTTTGCACGAGAAGATCTTTGATCTGTGACCTTCTTGGCATGCAATTATAAATACAAAATCATGATAGAATATTTTATTTTAATATTCAATTGTGGGTTTTATTAATTGTTATTGTAAATATTAATTGATCTAATAAATAAAGATATATTCAATTTCCTATTTAGTCTAATATGGTACTAGATAGTGTGGACCGAGATAAACCTTATCTTTAATGAGGGGATCGGTTTCAATCTTTATAAATAGAGTTCAAGTCCCTCCTATAAATGTTTGCATAACCTCACATAAGGAGTCGTCAGAACGATATGTGAGTGGCCATCTCATTGAAGCCAACGATAAAGAGAGTTAATAAAGGAGAAGCTCTTGGACATCGGATCGTCGCAATTCTGCTTTTGGATCCGAAATAAGATGCATTAATTCTTTAACTCTATGGATTTGTGATTCATGTGTCTATATGTGATGATCTTGGGACGCTGCATACAGATTAAAATTACAGTTAACATGTGGTATCAGAGTTTACGCGTATTAGATCGCGAATCGCGTTCTTGGTATTTTTCGAAATTTTATTTTTGTTGAAATCGATAGAAAATTATATATTTGGAAAAGGCTAAAAACTATGTGAAGATCGCCGCCGGAGGATGACGAACGTGCCCTGTCGCGACCCTCTCCCGAGCGCGGAGGCGGGAGCGGGCTAATGGGCCGCCCGATCGCTGGCTTGATCGGACGCGGGCCTCTCCCAAGGTCCATTACCCAAGTCGCAACTGCTGGATATACGTGATTGACCTTCAGTGTGGTCTAGTGACATGTGATGAGTGTACATGCCAAGGAGTCGCCACCAATCGTTTTGTGGAGGGTACGATCGGAAACCCTATCGAATAGTTGGGAGTGGTCTATTCGATTCTGCGAAAACCAGAGAAGTGGGTTCGGGGACTTAGTTACGCCAACTGTCAGAGTTGACGCCCTTTCGGTACCTAAGCTGAATGGTTTATCTGATCCTAGGATTTCATACAGATGAGTAAGGTGCTGATCCTAAATCTAGGAGTTCATGCAGATGGGAATAGCTATCCTATCACTCACAATCAATAGAAATAAGTGCGCAAATCTAGGATCCAATACATGCGGATAAAACACATGAAATCAGCATGGTATCTATAATGAGGCCCTATTAGCCTAGAGAAATATCAATCAAGGCTTAGGAGTGATTTAGACATGATTCGCCCATGAGGGGCAGAATCGTAATTTTGAACAATTCGGGAAAAATTTACCCTTAAAAGGGTAAATCTGTCATTTTAGACGATTTGGGAAGTCCAAAGATAGTGGAAATAGGATTGGCCATCAATCCAATCCATTTCCTATTTTTCGGGAATTTTTAGGATTTTTCTGGAATTTTCAAGTGATTTTACCCTCGGAGGGGTAAAGTCGTCATTTGGACAAAGGCGAGGACTGAAAACCTCAAATATTAGGGTTGGTCGTCCACCTGACCCAAACCCTAACTTTAAGCAATTTTCAGAACTCGATTGAGACAAGAAAGATAATTTTCCCATTGAAGGGGCAAAATTGTCATTTTGAGAAAAGAGGCGGGACTCGAAAACCCAAACCTAAGAATTGATCACCTACCCGACCCTAATTCTTACCTTGGCATTATCGGTTTTATCTTGCATACACATCAGAGGCGACTTACCCCTAAAGGGTAATGTCGTCGAGTCTCGAAAGAACGGATAAGAAACCCCAAAAATAGGGTTGACCAGTTGTCTGTGGTCAATCCTCGATTTTTGGGGATTTCTGGAGTGTCTAGGATTTTTCCACAATTTTTCCACATTTTTTTGGAATTTCCTGGAATTTTCTAGCATTTTTTGGATTTTCTAAGGTTTTTCTGATTTTTTTTATTTTTAAAATCATTTTCGGAATTTTTTATTTAAAAAATATTATTCGGGCCGGGTCGGGTGACCCGGCCCACGGCCCGCGGGTGGCCGACCCGGATCCGACCCGCGCCCAAAACGACGTCATTTTAGTCTTCCCGCTTCTAATTTCAATTCCCGCCTAAACTTGAACCGAGGGCCCTGATTGCGCCACGTGTCGTCTCTTGGACGGCCTGATCTATCGGAAGCAACCGACGGCTACGATTGAAGGGTGAGATTGAACCATGACCGTCCGATCCACAGCCTTTTTTATTTCTAAAAATCATTTTTATTCCCAAAAATAGCGAGATCGCGACACGTGGCAAGCCTACCACCGTCCGATCAAGTTTGTTATTTTATTCTTATTCGGTTTTAACCGAATGCGCTGACGTGGCTGCCAAGTGGGCGCCACGTCAGCGCCACGTGGGCGTTGACCGGTCAACCGCTTCGCCGAAGAAGACGATCGGCGCCGGCTCTGTTTCGCCGGCGCCTCGTCGGAAGGCGGTTTCTCCGGCCTCAGGACGCCAAACCATACAAGACCAACGCCAATCGATTCGTACGAATCTCCTCTACGACATACTTGAGGCTCAACATAGCAGAATCACATCTCATACATGTGCCATCTCCAACCGACGCTAATCTCCGGCGGGCTATTGGCCTAGCTATTTCTATCGTCAAGAAAGCATCTCAAACCATCCAACAACATCCATGGAGTTAGAGAGAACTTACCTGATGATCGTGAGGCGTCGGTTCAACCTAGGAGGGGTCATAGTATTCACGGCCGATTAGTCAAAGTCGGGGGTTGACTCGACGGTTTTATGCAACGAAAATGCGAAAATGAAATGCGACGAAGATCAGTAGAGTTCAAGGAACAAATCAAGACCGAAAACACACACAATGGTTGACAAAATCATGAGTCGCCATTAGAGGCCGAGGCCAAGCTTGAAGATGTTCCTCACCTGTTTCAAGAGCGTCGGTGAATGTGAGTCGGTCCGACGCGTTCTCCGGGTTGAGACGAAGCTAATGGGAGTGGTGGCATCGAACGACGTCGTCTGGATCACCGGGAACCCGAGCTCGAACTTCTTGAGTTCAGAGCTCCCATGGCCGCCGCGCGCGCTCTCTCTCTCCCTCCTCTCTCTTTTCGCTCGCTTTCTGTTCGCCAGTTCTCTCTCTCTCTCTCTGTTTCTTCGCGAGCGCTCTCTCTCGCTCTCCCTCCGCTTCTGTTCTCGTGGAGAATTCATCTCAACCGAATCCCCCTCTCCAACTGACTTCTCCAACTTTCTTCTCTGTTCTTGTGCGTGCGCCAAGGAGAAGAACAGAGTGGCTCTGTTCTGTTTTCTAAGTTGGTCAACCGGGTTGACTGGGTCGGTCAACCCGACCCAGTTGACCCGGTTCTAATTTTTTGTTCAAATTGGATGTCCATATGTGCAAAGATCGCAAAATTGACGCTAAAATTAGACTCCATGGCACATACTTTATCTAAAAAATGTGATTTTCGTGACAAATTCCTTTTGAATTGATTGAAAACCCCAAATATAGAGTAGGATCCGAATTTGATTTTTGCCGAATTGATGTTCTTAATGGACGAATTTGCCCCAATTGAACTGACCATTAGATTTAGGGGGTCAAATACTATAGGGAGGAAGTATTGGGGTTCTATGGGTGTCCCTTAGAAAATTTTAATTTTGGATTTGGCACTTTAGGGACCAAAATGAAAAGAATTTTGTGCAATTAGGTCCCTAAAGCCAAAATTGATTAAATCAGTGCACAATTGAACCAAATTGAAATGTCGAGCAATCAAAATGAATGTCAAGATTCTTAAAATGCAAAGTATTGCAAATAGAAAGACTCAAAACGTATTTTTTTCACAAATTTAACCATGTGTGTTACAAAGAAACACACAAAATTAAAGTTGAACTTCAACTCTTGATGAGGTCAAAATGACAAGGGATTTAAAATAAAAATATTGACTATTTTCCTATATTTTTGTGACCTCAAATTCTATTTTTTGTTGATTTTTCTAGTATTTTCCTATTTTCTAAAAATACTAAAAAATATGAAAAATATGAAAAATTATTTTTTGGTCAAGAATGGTTCCTTGGGCTTGGCCAAGGCCACCAAAGTTGATTTTGTAATTTTTTGACTTTTTATGAATTTTTTTATGATTTTTCAAAAATAAAATTGAAAAAGACTAGGTCAAAAATCAGGTGTCAACATGCCCCCACGCGTGGCCACGCGCAACAACGCGCTCCACGAGCTAGACCCAGGCCCCGCATGTGCAAGGCATGACATCACTCAGTCGGTGCAGATCCGACTCGATCCAGGACCTGACTAGATTCGTAACCCGACTCGATCCGGTTGATCATTGACTCGACCGGGTTCGCCAGTTTGGTTAGGGAAGCGGTCGAATCGAATAGAAGACTGGCTAAGAAGCTGAACACGTGTCAGCATGTAAACCTCACGCACCGAAGCTTCTGGTGACGCGCGAGGGAGCGTACGGGATCCGATGGGGGAGTTCCAAGTACCGGCGTGCTCGTATGCTCATGGTCTACAATGTGGTATATTTATTTTACATGCTTGATGCTTTTATAGATGAAAAATACCTATGGAACTCCAAATACGTATACATTTTGGGGTATTTTGGTATATTTTCTCTATTTCTTTGAAATACATGTGCAAGCTCACATGTAAGTACCACATACAGATGTGTAGAGCATGATTTATCAATTTCATGTTTATGGTTTGACATGTATTGTTGAGTGTGTCAATGTAAATTAACGGCGTGTAATTTTGTAGATGATTGTCCCTAATTTCTAAAATTACATGCATACGATAAATGTGAAATATAAAGCTATATCCCAATTTCAGGTAAATTCAATTGGGTTGTGACCGCCAAAGTGGTACATTTGGTTGAGTTTAATAAAGAACAGTTTATAAAATATTGGGATGTCTCTTATTTTAATGCGTACTTATACTCCCAAAGGAGGTAATTGTGTGTTGTTGCATTGAGGGTAGACATGGCCGGTTCCACAGAACCGCCGGTTCCGGTTCAGAAATCGGCGGTTCCGGGCCGGTTCCAGTTCGGGTTCCGAACTTTTAATTTTTATTTTTAAAATAATAAAATAATAAAATAATTAATTTTAAAATATAATCATTTATCAAATTGTACATTGTAATAAAATTTGAAAAAAAAAAAAGAGGGGAGGAATGGGCTTGAACTTAATGAATTATCATTAAGCGCCTACATATCTTCTTGGGGATAGAAGAATCAAAGCCCATGTAATTCTCTTACCTTTGGTAACCCCAACTTACCTCATCATTAATCGTCGCTACCCATTGTTGTGGTGTCGGTAGTATCTCCACAGTCTTCACTGAAGAATTCGTGTTTTCGATCCAGCTCTTGTTGTCAAAAATTAGCCTTTGTCCAATCATCGACACAATCTTGAATCTCCACACTTTTCAGACTTTATCTTGAACGGTGTGAGTCCAAAATTAATCCTCCAATGCTAAATGATTGTTCAACTGCCACCGTTGAAGAATAGGTCATTAATATTTGTTTCGCGATGAGGGAGAGAATTGGAAATTGAGTTGAATAGTTCTTCCACCACTCAAGAATCTTGAAATCTGCGCTGTGTTCGGAATCACTAAACTCAAAAATAATTGTTAAATAGTTTTCTAATTTCGAAATACTACATGTTGATGTCCCACTATGTTTTTTTTACCTACTTATGAGCATTTTATACCATCTACCAAGTGAAATACCCGCATCGCTTTGTGAGACACTATGTTGGGCAAATCCACATCCACTGTCACTTAAACCATATCTACTAGAAAATTCATTATATAATGCTACTATAGCTTGTTTAACCTCTACTTGTATAATTGAAATATTTATTGCTTCATTCAAATGTAAACAATCATAATAATAAGCATTCGGATAATCTAATAAACCATCTAATTTAATACGTGGATCGAAAATAATACCAACTAAATAGACAAGAGGAATGTTCAAATAATAATGCAACCATTTTTCTCGCATTACTAAAATACTCGAAACTAATTCAGTATCCTTTTCATATTCATTAAAAACACCAGCAATATTAACACACTATTAAAAATAAATATTTAGTGGGATAATAAACACCAGATAAAGTATTAGTAGCATTATTAAAAACTTTCAAAAAATATAAATTTTTTTTTGCAAACGTCCCAATGTTGCGGGAGTAAAGCAATATCGGGAACAATAATCGAAATAAATGAACATAATAAATCTTTGTAATCAAAAGTTTGTAAAAGCATCTCGTAAGTAGAATTCCAACGAGTCGGAATATCTTTTGGAAACCTTTTTGCCTTTCTCCCATTTTGTTTAGAAAATTTTCCCCACTCTTTCATAAGATGAGGACGGCTCCATAAAAATCTAATTGCACTATTGATTGGATAGAGATAAGTCACAAGAGATCGTGAACCATCTTGTACACATAAATTCAAAACATAGCAAGCACATCTAATGTGAAAAAATTATCCGCCAAAAAAGGGTTTACAAATTTTTTTCTAACTCGGAATGGAAGCAGTATTTGCGGCGGCATTATCAAAATCAATTGAAAAAATTTTATTAATCAAATCATATTCTTCTAAAACTTTCATAATTAGTCTATAAATATTATGGGCCTATGTCTTTCAGGAAAAACTCAAAATACAAGAAATCTTTTTTGAATAACCCAATCCTCACATATCCAATGGCATGTGACACCCATATAAGAATTAATATTCCAAGCATCACTTCAAATATCACTACCTATATGTACACGTCCATTGAATTCTCCAAAAAAACTTATCAAATCATTTTTTTCATTTTTTATAAACTTGTTTAAGTTCACGTCTAAGAGTAGTTTTCGGAACAAATGGTGCTTGCGGAGCCAGCGCAATGTTTACCAAATATCTAAAATTAAAATTTTCACCAGTATTAAACGGAGCATGCTCAAGGGCAATATATTCAGCTAATGTTTATTTATAAAGTGCATTAGTGAAACAGAATAAAGGATGAGGGTTAGGATTGGCGAATTCGGAAATTTGTTGTTGGCTAGTGTCGATCCCCGCTTGCGTTGGATATTTTTTCGTCAGATGCCGACGAAATATTCTGTAGCCATCTCCTTTACCAAGTTTGTATGTTTGCAGACAATATTTACCGCTTAAATCAAACTTGCCTTCATTTTCATTCCATACTTTGTTGAAGTGTAGCCATAAGTCGGATTCTCGGCTCTTCCGTCCTGGCTCTTTTGCTATCGACAATTCTTCGACACCAGTGGGAGGATAAAGACTTTCTTGCGTTGGGACGTGCTCGACGTTAGGATTGTGAACATCGTTGTCTTCCCAACATGCATATTCACGAGGATCATATTCACGAACTTGATAATCGGATTCTCTCATCGGGTTTTTTCCCTTTCTAGTATTTCTGCTTCCACTTGCCATTTTTTTAGAGAATTAATCGGAAAGTTGACTCAAAGAATTAAGACGGAATTGAGAGAGAATAATAAATTGAGATAATTTGATAGAATTTGAGAGATTGAGACTTGAGACTTGAGAGTATTGGAGAGAATTGAGAGAAATTGTGAGAAAAATGAAGAGGGATTGAGAGATTTTTATAGATTTATTTTATTTTTTAAAAAAGGAAATTGCAACGGCCAAAATGGTCGTTGCAATTTCCAACGGGCCTTCGGACCGTTGCGTTCGAAGGCCTATTGGGCCGCGGGGGAAGAGCCGTTTGGCTCTTCCCGAGGGGCGGGCGGGGCCTACGTGCCACCCTTTTTTAAAAAAAAATTGGCAGTTTGGAACCGCGGACCTGGTCAACGGGCCGGTTCCGGGTCCGCGGTTCCATTTGGCCATGTCTAATTGAGGGTTATATGTACAACATATGGTTGAGAATTGATTAGTCCAAGCGCTTTCATACATCCAAAGGTGGTGATTAACAAAGATTAAAATAAATTCTTATGACCGCTATAATGTAGAGAGTATACAACTGCATATCATGTTTTCTGCCCAAATGTGACTATATGATGATGTATGTAACTCTTAGGGAAAATTTTCACATTGTGCTAATTATAAACATTGATTATTTTTCAGTCACATTTTCTGTGAACGGCAACTCCATAACTATTGAGATTCTTACTGGTTCTAATTTTAAGAAGTAGAGAGATAATTTTCTCATTAGTATGGAACCGACAGATGTTCATATTGCTCTCAATGAAGGTAAGCCGACAGTTCTTACCGAGGTTAGTACAGATGCCCAAAAGGCACATTTTGCTGCTTGGGAAAAGAGCAATAGTTGTCAATGAAGCGATCCATACAGAAACATCTTATAAGTGGTTTTGCTGCTGACATCACTGCTAGGCAAATGATGGAAGTCTTGGTAGTTAGAAATTGTGACTCTCATAATGCTGAAGTTGAGACACATATGTCAGGATTATTCAGCTTGAAGTATGATGGTTCTGCTGGTGTTAGGAACTATGTCCTAAGGATGGTAGATCTGCAATCAAAGCTCAAGGCGCTTGATGTTCCAATTCCTAATGCTTGTATTTTGTATCTTGCACTCAATTCTCTTCCACCTGAGTTTGGTATTATCCAAACACAATATAATACCGCTGATCAGGCATGGACAATTAATGACTTGATTGCAAGGGTGGTGTCAGAGGAGACTAAGCTAGCTGAAGAAAGGTAAAGTGTATGTTGCTATGTATTCTGTTTCTAGTTCTAGTGCTAAGAAGGGTAAGGGACACAGAAATCGTGCTCATAAAGGAGTTCAATCATCTGCTGGTCCGTTTGACAACTGGGGTCCAAAGAAATCGACCTTTAAAAAGGAAGGTAATTTTGGTAAGGATGGTCTCTGCTTCTTTTGTAAGAAGGAAGGACACGTAAAGAAAGACTGCACTAAGTATAAAAATTGGTTATCTAAGCGTGAGTCTAAAGGTAATGATTCTTTGGCATTGATTTATGAATCTAATCTATCAGAAACCCCATTTTCTTCGTGGTGGCTAGATAGCGGTGCAACTAATCATGTTGCATTTACCATACAGTGATTCATAAATCGGAGAAATTCAAATAAGGAAGAATCAAAGTTCACATAGGAAACAACAATAAAGCTGACGTCGAGTTCGCAGGAGATGTTATTTTAATGCAAGATTCTGGTTTTAATTTGATGTTAAAGAGTACATTTTATGTACCTTCTTTTAGACGGAATTTAATTTCCGTATCAAGTTTGGACATGTGTGGATGCTCTTTTGAGATTTCAAACAATGTAATTTATATTTCTTTTAATTCAAATAAAATTGGGTATTGCGCTATGTCCAATGGATTGTACAGATTATGTTTGTCTCCCAACGAAATATACGTCACTTATACAGCTGAAAAGGTTATTTCCAAAAGACCTCTACCTAAGGAATAGTCATACGCAATATGACATAAACGTCTTGGTCACTTCTCTAAAGAAAGAGTGAAAAGACTGATAAAGGTAAATATTCTACACACTCTTAAAAATGACATAGACACATGCATAGACTACTATAGAGGAAAGATGGCTAAAATAAAGAAGAAAACTGCAGTCCATAGTTCTCACTTGTTAGAGATCATCCATACAGATATAAGTGAACCCTATACAGCCACATTGTGTAGAAATTTTTATTTCATCACATTTATAGATGATTATTCCCGATATGGTTATCTGTACTTGATTAAGGAAAAGTATGAATCTCTTGTCAAGTTCAAGATTTTCCGGACTGAAGCTAAAAAACAGTTGGGGAAAGTCATAAAAATTGTCAGATCTGACCATGGTGGTGAGTACTATGGTCGACATGGCGATGCTGGACAGCTTAAAGGGCCATTCGCCAAGTATTTAGAGGATTCTGGGATTGTAGCTCAATTTACTATGTCTGGTAGTCCTGAACAGAACTGTGTGGCTGAAAGGCGTGAGGGGTATGATTAGCAGATCTAATTTATCTGATTTTTTTATGGGGCGAGACTTTGAAAACGTCGCTTTACATACTAAATCGTGTTCCTACTAAATCTGCGCCACTTACTCTTTTTGAATTATGGACTGGACACAAACCTAACCTGAATCATCTGAAAGTTTGGGAATGCCCTGCATAAGTAAAATTGTATAATCCAATTTTGAGCAAGTTAGACTCCAAAATCATTTGTTATTATTTTGTGTCTTGTCCAGATCATTCAAAGGGATATCGATTTTATAATCCCAATAGAGAAACGAGAATTGTGGATTCACATACAGCGAAGTTTCTGGAGCTTGATGTAGCAGAAAATGGTGATTGCTCACAGATTATTAATGATAACAGTACGGTGAATACTTCTATGTCGTTTTCTCTATCTATACAGATAATTGTGGAGGTCCCTATACCACAGATTGAATCTGTTGTGACTCAAGAACCTGTTACTGAAGTAGTTCTTGATGAATTCCTCAAGCCTCTCAAGAACAGAATGAAGTGGAAGATGCTCCTCTAAGGAGATCTGTTAAACATAAACGATCAGCCATACCACCAGACTATATAGTCTATCTAGGAGAACAAGATTATGATATCGGTTGTGTTATTGATCCGGTAACTTATGTAGAAGCTGTTTCTTATCCTCAATCTGATTTATGGCTAGATGCAATGAAAGATGAGATGTTATCTATGAAACATAATGATGTTTGGGAGTTTGTTGAATTACTTGAAGGTTATAAATCCCATTGTTTGTAAATGGATTTTTAAGACCAAGAAAGACTCCACAGGAAAGATTAAAAATTTAAGGCTAGACTGGTAGCTAAGGGATTTACTTAGAGAGAAGGAATAGATTACGAGGTAACCTTTTTCCCCAATCTCTTTTAAAGTCTCTTTTAGAGTAATCATGGCTTTAGTGGCTCATTTTGATACGGAGTTTCATCAGATAGATATTAAAACTGCTTTTCTGAATGGAGAACTTGATGAACAAGTTTACATAGCACAACTAGAAGGTTTTGTAGCAGATGATACATGTAATCTGTTTTGTATATTGAAAAAGTCTATCTATGATTTGAAGCAAGTTTCTAGACAGTGGTACTTGAAGTTTCATAGTGTCGTTACTTCTTTTGATTTTGTTGAGAACAAGCTAGATCAATGTATATACTGTAAAGTCAGTGGGAGAAAATTTATTTTTCTTGTTCTTTATGTTGATGACATCTTGCTTGCTAGCAGCGATATTAAGCTAATGCATGAGACAAAGAGAATGTTGTCACGGAATTTTGATATGAAGGATCTTGGTAAAGCGTCTTTTGTCCTTGGTATTGACATACATGAGGATCGTTCTCGCCGCATATTGGGTTTATCTCAGAGGGCTTATATTGATCGTATTTTGGAGAGATTTAATATGCAACAGTGCAAACCAGGGATTGCTCCTATCTGCAAATGTGATAAATTGAGTCTTTTACAATGTCCTCATTCAGATGTTGAGAAATCACAGATGAATGATGTATCTTATGCTAGTGCACTTGGTAGCATCATTGTGACATTCCGAATTTCCTGCCATTTCGAGACTATTGAATGAAGAATATTTATCGATGTATTTCAATTCTATTTCACTCGGACCTGATCAATCCTGAGTAAACTGACCAGAAGGGAAAGGCTAACACATGGCAAGGTACGTAGACATAGGAAAATCGAAAAAAAGAAGAAGGAAATGACGCTTTGACAATAAGGATTGCCGAGGGAACATTTAGAACCAATAAAAGCCGATCTAAGAATGATTAAGGAATTCATTGCTAGGGTTATATGATTAAAGCGCGGGTGATGCAGTTTAACCAATGTATAATTTGTAAAATTTTTCTAAATCGAACTATGACAATCGAAACTGTCGGAACTAGTAATGAACCCTCGCAATTACATGACAACCAAAGTTGCCGTAACTTGAGTCGTCCTAATTGTGAAAAGAATCACAGATTCGATACGCGTAACGTCTGCAAAAGCTGCCTGTTAGTTCGAGATAAACTGAAATTACGATTGACGAAAAATCGATCACGAAATGAAATCTCGAAATTGGAAAATGGACAATAAAGAATCCCAACATTCGAATTGAATTTGACGCAGCCTCGTCGATGGTAATTTAAAATTAGAAAAGTAAAATTTTGGACGGTAAGTACGAAATTACGATTTTGCCCCTCAAGGATCAGCTTTGTATTAAGAAAGGATGGAAGGCATTTTAGTCTTTAAAAGTCCCCATGGCTGCCGAATTTAAAGGGGCAAGATAGTCATTAGAAGGCTAAATATTATTAACAAAGGGACAAGTGTCATTGAATGGGTGATTAGCATTTACTAACCCACTTTTTACGTACCAATTTTCATCTTTGACCGAGCCAATTATTATGAAGACCCTCCCCTTCTTGCTTCAACCGAACCTCTCCTCTCTCTCTCTCTCTCTCTCTCTCTCCATTTTTCTTCTTCCACCCGAGCAACCCCCACCCGATCAGCTACTGCCGCCACTTTCGCCGCCCACGACCGCGCCATCCGACGACCTCCTGTCCGAGCGCCGACCACCATCTTCATCCTCAGTCTCTCCTCTACAAGTTCCGGTTGACCGTTCGTTCATTGGTGGTCCCAATTTCCCCGTCCAGCCTCAAACACAAAACCAAACAGAATTTGACTCAGTCGAGAGAAGATCTTCGTTCATCCACTTCAAGGCTTGGCTTGGCTTCAAACTTTCGGTGAGATCTTCTTAACTTGAAGTACTAGAGCTGGCTGAGCTAGGGTTACAAATTTATTTGAGTTTAGATGGGTTTCCATTACTGAAATGAGGTGGTTTCTATGAGACAGATTCTGACAGCCTGAAGACCGAGAGGAGCCGGGCTGTTCGGAAGTCCTTAAGGTGTTATTTCGCTTCGAAATTCTCGGTGAGGCCCCTAGATATGTAGATTAGTGTATTAGCAAGTTTATTTTGTGATAAAATGAAGCTTAAGAGTGATTTATAGGCTGTTTAGTGTGCTTGGAAGCAGAACCGATTCTGCCCTATTTTGGACTGAGTAAACCGAACTTTATAAGGGCTTGAGGAGGTGTCGCCTTGCCTTAAAATTATTGAAAAGGCATCTAGGAACGTAATTGATATGTTATTGACGTATTTGCGCATTGGAACCGAGAAATGAATGAGTTTTGATGTGAAAAATGTGATTTTTCCTAGGGCAGTGCGGGTACCCTATTTTGGCCGTAAGTAAGCTGACCTTGGAGGGTCATTTGGATTGAAATTGCTAATTCAGTTGAAGCGTAAGTGACCCTTAAACCTCTACTAGGACTTTAGGACACTACTAAACGACTTTGATTGATGAATTGATCGATTGGTGGATCGATTGTGCTTAACTAGTGCTGGCCGAATATGTGTGATGTGCATTGAGCTTGGTGTGTTTGTCTCGATGAGAAATTTATACTTGATTAGTATGTGACTTCTAGTGGCCGTATGAAGTATATGCCTCGAATTGCGATTGTGTCAAAATTGATGTTTAGAACGACAAAGGAACTTGAGAATTGTCGCGGGGTTATATCAAGAGAAGTTTGGCTAGTGAGCCCTCATGCACTGAAATTGGTTAAAGAGCCCTCATGCACTGAAATTGGCTATTGAGCCCTTGAGGAATACATCGCGGCTAAGGAGCTCTTGGCGATAAGAGATTATGGTGCCACTAGGATAAATTCTAGAATTGTGAGTTTATTGTTTTGCGCTAATATGTAAGCGTGGTCTCATAGTTGTGTGCATATTCTTGTGGGTAACTCTTGCATGCCAATTATATTATGATGCCTTGATGTTTGAGTGTCATACGTTGTTCTGCATAATGTACCATTGCTCCTTGTTTTAATTCATTGTTTGTTTGGGAGGATTATTGTTCTAATCTAGGTTTAGGGCTAGCTTGCTGAAATGTAAATCTCACCCCGTAGTGGGACGTGTTTTTCAAACCCCAAGCCTTGAAGAATGTTGCCTATACGCCTAGGCGATCCAAAAGATATGACCGCCTATTTTGATGAGTTCCCAGATGGTAAGGGTATAGTTTATATTAGGAAATGCACCACGGTTTGGGTCGATGGGGGAGGAGAGAATTGGGAGCTTCACCGCTACAAGGCGTGATTTCGTCGCGTTGGGGATAGTACTTATGGTTCGTTGCAGCTGGCGGAAGTTCCTTTAGGAGTAGTACCAAACTGGTGTCACCCTACCCGTGCTGAAATCGAGATCGAAGGTTCAGTAGTCGGATCAAAAAATTCCAGAGAAGACCCCGACTATGGAAGAGGAAGTTGAGATGATCGAGATATCAACTTCAGAAGACGACATGGAGGATGATACCGTGGAGGTGCGCTCCGAGACCTTCTCTAACTACGTTCCCGATGAAGATGAAGTCGAAGATGACGACGAAGCGAGTAGTACTACCTAGTAGCCTTGGTTGCCGTGGGTAGCTTTTGCGGATGTAACCTTTTGGTGTTAGTTTTTTGTTAGGATGTTGAAGTAGTCTTTTGGTGTTGTAGTCCTTGACTCCTCCGATCCTACAGTGTGTTTTAGTTTACGCCTTTCCCCGACCGTTGGTTGCAAACTTGATGTTTATGTTATGTACATATGTTTTTATGTCATCTCGAGTCATCCTTGTATTTATTGTCTGGGGTTGTTTATTTTCCTTCCACATGAGCGTTTGGTTTTATTCTTGTGCCGTGTTCGTTGGACCTTGGGATTATTATAACGGCGTTGGCGGATGTGGCGCACTCCCAAAGGAACGCGGGGCGTGACAATCATGTATGCTCAAATTTGTACTAGGCCAGACATTACTTTTGCAACAGGACTTCTAGGCAGATATCAATCAAATCCAGGACACGATCACTGGATTGCTGTCAAGAAGGTTTTGAGGTACTTAAAAAGGACTAGAGATGATATGTTGATTTACAGATGTGTTCAGAACTTGCAACTAGTGAGGTATTCAGATTTAGATTATGTTGGTTGTCAGGATGACAAGAAGTTGACAACGGGGTATATCTTCATGCGAGCAGGTGATGTAACATCATGGAAAAGTGAGAAACAAAAAAATGGTATCATCCTCTACCATGCAAGTGGAGTTTATAGCATGCTTTACAGCTACTACTCAGGCTATTTGACTCCGGAATCTCATTAGGGAGTTGACCGTATTTGATTTTGTTGATAGACACATACAGTTGTGTTGTGACAATAACTCTGCAGCGTTGTTCATTAACACAACAGAAGTCTCAATGGGTCTAAGCATATAGATGTCAAGCTTTTGACCATAAAGAAATCCGTGTAGAATGGTAACGTTGCGGTAGAGCATATTACTACAGGTGCTATGATTGCTGATCCACTGACTAAAGGTCTACGCCTTGGTGTATTTGAACGACATGTCATATGCTTAAAAGTATCGTGGGATGCCATTGTTTAGTGGGAGCTTTCTAGTTTTTGTATAATAAAGTTTACAGTATTATATTACTATTAGTAACGATTTTGATATGTATTGACGTTTTACATTTTTATAAATGTGATATTGTTATTGAATACATATCTATTGAAAATTTCAAGGAATTGTGTAAACCTTGAGTGATGGCTGCAACATTTATTTTAGCAAAAAATGTATGTCTTGTTACACATAAAGTATAGTTAACTATAAAGGTAAGACATAAGTAAGTTCGTTGGAACCATAAAGCCATTCTCTTGTGACACATCAGGTTTCGTGACACGTAAAGTAAGAAAATGATAATTGACAAGGAGGGTAACATATAACGTGTCTCTATTACTTGAGATGTTATTTGTTTGCCACACTACCCTATTAAATTCATATCAGTAAAGTTAAGAGCATTTGTGACGATTCTGTATCTTTTGATGCAGTTACTGGCATGATTCGATGCTTAAGATTTTATGGGATCGGATTGACTATTGGGAATTATCTCTAGACCAATATAAATATGCGCATATACAGTACAATTTCAATTAATTTAACTCAAGTGGGAGAATGTTAGAATATTTTATTTTAATATTTAATTGTGGATTTTTATTAATTTTTATTGTAAATATTAATTGGTCTAATAAAGAAAAAATATATTCAGTTTCCTATTTAGTCTAATATGGTGTTGGATAGTATAGACCGAGATAAACCTTATCTTTAATAGGGATATATTTCAATTTCTATAAATAAAGCTCAAATCCCTCCTCTAAACCCTAATATCCGCATAATCTCATATAAAGAGTCGTCAGGTTAATAGAGGAGAACGACCTATTGAAGCCACCAATAAAGAGGTTAATAGAGTTCGGATCGTCGCAATTCCGTATCAAGAAAGATTGATCCGAAACAAGGTGCGTTAATTCTTTTAATTTGTAATTCGTGTGTCGTGATGATTTTGTATTGCTGCGTAGGATTAAAATCGCAGTTAACAAATCACTCTTCACTACAATCCCACGGCTTCTCTACCTCTGGATCTGGTCACAAAACTTCATCTACTTGAAGATGGTTAACCCGTTTTCGGAACGAAATTGACCATCAAACAACCCGCTTGCTGACACCTGACACGGAGAGTTTTAAAAAAAAATTCAAGAAAAGAAGACTTGCCGATCCTGCGTTTCTCTGTGAAGTCTCGGAGCCTTGCTTTTTGGTCACGTTCCTTTTCTTTCAGGACCCCACAGAGACCACTATCGTTCGGAAAAAAAATTTCAGTTCTTTTCAAACCGCATTAAGTATTTGTTTGACACCTTGCCAAACTTTGATGGAAATAATTTGAAATACTCAACCTGGGTCTGTCTTTGATGCACGGTACGTCGTCAGATCCTTCTGGGTCGGGACAAAACCTGCAAAAGAACTTGCGGTTTCTTCCAAATTTGACTTTTGGCATTTTTGGGTCATACTTCAATTGTTCTGTTTCTTGTAGTTACGCACGTGATTTCAAAGAGTTGTCGTTCCGCCTGTTATTCAGGACGGATTCTTCTGCTGTAATTTGTGATTATTGAAGAGTTGCAAGGAGTGCATTGCGTTTCTTCTCCATTTCTTTCCTGTAAAGGTTGTTGTTTCGGCGAAGAGGCGGAAAGGGAAGAAAAGAGAAGCATAAAGGGTGTTGTCCACGCGAGAATCGCTGTTGCTTTTTCATAGAATTGTGATGTTATCTGATCTGGGTCTCTACCGCTTGGGCCATTTTTTGTTGCAGGCTCTGCGATTTGTTTGAGGTGAGTCACTCCTCCATTACGTGTGTTTTTATTTTTATTTTTATTTTTAATGTTGTTACTTTTATCACAAGTCGAACGTTGTATTGTCATGATTTTAATCGACATGTTGAGCTGGAAGAATCTTAGTTCCTGATCCATGTTTACACATATTTGAAATTTGACTTTGATGTGTCAACTTACATTGTTCAAGCACTTCCTTTATCACTCTGGTTCTGGGCTCATAAGCTGACAACTATGACTGGTGAGCTGATCACTTGCTTATCTCTTGTTTTTCTATGTGCTCTTTGCGTTTTAGCTAAAATCCTTTTCTTGTTCAATTTGAGCATGCTTACGAGAAAATTGGCGAACATAGTCAAAAGGTTGTGTATCCGAACATACTGCTTTTTGAATAGGGTTTGATCAATACTGTATATTAGGAGTAGATGGTTTGCTTTCCACTTGTTGTACCTCCATTAGATTAATGAGCTCAGAGTTAGTTGCAAAACATATGTCGGCTGTTCGGTAAGGCACAGATTGCAATCACGGAATGATGGAGGAAAACTACATCGACTTTGATTGCATGTCTGTGGCTGTTAGGCATGAGATTCTATGAGTACATTGGATGCGATGGATTTAGATAAGATGGATCATGAGAGTATCTGGAGCATAGTTCTGTTGTAGACCTCACCTAACAGAAAGTCCCTGATGTCTTTGCAGGTAAAAGCTTTCCCGACTAAGAGCAGATAACATTTAGCCGTATGGGTTGGTTCAACAAAATCTTTAAAGGCTCGAGTCACAAAATCTCGGAAGGGCATTACGATGAAAATTATGGGAAGGAACCTTCCTCTGATGCTTGTTCCACTTCAGGGGTAATCTCATCTACACCTCTTGCTTTGTCCCTGAAGATTGAATCCCTCTAAATTTTAAGTTAATGGTGGGAAGTGCCACAAGTATTATAGATGATGTCTCTGCTCTGAAATGCATGCTTTTTTGTTTCTTCTGCTGCTAGATCTTAGTCAAAGTACGTAGTAACTTGCCTATGTTGCCTGATAACTCTGCCTGGATCAAAGCTTTCTAGATTTTATGACCAAGTTTACTCACTTATCCTTCTAATAGAATTTCTTGTTGAATCAAATATAGGATAACTTGTCGGACTATGAGGATGAAGATATAGATCATGCCATTGCGCTATCCCTTTTAGAACAAAATCAGAGCAGAGCAAATTTTATTGGTGAGTGATATAGCTAAATACTTCAATCACAATAATGCTCATATTGTGTTAAATGTATGGTACCGTTATGATGTATTAATGTCGATGATGTGAATGATGAGATTGTTTAATTCCCCATGGCTGAACTATGTTTAATTTTTTATGGAAGTTTACTAAAGAAAAATTGGACAGGTCAACATGATACATTTTATCTAGTGCTTTGATTATAAAAATGTTGTGTTGAAGCAGCAAAACCTGGCTTAGCTTAGGAGCAGGTATTGGTTGCTCAGGATGCATATGAGCCTAACCTACATGCACGGTCAGATCACATGACGTCCAATGGTAATTCTGGGCTGGAGGCTCACATGCAGCTGGAGTTCTGAAGTTTGTTTACCTTAGGACTAAGAAACCACATTGTAGACATCATTTTGAGAATTTTAGTCTGAGAGTATGTGGGTGATGAATTTCAGCTCAATTTTTATGGTGGAGGATTAAGCATCTGCATGTCGTCCAATGGGACACTAGAATAACAAATTTATACTTAACAGCCACTACAAAATATGGTAACGTATGTACATCTTACACTCTATTAACACACATAAAGTTCTTTATGCCATGTTGGAGTTTGATGATACGGCATGCACTTGCATGAAAATTTAAGTTTCTTAGCTAAATACCTTGAAAGTGTCTTATTTGATGTGTGCATTCTCAAATGTGCCATGCTAGAATTCGACATAGTTTCTCAAATTGTTGGATAGATAATGAATCTCAGTTGAAAGAAGATGAACAACTTGCCAGAGCTATACAAGAAAGCTTGAACTTTGAAAGTTCACCTCAGCATGAAGACGAAAGTGCTCCTTCCCCACATGAAAATGGTTATTCTCCTGCTTCATGTGGAAGTGGATATTCTCCTCCACGATATGGCAACGGACATGCATATAATCCTATGCCAATGTACTATCCGACAGGCTACAGGTACGCGTGAGACAATAAAACGGGGTCCGATTGTTTATACTTTCTGTGGTCAGTGCAAGTACCAGATTCACTTCTTCCTAGCCTTTCTACGTGGGCTTACCATAGCCGCCTATTGTCATATGGCATTTGACTGCATTTGTTGCATGTGAAGCTAATAGAGTACTTTAAAGCAAACTAGATCCTATTAGAATATCATTTTGAAATGCTTTATGTTTGCTTTATGTTTAACTTGTCTATATATTTGTGAGATACAAATTCAAAAAATGACTCAAGCTTAGATGACATGCTCATCTCTTAACTAACAAAGGGAGACAGTCTAAATCCATAAACTAATTTTATCAAAGAATAATTTCTATTTGGTTTAGCATAACCACTAGAAATGAGAACAATTTGGTGAAATTTCACCAGAAAGTGGACATCTATGTTGGTGAACTTACAAGGGCACTTCAGAACTTTGATTTGGCTTCAGAAGAAAAATTCATGGAGTATTATCCTGCTTTTTTTATTGACCAGCGAACTTAATTTGACATGAAACTTCCAGCATTTTCAGCTGAAAGTAGTCGTCCCGATTGCTCCAGTTTACAGAGTTTGTTCCCATAATAAGCCAATATGGACCAATTAGTCTGCTCCAGTTTATCTGTACCTGCCTCCAGAGAACTGATTTGCATGGTTATTTTCACCTAGAAGCTTATTATAGCTTTAGCAATAAAAACCTTTTCCAAAATGAGATCTTGTGTGCATTCTTTGGATAACTGTTACGTAATCCCTTTGCCTCGCGACATTGCTCAGATGTCACAAATTTCCGTTTCTTCAGCAGTGAAACTTCACCTCTCTCTCCTTACCCAAAAAAAAAAAACTTCACCTCTCTCCAGAGTCGGGTACATGCTATAGCTTTAAATTTTTATTTATTTTTTAATGATTGGCGATGGTGAGAATAGAGGATGTATTTTCCCATCTCTAAGTTGTACTCTAAAAACAGAAGAAACTTTTGTTGTGACTTCAGAACATATCCTGCAAAGCACTAAAATGATTGCCATCTTCTAATTCAATAAAATCTTACAAACGCCTTGCATTCTTGTTAAATCATCAAAGTCAGATCTGCTGGTTAATCTTTGTATGGGGTTCTTAGCTTTC
Organism: Rhodomyrtus psidioides; assembly: GCA_021437785.1. Lineage (NCBI taxonomy): Eukaryota > Viridiplantae > Streptophyta > Magnoliopsida > Myrtales > Myrtaceae > Rhodomyrtus > Rhodomyrtus psidioides. The sequence continues at coordinate 836,596 of JAILYB010000162.1, read as the reverse complement.
TCTTTATGACGGTTGTCTCCCTTCAAGCACCGTGCATTCGTCAAAAGTGTGATTGATATTCACTCTCTTCTACAGGATCTGTGCTGGATGCAATACAGAGATTGGTCATGGACGATTTTTGAGTTGTATGAATGCTGTTTGGCATCCTGAATGTTTCCGCTGCCACGCTTGCACCCTACCAATTTCTGAATATGAGGTACTATGCATTTAAATTGCTGCAGTGAATTGTTCAATAATTTCTTGTCTAGGAATCCATTCTCCTTTATTGGCAGTGTTACTTGAGTTGTAGACTGGCTAATTTAGCATGTTTATGCAGTTCTCTTTGTCGGGCAATTATCCTTACCATAAATCTTGCTACAAGGAGCACTACCACCCAAAGTGTGATGTCTGCAGCCATTTTGTAAGTCATGGGAGTTACTAGAACTAAAGCTCTTGATAGTTTACTCCATTTGCTTTCTGGATCAAGCTCAAGTGTCTTCTATGGCAGTTACTTCATAGGGCTATTTTAGTTGTCTCAGTTTCAGAGGAAACTGCTTCAGAAATTCAGTTTGAACTGCTAACCTAGGATGTTCATGCCCAACCTTTTCTGAGTGCGAAATGTACGGCAAATTGTTAACAATCTAATCCATGGTGATAAAGATACAGGTTGTCCGAGGATGTAGTATAGTAAGTAATGAGATGTTCGCGTGGAGTCTTGTGTTTTATAATTTAAATGTAAGGCAATCGGTACATGTTTTGCATTTGTAATTGTTATCCAGTCTTTGCGCTTTAATAGATAGAAAATGGAAATATCTGCTTTAAGAATTTTTGTACCTACCTGTCATGTTGCATTTACGAAAAATGTTCGTTACTAAATTCGTTTGCCCCCATATTGTTTATCTGTCAATATTTTTGCCCTTAAGCCTTTCATATGTTAATTGAAATAGTTAGCATTGGGCTATGATTGAGTGGATTCATCGTGATCCTCCAGTCCTCAAGCTCCAGTTTTGACTCTTCATGGTGCTTGGATATTTAACTTCTTGTTCATCGAAGAATAAGAAAAGAAGAATTTTGTATTTTAACATTTGTAAGTGCTGCTGATTGATCTTTGGGGGATAAAGTGCCCAGTTTTCGGTATGGAGAGCAAAAAGCTATCAGTCTCCGTCTTTTTCTTTGGTTCTTTTAGAAACTCCACTCTTTCACCATGCTCGTTTTGGAAATCTCTTGCCAGATCCCTACAAACCTTGCCGGTCTTATTGAGTACAGGGCGCATCCCTTTTGGAGTCAGAAATACTGCCCTTTTCACGAACATGATGGGACTCCGCGATGCTGCAGTTGTGAGCGAATGGAGGTCAATTTGACTAAACTACTTTTGCATGCTTAAAACCAGTGATGAATTTGTTATAAACTAATGTCATGAGGATTAAGCATTTGCTCCTCATTCATGTGCAGCCACGAGAGACCAGATATGTTTCTCTTAAAGATGGTAGAAAGCTCTGTCTCGAGTGTTTCGACTCAGCAGTGATGGACACAAATGAATGTCAACCACTGTATGTTGGTATCCAGGAATTTTATGAAGGTTTAAACATGAAAGTGGAGCAGGAAGTTCCTTTACTTTTGGTCGAGAGACAAGCACTAAATGAAGCAAGGGAAGGAGAGAAACACGTAAGTCAAACAGCTCTAAGTAATCTTTAGAGCTCCTCTAGTGGTAGGAAACCGTAGATAACTGTCTGTGACGGTGTGACCTGCGCTGGCAACAATCGTTATTTATTGCATTCACATATTTATCAGAATTTTCAGGCAAAACTCAGCCATTAATTTGATTCATTGTAGTGTTGATGTCAACCATTAGAGTAAATTAGTTTGACTTCTGAGTTTTTGCTGGATCATTAATGTAAGGTGGTTCTGAGAATTTTCTGGATCAATAATCTGTGCTCGACATTTTGTCATATGACTTAATTTCACATTGTTTGTTTGCTTATCATTATTCGTTAAAGTCTTGCCTTCTGAAGTTCAATAATATACCAGTTCAGGTATTGCTCGTTCTGGCCGACTCCATCTGTGATCCATCCCCCATTGTCTACTCTGAACAATATTGTCAGTAGAGCTATCGATTAGCAAGTTGAATCATACTTCATGTTACTGCGAACACAGATGACCTTAGATTATCATAAACTGAGTCGTATTGATCATGTTATTGCTTTTTGCACTGAATATTTTTTTTATTGGTTCAGGGCCATCATCATATGCCTGAGACAAGAGGATTGTGCCTCTCTGAAGAACAAACAATCGGCACGGTGAAGACTTTTAGACTCTGTGTGTGTGTGTGTGTGTGTTTGTGTGGGTGGGTAGGTTCGGCCGCCATGTGTGCGTGTGGGTGGTGGTCTTGCACCATACACAGAGGCACAAGGCATCCCACATGCAAGTGCGCATGCCCATCATAGTTTAGGATTGATTTAAGTTGAAGTCTACTTTAGCCCTTCATAACCAGATTTTACGACAGCCAGGAGTCAGGGGACGTCGAAGAGCGGGCACAATAACAGAACCTTATAAATTGACACGTCGATGTGAAGTGACTGCAGTTCTAGTCTTGTATGGCCTTCCAAGGTATGCCATCCATTGATCTGATTCTATGATGAATTGACATCTCGCAAAACTCCAACAGACGAGAAGACTGAACAACTAGCCCTTAATAATACAAATGCAATTTTAGATACTTCTTATGCAAGTTATGAAAAGAGGTTTTCATCCGGAAAATGATCTAGTGAGTTGGACAAAGATTTTGGATCTCTCTTTTGGCTTGTACTGCTTTTGCAGACTCTGATAGTTCTTGGCTTATGTGCTATTGAATTGCTCATCGGAACATTATGTGCAGGTTGCTTACTGGATCCATACTGGCTCATGAAATGATGCATGCTTGGTTGCGACTAAAAGGTTCTTTTCCAGTATATTTCTTTAGCTTGAGTCTCCGGAAAATTAGATCCAACTTTCATCAATGTGCTTTCTATAGTCCTCAATTACTAAGATTATGATATTCCTTTGGATTTTTGTTTTCCCTAAAACTTGTGATTGCAAAAAGTGGCATCATGTATTAGGGGAGGTTTCTCAATTCTACTCGATTTTTATCAATTCATTAGTGTTCTATCTGTGATTGGGTGTTCCTCTTCAAGCTGCTGATATACCTGGATGGTTTTGAAGGTTACCCCACTCTTCGTCAAGATGTTGAAGAAGGGATTTGTCAAGTACTAGCTCACATGTGGCTGCATACACAACTGACATCTGGATCAAGCCATGACTTTGCATCGACCTCCACAATTTCATCTGCTTCCAGAGCAGCTAAGAAAGGTCCAAGATCTCAGTTCGAGAGGAAGCTAGGGGAGTTCTTTAAACACCAGATAGAGTCAGACACTTCCCCGGTGTACGGTGATGGACTTAGGGCCGGTCTACTGGCTGTGCATAAGTACGGTCTTCAAAGGACACTTGACCACATCCGAATGAGAGGCAACTTCCCATACTGATCAACCAAACATTGCTCGCATTCTTTTTCTGTTTTCCTTCTTAAATGAAAAGGCATGGCCTGTCATGCTGAAAATAATTTCAAATTCACGTAGCAATCAGGTTGCTATGAGATCTATAAATTGCCATTTGATTGTTATGTGGCATAATGACATCTCGATTCATAAGCAATGTGATTTAATAAACACGGTTACTTTTCTAGTTGCTGTCTCGATCTGAAATGAGCTATTCTCTTTAGTAAGACAATGTTGAGCCATTTGCTGTGATCATCTGCTTTGCTGGTGTTTCTTGACAGTTCCAGTAACGTGGATCAGTCTAGTATATACTAGCAAGTAGCAAGATGGTCAATCATTTTCTTTTCAATACCTCTCATGGCAAAACCATGGGGCATTAACTGGATACAGCAAGTTCTATAGAAATGATCAAGAGGTTCTACTCTCGAGAGCTTTCTCTGTACTGTGAATTACTTCTTTCTACCAAGCTTCGAGTGCGATGGTAGAATTTCCTGGACCTTTAGATCTGCCTGGATTTTCAACAGAGTCGCCGCTATTTCCTCCATGCCTGGTCTCCTTGTAGGCTCGTGCACCAAGCAGGTTAGACTTAATCTAACCATCTGCATAGCTAGAACTCTTCCACTATGTTCAAGTCTGGGATCGACGAAGCTTTGAAGAATCTCCGTTTCTGCATCGTCTCCTTCCATCGCAGAAGCAATTGCGGCTGAAAGCAGAACTTCCCTTCCGTCCTGCAAAATGACCGCCCCCTTCCCTGTGATCAGTTCCAAGAGCATCACTCCAAAACCATAGACATCGGTCTTTGAAGTGACCAGGCCCGCCTCGATGTACTCCGGCGGCATATAACCTCGGGCCCCACTATGGTGTGTAGTCAGGGAAGCACTCGATTCCCTTCTAGCGACGCGCGCGAGACCGAAATTAGCAATCTTGGCCCTGAGATCGCCATTTAGCAGTATGTTGCTGCTGTTGATGTCCTTGTGCACGTAGGCAGGTTTGGTGAATCTATGGAGATAGTGAAGTCCGTTGACGACATCCAGGGCGATATTGATCCGGTGGCTCCAGCTCCGAGTTTTCCTGGAGCTTTTACCGGAGAAAAGCCAGTCCCTCAGAGACCCGTAACTCATGTACTCGAAAACCAGGTAAAAGCAGCCATCGAATTCGCAGAACCCCCGAAGCTGGATCAGATTGAAATGGTTGATCTTCTTCAATATGCTCACTTCGTTGGACACGTCTCGACACACCCTCTTGACTGCCAGGGTTTCCTGGCCGAAGGCACCGCGGAAAACAGAACCCTGGATTCTGTTACGGGAGCTGAAGTTCTGCGTGGCCTTCTTTATTTCCTCAAACGTGAAGACTTTCAGGATTTCCTCCAAGCTGGCGATTTCGACACGGAGATCCACCGGCGAGGCCGATTTCCTTCTCGCCTCCCCTCGAAAATGGGGAACCGCCTCCTTTCTCTTCTTATGCCACAGAAAACATGTGAATGCGGCGAAAACGGTCACCAGAAGACCACCTGCCACGACTCCAACCCCCAAATACAGTTCCTTGTTGGGTTCCCTTTTTGAAGAGACATAGGTCAGCGGAGGCGGGGATGGCTGTTCCTGGTACGGTACCGTGGTTTGAGAGCTCGAAGGTTCGGTTATGAGAGGAACTAGGATCGTCGTGAAGGGGAAAATAGTGGGGTTCGCTTCAGAAAATCCGTTTTCCGTGAGGATGGCCTCAGCGCTAGCATTGAATCTCTCACCAATACCCGTAATAGTATCACGCCAGTTGATTGAATAGGTCAGCAAGTACCTGACGCTGTTCAAAGTTTGATTCCTGGTCGGACACGCACACCGAAGCGGCACTCGCAGCTCGCTTGCCCCCTCCAATCCGGACTCACCGCGTGGATTTGCTCGCTTGAGCGAACCGCACGTGGAGAGCCCCTGGTAGGTGTCGTTCGCCACGGTGAAGTAGGTGTCGTTGGCGCCGCTGGTGACAGGAAACGCGGAGATGGCCCGGTAGTACTGACCCGAGCAGGAGCAGTTCACAGGGACGAGCACCTCCTTGCCCGGGGGGAACACGGCGAGCCTCGTGACGTTGTTGATTCTCGCCACGCCCGCCTGGTCCGAGGACAGGAGGGTTGAAATGGCTGAGACGGAATCGTAGGGAGGGCGGGACTTGAAGATGAGGAAAGCCCGGCAGGCCTGCCGACCGCCGTTGCAGGTGTAGTGGAAGGCCGGGGACGGTCCTTCCCGGTCGTCGGCGTCGCAGTCGAGGACCGTATTCCCCGAGTACTTCTGCTGACCATGGGCAGAAGTGAAGAGACTGAGCACGATAAAACTGAGGACAATCTGGCGATGCATGGTTGCCGGACTGCACCAAAAAATTCTTGACGATGCTTTGGGGATGCTTGGCGTTGATAACATTGTCACATAACCGCGTGAAGTTGTATTAAAAACTTTAGTCTATAAGAAATCGATTGCTAACTGACACTGCTATCGGTTGGATTTGATCCCCAAACGAATCAAGAAATCAGTGTGGCCCCATAATCTCATTTTAATATTAATTACGCAATAAATCTGCGTTTGAATGGGTAAGATTACAGAACATTTAGTAGAGTGATATTGACTGAGTTCATGCACTAAAGAGATTATTTTTTTAGCCATTAAAAGATTCTTAAGAAGGTAAATACAAAATTTTGATTTTAATGTGGACCCATAATTTTGTATTAAAACGCTATGCCACCTCCCCTACCTTACCAAATTTTGGATGAATTAAGGTAACATGGTCATGTCAATAGACATGCGGCTTTGCTGGTAAAGAGATTGAGGATAAGGACGCTAATATCATAAGTGCGTGGTTTGACTCTCACGCTCTGCAAAGAGGCAGAGCAAAAGTATGAGAGAAAAGTTAGAAATACGATAGAAAAAAGAAAAAGAAAAAGAAAAGGGTAACTTGTCCCTTAAAGTCGTAACTCTAGACTACAGAGAAAATAAGAAATTTTTTTAAAGTTATTTGAACCATTTCAAATACGAAATGCTTGGGAATTTGCAGGCTATAATTTCAAGAATTGCGGTCAAAGATGGGTAGGGCACGGGAATATATCAAGTGGGCCATTTTGATTATCCTGAAAAATTGGAGCTTTGGTCTCGTCTGGTAGACTGGTATTGAGCGGAGCGCCCCCACACTACCTGGAATCATTGTCTGGGCTTCACAGGAAAGAGGGAGAACAAAATCTGTCATTCTTGGGACAGATGGAGCAACAGACGACGATCAAAGACTAGGTCATATTGTGTTGTGAATCGTTGTCACGTCTCTTTCAAATGCACAGTTCACTTCGTCATCCTAAAAATTCTTATCCGGGCCTTTTCATCCCGAGGATCATTTCCCGCTGGCGTCGAACCGGATCATTACAGCAGGGGATGCATAACACCTAGAAGCAAGAACATAGCCACAAGCACAAGAAGACAGGCGATTTTGTACACGCACAGGCCGTCCTTTGTGCTGTTTTTAGATGGCTTTGGGTTTGACGATGAGCATAGACCGTGACCCAGTCGCTGCATTTCCTTCAGCAAACACGGTCGAGCCGTCCGACAAAAGAAAAGCCCATATGCGGGTTGGGGGCAAGGACTGTTCGGTTCGGCGTTGGATTCATGTCGATCGGAGCAATCCATTTGGTTTTTCAGAATCGAGCTGGATTGTATCAAGAGCCGAACCAGACCGTTGCAGTTCTCTCGGTTTCGGGGTATTAAAACTTGGCCTAGAACATTAAGGACGCGCAATTAGATGGCAATTGAATATCCTGATTTTCGAGTTTGGCTTGACTGTCCCCTTTTCATTCATAAAAGGATGTAATCCATGTCTTCACAAACCCTCTTAAGATGTTGAAGTGAGCGTGAGGTTACGATCCCATCGGCCGGATCTGAAAGATAAGTCAATAAACCTGTTGTTCGTGCATATAAAGTTTAAGCATTTTCACTGCAGATTCAAGCACTTTCACTGTACCGGCTCTATGAAACTACAAAGAAGTTGAAGAGAACGAGTCCTTGGTCGCTGTCTTTAGCATCACACGACGAAATATCATACCAAGCACAAACAATCTTCGAAAGGATTTGACCGAGCAATTAACCATTTGATTTAGATGCGACGGATTCTCTTCTAATTCAAAGTGCCTCGTACTCACGATGGGTCCCCATAGGCCATAGGCACTTACGAGTAGGGGTGTGCATGGTCCGGGACGGTCCGATTCCGACATGGAACCGAGGACCAGATCAGTAGCCCGGTCCTCATATTTTCAGGACCAGGGACCGGATCAAGACCGACGGTCCGGTCCGGTCCTGGTCCCGGTCTAGTAGGATCGCTAACACCAACCAATTGCTTATAAAAATCTAGTCCGTAAAATAAAATATACTACGATTGTATGTTAATTTACAATTTATAACCTCGGTTGAATGAAAAGGTAGGTAAGTTTTTTTTTTAATCATTGTTTTGTTTTGGTTTCAAATATTTCTATTTATAATTATAGGCAGTCCGAACCGGGCCAATCCAGTCTTAACACATGGAACCGGGGACCGGACCGTCCACCTCAAGGATCGGACCAACCCGCCCAGTCCGGTCCAGTTTACGCACCCCTACTTACGAGTAAGAGTCTTGCCGGTGAACGCATGCCATGAGTCGATCGGGCGGCCTACCGTCTAGGAAGCATCGATACTCCTCGAAGGACTTCGTGTCGTGTCATGTCGTGTCTGACACTCTTCGACACGTGATCGCTCTAGACACGCCAACAACACACGAGTCCAGCATCTCATTCGACACGCACTGGGATTAAATTTAAGCATTTTAATAAATCAAGGGTCAAGATGTAAATTTATCAAAAACATAAATGCTTAATTCATATATCTAGTCACCCCAAAATTAATACACAGCCAACCATAAAGGAAAACCTAATCGTGACTGATATTTTCATATATATACATGATAAATATCATTTGCTATAAAACGTGTCCCAACGTGTCGGAATTATCTATTTTTTTTAGAATGACGTGTCGGCATGTCGTGTTGTGTCTTACCACATGTATCGTGTCGATACTAGTTTAACCCACCGTAGGTCCGCCTGGGCTAATAAGGTTGGAAACACAATTTCGGCGTACCTGGGCGAAACAAATTTTCTTTTAGGAAGAGAACTTCAATAACTTTTTAAATCATGGGCGATTCTGAGCGCGGGCTCTTAAGCCCAATATATACAAAAAAACATGCACTCAAATCCATTTTCACAGGAAACCCTGCGGCCCTTCATCGCCTCAACATCAGTTGGAAGTCATCATGCGTTGGAATTCCTGGAAATCGACCACTCCATCCCCGTCCAGATCAAAAGCACGTATCATTCTCACACACTCCTCATACGAATGCTCCCTCTCCCCAAGCCTCGACAACACGCGTTGGAGTCCCCCAGCCGTGATGCCCCCACGGCCTTCGCCGGCCTCAAAAATCTCGAACACCCTTTGGAGATCGCCGTCTGTCTCGCCCCCGTCTTGCTCCACCATGCGGACGAAGTCCTCAAACTCGAGCAGACCGTCGCCGTCCGGGTCGAAGTCGGCGATCGCCTTCCGTGCTTCGTGGCGGGGTAAGGACTCACCGATGGACGCGAAGTAAGCGCTGAGCTCCTCGCTGGACATCTTCCCGTCTCCGTCGCGGTCGAAGCGTTGGAAGGCTCGCGAGTACTTGTGCTCGCGGGCGACGACACCGCGAGGCGTGCTCGACGGAGCGTTTGGAGATTTGGGTCTCGAGTGGAAGTTGCGCGGGAGCTTGAGAAGCTTGAGGCTCTTGTTGACGAGCCACTTTGAGGGCTTAAGGACTAGAGCAGTGGCCATGTGAACTGTACAAGGGCTTTTTGCTTCTTCTTTTTTTGAGTTTGGCAAATTAGAGTGGCATCTTATCGGAGCTTTTATACATGCGGTCGCGTGGAAGATTGGAGTTGACAGATGACGATCGGGGACAGAGAAGCTCTTGCTCAGAAATTGCGGGAGCGGTTGCGGGCGTGAAGTTGCTGTCCAATTTCGTAGTCGCAGACTTCAGAAAGACTTGAATTTTCAATGGGGAAAAAGGCCAGTGAACGGATTGTGCTCGGAATTTACCGTGAAAGTGACAGGAAAATTCATCCTCTAGGTTTCGTTGTCTTTTTCTGACTTTGCGAGAAATACCTTCCAATATCGATGAATGGAACTAAAAAAAAAACAAAAAACAAAAGGACATCTAGAGTGTCAATATTTATGTATAACGCTTACTTTAGTGTTAATATTTATTTTTGGATCATTTAAGTGCCGAATCGAAGAAAAAATAATCACTTACATGCCAATTTCGATATTAAAAAAAAACAATCACTTAAGTGTCAACTCTTTGCATTTTTATTAATTTTTTAATATTAAGTGAAATTTTTTGAAAAAAAAAGTCAATCCGCACGGTAATTTTTTAAAAAAAAAAATTAGTCCATGTGAACGCCACTTGTAATATCTTTTTACAAAATAAGCTAAAATATTTTTTTAAAAAAATTAGCTAAATAACTAAAAAAAAAAAAGTATTTGTTGTAGCGGTGACGCAATAGACAGTTTTTAATTTTTTTTATTTTTAGCTTATTTTTTAGTTTTTTAACTTTTGACTTTTTTATTGTTGCCTGGAAAGCTCCGGTGAACTATGTAGATGTCACGTCAGATTTCAGGCGAAGCTTATCGGAGTTGCCACTTAAATAATCATTTTTTCAAAAAAAAAAATTGACACTTAAATGATTCAAAAAATATTGGTATTAAAGTAAACGTACATAAATATTGGTACTCCCAGTGTGCTTATACCTAAAAAACAAAAGAATTAATTATGTAATATTTTTTAGGTGAAAGATTAATAGCTTATTTTGGTCCATAAAAAAATAAATAGCAATTAATTAAAAATTATTGTGAAGTTTACTCTTTCAATAATTTGTCGCTCACGTATAATGTTGTTTTTACGGTCATTCAAAGATCATTATGCTAGTAAAGTGCAAGGAAAAAAAATATTTTTTTCCTATGAATCGATCCCGGGCACCAAAACTCTTGTCCTAAAATATTATAAAAAAGACAAGCGTAGTGCATATCACGGGTGCAAAAGCAAGTTTCGGATAGATGTAAGAGCTGGCCAGCGGCCACCCCCATCTGCTTCAGTTCTATCTGCATTAGACATCGCCGGATATAAGCTATAAAGTTTCAGGATACTACAAATTGGAAAATAATGAAAAGCAGGTCGACAATGTTGATGTTGAACTCGTTTGAAAAAAAAAAACCAGAGTCTGCTTCAAACAGGAGACAAGCCGACTAATGGGACAAATTAGCATTGCTCAGCTTTAATTTAAAAGCCCATTTGATTCCCGGCGTGACCTCTTTTCGCGCTAGTGAAGTTCGACGGTTCAACTCATGGAGTCAATCATCATATGCAAAATGTTGTCCTAAGAGGGAATTCACGACACCGAGGGAATCGACAGACATGCCTAGTTCTATGTAAGCCTGAATTTTGAGGTTGCCACGTCATTATGCCAAGGCTTTCTGTAGTTGTTATATGAGGGTTTTGAATTGCATTTACCTAGCATAACATCATTTGGGTGACTATAAAAGTAACAGCATATTTGTGAGTCACAAATTTTTGAAAGAGTGAGCCACATAATAATTTTAATTATTTTTTATTTATATTTTTGTGGCTCGAAAGAGACCGTTAATCTCAAAGTATGATTAAGGAGAGGCAGCAGAAAACAATTTCTCTTCTGAATTAATACCACGGAGAGAAGGAATCTCTGGAAGAAATGAATTATCATGCGCCTTGACATCACGGTGTAGTCTCTTTAATCATCGTTTCTAGCAAATTTGCTTCGGGTAGAAATAGGTTAAACAATAAATTTAAATTGCATAACCATAGCAATACAGAGAGCAATTTTATACACTGATGTATACCGTGATGTGATAAATTCAAGCTGGTTATACCCAATCAATTTTAAGCTGCTCTTTATACTATTTATCACTCACTCCATTATAATCGAGTTACTTCTGAATGGCCCATTTTGTATGATGGAACGAAATGAAGCGATGGAATAATAATAAGCATGTCGGATCAATAGAACACGAATTTCATTTCTAATGTTTGGTTGATCATGGGAATGGAAAACAATGTCAAAGTTTCATTTCCCTTTTTCTTTTTTTTGGTGGAAATGTCAAATTTCGATTAAACCCTCCGAAAGAAGTATGAAAGAAAATAGTTAGGGGCACCTTAGAAAGTAAGTGAAAAGCCATGAGCAATAGCAGTACTGATCTTAAATCCTAACTTTAAGCCCATATACCTGTGGTCCCCAATTGCTTGCGAGAGAACCCATCCACAAAAAAGCCCACAACATTCATCCTGTGCCAACCAGGTTTTGCGCACGGGCTTGGATTGATTAGGAACTACGGTACGCAACCATTTATTTTGCGAAAAAATAAACAATTTGAGGTGGAAAAAAAAAAGAGATCGGTTATCTCCTTATAATAAAGAATGAACGAAAAATATTCTCATCATTCATGAAGATGCCCAAATATAAATTGTTTTCGATAATAATAAAGCTTTACATTAGCTAATTATTTCAATGAATCATTTTTAGAAAAATATTTTTCAAATCATTAATTTTCCGCGAAACAAACGCACCCTGAAGCGTCATTTTCTTTTGAAAAAATGAATGATTTTAAAAAATATTTTCTTAAAAATGATCACTTGAAAATAAATAGTCAATGAAAGATATTTTCATAATTGACAACAATTTATGCCTATATATTTCATGGACGTTGAAAAACAACCATTCATTCATCTTTGTGAGCGATAGAAACGATTGTTTTTAAAAAGGAGATCTTTGACTTGGTACAAAAATCCCACCTTTGGAAGGATGCCTAAGTTTCGGCCGAATGACTAGTTGCCTTGGTGCCACTAATCACGCATTGGCCCCAAAAGGGCATATAAGTTTCGGTCAAATGTTCTTACTAACGCGTGAACAAATGCTTATACTGAGTCATCACCAGTAGAGGTGATCAATTTCTGGGTGGTCCAATTTCCATGCAGAAATTGGGAACTGGACCACAGAGGCGATTCCTAGTTTTTGGCATCAGGAAGAAACCGAACGTTCTTCTTAACAGCTGCCTTGACGTTGTCACCAATTAGGGGTGTCAAACAAACTTGTGCCATCTCGGCTCGGCCTGGCCCGGAAATTTCCCTGATTTTCGGGCCTTTTGGGTCGGCCCTATACTGTTAATTGATCTGGGCCGACCCGATTTTGGCTTTTTTTTGCATCCATGTTTCTTTTTAATTTATTATTTTTTAATTTTTGTATTCTTTTATCCGACGAGCTTGTTAAGTGATTTTAATTCAAAAGAAAAGAAGAAAAGAATCCGACCCGGCCCCGCTTGAAAAGATAATGCATATGTAATTCGGGCTGGGCTGGGTTGGGCCGGGCTGAGCCGAGACCCGACCCATTGACACTCCTAAACTCAACACCTAACGGGTAAGGATCACCTGCCTTAAAGGCAGGTGCCTTAGTGAATCCCCACCACCCATGCATAACCAAAATACCCCCTAAAGCAATGGGTGGTGGGGATTTAAGGGATCTCCTACTTTTAAGGCAGGGGATCCGGATCCACACATAACTCGTGTTGGTTCCACAGGTGCTCGATTGGCACCACGTGCCTAGTAAACCCCAGGAGGAACGGCTGCAGTAAGCTGAGCTCATAAATGCGATCCCGCTTTTGGATCTCCATCCATCGCTTGATCCTCCTCGGGTAACCTCCGCTTCTCCACTTGGTTAGGTCTATCACCATCACCATTACCCCCGGGTTGAAGTCGCACGGCAAATGTGCCGACGAGGCGCGAGTTTAACTAGAATCCTCTGGTGAAGTTCGTGTGGCATGCTAATTGTCCTCGAGCCAAGGCCTATATGTAGCACCGATATGCGTACTTAGGAATATGTAGCACCGATATGCGTACTTAGGAATTTTACGCTCGGATACGCGATCAACCAGTGTCCAAGCGAGTTCTCCTGATCAACACACATAGACACGCGTCCCAGCTCACTTCGGTCAATTTTCCTTTTTCCGACCAAAATCTAGCCCACTCCGCTGGGCCCAGCTCATGGCCGCTCGGCCCACCTCTACAATTCTTTTAAGTGTCCCCGAGACCTTGTTTTATTAGGCGCTGTTTCGTCCCCTCCTCACTTTCTTTGCGATGTGGGACACGCTGCGCATTCCCCTCCTTCCCCTCTTCTTTTATTACGAGTTTTTTGTCCCTTCCTGAGCTTCCTCCATTGGTTGAGTGATGTGGGACAAGCAGCTGAAGGAGGCAACGATGATAGGGTATGGCTTTATCCTCCACGTGCTTTTCTCTCCACCTCAAGGAAGACAACAGCCAGGTCTCTGGGAATTTCAAAAGCCATACCCATTGCCCGCTCGCTGCACATGTGGCTATAGTATCGGATGCATAAAATATATATTAGTATATAACGTATCTCAGCGTATCGAAAATCTCTATTTTTTGAGAAATTATGTATCGACGTATCGTATCGTATCGTATCGTATCGTATCGTATCGCATCGCATCGTATCCCGTATCGTATCGATGCTACATAGGCCAAGACGACCAAATCGAAATCCGAGTAAATCACCCAACTAATGCAAGGATTGAGCAGATCAGCCAAGTAATTCCTCTAGTACTTGAGAGGTCGCTCGACTGCTTGCCTCATTGAGGTTTGTGAAAGAAAAGTGAGCAAGCGCACGTGAATATTCCGTGCGTGAAGAATGGTTGCGATTAGGGTTTTTCTAGAATGGGAGTAAGTTTTTTTCACATTTTTAACGAATAAAAAAATAATAATCAATCCGATCCAAGTAGTTCGAATGGGCAATTCCACCTATGGAATCGAGAATCAGACTGAAATTTAACAGTTCCTATTTTATGGAATCAGAAATTGGATCGTTGATCTTAGAAATCATTCAGAACCAATGAGTTCGGTCCGGTTCGGGCGGTTTCTTTTGTTTCTTTTTGTTTTTCCCCACATGAAATATGATCAAACCAATAATTAATTGTTTACTTGAGTAAGTCACTTGGAAGGGAGGTATTTAATTTTGGTCAAATAAGTTTTCATGCCTACAAATATGCATTATGTAATTTTAAAAATTAAAAGGACGTGACAAGATTGATTTTTACTTTTAAATTTTTGCTTAATATAAATCTTCAAACTTTCATGACATGTAAACATAGACATGTAGATTCGCACGTAATTTTTTTTTTTAATGATTTTGTGAAATTTTCACATTATTTTTATTTTTTTATGGGAAAGTGAAAAAAAAAAACCCGTTTTACTTTCAAAAGGACAAAAAAAAAATAGTTATAATCTCTGGTCACTATCACATGTCATGTTTTTAAAAATTTCACATCTTCAACGAAATTGGAATTGCGATTTCTCAAATTTTAAAAACGAAAAAAAAAAGTGAAAATCACCCCATCGAGCCCTTATTCCATTTTTTTATTTGACGGATAACTGCATTTTTTTTAAAAAGCTCCCGCTAATATGAAAATCTGAAAGTACTGTCATTATTTCTGACCCCGCGATTCTTTAATTAATCAATGTTTTATGCAAAATGTGCGACGATGATGTGTGAATTTATGATTAGAAATAACTGTCGGTAATATTATGTTATCACGTAAGTTTTTTTTTTTCAAATTTCAAAAGCTTATTTGAACTAGACGTTTTCTTTTGAAGTGGCGACTCCCTCTTTCTTTCAGATCTTGCTAGCGCATATTCCATACGAACAGCATTTAGGAAGTCTGGAGAAGAAGAGTAGGGTCCACGTGGAAGGCTACGTCCATTTTAAATCCCGACCATGTGCCCCCTACGAAGGAGCTCAGCCTGTGAACGATTGCCACGTGTCACGAATTGGGAAGAATCCCGGACTCAGATATTTCCTCCAATCAGTGGAAGCAACATGCTGCCTTCTTTCTTTCTTTGCTCTCTGCTCACTCCACCGACACTCGAATTAGAAACCCGGGGACAGCCTGGCATGTTGACCCTTCTTTGTTGACCAATTAATAGGTTTTCTCTTCTTCTTTTTTTTTTAGACATGAATTGACCAAATTTATAGTCGAGACCACGACGAATGCCAACGAAGGAGGACAGCTGAATGCACACTATGCCTTCATAACAGTGTGGGCAGCCAATTATAAATCAATGGAAAGGGAAATTTGGTAATTAATTCTGGAGAAGTATCGGATCTTGAGGAGCGAGTATGGTCGAGTTTCGTGAGAAATTTCTAGGGCAAAATTGACCGGACTCTATCGAAACAAAATACCACTAATAGACATACACAAACCCCAAAATAATAAAGGGGACGTAACTATATAATTAATCCAAGGATGATTGTGAATAATGAAGGAAAAAAAATATGTAGCAAACATAATTATGGTTATGAAAACATCATCAATGAAAATTTCTCTTTATCATTATATGCACGCTTAGTACTGTTATTATAATGATGTAAATCACATTGACAACCACAAAAAAAGAATATAGGATTCCGATCATTATAATAAAGTTTCTTGTTAAATAATTCTATCAAATACAACAAAGTAAAGGTTCCATCACTGATTGGTGAATTGAGTGGTCTTGTCTATCCCGATCGATCCGGACTCTTTGTCTTCCTTTGATCGGGGCCTGATCCTCACGGTGACACTCTCTTCGATATTAAATATGAGTTTTTAAAGTCAGAAAACAGTTGGATGGCACGATGCGGTTTGAAAGCTAGATTTACTTACACATGGTATCATTTCGAGAAAAAAAAAAAAGGGGGGGTAAACTACAAGCGACAAATTCTCAGAGTCAATAGTAGTTATCTAATTGCACTTCCATGTCTTTTACTCTGCGTAGAGCATCGATGAGGACAACCACAAGCTCTCACTTAATGAACAACGAAAATGAAACAGACTTCCTATTCTTAATTTTTGCATCATATAAATATGGGATAAATAGCTATCTCACCGAGTTTCCATGGGTTAAATCTTCATGCCACGACAGATGTTTACCGATTAATTGGGTCGCTTATCCCCTTGCTTGTCTTTTAGAATTGCTTTGTCGAAGGGAAGCACGTTCAATCTACGGACAAAAAGAGCCTTGTATAGATCCGTGGAAAATGAACAAGAGTGCAAGAATCCACCTCAACATAGCTCTACATTTTTGCTATACAGACTGAGGCCCATGTACATGATGATAATCTCTGCCGGAGCGTGGAAACTTTTCCCAAAACAAAACAAAAAAATTTATAAGAAGATCCCAGAATTTTTGCGGATCTCCCTCTTATTGTTACAAGTGAAGTTTATATTTAATTCCAACATATTTAATCTCTGATCTAAAAAATTATGGAACCCCGCACCCACCTGCATCTCCAGATAAGAGAGAGAGAGAGAGAGCGTGCATATGTCCGAGAAAATATCTACACAAACTCCGTGACGTCATCGTCGGTCGGGACTCGAGTTCCTCCCTGCGTCGGCGGATATGTCGATTTGGATCAGGAGTCCAATGAGAAGGGAGTGCGCAAGAGATCATAAGGAGCCCACAGGGCGTCCAAGGGGCACGGCCGGTTGGCGTCGAGCCTCGCCCACGGCTTCCCTTTGCCGCTCCAATGCAGGAGGCTGACCGGGCCGGGATGCAAGTCCCGGCACAGCCCCCGGAAGTTGTCGCCCCCGAGGCCGTGCTGGTTCCACCGGTGGTCCACCGGCGCGATCTCCCCGGCGAATACAAGCAGGAACGGCGGGAGCGACCCGAGCTCGTAGATCCGCATCCGCTTCTGGAGCTCCATCCACTCCTCGATCTTGGCCGTGTACCCGCCGGCGCGCCACCGGTCGAGGTCGATGACCATGACTCCCGTGTTGAAGTAGCAGGGCGGACGGCGGCGGCCCGCGAAGGTGAGGGGGAGGGAGGGGCTGGACCAGAAGGTGGGGGTGAAGTAGGAGGTGAAGTTGGCGTTGCAGTACTCAGGGGCGGCGAGGACGGTGGAGCCGGGGCCGAGGGGGGTGGCGGCGAGGGAGGCGACGTCGTCGACGAGGATGAGGTCGGAGTCGAGGTAGACGACGCGGCGGACGCAGAGGGGGAGGAGGTTGGGGAGGTAGGAGCGGGCGTAGTTGAGGGGGCAGTCGAGGGCGGAGCGGATGGAGGTGGAGATGAGGCCAGAGACGGCGGAGGCGTCGAAAGGGTGGAGCTGGAAGCGGAGGTAGGGGAAGGAGGAGGAGAGGGTGGCGCGCAGGAGGGACGCTTGGGAGGTGGTGGACGAGTAGACGAAGTGGAAGATGACGTTCTGGGGGCAGGTGGAGTGCTGGAGGACGGAGAGGATGGCCGCCATGGAGCCGCGGATGTAGGCGGCGTCGAGGGTCATAGCAACGTGGACCGCCGTCTCGGAGCAGATGAAGTCGTCGTCGCCTTCGCTGTCATCATCGGTGGAGGTGTTGAGGAGGGAAGGGCAGGCTGGGGAGTTGTAGAATTCGGGGGCTTCTTTGAATTGGTCGGGGTCAATGGTGGCTGTGGTGGCGCCGCCATTGGCGACAGCGGTGGAGATGGAGAAGAGGAAGAGGAAGAGGAAGAGAAGAGCTGCATTGATAGGGAGAGACATAAGAGAGTAGATGCCAGATGGGTGGGATTTGGTTTGGGGAGTCTTTGGTTTCTTCAAGTCGCCTTTGTAACGAGCGACAGAGACAGAGACAGAGAGGCAGAGAGAGAGGGGGACGAGGAAGAGGAGTTATAAAATGATGTCTGAAGATTGAAACACGGTTTTGGGTTTGGAGGGGTATTTTAATTTATTTAATTTCTTTTTCTTTCTTTTTTAAAGAAGAAGGGGAGAGAGGGAATGGGAATGGGGTTAAGCTTGGCTGGCTGGATGGCTGGCTGGCCAGAGGCTGCAAAAGCCAAAAGGTGAGGGAGAGCTCGGTCAAGAACTTTCCAGAGGGGGGACGTTTGTTGAGCTTAGATCTGTTGTTCTACTTCAAATTTAATTAAAGAGAAAAAAAAAGGTAGGATATGCTCTTAATTTCTTGAACTTTTTTACTTTTTATAATAATCTTTCGTGGGGTGGGGTCGTCCTCCATTGGGGGGTGGCATGTCTATTGAACGAAGGTGGGAAACAATTGGGGTAAATTAGGGAGAGCAATTTGTGGAGGGGGGTGGAAAAGGAAGGCAGACTTAGCTTTTAATCATTTGGGTTGGGGGTAACTTTTCAAAAAAGCATTTCTTTTTGCAAGCAAAAGCCTTTTGTTTGATGATCTAAGCGAGTTGCTTCGCGTTGTGCGGGCTTCCGAATCCCATGGAGAAGAGAATTCAAAGGGACGTTGATGTCTCATCTCTCTCCCTCCCTCCCTCATGAGTTGAACCGTCGCCTTCTGGTAGGAATAGGAATAGGAATAGGAATAGGATTAGGTGATGTTTGCCGATCCAAGGCATCCCTAAACCGAGGCTGACTTTCCTGTTTCACAAACCCAGAGAGCTCAACCCCCCATGTGAAAACTAGCGTCCCACCTTCCATGGAGAATGACACTTTTTGAGCATCCGGTGTTTTTACTAACAAAGTGATAAGATTGGAGGTGAGCAAAAGGAACCGCCCGAATCGGATCGAATCGGCCAGTTTTGTGCGGTTACCGATTCCACGAAATTGGAATCGGTGGGTCATGATCGATTCGATTCCAGGTGTGTACACATCCCACCGCCCGGACCGGACCGATATATTTACACTTTAATTTCTTATGTTTCAAATCCCTAATTAGAGTACCATTCGGGCATTCCCTAATTCACTTCATCGCTCAAGCAAACACCCAACAATTCCAACTGTTCAGTAGTTAAAGCCACGAAACTTTGTACGCCCGCGTAATTGCACGGAGACGGGCATGTTGTACTGAATTAATGCTCTTGAAAAATAATTAAAGACATTAATTGGGAAAAACTTTGATAAATTGTATTAATATTAAAAAAATAATAATAACCTTTATTGTTTGATCTCTTGAGTAAATCGTAATCCGGTGTCTTGATCGTTATATTAAGAAATTAAGCTATTAGAAATAGAATGTATGTCTCAATAATAACATTGTTACCGATCGTCTTGATTGAAACACATAGACGGTTGGGAAAAAAAAAGGTTGAAAAGTGAAAACAAAACAAAAAATGGAAAAGAACGATGGCAATCAAAGTGAATTTTTTGACATTCTAAAAAAAATTAAATAAAAAAAATAGAATTACCGAATATTAAAAAATTCACTTTGAACGGCCGCCACGTAAAAAGGACAACACATATGCTCAGTATATTTAAGAATGAAATGTAGGTCAAATTACGTGATGGGCGAAGAATCTGATTGCGCCAAATTTAGAACGCTTAGGACTTGATTGAACTTCTTTTAATGTTTAAGACTTTGATTGCACACTGCACGAAACATTTAGGACCGTAGATGCACTCTTTGCAAGATTTGTATTTCCGCTAGAAATATAGACTTCTTAAAGACAAGATGAAAACAGATCTTATTATAACATCTTTATATAAATCCTGTATTGTCCATGTGAAAGTTGCATGCATCACATTCACACCTACAAAGGGGCAACTGTTAAAAACCTCATTGTACACGAGTGACACTTCAAAAAAGGAAAAGAGAATTAGGTCAAGATGTCAACCTAATGCTTTGTCGGTACTCCGCTCAGCCAGCGCCATTGCTTCCTCTCACATGCTTGCCTCTCCATAGACGTCTGGCTTCCAAAGATACAGCAGCCGGAATCAAAACTGCTTCGCAAAAATAATCCCATCCACTGAACTTCTGTTCAATCATTCACCAAACAATCTAGACACGGAACCATATATTCAAAGACACGCTATGCTTACCATTGACTCTCCTACTTCTTAGGTTGTTTTCATTATGGTAACACATGCTCTCGTGATCTCTGTTAGTAATTAAACCAAATACATAAATATCCTACATGTGACTGTTTGTATTTCTATGTCTAGTTAAATGCTTTGTAAATTCAAAGATATAAAAGCTAGATACATTTATGGGCTATTTAAGAGTAAGATTAAAGAGCCGTGTAACAAATCTATATAAAGGCAAGTCTTGTGATTTCCTTTAAGGCGAAAAAAAAGGCATATTCGTCTCATCCTCTTGATTAGTGTTGAATTGAATGTATTTTGAGTGTGTCACTTAAAATTTCTCTATCAAATTGATATCAGAGCCATGCATCGACTCTCACATAATTGGTTCCCATGGCTTTCTAGGCAAACTTCCGGATCTCTCTCTCTCTCTCTCTCTGCTTTTGGAGCTTTCTTCTTGAATGCGCATCCATGGAGATGCTTGTCGAGGTCGATGGTGTACTCTCTGGTAACCACCTCTTCTCAAACCCACGAAGAAAGATTAAAAAAAAAACAAGCATGAGTCGGTGGAGGAAATATTCCAAACTAATTTGACCATCGGAGATGAGAAGGACAAAAGTAGAGTTCCCTTGCAAACTCGAGGCACTAATCATGGTCCGGATCCAGGCCAAGATCGTTTCCGACGTAGTGGTCAAAAATGAAGCAAAAGAGATATTACTCGAAATGATAGTAGATACCAAAATCAAAGTGTTCGTGGAAAAGGAAAGAATTCAAGAGGCCAATAGCATGACAAATCTACAATTCGATGTTATTGTTGCAATAAACTTAGCCATTATGCTTTCGAGTGTTGGTACTTGGTACAACGAAAGTAGCCGAGCAAGTGAAAAGGCAAATTTGGTGATTTGATGCTTCAAGGAATGTGTGGATGACCTTTCACGGTTGTGGCATTCGAGGTTCGACTATCTCAGTTTTTGTTGACTCAGTTTGCTTCCCCACAAGAAGATGGTTTATGGCTTGAAATATATTGATCGTCCTGATCAACTATGTGAAGGTTGTGTCCTCGACAAGCATTCAAGATGCATGCGGCCCAATCGCTGCTCAATCATATGGTAATAATCGAATTTTATTTATCAAAGCCTTGAGCACTTATTGCAGTGGAGAATTCACTTTAGCCATATTCAACAAATTATGTGAGGATCATAACATTCAGCATTTGTTGACGGATCCATATTCTCCTCGACAAAATGGCGTGGCTGAACAAAAAAGAAAACATTCTTGTTGACATGATTCGAAGTGGGGGTGATCGGTTCTACTGTCGATAGTTCCCATATTAGAATTGAGAATCGCCTACTAAGGTTCAGTTCCACGAAATGGAATCGGGAGTCGCCCATTGGTCCGACAACCCACCTAGGAACCGGACCGCATCAACTATGTGAAGGGTGTTTCCTCTGTAAGCATCCGAACTACCTTTCCAAAGGAAGCAATTTATTGAGCAAAAAAGCTACTTGAGTTGATTTACTCTGATGTGTGTGGCCTAATCACTCTCTAGCCATATGGTAATCATCGATATTTTGTTACTTTTATTGATAATTGTATTTAAAAAAAAAAACTTTAGAGTATTTTTTGAAGGAAAAGACAAGTGTTCGGTACTTTTGAACAATTGAAGCACTTAGTTGAAAAGGAAAGTGACTATTTTATCAAAATTTTGAGGAATTTTTGCGGCGGAGAATTCATTTCAACCAAATTTAACAAATTTTGTGAGAGTCACGATATTCAGTATTTCATATTCTCCTCAACAAAACAGTGTGCTCGAATTAAAAATATATATATATTCTGGAGAACGACATCCATCCGTTTAATCTTTTCTCAAGTTTATCCACATGTCTAGCTAAATGGATCTAACAGGATGAAATGATATCAAAATCGATGGGAGATAATGAGAGATTCCAGGGGTCACCGACATCTGACCCACGAACCGTAATGCGCGTGGGGACATGAAGGTGCCATTAAGTCAAATCTTAAATGAAGCACACGTTGTCCTTCTTTATGTCTCCGTGAGCAAGACGACAATGTCATGTCCTTGTGAGTTGTGACCTTGTGTCCTCCCTCCTTATCCTACTTGTTCTAGGAAGTAAGGAACGAGAGAGAGTACGTGCCGACGCAAAGTTGGTACCATACGGAAAACTTGGGAGAGAGGGTCCAAGTGTCAACGCCAAAGAAAGAGATCAAAAAAAGATTATTTAAGCATTTAACTCGAGTCTCGAGCCTCGAGCCTCGAGGGTGACTTTCAATTGGCCGTTTGTAATTTATTGAACTTGGTGTCGGTCGGATTTTTCTTTTTCCTCCTCTTTTTTTATTAGCCAGATTGGGTAGAAAAATGACTTTTGAGGAACGCTCTCTTCGTAGTTGCCAAGAAACTTCTTAGGTGTAATTCACTCTCGTTTTGCGTGCTAGATTTAGAAGTGGCAAATGGGTGAATCGCGTCGGGTCGGGCTTGGTTGCGTCACAATTGAGTTCGATCCAGATTCACAATCCATATTGGCCCATTTATTTTTATGTATAATTTATTTGGTCCATATCCAACCCAATCAGATCTAACCCAAGTCTTCCCATACATATTCCCAAGTCGTCCCTCATCCCGGTGCTCGAGGCCATGACCTGCTACGAGACCGCCAAGATTGCCAAGTTGGTGAAGCGAATCGAAGGGCTCGAAGTGTCGAGCAAGAGGCTAGGCGCAAGCTGGACGCATTCAGGGCTAGGTTGGAGGAAGAGAGAGGAGGGAGTCTGAGCCGTGTTTATTAAGTGAGTCGGAAATTGATACATTTTGAGAACCGATTTAATTTGGGCTTTTCATTGTAGAACCTATTGTGAATAGTCGGTTAAAATTTGAGGTGGCCCATGTATGGCCCAGTCCAATAAATTTGGGTTAATAAATGAGTTTAATGCTCATCTTGACAGATCTAGTTAGAGTGTCCCAATCAAACATAAGAAGGAAGAATTATTAGATTATTAATCCAATAGTGGGAATTTGCATCATCGGATGCTTATACATATTCTTACTTTTGGAATGACTTCAGGTTTCCAAATTGATGGATATGCGGAGCATAAGGAGGCGCTCTTTTCTTGTTTTATAGGAAATAAGAACGATGATGAGTGAACTTCTGGGGCACAAAGTATCTGGTCGGCCGAGGATATAGACAAGATCGTAGGAAAATTGGAGGGATCCTTTTAAGTGTAAGCTTCGAAGCCCACACGTACTTTGTTGTAGGAATATGGAAATTTGCGGTCAAAGACAGACAGAAAGACAAAAAATGCACAATTTCTGATGAACAGATAGTTCATCGGTCCACCTCAATCGCAATGCCGAGCCAACAACTCACTCGTTGAAGAGGGCAGGGCACCAGTCGCACCACGACCACGGCAGCATTGAATGCGACACAGCTTCGAAGGAAAAAAGAAAAGAAAAGATGGTTTTCGAACCGACAGTCATCTTCCCGAAACAGACACAAGCTATGAATCGCTGAAGAGGAAAAGCACGAAGCTCGAGGGAAACAAAAAAAAAAAAGGGGGCAAAGAAGCAACTCCATGTGCCGGTGGAGGGGTTTGGAATATTCAGGGACCACTCGGCCTATAACCATCTTCGGAAAGACTGGTTTCCAGTGGAGAAAAGCTTAGGACCCATGCCTGAGGGGACATTAGAGGGTGTGGATGGAGGATACAAAATGTTGTTGGGTGGTCTTGAGTCTTCCTAATATTTGGTGATCATCATTCCCCTTCGAGGGATGTGGGGGTAAACCCAAATAATCTCCACCTACACGTCGGGATTAAGTGAGAGTATCAACAATTCTCTCCGAGTGACTGTTGCGTCCAGGTTTATTTGGTAATCTTAGGCTCTAATACTAGGGTTGAGTGGTCTTGGACCTCTCTCACCCTAGCTTCTTCCGCAATCGACGTGGGATAAAACTCAAGAAATATCATGCCCCGACGCTAAAGCAAGGCAGAAAAATGCCAATCTAACCGAGAATACGAGGTTGGGTGCCACACAAAATATCAGACAAGATCACCCACTGGGGCAAACCGTCACCACATGCTCACAGGACAAAGAAGATGCAAACCATTTTTTATCTGAAAGTGAAGCCTCGATGGCCAAGGTGGAATCCCGTGGCTACCCCGTGCACGCTTGCATTCAGATTACTGAAATGACACAATTTCAAAAGTTTAAGACTGAATTGACCCAAAAAAAAAGGGACTGAATCGGCAAAATTGCAATAGGTTTAGGACTTTTTTGGTAATTTTCCCGAAAGTGAAGCCTCGATGGCCAAGGTGGAATCCCGTGGCTACCCCGCCTAGAATTTTGCCGCCATTTTCAAGAAATCATTTTGTTTAACCTAGAATTGATCAATTGACCGGGAAGGTACAAGAGCTGAAGAAATTTCAAACCTCGCAAATAGGTTCTACTTGTCAAAATGAGTATTTTTGACACCCATATTGTCATCCAAATCTAAATATTTGACCTCTTAGGTTTAAATGCTCGTTTTTCATTGGAAAGTTTGCGATTTCCTGATGACGATTGCACATTCCGAAAATAGGAATCGCAAGCATTCTAACATGATAAAAATCGGGTTAAACAAACGTCAGTCAAGGAAGTAATCGCCGGTTAAACTTCTTTCGGAACTTTTGATAACCGAAAAAGGTTTTGTTTAGCTCATCTTAGAAATTGGATACACGAGATACTGCCAAAATATTTATGTTTCATAAATAAATAAATAAAAAAAAATCTTGAACTTGGATTTGGCCAATATGATAATTTTAGTAAAAGGATCCTTAATTTTAGATACTATAGATGTAAAATATATGGCCAATAGGGCGTTAGCTGGGTTGATGAGATCCATGGGCCTTAGATAGTTAAACTGATGAGATCACAGGTTCGAATCTCTCCGACCGCGTCTTGGGGAAATATCTCACACAACAATTTGCCTGAACCCAAAAAAAAAAAGAAGACAGTCATCTAGGAAGTAGATAAGTAATTGTCATTATGACCAATAAGGCATGGGCTCGGGCTTGTTGATGCTTGTAACAATTTCAAATCAAGAAAGGAAGTTCTAAAACCTTTTATAGATTATTATTCCGGTGTCTTCGTCCAATTTTTTCTGACAATTCAAGATCGGCCACGGTCACTGACTTTTGGGCCTCATGGCCCTTTAGGCCCAAAATATTAAAAGAGGGCCTTGGCCCTTTAGGTCAAAATATTTTCAGAAACAAAAGGCCTATCACAACGCACAACCCGCTCGGCCTGTCGCCACCTCTATGTCCCGGCGGCTCGCCGCAGCACCATCGTCCTCTGTCTACCTTTATCGGCGGCCCAGCTGAAGTTATTTTCAATTTTTTTTTTCAGAACTTTCTTTTTCTACGATACTTTCCGTTTCTTAAAGGGATAATACGGATAATACCATAAACTAGTACACTTGTGATAAATTTACCCAAAATTATTTTTTTGACCATGAAAAACCCTAAACTGCCACTTGTGACAAATTTACCCCAAACTGATACATCGGTGATAAATTTACCCTCCGTTAATTTTTGTTGAATCTAACAGTTAAATTGCTGAATTGGATGACACGCGTAGTTCACAAATGTATCAATTTGTGATTTTAACCATATATTTGTCACACGTGTATCAATTTGGAGATTTTTGTGGCATTAATCCAATTTGACTGAGGGTAGTAAAAAAAAATAATTTGGGATAAATTTGTCACAGATGTACCAGTT
Source organism: Rhodomyrtus psidioides (assembly GCA_021437785.1). NCBI lineage: Eukaryota > Viridiplantae > Streptophyta > Magnoliopsida > Myrtales > Myrtaceae > Rhodomyrtus > Rhodomyrtus psidioides. The sequence goes on along the minus strand of JAILYB010000162.1, from coordinate 810,430 downwards.
TGGGATTTTTCATGATAAAAAAAATAATTTATGGTAAATTTGTCACATGTGTACCAATTTGTGATTTTTCGTGGTATTAACTAGGGGTGAGCAAAATAGACCGCCCGGACCGGACCGGGACTGGTGGTCCGGTTCCCGGTTCTAGAGGGGGAGGTCCGGTTCCCGATTCTTGGGTCCTCTAGGACCGGACCGCCCGGACCTGACCGATTGAGAAATAGTCTCTTGTTCTTCTTCCTGTAACTAGAGAGAAAGAAGAAGGAGCTCCTCTGCTCTTCTCCAACTCTGCACTAATATTCATTGCCCTTTCAAAACCATCTTCCCAAACCCAAAACTCTCTCTCCAACTTGAGACAATTCAATTCTTGTTTCTCTGTCCTCTTGAGTGATGGGTGTGAGCAGCCGGTGTTCCCACACTTCTCACATCATAGAGATCATCATCACTAGCTTCTTTGGGCACAAGCCTTAGATTCTCCACCTTCAACAGAGACATAGAGGGAAACAAGAAAGAGCTGATCGTGAAGAATTCGTCATCATGGATGTAGTTACAGTGAGACTTTGACCAAGAGCCTCTTTTTTTCTTCCTCTTTTTTGCAACCTTTGCTGATGGCGGGCGGTGCTTCGGCTTCAGCTCTGAGTCTCTGACGACTCTGCTTCAGCACCAAAGGGGCCCTCCTCCTCCTTATGATGCTTTTTTATTTCCTTTCTGGATACTCTCTCTCTCTCTATCTTGATGACTAATTAGTTTTAAAAAATTTGGCACCGTCTAATGGAACCGCCCGGGAACCGGACAGGACCGGTGGTCCGGTTCACGGTTCCGAAAAATTGAGAATCGGGATCGTCGGTCCGATTCTCGGTTCTTGAGGGGAACCGGACCGGACCGGGAACCGATCACCCCTAGTATTAACCCTTTCTTAAATGCATGTACAGTAGTAGAACATAATATGATAGAACCAGACCCAAAAAAAAATGCTTTCAAGTTTTTAATTGCAACATAAGGGCCGCGTGGGATTTAGCATAAAAGTACCCACTTGAACAAAGTAATATTTCGACAAAAAAAGTAATATATATTTGACCAAAAACAAAGTAAGGTTTCTAGAAAAGTTTATACACCTCCGACATCAATGTGTTTGGCTAAGCCGTTTCCAGGGTGGGCAGGCTGTCAAACAGAAAAGACAACTCTTCCCGAGGCCCCCACCGATGTCTCCGGACTCCCTAATGTTGCCGTCAGCCGCCACATCCCGGTTCAGGAATTTTAACCCAATTCCCTTTCGACTCGGTTCTCCAGATTTTCAAGGGCCGCCGGGGGCGCGACTATTCAGTAATTCCCCCTAAACTTTAACATGCGAAAATACATGATTTGAGAAGTATTTTTCTGAAAATATATAAGCAAATCCGTTTCAAGATTATGAGTGTACTAAAGCAGCAAATTGCTTTTGAATCCCCGTTAGCTATATCTTGGTTATGAGGTTGGAGACAAAATGTGAACTCTTGAATGGGAGGGACACTCTTTGGAACATTGTATTAGTCAAACCTAAGAGAGCCTTGCAAGACAAGACAAACCTAAGAATAAAGCGAGGTGAGGTCCGCGGGAAATTTTATATTCGCTTCTAGAACAAAGAAACCCTAGGAAAAAACGAATGACCACACCTTCTCATTAGGGTTTCAAGAACCACGTGTTTTGCAAAATTATCCAAGATTCCGAAGACGAATAAAATTTGACCTCTGCGACTCATTATCATGGAATCAAAAGGAATAGTATTGAGGGATTAAAACTACAAATAAGCCATACATGAACTTAAAGAATTGAGCAATGCTAGATATATATTTATCGGTTTACCTAATTAACTTTAATAAATGGTGTAACAGAACCGTGAGCGGATATTATCGCGACTGAAATATCTTTAATGCCAAATAGCAATCGGCCATGCATCACCTCTCGTGTACCCATTTTACAAACCTAGTATGTATACGTAGCGTTTCTCTTATAGGATTAGTTTAGAGGATAACGATATATCAGTTTCGTTCTCACTTTCCTAAGGTTCTGTTGCATAAACAAGCTTCTTCTTAGAGTCGATTCTCTAGATGACAAATCGAGATCATGGATCCACATCAAAGCCGAGGATGTCACTCGCGGTCTTCCCCCACGTTTAGTCAATCGAGATCGAGATCATGAATCCAAACATAACATATCGCATTTCAAATATGTAGGCCTATTACAATATGGGTAGCGTTCGCCCTAGAAAGGAGCTACATTCTGATGCAGGACAATTGACATGCAATTTCCGGAAAAAAAAAAACGCAATATTACGATTTTAGATAGAGTTTTAGGCATTTTTCTATTTTAAGAATTTTAACGATATAAATAATTGCGATATTTGATTTCAATTCTGTTTGATTAGATTAGATTAGATTTATTTTATGTTATCTTTGAGCAATTTTATTTCATTTAGGAGTCCTATCTATATACAGAACGTCCGCTTTTTATAATCTCAAGACTATCATCAATTGAATTCAGAATTTCTGTAAAATTATTTTCCTGTTATCGCTTCTTTCTGCGTCACATTCGCTTTCGTTCACACTTCCTAAGGTTCTATCTCATAGGCGAGCTTCTTTCCAGAGCCAATTTTCCAGAAGGCAGATCAAGATCATGGATCAACATCAAAACCAAGGATGTCACTCGGGGTCCAGCCCCTTTCCTTAATCATATATCTAACGGCATTTTTGACCCCCTAAAGGACAAACTTCGAGTCACATCATGAACAAAATCGTCGTATTGGTTGGAGAAAGGAAGTGACTTTGGGAACCATCGAAGTTGTTTCCCAAGAACTCTTCAAAGATTCTTTAGGCCGTGTGCGTTTCCCGTTTTATGATTCGGTGGGGAATACTTCTAGAAGATATGCCGGTGTCTCTTCATTTGGTGGAACGTTAACATTTCTCTTTTTTTTTGGTAAGGCGCCGCAAATAGAGAAGACTTGCTTGATGAGGAAGTAGGAAAGCATTAGGGTTCTAGACTCTCTGTCAATGTCATGCATACTATATATATTATTGAAGGATTAGAGCGGAGGTTCCCCTCTCGCGGAATCAAGAAATTGTCCCTACTTTAGGTTTTTCTATAATCAAATTAAGGGCGTGTTTGTTTAAGTGAAAGAACTTTTCACGAATTGATTTTCTGGACTGTCACGCTTTTGGTTTGTTGAAAATGTTATGTTAACATAAAATAACTTACGGTCAAAGAAAATATGCATGCTTAACATCAACATCAACATCAACAACACATTTATCCAAAACTAGTTGGGATTTGCGGTCAAAATATGCATAAATACATTAAGAAAATGATTAGTAATCTAAAAAGGCATAAATACATTCCTGGAAAATGATTTTCCATAAAACATTTGCCTTAAGGTGTGCATTCAGTGAGAGAATTTTCTGCAAATTAGTTCTTTGGACTTTCAAGTGTTTGTTTGCTAAAAATGACCGGTCAATGGAAAATCAATTACAATGAAAGAAATATACATATATAAAATTTTAAAAAATGATTTTCCTAATGTGAAAGGAAGAAAACATTTTCTCAAAAAAAGTTTTTTTATCATGAAATTTTTTCGCGAAACTAACACTCTATAAGATTATTTTAATAATTAAGTATGCGATTCAAGTTATAGAAAATGAGAGATCTATAAGCACTTGTGTGTGTATATATATATAAACACGTGATTTTCAAAAGGTTAATCACAAATGTTCATGCTAGAGAAGTAATTACATGGGGCGATTTTCGTATTCGCTTATATCTATTACCTAACTAGTGATGTCAGCAACGTTCTATGCCAAAACCTATCGAAGATAACATCAAACTCAAACACGAAAATCGCAAGCGATAATGATGAATTTAAGGTACGTTGACACCTCATTGGATCGTGGCGGTAAGCGAATTGCAACTGCCTACGGTCCTAAATCCATCAATTGAATGTATCTTATCGATCATTGATTGCTATGTGTAATATATAAATCACAGCCGTCCTTTGTAAGTGTGTCAATGGTAGCAAACCGAGCTGCTTAATTTACAACAAACCCTAGCCAAGTTATGTCTACGAATATCGTATTCACATGTCCGTAATCCTATATGTGATTCCGTTTTTTTTCCTTTGATTAAAGTAACATTTGGAGATGATTGTGTCAAATGTGGAAGAGCCGCCACCTAGTTTACCTGGTCCATCACCTCATGTGACCACATCATATGTTAACGGTGCCAAATACTTTATTGCCACACGAGTCTATGTTCTTTTGGACCTTTCTATGAGATTTCGCCCGACCAAAATAGGTTATGAATGGTCGTTGATTTGTTCACCAATACGGAGTAGATTTACTTTAATGTAGTCCTTGCAAATTTTTATGGTCGAAAAGATGTCATTATCCTTTCTCTTAAATCAGTGTATTTTCTAAGCCTCACCTTCCTTTATATACAAAGTCAAGTTCATTCCCTGAATCAGGTGAAAGAGATATGCATCATAAATGATGTAGAACAGTTGGCGCTTAATTATCTTGAAAATTATGATCGTCGAAAATCGAGAAAATTTCACTGATTCGGGGTTAATGAGCTCGGATTGTGCTCAAATTCGGCCGATTGAAGCAAAACGGCCTTCTGATAAAAAACTCACCGCCCTTGGCCGTGAACTGCAATGGATTTTGGCATTTCGAGGTGATTTAGATAGGTTTTCAGGCAGTTTTCTGATTTAGGCAACTTTGAATATTTAGATTAATTATAATATTTGGTTGAGATTCTCTTAGATTAGCTTAGATATGATTTTGATAAGTTTATGTTTAGTAATTCTATTTACTAAATGAGTCATATCTCTATATATTGGACGTCCGTCTTTGTAATTTATGATTCTATCAATTCAGTTATCTTTGGAATTGTTCTCCTAGTTATCGCTTCTCTATGTGTCAATAAACTAATAAATAAATATATATGACAAAGAGATTAGGGGGGTGGGGACATTGGTTTCTTAGATATGGGGTTCGACTCTCGCACTCTGCAAAGAGATAGAGCAAATATCTGAGTGATGAGAGTTAAAAATACGACAGACAAAAAAAAAAAAAAAAGGGACATAGGTACTCTATAGATATATATATTCTCTAGAATTTATCTTAGAATTGAACCCATAACTGATGATAGAACTACAATAGATATTTTCTGTTTTCTACTCACACGAGCCCATATTCTTACTTTTCGATCAATCTCTAATTCTAAGTCTTCCTCCCCAATTTGATATTATGGTCCCGGTTTATTCTTTGCTAAATGCCATGCTGCTGGTACTGATGTCCTATTAGAGCTGGGATTCGTACTCTAATGCTGAATGAAGGCTTGACTGAGGGATTGAAGGAAGCATCTCCTATGCCTATGTGTGTGTGTGTGTGTAAACAAGTAGATTAATGTATCTTATTTTGGAGCTTATTTATGAGTTATGAAATCTTAACCGGCGAGTTCTTTCAAAATGGAGAGAAAAATCTTTTGATAAATAGCTAAAAGTGCATTATGGTGTACTGCTACATTTTTAACCAAATATAATCACCAATAGAGCGAGTAGGTATAGCAACGTAATTGGTGACATCACAATTGCTATTAAATATATTTCAATCAAATTACTCAATGAGTATTTCAATCGATCAAATCCTTTACGAGTTAGAATTAGATGGTTAAGATGAGATGAGTTCTTCTGATCGAACGCCGAACTTACCTAATTTTTCAGGAATTTCAATGGAGCTATACGACAGTATCCTCTTAGCCGGGGTATCGTACAACATATCGTTCGATGTGCGACCTAGAATTGATCCAGCACGTGTTACTACAACGTTTATATACTTAATTACGACGATATAGTATGAAAGTGCCGTGTTTTCAATTTTTTTTTTTTGTTCATCTTATTCCCCATTTTCTAAATTAGGAAAATATATCTGCTTCCTTGCCCATCTCATGTTCAAGTGGCCAAGAAGAATTTTTCGAGAATTTGCAAATCTATATGGCATAGAAAAGAAAGGCAAAAGAACCCAAAAAAAAAAAGAAAAGTGAGATGTGCCTTGGAACGAAGAAAGGGAAGACCACTGACCAGTCGAGGGTGTGTGGAGCTGAATCTTCATCAGTCTTTGACTCTCTCTCTCTCCACCGCGTACATGAAAAGCCTTTCTGGCCTTTTATAAAACTCGCTGACCTTCCTCTGTTTCCATCTCAAAGTTACAGCGATTTCTCCAACTGTCTTTCCAAATTCCATCGCAGATGAGAAAATGGGAATCCAGCTGCCAATGTCGCCGACCCTGAAGTACTACCTGTCCGAACACCCTTCCATCGTCAACTTCCGGTGGAGCCACCTCCTCTGGGGCTCCACCTGGTCCTTCCTCCTCGCCGCCGTCGCCGCCTACGTCGCCGCCTCCTTCCTCCTCTTCCTCCTCGTCCTCCTCCTCCCCAGGCGCCGCCCCGTCCCCCTCGGCCCCCTCCCCGCCCTCCACAGCCTCGCCGTCGCCTCCGCCTCTGCCGTCGTCTTCGCCGGCATGCTCCTCTCCGCCTCCGCCGAGATCCGCGACACCCGGTGGCTGTGGCGACGCTCCCGCACCACCCCAATCCAGTGGCTCCTCTGCTTCCCCCTCGGCACCCGCCCCTCTGGCCGCGTCTTCTTCTGGTCCTACGCCTTCTACCTCTCCCGCTTCCTCCACCTCCTCCGCACCTTCCTCACCGTCCTCCGCCGCCGCCGGCTCACCTTCTTCCAGCTCTTCAACCAGTCCATCCTCCTCTGCATGTCCTTCCTCTGGCTCGAGTTCTCCCAGTCCTTCCAGGTCCTCGCCATCCTCTCCACCACCCTCCTCTACGCCGTCGTCTACGGCTACCGGTTCTGGACCGCCATCGGCCTCCCCGCCGCGAGGTTCCCGTTCGTCGTGAACTGCCAGGTGGTGTTGCTGGGGTACACCCTGATTTGCCATTTCGCCGTCCTGTTCCTGCATTTCTTGAAAGGCGGGTGCAACGGGATCGGAGCCTGGGTGTTCAATTCGGTGCTCAATGGCGCGATCCTGTTCTTGGTGTTGAAGTTCTACGTGAAGGTGCAGCTGAAGTACCGGAAGGTCGGTGCGGAGCCCGAGCAAGAGGACGGGTCGACGGCGGCGGCGGCGGCGCACGCGGGTCCTTGTGCCTCGGAGACGAAGACTTCGAGGGAGAAAGATCATTGATCGGTTCTGGTCTCTCTGATTTCATATTTTGGGCGCATCTGGTAACTGCCTTGGCCTTTTGGGTGTTCTAAAATCTGGGTTTTTTTTTTTTTTTTCAATTTTGTTTTTCATAGGAATTTGTTTTGTTCTTTCCATTGTTGTTATCTTGTGCAGAACAAACGGGGAAGGGATGTCCCATTTTTTTTTTTTTTGGGTCTTTTTCCCCATATCTTGTTTTGTTCGGAGCGAAGCTGTAAATTAACGACGTCGCGTGATGATTTCACGAGAAAGATGAAGAGTTTTTTTTCAAGTGTTGCTATTTGTCGCATTATCATTCTTTTAAAAGTGTTATTTTAGTCGGTTTGATTTTGTGAGGGGGTTACGTGTCAAAAGGGGAGATCGGACAATATGATATGAAATGGTATGGTCAACAACGGAATAACGTGAAAGCGTCAGACTGTCCAACCTCTCTCTTTTTGGCAACTCACGTTTCAAACTTTTTACCCTGCGATTTCTAGGTCCATGATGCATCCTGATTTCGACATAAAATCTATGGTTGGGTACTCATTTAATTTGGAATAACAGCTACTAAATCTTGTACATTAACTTTCTCCGGCCGCTCGAACCCCGATTTTATTTCTTGGGGCACGGTCATGCAGAGATTGACACTTATATCCTTAAAAATCTGATCTAATTCTAGTAAGTTATGGCAAGAAATCACGAACGCCAAGCAAAAAGGAAAAGAAGATGCAGAGCAACAGTCGAAAATCAGTTCTCACTTCTCAATCAATGCGACCATGACTACCTTATCTTTGTTGTTACCCCTTTCAGCAAATAAAAGACATTAAAGGGGGAGGAGTTACGGACTAAAAATTATGTCCATGGCATCAAATCAAATCAAGGGGGCTCTATTTTGGGAGGGATTACGTTGCAGTCGATCGGCATTTGTTTGCAGGACTACTTGTTACTTCTCGCTAAGTCAGCGGATAAAAGGAGAAAAAAAAAAAAAACAGAGGGAGCACAGCAGCTGCGCAAGGAGATGCAACTGGGGGAATTCCAAAATCTGCACCATTTCCCAAAGAAGCTGCTGCCAACACGCGGTTCTTTTCTTTCTCTCTCTCTCTCTCAACATCTTCAGCTTTAATCAACGGGGAAGAAATGGGCCCTGGATGCAGGCCGCCGCCTAAGGAAGAAAGCGCTTGTTCATAGGACAGTGGCCCTAGTTCGGCCCAACTCAGTAACGTGGATTCGCGTTGGACCGAGTTGATAACTTGGCTTCCACCAAGTCTCGTGTACTCACCCGATTGGAGCAAAAACGAGAACGTCTCCCCGTTGCTTGTTTATTAGATTTTCTTTGATGCTGGACAGCTAGGTCAGTTGACGTTGACGATATGATTTGTATAAGTCTTAAGATCCAAAGAAAAAAAAAATTAATAGGATTTTACTAACACAACAATTTCTTGGGGCTATCACGAGAGTAACAACATATTGTAAGACACGTTTCTTGCGTGGTTTCCTCTTGCAATCGGTCACCGTTGAACCCATCTTAGCTCTTTGCCAATATTGGTTCATGATTTTTGTGTCTGGTTCTCCATATGTACCTATCTTTTTGAAAAGTCTATACATACTTACCTTACCAAAAAAAAAAAAAAAAACAACATATTGTAAGACACAAATTCTTGAAAGACTATGTGATTCTTAAAAATTCAGCCGCTAAAATAAATCAAAATAAAAGAGAGCCATCCTCGTCGCAAAAGGGCAATAGCCACTTTTAGTTGTAAACACAGCACCATCTTCTTAGTGTTTTTCATGGCTCTTGAATAAAAAAGCTCCCTTTAGATGTGCACTAGCCAATAGTCTGACTTCTTGGTTACATGACATGACTGGTTAGAATAGCAACATCATGAATTCAGACGACGTCTCCCGGGCAAGAAACTTCACTCCTGTTCATATGTACAAAGTGCAGAGAGACATCTCTACGATACAAGAGAGTCTGCACGCATCGGAGTCGAATTCCTGATGAGAATTACTCAGGTCGCACTCGAAAAGTCGTGAAAACTGAAGTAAACTCCATATTCGTAACATTCGCCGCTGGTGGTAGTGTTCCCCTCGAACCTTCAATTAGATGAACTCCAAGAAAAATGGACCGATTGCCCGCAAAAACTAGTTACTCATGTCTTAACTCTCTCTCTCTCCTTCTACAGTCATGGCGACCTTATTAAATTAGCCACAGATGGTTAGTTCCGTTTGTCGTTTTCGGGAGCCGAGAAAATTTTGGCACAATCTCTCACGCCCTTTCCTGCGATGACCGGGACTCCTCCGGATAAAAAGCTCGGCGGAGCTCCCAGTACTGGTCGGCGTCGAAGTTGTGGATCTTCATGAGCTTTTGCTGCTTGGTCTTGAAACGACGCTGGAAGTAGCCTTCGAAGGTCGGCTCCCGGGAGGTCCGGAGGAAGAAGCCGTACGCGAGGGTGACGTGAAGGTTGGTGAGGAAGAAGCAGATGGGCTCCATCACGTCCCAGGTCAGCTCCCAGAACGTGAGCCTCATGAGCCCGAGCGTTTGGGCCACCAAAAAGCCCAGCCCATAGTACAGCTCGCCCTTCACTTGGGCCCGGGCCTTCTCGTCGATTAGGGCCTTGCGCCTCTCCATCTGCTCCAGCTCCCCTCTTCTCGGGTCGTTGGGCCTGGCTATGGATTGGTAGATTAGCGACTCCACTGACTTAGCCACCTGCCATTAGTGAATCAGTTGCAACTCATTAAGATTACCTGCGAGAATGGGAATAATCTCAAACTCTCATCTCACTGTGTTCTCAATGAATTATACACCAATCAAGGATCGATTTCCGTCAAGAGTTTAAGACAATTAAGGCGATAGGATAAGACAGGCACGATTCGCCGCGTCCCGGGTCTTATCTTTGCTGCCCAAATCGCCATTTCAATGGATGACTCAATCCATAAGGCCCGAGATGGCAATGAGGTGTGGCCATTGATGGTAAATGTGCTCATCAAGCTTACGTATCGAAAATTTGACATTTAGGGTCGATAATCGATTTGGACAGGAACGCTCCTTTGAATTCTTCCTCGTTTCGCAATGTTCTGAATTTGTTCACGATTGACGTAAAGGAAATGGGAAAAGGAAATGATGTGCACCTGCTCAGGCCTGAGAAACACGACATTGCCGAGGACGATGACGTTTCCGGACTCGTCCAACGCCTTGGCGAACTCAGCACCTTCTTCCTCACCCCCTCCGCACGCCTGGTCGCAGATCCTCACGAACTCGTCGTACGAGATCGAGCTCGCGTCGATCTCCCTCAGCTTCGCCTTGATCGTCTCCGCCCGCGACAGCCTCAGCAGCTTCCTCGCGTCACCGACCGACACTCCGGCCAAGGGATCTCGGGCGACCGGTGGCGAGAGCCCGCCGAGCTGGAGGCGATCCCCTCCGCCGAGACCGTTGAGGCTCCGGAGCTTCTGGCGGAGCTTGTCCCCGACCGGGAGGGAGAGGAACTCCGGAAGCCTCGCCCCGGCGGCCTGGTTGATCGCGCGTCGCTGGAGGAAGCGCCGGAAGAGGCCTTTCTCGGCGCACTCCGGCGAAGTGAGGTACTCGCGGTGGAACGAGGCGGTGGCGGCCGTCGGAGGGGGAGGTATGGCTTGGAGTGAGGGTAGAGCCGCCGCCACCGCCGCCGCCGCCGCCGGCGACGATGATCTGGGAGAATCGAAGAGTCGCTTCGCTAGAGCTTTGCGAAGCGCCATCGGAGCGAGCGAGAGAGGGAGGGAGGTATCCGGGGACAGAGGAATGTACAACAAGTGGGGTTTGGGCCTTGCGAAAAAGTTGGGGAAGTGGGGCTTGGTATTTATAGGGGTCCAGACTCCAAAGTTAGAGCAGAATTCATAATAAAATGAAAATAAAAATGAAAAATTGGCATTTAGAGAATCTTTAGTCCGATAAATTTGGAGATGCTTTGGGATAAAATTGAGGTAATTAATGAGAGAAATTTGAAAACAAGAGCTAACCAAATATCTTTGTTATATAGCTCACATTGAGAAGGGTGGCATGGCTCATCATTAATATTTTAATAGTTGGAGCAACTTATAGAAGTTTTTATAGAAGACTGTCTTATCTTGTTTTGGAGAGGTTCTATTAGGAGTGAGCAAAAAAAAAAAAAAGGAACGACATCAACCAATGCGAACATATTTTTAAAAGTTTCAATTGAAATACGAAAATATAAGTCTAGAAATACGTTACTTATGCTCGAAAAGGTGATTTTTGAGGTCGAACACACTATAATAAATATGTTCTGAATTTCTTTGAAAAGAATTTGCCAACGATTGAAGAGGGATATGTCGAGTCTCTTCATTTCGTTATTGGAAAAAGTGCATGGCAAAGACCTTTTTTGAAAGAGCATTTCTAGATGGAAGAGGGCGATGAGGCGTATGCAAACGATGTTTCTCACATAGTTTCAATTTCAGAACGGCGAGGTCTTTTCTTCCTTTTTAATGAGTCCCGATGTCCTGCGTTCTCGTCGGCAATCGGGAGGAAGAATTTTCAGTTTATTCATTCTCATGAGCAATTCGAGCCATTTGTTTTTTGAAAAATATAATTCATTCATTTTTTTCGCCAAACATTTAATAAAAAATGAATGAACAAAGATTCCTTTTTTTTTTTGTCAACGAAAAGTTATACACATAAATTACTGTAGATAGAAAAGACAATTCCCTATTGAGTAATTATATTTTAAGCGATACAACCGATCATTTTTACGAAAAATACACGATGTAAGTAATACGATGTGAGGCTCTTTTCAAGACATAAAACTGTTGACTGACAAAAAATTCATTTTTTATTTGATGCTTTGAATGAAAACCACCTACCGACGGAAAATATTTTGTAGGTCCTTTTCGAATTTCAGCTGAACATAAAAAAAAAAAGTCATTTTTCTGAATTTTATTTTGTAAAAAAATTATTATTATTTTTTTTTTTGCGAAATGAGCGAAGCCTTAATATGATTAACCTCGTTTGGTAGCGCCATTTGTTTTGGCTTAAAAAGATTCGTTTAGTAAAAGAACCACTTAAGTGGTTTCGTAAGGAAGGAATTAGTTTTTCTCTTTCAATAATTTGGAGGACCATGGAACACCTTGCAAGTACCATGGACTGGTTAAGTGAGTCCACTACTTGAGCGATGCAGCGTCCTGGTAGTAACCACCAAACCAGTAGAACAAGGGTTAGCTCTATTGTTGGTCCACAAGCAAGGTCAGTAGGTCCATTGCCGGTCGATTCTGGACCGAAAAGACCTAACAAAGTAATCCCGAATTCAGGATCTGAGACGCTAATGACGCGAAACCTCCTCGTATGACATGTAAAGTGGTCTTTCAAACTTGAATAAATGTCTAGACTTGTTTGATAAGGAAATGTTTAACGGATAGAATCTTACCGTTGTGTTGTCCAAAGCCTACCGAAGGTACATCGTGTAATGATGAATTGACAACTACCCATCTAGTTAGCATTGAAAATGTTAAGTAATGAATCGTGGGTATCAACAACCTTAAGTCCGGCAAATGAAAAGAAAAGACCGTTCGATAATTTAATTTTGGCTATGCTTTTTTCCGCGAAAATGAATGATTTGAAAAATATTAATCTAAAAATGATTGCTTATATCTCTTAGAATAATTAATCAATGAAAATGAAAATATATGTTATTTATTTACTTTTGTAAGTAATACAATCGGTGGTTTGTAAAAATAATGATAATTTTCAAATAATTTATTTTTTGCGAAATCTAAAATTGATTCATGCATGGACGTAAACGTGTCTTTCTTGCTTTCTTTTTGGTTTTTTTTTTATAAAGGATACAGTGTTACTTGTCCCAAGGTATACGCAAACCAAAAGAGCCGTCCGCTGCCCATGTCTTCCCCTCCCTCCCACACACTATACGGCGTATACGCAAGCAATGGCCATGCCTAAGCCGTGGCCCAACAAACTGTCTCCGCTCACCATCTCCTTTTGAAAACAAGACAACCATGCGCATTATCGGACAGCTACTGCTTCCTCATCCAGCTGCATTTGTCAGAGGACGAGTCATCGCACAGTTGCGTTCCTCGTCAATCGACACGACCAATCTGGCCTGTCCCGACTCGAGAAATCGAACTGAACCCGCCTTACATAACTCAGACAACCGATGCCGCTCATTAATTAAGTTTGCATTGTGTGCTTTCCTAATATAATTGTTATATTACTTAAGGTTAGGCCCGGTTTCCGGATCGACCCTAGCACCAGCGAATTCCTCGTTCCAAAGTTTGAAAATTACCGATTCTAACAGAAAAGGTTCGTGGACTAATAATATCCATGGAGGGGAGGGTTTGAGCTGGACCTCTCCCTCCCCTCTCTTTTTCTTTAGCTGATTTGTTTATATGTTTTTGTTTTCTTCATTTGCTTTCTTTCCGTTTTGATAAGCTTTTCTCTTCCGATCTAGTCTAGATCTGGAAGCTCCTCTCTCCCGTTTCGGAGAGGTTTCCACCCAGATGTGGTCTAGACTTGGAAATTTTTGCGTGTATGGTTTTGAGGTTTCGCTTCCCTCGAGTTTCATTGGTGTACAAATCTTGCTTCAAAGAAAATTGAAAGGAGCTTCTTCTTGGTTTTAGTTCTCACAAGCGTTAGTTATGTTCTCATTCGACCTTGTTACTCTGAATAGCGATGGGGTTAAGGACGCCGAACCTAGGTGTGCAACAACACCAAAAGAACAAGTCGTAACAACGTCTGGGGACCTCGGTGCATGCTCGTTACTGATGAAGATAGATCCAGTAATCGACCACCGATTTTGATTTTTAAGAAGCCACAGATGTGCTCTTTGAGAATGTAACCCTTAACCTTGTTCTAATAATGGATCGTGTTGCATGAAGCTTGTTGTGTTTTGGAGTTGTTTAGAATATGTCTTGATTTGCGATCCGTCGTCATAGGCTGACGATTGACGTGGTGATTCTTAGGATCGACTAAACTAGAATTAATCGATCATATGCGTAAGAATCAGCCTCCACCACCATCGCCAATTAGCCGACGTCACCACCGGAACGATGGTGCTAATTGTTTTTTTTTTTTTTCGTTAAGGAAAAGAGAGAGAGAGAGAGAGAGAGAGAGAGAGAGAGAGAGAGAGAGAGCTAATAAAGATGCGTCACGGAAATTGGAAGTGGGAGAGGAGGGATAAGGTGAATCTCCGACCACGATACAGAAAGCCAAATCCAGTGTCTGTCTAGTTCTGTTTTGCCGCGGAAACTTCTCATTTGCTGTGTTCCAACGTTCTCATATCTGATTGCACCAATGAGAAGGAAGGAAAGATGTGTTTAATCCCAATCCCTCCCTCCCTTTTTGTAATTAAGTTTTAGCGTGGCACAAACGAATACCGTTCGACAACATCGCCATACGTCACAAGGCAATTACGCATTACGGCGTTTGCTTTGAAGTTTTTATCCAGATTGATTATACATGCGGTGGCCATAAAAAGATGCGCAAACGTCTTTCCATGTATACAAACTACATGCATGCTCCACCTAACTCAACTATATATAGCCTCGTGTTTATTTATAATTATACATACTATGTTACGCACATAATTTCTTGTTAAGATGAAAATAATACACGATTCCACAGACATCCCTCTTTTTCTTAAGAACGAAATGAAGATTATTTATTTTTTTCTTATTCTTTTATGGGTGGGGTCTTATGTGGTTTTTTAAACACAAGTTTCGTGCCTGGATTTAAATTGACAGTGGAACCACATTGGACATTTGAACAATTATTTTCTCTCATGTTGGGACCACCCCGTGGGCCAATCAATCCCCTACTCCATGCTTGATTTTCAAGGCTAATATTTAAACCTAACGTAGATATCTTCTTCCCGAAATAAAGTGAAAAAAAATGGGATAATCGTAGTGTCGGATTTGAGATTCTTAAATCAAAGTGGGTTCTGATTCCTAGCCAGCCAGCTGCCTCCATGAGAAAGCTTAGGAACTTCGACGTAAGCAAAGAGCCCTACCATTTTCTTCCATTATCATCGGATATCGGACTGCTACATAGCTTGAATAGAAATATTAACATATCTAATCCAATGCCTTAGCAACAATGTAGCATCGTCAAATACAATTCTTTTCATAATTGGCTTGAACGATTAGACATTTGCGCCACCGCCCGGTTTTTAGCTCTCGTTTAGTTGAATTTAGGTGTGATTTATTAGTCCCAAGAAAAAAAAAAACATGAACCCTTGGGATGGTCCTACCAGAAGGATCGTGAAGCTGCGATTGCTAAGAATCGATCCGAGAATGAGAATTTTGGCCAAGAAATTCCAGGTTGCAAGACACAACAGAGGACTTTTAAAGCAGGCATCCCCCCCAACAATTTGGATTGGTGGGTGGATTCCATTGGGGATTTTAGCTCAAGAGACATTCTCTCGACACTCTTATTATTAGTGGGTGGAGGGTGGTGGGAAGTCTACTACCCCCATTTTCTCACGTGCGAGCATACGTGTGCAAGAACCTCCCCCACTCATTAGTGAAAAAAAAAAATTGAAGATTAAACCAAAAATAAAGATCGGGAATACATAAAATTGGTGAGGTGGTCCACAAAGGAATCGAGCGGTTGCGTTCGTGCCATGCAGATTTTGGACCAGACAGGATTCCATGAACGGATTGTAGGCTCCAGTGGCGCGCAAGCCCCGGCCAGAAACTTCGACACAACTGTAGTTTTCTGTCGTCAGAGGGGGTCTTGTCGAAACTGTACTCATTTGATTAGTGTCGTAAGTTTCCATTCAGCTTTCAATTAAGCTAAGCCTCGTGCGTTTCGACGGTTAGGCTGCGTTTGGTAACGTTTCTATTCCTGGGAACATATTTGGAACAGAAACATTTTTTTATATTTCTATTCTCGGCTACGATTTTTGGGAACAGAAACGCGTCTGGTAAGTAAAAAAAAAAAAACACTTTTCTCGCCAACAGTGTGCAATAAAGACATAGAAGCCTCACAACAATGTAAATTCCAAAGTGGTTCAGGTGGTTTGGTAAGCCAATTCCAAGCCTCACAAGAGCGTATTTGTTGGGAGCATCCAGAAAAAGCCGAATATCTTCGTTCGAGGAGATCGCTAAGAAAGAGTGTAAGTTCGAGCCCATCGACATATCAAGTTAGACCGACGATTGTATTAGCTGCTCAGCGCCACATCAATTCTCCGATGTGGGACTTTTCTAACACAAATCACACGTGCATTCTAATACACAACTCACACGTGCATCCTAATAATCTTCCCCTCAAGTATGAGCTCAGTATTAGATTTGCTCCCCTTTTAATCGAGGTATCTTTTTGCACCAACATATCTCAACTTGAATCTTCATCAACGCCCATCGAAATCTCGTTGCTACACCACAACACCCACTTGCCCGAAAATCGCGTTGGTCACTAGATTCCTTCCTTGAAATATTCACCAAAGATCGATACATATTAGAAGTGAATCACCAATTAACCATTGGCTCTGATACCACTTGTTGGGAGCGCGCAGCAGAAGTTCGATACATTCGTCTGGAGAGATCGTCAAGAGAGAGTTCAAGTCCAAGCCTATTAACTGATCCAATTAGACTAACCTTCGCTTAAAAGCTTAAACCAATGAGTTATGGGCCAACTAGGATATATTAACTGCTCAACACCACATCAATTGTCCAATGGGGATTTCTCTAACACAATTCACACGTGTATCCTAATACTATTATAGGGCCCCAACTAGTTGGGCTCGAGTCGAACCCACGTAGCCCGCAAAAAAATTGTTATTAATATTTTCTCCATGGGCGAGGGCAAGGCTATATTAGTTTGGGTCGATACAAGGACTTGCCCATTGCTCACCTCTAGTGTGCATAGCTTTTGAGTAGATAGATTGTGGAGCTGTAAGAGTTTTGATGGAACCACGGAACGAGAGCGTTAACTACATTGTCCTCTTCGGATCTTCGAGTAATGGGTGGTGTTAAGTAGGTATAGATAAAATACAAGAGTGTATGAGACCTTTACGGTTATGTTCAGAAAAGATGACTATGCTTATATTCCCCGGACACTTTTATTTCTTCCGAGAAATAATTTTTTTTTTTGAACACCAAAAGCAGTCTTAGAACAATGCTAGAAACGTTAGTCTACCAAATTGATTTACCAAGTGATATGGTACATCGTAAGTGGTGAGTTGAGTTAGTGATCACGTTCAAGCACCCAACAACAGAGAAAAAAGAAGACGGACACATCACTTAATTAGTCAACAAATTAATCTAGTAGACAGATATTAGCATGTCGAGCATTATTCATGAGTCTTATAACACTTTACATTTCAAACACAAATAAGACGTGGACCGTTGCTCGTTCGTTCTGAAAATATAAACATAGGTGACGACATGATTCTTCGTTCTATACCTCGATAAGACAGCGAAATCACGTTAACATGTCCGCACAATTTCAGCTTTGTTACGTCATGGCATCATGATATCTGCCGGAAGGGACAAAATCACAAATTAAAGGGCCATCATGATCATGGTGATGGCTCACGTTAACTCCCCTCCCGTAGTTGGGGGTCTCCCTCTGTCGGTGGAAATTCGCCGTGGCATGCACCATTTCGCCGTTTCACTGTTGAACGGATGTAATGGCGATGAAATATCAATGAAAATCTTTTTTTTTTTTGGGGTCCAAATAGGTCTACCAGCTAATAATAATTCATTAAAAAAAATATCTCCAATTTCCTTTTTTTCCCCGCCTCAAAATCCTCCTTATCCAATATAGAGGTATATGGTTGGCCAAAACAAAAACTAATCGATGTACGGAAGTTCTGGAGATACGGACAAACCGATGATTTTTCATTATATGCAATACCGAGTAGGGGTGTACACCAGTTCTGATTCAATTCGAGAACTAGATTGAACTGGCCTAAACAACCGTTTTGATTCCCGATTCCATGAACCTAGAACTGGCCGGCCTAGGACCAGTTCAATTTCTCGAGGTCATAACCTCTGGGTCTAATATGGAACTAGCTCCAAAACCGGTTTACTACTCTGATTCTCGAGTTGAACTGATTTAAAGTTCCTTTAGATTAAAAAAAGAAAAGCATTATTGCAACCATAGAGAATCAAACCATGGCCTCTTCAATATGGACAAGCAAGAACATAACCACTTGAGCAACGTATTTTTAAGTTATGTAATAGTACTGTTTCTGTACTTTTTTAAACTTTTTTTATTTTATTTTTCACAAAACAAAACGTGGGCCAGTTCCTAAGCCAAAAATTGACAGTTCCAAAACCGATCATTTTGGGTATCGAGAGTCATAGGTGCATTTCCAAATCTAGGCCGAGAATCAATCGCCCCGAATGTTGAACTAGACAATTTGCTGGAAGGGGCTCAACATATTAATTTGAGGACGAATGGTAATTAGAATGCGTATCTTATGAAAAAAAAAGTTACAAGATCATATGCACATTTTTTGTAATTATAAAAAAGTTTTTAAGATGCTGGTAGTTATTTGCCACTTGATTCCTTCTTATACCTACAAAGTTTATGCTATACACTTTTTTGGTAGGTTTGGTTTCTATGTCGTTATTACAATAGTCATAACACAGCCCTATGCCTATTGACAGATAATACTATACTTAGGGAAAGCCTAAATTATCGTTTTTTTTTTTCACCTGTCATTTAGTTGCCATTAATAACGTCCGAAACTCTAATGATTAAGTGAAGTTGACCTAATCACGAATGCTCTAGATTTATTTCAAATGAAAAAGAAAGTTCTTCACCGAACACTGTAATAAAGATCTTGCTTTCTGGAATATGAATCTACGTAAGCCCACTGAACAATAATTTAAGAATGTGTGTGTGTGTGTGTGTGTTATAACCTCAGCCACTAAGGGTGCGCATGAAATCTTGCCAACTTCTCAATTTCCCTGCCAGAAGTCGATCTGGCAGGGAAATTCGTTTGATAAAAATACTGCCGAAGTAGAAATTCGTTTGGTAAAAAAATTGACTTCTGGCAAGATTTCTAACTTCTGGCAAGATTTTTGAGTGATTTTGAGAAGTAAAAAATTTTCACTTCTCCCCTTGAGAAGTCATTCTCTCGGGACCAGCCGGTCGTCGACCGCCGCCGCCGCCGGTCGCCGGACGCCGCCGCCGCCGGTCGCCGGACGCCGCCGCCGCCGGTCGCCGCCGCCGGTCGCCGGCCGCCGTCGTCGGCCGCGGCTTGTCAACGGTCGAAACATTTTTTTCATAATGTTTCGAACATCGTCTTTTTTAATTGTTATCAAACGCATTTTTCTATCAGAAATCAACTTCTGAAGCAGAAGCTGAAAATTCAACTTCCACTTCAAAGCAAAAGCTAAAAAAACGACTTCCTTGCCAGAAGTCATTCTTGACTCCGGCAAGATTTCATGCGCACCCTAAGTCTTTAATAAAAAAAAATGGCCTTTCTTATGTATGGTTTCACATTTCTGTTTCTCGTGATACCGACATCATGTTAGGTCCACATTGGGATTTTATTGGGGATGCCGGATGATCCATCTTCCTAAGTTTCTACTATAGACTGTAGCGTGTTAATCAGGGTTTGTATGATAATGTTTTCCTAATATGAATCAAAAACCCGAAAGGGATGACTATGGACATGTTTGTTTGAGCGTAAGTATTTTGTGCGAATTAATTTTTCTTGACTTTGACTTGTTTGATTAGTTAAAAATGATCAATCGACTGAAAATCATTTACTGGTCAAATAAATTATCCATTCTCAATGTTAAGAAAATGAATTCCCTAACCCGATAAAGGGAATTCATTTTTCTGGAACATGATTTTTTGGAATTTTTTTTTCTTTGATCACAAAGTTTTCTCCACATATCTGACTACTTACGATTGCTACTTTATATGATACAGAACCAAAATTTTAAAAAAAAAAACAGTAAAAAAAAGGAAGAAGTTAATATCGTCTCAAAATATCATATCGAGTGGGGCTTATAAATATAAATCAAATAGCAAAGGCATTTTTATACAGCACCATTGTTTGTACCATCACTTGGGATTAAACTAATGCACGGTGAAAGACGTGCTGATTATGGTTTTACTTTAGAGTTAAAAAAGGGACTACTAAAAATCGTTAATTACGCAACTTGCTGATTATTGGCGAACAAATGAAATATGGGGTTGACGTAATCATCCATTGATATTAAAGCATGCCATCTTCATAATTCAGGATTAATTAACACTAATCTTCCAAAAGCCCTTTATCCGGCCCGATGATGAGAACGTACAACCGGGTTATTCCCTGGCTTACCTTGGAAAAACTTCACCATTAAGTTACAAGCTCTTCCCCTATAATTAAATGGTGTTGTGGAGATAACTCAATAAATTAGTAACAAGTGAAGATAAAAAAATCCTAATGCTCACTTAATAATACAGATAGAGCATCTCATGCATGCTATATTGGGTGACACTGAAGCGAAAATGGCAGGCAATTGGGCATAGAAATACTTCTCTGCCAATACTTTCGGCAATGGTACAATTTTAATCGTAGACCCACACACCATCACCGCGTGTTTTGCATAAAGTACTTATCCGATTGGGTGATCATGTGGCCAGAAATAACTGATAGCACTGTTGGACTGTCAGGCTAGCAGCTTTCTCGATTGTATTGCTCAATCTTGATAGCCTTGATCTTTATAGTCATACTTCAGAACCAGCGAGGGTACAATAAAAATAATAAAGAAAAGAAGATAAAACTAATCTAAAATAAAATAAATTCAGAAAAATATTGTCGATGTCAACTCCTACTGTGTCACATAGA
Organism: Rhodomyrtus psidioides; assembly: GCA_021437785.1. Taxonomy (NCBI): domain Eukaryota; kingdom Viridiplantae; phylum Streptophyta; class Magnoliopsida; order Myrtales; family Myrtaceae; genus Rhodomyrtus; species Rhodomyrtus psidioides. The sequence continues at coordinate 789,429 of JAILYB010000162.1, read as the reverse complement.
ATGATTGGCTTCCACACTAACGATTTTCGGCCAAAATTATCGAATGCACTCAATTGACAAAACGTAAAAAGTTTTAGGACTTAATTGTCGCAATTAAAAAGTTTAGAACCGATTTGATTAAAAATGCAATAAATTTAGGACGTCTTGAACAGTTTTCCTCAAATCTCCCGGTTTCATTCCTCATGGCTTTCCTTCAATCAGATGGGGATTTTTCATTTTCACATAAACAAAACGTGACATTCGAATCTTTCGACTCGACTAATCCGAACGATAGCATGCAAATTATCCCACTCACGTGCGCAGGGAAGCGACGGAACCGTGTCGGGCCCTGGATGTAGGCTGGGCTTCCTTATTGCCTCCCGATTCATACACGAACTACATATAATGTCGATTGCCTACGCCAGACTTTGTTACATCTTGGAGGATATTTGCCGGAAAATCATTAACAATATTATGGGGGCAAATAAATCCTTAAAGAGAATGTTGTCACGCCTCAAAGTCTGATTCCATTGTTAGATCATTCCATCATATTTTCCAACACCTTGTTGCCCACGCAAGAGTTCCATTATTTTGATTGGGGTGAAGAATAGCCCGCCTCCTTTGCGTCCACACGTATCCGCCACTAGCCCTCGACCGAGAAAAGCACAATTCTCTCGGAAGCATTTTTGAGCCTCGTCTTGTGAGGGGACTGCATATCATCGTTTGTTCGGTGGAATCCAAGTCTGATGCACCGAAACAGAATGCCCACCATGTCCCCAAAAAAAAAAAAAAAAAAAAAAAAATTGACAGGACTCGTGAGGACAATGCGAACCATTTGGATCGATGCGGATAGTCTTAATTAATAAAGTTTAACCCAAAAACAACGGGAGCTTTCACATGCAAAATAAATGTGACGTGGACTTTATAAAGCTTAGACTTATAAGAAAAATGAGACAATATGTATAAAGAGTATATGAGGGTATGTTTTTCTCAAGTGACTTTTTTTTTTCACGAATTAGAATTAGCTTTTCGAACTTTCGACTGTTTGGTTTGCTGAAAATGATTAGTTAACTGAAAACCATTTACGGTCAGAAAATATCTTTACTTGAAATAGGGAAAATGAATTCCGTAATTTGAAAAGGGATTTCCTTTCTTATAAAGTTTTTTTTCCCGAAATAAACGGACGCTAAATCATGCAGACAACCTACGTGGGATATTTAACACATCAAACATACCATTTTGGTACTAAAGTCTAATTGGAAATCAAGTTCCTTCAAGAATTAAGGTTTATTATGTCATGCATAGTCAACTACCTTGTCGTTTTCTAGCAATTTGAACTATTGGATGGGAGATGCGAGTAAGGACATGCATAGTAATATCTATATATATTTCAATTACTTTTCAACAATGTGTAAAATTTAGAGTAATATTCTGAAGAAAATTGCACATCCGGAAGCAAAAACAAAACGAAAGTCGATCTGAACACATTCTAGTTCTGCAGTTCAACCACCATATTGAAAAGGTGAAAGCAGAAGCAGAAGGAAAGCCGCCATAGGAACCGAGAATCGGTTCAAATCCCAACAGCAAGGCTGGCTGCGTCCCTACGTGAAAGCCAAAAGTCTGAGGTTTCGATGCCTTCGTATAATTCTAGTGTCTCTCCTGGATTCTTCCACTCAACATCCACTGGATTCCCCACGTCGGTCGCAACCCTATGACGAATCGAACGAGGGAACATTTTACGTACCAAGTGGAAATCGAGACAAATCGGGTCGATCGATATCGAGATTGGATCAGATCAGATCGAGCTTTGACATTTGCTCCAAAAGAATGATACCCTCAACTCATCCATACTTAGCTTATAAGTGATGCAATGCGTGCCCTTTACATTTTGATTTAAAGGGTATCTCTGCTTTTATTTTATTTATCCATGTTCCACCCCATTTTTAGCGACGATGTCACGTAAAGATTCAAATTCTACAAGGAATCCGAACTTCTATTCCCACCTCTTTCGGTGCCACGAGAAGAGAGAGGTAGCCGCATCCATTATTCATTTTGGAACTTCTTTCGCATTCGCTTAGATATGCTTGGCCGGAGGGGGGTCATTAGGTTCGTATCCCGCGATGTGGACGCGCTTCGAATTCGATTCATGTCCCATATGTCATATGATCGAACTCGGCCTGAGATGGATAAAATTCTCGGATCACGACGCACCGCGCTGATCTCATGAATCGGGTGAAATTGATGTGAACCTTTGGCGAGCAACTCAGATGCAAAATTGTTTGCACTTTGCGACCTAGGAAATTGAACTTGTGTCATGTACTTGATTTCCACACAGAAGTTCCTCTCAATTACTAGGAAAATTTATCCAAAAAGTCCTAAACCTATTGCACTTCGGCCAATTCAGTGCTAAACCGTTCAATTTTTTTCAATTAAGTCCTAAACATTTAGAATTGAGTCCACTCGATCAATTTTAATCAGAAATTGATGACTTGGATGATAGTATTCCACGTGGGACGACTGGCACTGATATTAATAATTTTTTACAAATTTTAAAAAAATTATTCTTTTTATTTCTAGGTTTGCAAGACTTGATGGAAAAGAAAAATTAAAATTAAAAAATTAAAATCATTAATACTTTCGATTTTTTTTTTAAAAAAAGAGAAAATGCCAAAAAAGGGCTTCAACAGTATTCATTTTCTCAAATAAGGGCCCAAACTCAAACTTGTTTCAAAGAAGGGCCCCAACTGCTTTATCTGTTCCAAAGAAGGGTATGATTTTTGTCTTCTTCTTTTTTTACAATTTTGTCTTTCTTTTTATTCTTTCTTTTTACTTTTTTCCTTTTTCTTTTCCCCTCCCCTCCCCTTCCCCAGCCACTGTCCACCACGATGCTCCCACTCCGGGCGATTCGCTGCAACACCTTTACCACCATGTAGGCGCTGGTCGAGTCGAGCCCAAAGGTCGGCTCGTCGAGGAAGAGGATGATTGGGTCATGGATCACGTCGGTGTCGATGGAGACGCTCCGCTAGAGACGTCGCGGTGGCCCTCGTTGCCGATCACCGTTTTCGCCGGGTTCCGAAGGCCTAGCTGGTCGATCAAGGCCTGGACCCGCATCCGCTTCTTCGACTTGGACAGCGTCCGGGGGAGTCGGAACTGGGCCGCGAACATCAGCATCTCTTCCACCGTGAGCATCGGGAAGAGGAGATCGTCCTGCATCACATATGCCGATATCACTTTCAAGAGCCTCGACTCGAGCGCCTCCCCATTCAAGGTGATGCTCCCCTTCAGACTTCCCTTCGCGATCCGGTTCGCGATCGCGTCAACAAACGTCGACTTCCCGGAGCCGCTGGCCCCAAGGACAGCAAGGATCTCTCCTTCGCGAGCCTCGCCGGAGATGTCGTTGAGGAAGACCTTGCTTCGGGTGAAGAGGCTCTCCCCAGCAACGGGGTCCTCGACGGTGGCGGAGCCAAGGCAGAGGCTGACCGTCGGCAGGACTTCGGCGCACATGCATCCATCGTTTGGTTCCAGACTCGAACCACGAGCACACCCCCTACGAAGACGACAAAGAAGAAGAAGAGGAAGAGGAGGAGGAAGCCCTGAACTCGCTCACTGTGGCATTACAGGCCAGCCCACACCCGCACCGCGGGCACTCGGCAGAGTTCTCCATCGGGAACCCCGCCGACGCGACCTCGACGGAGAACTCCACTCGCCTCCCTGCCGTACCACCTTCACGATGTTCAACCATACCACCGTCACCTTCACGCTCACCCCCTTCAGCCTTCTCAGCCTCTCCTCTCGATCACCCCGTCGATGCTTCGCTTGTACTTGAGCTGGTACGAGCTCTCGAGCGTGAAGCTGCACGTCTCGTTCAGACTAACAGTGAACTCGCCGGTGGCCTCGTCCAGCTCGTACCCCATTATGCCCTTCGGGGGCAGGCCAACCGGGAACCCGTACGACTGGAGCACCTTATACGCCGATGGCAACCACTCCTCGCCAGCGGAGGAGGCGACAGGTGCCGAGAGGATGGCAACCAAAAGAAGAAGAAGAATAAGAATAAGAATAAGGCCGTCGCGCAGACAGTGGCTGGGGAAGGGGAGGGGAGGGGAAAAGAAAAAGGGGAAAAATAAAGGCTCGCGTTTTCCACTCCCCTTACGACTTTGACACTCCTTTTTATATGTATTTTGACTATTATATCCTTTGTGTGTGACCCACCATATCTGACATAATTTTATTTGATTCTTTTTCTGTTAATTCTTTTATTTCGTTTCTTTTTTTCCCTTGTGGGTCCCACCTTCCTCCTTTTCTTCTAACTTCCTCTTTTCCACACCTTGCACTGTCAAAGCAATTTTTTCTCCCTTCGCTTCGGCAATGAAAGACAGGAATAGGATCATCGTCACACTGCAAATCAGAGTTTCGATCTCGAGATCTTTCCACAGTTCCTAACTTTGCAGCTTGAATTTTATGGGGTCAAGAGTTTAGATTATGTCTTTCCTCGTTACTCCCGACTTCCATGTGATTTTGATCCAATGGGAAGAACCTCCTTGCTCAAGCTAATCCAGAAAGAGCACAAATTTTGTTTCAACACTTGCACACGACATTGAAAACTAAAATAAGATTAAACCACTAATTCGAATCTCGCTTCCTATTTTTTATTAGAATAAAAATCGCCTAACCTACGTGCTTCTTAATATTACCTTCGTGCAAAGAAAAGGGACGGCTGGGGAGGTTATTGGTGAGCCCAATGCCTGTGCCGGCGAAATTGTGGAGGAGAACGGGATTGTCATCATAAAGTCGAGGTTTTTGGAAGGAGAGGATGGCATCGAAGCAAACTTGTGCATGAGGAAAAACAGAGAGACGTGTAGGAGGATGAGAACGAGGAGGAAGAAGAAGAAGAAAGGGAGGAAGTTGGGACCCACAAGAAAAAAAAAAGAAACGAAATAAAAGAATTAACAGAAAAAGAATCAAATAAAATTATATCAGATTTAGTGGGCCACACACAAAGGATATAATAATCAAAACACATATAAAAAGGAGTGTCAAAGTCATAAGGGGAGTGGAAAAAGCGTGAGCCAAAATAAAAAGAAAGACAAAATTGAAAAAAGGAGAAGAAGACAAAAACCAAACCCTTTTTTGGAACAAATAAAGCAGTTGAGGCCCTTCTTTGAAATAAGTTTGAGTTTGGGCCCTTATTTGAAAAAGTGAATGTTGTTGAGGCCCTTTTTTGACATTTTCCCAAAAAAAAAAATTGTCCAAGATAGACTTAATTGGCAAAGTGTCAAAAGATTTAGAACTTAATTGACAAAATTGAAAGGTTTGATATTTTTTCGACAATTTTTCATATTTAGTCCTTCGATATGCCTAAGGAAGTACGAGTTTGGAGTCCCACTACCACCTTGATTTGGGCCATACTTACTGAGATAGTTCTCAGTTATGTGGACCAACAATTTCATCGTAACCACCACAAAAGTAGCCCAAAAAATCTTGCTGAGTTAGTGCCATCAATTGTCTAGGCTTAATTTGTCCCACTAGGCCATTCCATGGGGTCATGTATATGGTGTCAGATACAAACATGTATCGAGCAACATATTAACATATGATATGGAGATGAAATTAAATTTGACAACATAAGATAAAAGATCAAACATCACGTGATATTCAAAAGGGCAAAAAGTTAAAAGGAAAAGTGCGGCAAAAAAGGAGGCTAAAGCCTAAAGTTATCATTCATTAATTATTGCATCATAAAAGCCCAAGAATGGTCACTAGAGAAAAAGTATATTTCTTTTGACCATAGTACATTTTTATCGTCTAGCTAACCGCAATGACGACCTAATTAACAAGGGAGGTTTGGCCCAAAATAATATTGGTTTGGAGATATATAGATTGCACAAGGATACAAGCACCAGCGAGATGTTATATGAACAAGTTTATGGGGTGTAAAATGTGTCACGTTATGCTCATAATTTTGCCTAAAGAATTTTCCAAAAAAGTCACAAACCTATAACAATTATGCAAAAAAAATCTCCTAAAACTTTTGCATTTGTATCGAGCAATCCATTTGGCCAATCAATGCTAACATGGTGCTACATGCGAGCACTGACGTGCCCAATTCTTTATTTTTTTCTATTTTCTATTTTGTTTCACCCGAAGGCTAGCTTGAGGAATAAGGAAGAAGAAAAAATAAATTAAAATAAATAAAATTAAAAGAACCAAAAAAATACTAAAAATATTATTAGAATATCAGCGCAGGCAGCGTCGACTGGTCAAATAAACTGAATTGTTACAAATACAAAATATTTATGACTAAATTGACAAAAAAAAATAGTAGTGAATTGGTGCCATTATAACAGGTTTAAAAAAAATTATAATTTTTTCTAATTCTGCCAAATTGACCCGCTGCTTCCCTCATTGTCAATTCACTTCAAAGATTTAGACCCAAAAAAAAAAATCACTTCAAAGATCATTATTTACCTGACCTAAAAAGAAAAAAGGCTATCTTTTTTTAAAAAAAATCCCATTAGCCAACTTTATTGACAAGAAAGCCCTCAAATGATGAAAATTAACCCCTGCGTTTGGTCGTCCGGATTTTTTTGCCGGATAGGATAAGGTCGGATAGGATAAGGATATGATAGGATTTGAAATATCCTATACGTCGTTTGGTGATGTCCGGATATTATACATGGAATCAATTCATCTCTCTCATGGTGGTGTTGAAGAAAGATAAGACGCCACAAACCATCATCTTTATCCTCCAGCAATGGCAGCGTTTGATGATGTCCGAACCAGCCACAACATCTTCAATGAACACAAAAACAGAAGCGCACATAGAGTCAGAAGACGAAGCATAGATTACCAGTCCAGTCTCGCTATCGCTGGCGAGAGTAAACTTCTGATCGGAGCTATAGTCCTTTGTGAACAAGTCTGCAAACCAAAATCGACTCGAACCTAAAAAAAAAAACAAAAAACAAAAGCGCACACAGAGAGAGATATAGAGAAGGTACCTTTCGTCTTTTTTTCGAAATCGGAGAAGAGAGAGGGTCCTTTGTTCATGTTTCCGATCAGAGAAAAATGAAGAATTTGGAGAAATCTTCTCAGCGATTGGAGATACGAAGATTGAAGGAGAGAGAGAGAGAGAGAGAGAGAGAGAGAGAGAGAGAGAGAGAGAGAGAGAGAGAGAGAGAAATCCTCCGGCACCTTTTTGATTTCTTCCTCCGAAGCCATAAATGGAAGTTTTGAGATTTTCTGTTTTGAGAGAAAACCTATCCGGCCTTATCCTACCCCCCTCCCCGGATTTTTTTTATACGGGCTATATCCCCTCTATATCCTACCTTATACTATCCGAATAACCTACCAAACACGGGATAGGATAAAACATATCCTATCTTGAGTTTTATACGGACGACCAAACGCAGCCTAAGAAATGGGTGGTGTATATCTATGGATTTAAGACGTAATAAACATTGGACATAGTGGCTTCAGCCTATCAATTCGACAACAAATTCTCCCTCATAGGCTGAACAGATTACAAACCAGGAAAACAAAATAGTGCTACAAAACAATAATGATGATGATAATAATAACAAAATAGTGCTACAACATAAGTTGGGCCCAAACTCAAATCTTTCTCGCTCGAGTCTCTGCAATCACTTCCTTTTGGGCCATAAGGGTCGACGTACCCGCTCCTTGCCTCGCCAAATCTCAACATTTGAGGCACCCATGACTGATTTGCTCGACAGGGCAGCGATTGGGGACGCCGATGCGAGGGTAGGGAATGTCTGAGTCTACTATCACTTAAGTTAAAACCAAAGAAGCTAGGCAGTCTATCACCAGAAAAAGTGTCGAAAAAGTCCTAAACTTATTACGTTGCTATCAATTCAATCTTAAATATTTTAATTATGTCGATTTAGTCCTAAATCTTTTGTATTTGTTTCAATTATGTCCATCTTAGTATTCTTGGTCATAAATTACTGATGTGAACACAAACGTCCTACGTGGCATAGCTAACACTGACTAAGACATTTGTTTTTTTAGTTTTTCCTTCTTCTTTTTCTTTTTCTTTTCTTTACCTTTTTATTTAGATTGAAGCCGGCAATGACCCCTACTGGCCCTCGCATGTGGTCGGAAGTGGTTGGTCGATGACCTTCGTCCGCCCTGAAGGAAAAGAAGAAGAAGAAAAAGTTACTAAAACTATTCACAAATGTCTGATGGCCATGCTACGTAGGACGATCGGTGTCCACGTAAGTGATTTCCAATCAAAATTAGCCAGATGGATTCAACTGGCACAAATGCAAAATATTTAGGACTAAATCAGTAATAGGTTTATCACTTTTTTTTTTTTTACACTTTTTCCCTCACTTACACTATTTTTCTAGTCTCTTTTAGAACTACCGAGATCGAGTTGATTCTCAGGCTCATCAATATAACCCAACAATTAAGCAAGAGGACACATGTAAATTTTAACTCTTTAGGATCTAGATTTATGTTCGCAAGGTATTAAAAAGAATAGAGAGAAGGAGAAACAGAGATTGACATCGACAATAAAGAATGGCATTGCCATTTCACATTGGCAGAGAGCACCATTGGCACCATCCACATCCAGGTCACAGAGGTTGGAGCACAATTTAACTTCATTGAATTATGCATCATAAGCCTCTTTGTATCACAGGCGTCGAGGACAAAAAAAAGCACTAAAACCCCCGAAGAATGCTTGCATGCTGCAGATGGCTGAGTGTCGAGAGCTACGAGCGAGGTGGGCTAGGAGGCGGCGGAGAGTTGAAGTAGAACCACGCCGGGGAGGTGGCGCTTGGAGGCAGCTTAGACTTCGACGGTGACGAACGGGTCGAGGGAATACAGTGGTGGCGGAGGGGGCGGGCACGAAGATCAGGCTGGGCGAAGGGATTGTGAGTTAAGGAGCATGAAAAAAGTAAGGAAGAGTAGGAGACAAATGGAGGCCAAATGGATCACCATGACATGCCTTTGGAGCATTGGCAAAAAAGTAATTTATATAGGACATTGGGGATTAGGTGGTTGTTGCTAGTAATACTAGGTGAAATTAAATTGGTACATTAAATTATAAAAAGTAAGTGTATGTGGCAAATTACCTATGAGAATTTAAACAAGTAGATCACATTGTAATAAGAATATGACCTAAAATTTAATGAATTCCATTATGTGATTTCTTTTCTTAGAGTTCATACGAAGGTTATAGCCCATAGGTGTGCACAGTAACACAGCGCACGCATTATGCACAGCCCACCTAACCGGCTGCCCTTTCTCTTTCTGAGAGCTTGACTAGCAACTCCATTTTGCTTTTCTTTTTGACTTTCCGTTGAGTGGGTACCCTTATCTTGGCCCCTTTTGGTCGACCCTCTTTTCCCTTTTGTCCTCTTTTTTTTTCTTCAAATAAAAAAGGGTAAGAACTACAAGGGAGGACCAGAGTTTGGTGATTATTTCCTTTAATGTCACCATAGACACTCCACATCCGGGATTGAAATATTTAGTTTTGAGTCATAACTACGGCTCATGCCGAACGCAAGTTGAGGTAGCGCCCAAGCTGAACCTATATCACGAAGGAATCGGAATTTCCTGAGATGGAGCGGAGTTTCACAGTTCCGCAACCAGCCAATTGTTGACCGATGTGCACGCCGCAGTGGCAATTGAAGAGATTTGGAATTCAAATAAGTAAATTTGGCAGATGCCCGCTCACCCAGCGGAAATCAAGAGAATTTAAGACAAAATACAGGTCGCATATATACATTGCCAAAGATACCACCAACTTCCCTTGTCAGCAATAGTTCCTTCTAGTCGGACGCAGGAGTAAAATTCTAAGTTGTCTAGTTATTGTTCACCATATATATACATCACGGTCTCTAACGCTACCAAAAAGTGTCCTCTATATCTTTAGATATAGCCCATGACTAAGCAAGGCAGGGAAAGCCGGTCCACAGACTGATAGATATATATATTACAGAATTCGCTACACAAAGGGAAAAGGAGTCCTGTAAATAGCTCTCGGTTAGCGTAAATACGTTAGACTAGGATCTTGCAATCCTCTCCCCAGTCACTTGCAGACAGTCTTCAGTTTCTTTGCGGCTTGAACGAACCCCACAATGACCTGCAACTCGTCCATTTCCTGCACACCATAAAAAAGACGCAAGAAGGAATTGGTAATTTGGAGAAAAAGAGGGCATCATCATCATCAGTCCGAGTCTTTCCAAGACCAGGGAACTAGCAACTGAAGGCTCTGGAGATTTTTGGTGATCTGTTTAATTCATTATCTAGTCCTTTTGCGATGGGGATCGGCATTTGCTTCCAAATGCCCTTCAGCACGGAGAGCCAAGGATCAAGCTGCAATTACATATACAGTTCGATGCATGACAAGAGTATACCTGAGACATGAAATGTCTTTGAACAACGTCAATTAGTTGCTCTTTTGATGGGTTGGGTACAGCATCCACCTGGAAAAGGAGGAAGGACGCGTTAGTTAGCGAGACAGTGAAAGTCAAACCATTACGGGCTTTTCCGCAATAAAAGGAAAAATTCAATAGATAAAGGTGGAGGAAAAGGATAGAAAAGTCTCACGAGATTGAAGTGGCGCCAATATCTCCATAAAGCAGCCATCTCCAATTTGCTGAGGTCAACTTTCTGGCAGTGCGTGAGAGGAAAAGGAAGGAGGAGTAATCATTAAACAACGACTAGTGGAGAATACCGAATGCAACATACAGTAATTGCTTTGATAGGCTGGAGGATACAAACAAGAGACAAGGTAAATGAGAGCACTGGAGATTGTACCGTGGACCCACGAGTAGAAATCGATCCCTTGGATTGTGAATCACAAGAATGAGTCCTGCTCATGGTCTTGTGGTATGATCCAGATGATTTGTGCACTCGATGCCTTGATCTGTGGGACTTTTGAGTGTCATCGGATGCTAGAACAAGAGCAGCACAAGCACAGTCATAAAGCGTTGTGGGGCATATGAAAAAATAAAGTTAAATAAGGAAGCTTTCAGCAATAGTAAAAGCAAAAGATGAAAGGTGAAAGGCAAAATGGATCCTATGTTCTCTACTACTTTCCATATGAAAACCAATCTTCCAAACCCCAAACAAAAGAATAATATACATCATGGGTCTAATTGAACAGGACCAAATTAAGAAAACCATTGATTGGATCAACATCTGATGCCGCTAATTCAACAATTTCTTAGCTAAACAAGTAACATCACAGCAAATTGGAGTATCGGACATGCTCGGCTCTAATTCAAACTGCTTTGGAGGGATCTTCATTGAAGCAGCAGATTATGCATTTTATTTTCATGGAAGGAAGCAGACTCCGATTGTACAAAAGAAGTTAATCGCTGATTCTTGTCTTGGATTTGACAAGTTCCAGCTACATGGGGTACTCAAGAAAGTCCTGTAACTGATTAGTTCATTTTAGGAATCTCTAGTGGCACAACAAAAAGTGCAGAGGCGAAAAATGGAAGCACAGGTCATGAAATAGACTGCTTTAGGAACTCACTCATATCCGACGCATTCCAATGCCCATTCTCATAATCCAGGTCATCATCTTCCTCATTACCAGTAGGAGCTTCAATCACGCTGAGGGCATTCCTCTGTAGCTTGACTTCTATGCCATTTGTTAGAACCTGAAATTAATCAAGATCATCAAAGGAACGCTGCGCTACTGTATTGGCTGAGAAAACTAAAATATCAGAAGAAGCTCCATTATCTCTTGGAAGCATTATTTTAGTTATTCGAAAATCGAGGAAGGCCCACACTTTTGAAGCTTTCCTAAATTCAGACTCATTATTTATTTCTTCTGCCACCAGAATTAAAAAGCAAAGATCCTGCAGATCCCATCCCTTGAGAAAAAGAAACAGGAAAAAAAAAAAACAAAGGAAGATCAAGATAAGACGCTTGATAATTTTCTCCCGAGCGATTTCAAAGCGTACAATTAGAAAGAACAATTAAATTACTCCATTGTCGACACTACGCAAACTAAACCAAAAGAAACTTAGCATAAAGCAATCTTATATCAACACCACATTAAAAAGAAGAAGAAGAAGATTCAACGTTTAGGATAACACATTCTACAATTCCCCCTCCAGTAAATGAATCGAAAAAGGCCCATTCACGATTCGAAGTATATAATCCCAAATTAGATTATACCCTGATATTCACATGCAAAATCCTCACTTATAATGGTAATGAACACTCCATTTTCTTTTTCTTTTGGCCAGAGTAGCAGTGAACTCTCAATATTGATTGAGAACTTCCGTATGAAATTGGACACTGAAAAGTAGTATTGAAGTCAATCAATCACCACCAATGTGCAGGCATTGACGCAGACCGGCATGTGCCATTCATGATCATGTCCACAAATCCGTTCCGACTTCAAATCAAGTCAAACACACAATTCCCGAACCTCGACACTAATCAACTAAAATTCGCCGACATACTATAAACGAAAACCTAAATCAAGAAGTTTCAAATGCGAGACACACGCCACATTGCACTAATCAATCTCGATCCCGATCATTCCGCATTTCCCACGAAAAAAAAATAAATAAAAGCCAGAGCAAAGCGGAGAGAATCACCAGCCAATGCCAACCCCCAAGGCCGACGGCCTTCTTCACCACGCCCTGGAGGCCGACAAGGACGGACTTGGTGCGGTTGTTCCCGGTGACGATGACCTTGGTGTGGCGTGGCAGCACGGAGAGCTCCTCCTCGCTGCTGTCGCCGTAGCTCTGCAGCTGCGAGAACCCGCCGTTGATCGAGCTCTCCATTGCTTCCATCATCTTCGCTGATACTCAAGGAAGCGCTCCCACAGCGATCCTCCGAGCAGCGCCAAACCAAAAAAAGAAGGAAATCGAAACGAGGAAGAATAAGCCTCAGCTAATGATGAGATAGAGCATTGCTGAGCTCGAACTCGGAAATGCGAAGAGAGAGAGAGAGAGGGATTCAGTGGGAAGAGTGTGTTTCTTTTTCGAGAGAAAAGCATTGAGCGATAGACAGAGAGAGAGAGAGTGAGTGATGTTGCTGTCAATCCCGAAGACCAGAAACGGACGAATTGAAGGAGGACACGTCGGAGCGGAGGTTGTCGTCCAATAATGCAACCCCTCGACAAACAACTGTTATCGCGGCATTGCGCAATTACCACTAGCGGTTTTGAGAGAGAGACAGCTGTTTGGTGGGCTGACCAGTTGACTGGTGTTGCGGGGTAGACGCAATGACGAAACTACCCTCGTCAAACGTGTATTGCTTTTGCTGGAGCTCATCTATTTGTCGCTTTTACCCCCTCTTGCTGATAAAAGAGGAGAAGAATAACAATAAGATGTGCCCAGGAGATGGACATGGACATGGACATTCTTAATCCAGTTTAGAATGTTCTGCTATCTACTTATTACTTACGTTAATGACATGCATTATCGTACTGTTTGTTTCGCATATATATATATATATATATATATATATATTTTCAAGCAGTCACCTTTTTCAGAAAAATAATAATGTTTTCCCGGTATTCGTTTGAAATATGAATATAAATTAAAAGTTGCCTAAAGAAAACTTACTTTTATTTTTCATAAGCAACGTGCACTATTCATGTGTTGCAAGGGCTACACATGTTGTATCACCAAATTTTAAATAAAATTGTTTCTAATAATGTCAAATAAAATTTTCACAATATAAATAATTTTCTATCTAAATTAAACAACTTAATTTTTTATTTTATGGAACCCAGGCTCGGTGTTTAGATATTGCGACCAACCTTGGGATACTTGAGCCCGGATATTGGTTTCAAGACCTACCCGTATGAGACCTGGGCTCAGTCACCCCGGCACATGTCGCAGAAGTTGATGTCTCTCGGACCCAGCCACCAGGGATTAAGCATGAGCTCTTAGAGAGCCAAGCCTAGGCGCCGATAATTTGGACATGGGAACTGATTACTCGAGCATGGTCATCGAGAACCCTAGCACGAGTGCTAGTGTCTTGGGCCCCATTTCTATGAGCCTATACTCCAGCACTGGGGGCTTCGGTGCAGAGGTTGGGTACCTAAATAGGCACTAGTGACTTGGGTGCAAGAACCGGGTATCTAGGCACGACCACTGGAAACCCGAGCAGAGGCACTAGGGTCTCGAACTTGGCCTTGAGGGTCATAGGGCGCGACCCTTGTGGACTTGGGCTCGGTGGTCGAGGAATCGAGCTAGACCTCATTGGACTCGGCTTGGGCAATAGCGACTTAGGCGTGGGAGCCGGACATGAGCACAAGCATGAGGTTTGGGCTCGACCTCGAGAGACTCGACCCCTGACTAGGCTCGATGCTAAGATTTTGGACCTAACCTCAACGGAATCGAGTCTAGCTTTTGCGGACCTAAGCCCAAGCATAGCTGCCAGGACCCTAAGCAATGGCACCGGTGTCCCAACCTCGGACTCGAAAGACTCGACCTCGATTTTTGTGGACTCAAGCCCGTCCTTTGGATCCTTGACCTGGATGCTATTGACCCGGACACGGATGTCGGGATCCCCATACCTAAGCGCCGGTTTCTTTAGTTCGAGTGCCGATATTTAATCATATTTTGGATAACCATTTCTAATTTTAAAAGATAAAATCAATTTACCTTAATTCAAAAGTAAGTTTTCCATTCATTAAGAAAATTTTTACAATTGACTCATTTTCCCAAACGATTTAAACACCAAAAAAATGAGAAAAATGTTATTCGATATAAAATCTTTCGCGAAACAAATGAAACCTTATGTATTGTATATTATGGCTTGATTTATTTAAGTATTCGACATATCATCGCATGTTTTCACGATATATAAAAACATTCAAAGTTTAAGTTATATTAGACTCGCCATTAGTAATTTTTAGAGACTATTCCAAGCTATAGAACCCGTGATTGAATTGCAATACCGCTTGCTCCTTTTTTGAGAATTATATGGGAAACCAAACTCGTTGCCACGTGATCACTATCCATCTCAAATGCATATGGATGGGAAAACTCGATGCGCATTATTTGAAAACAAGCTAGACGCATCGTATCGTAGCACGATACATTAACATTGAACCACGTTCATTTTCTCAACGCTCTTGATTCTCGAATGAGTCGGAGAAGATCTACAACAGCTTAAAATCCACTCAGGGTGAGTTCGATTCGAGGGAAATTTCGTGATGAAGGAAGATGTTTTCCAAATAAATCAATTTTCAGGGGATGCTTTCCGCTCTTCAGATTAGGGGATTCATTTTCTAAACTTCAAGCATTCTTATTTTCTTTGACCGTAAATGCCCGAGAGTCCATAAAAAAACCAATTTGCGGCTAATTCCTTTAGTCAAACGAAAAAACCTTAGAAACTTCACCGTAGAAGAAAGCATTTTCGGCGGAAAATCATTTTTGAAGAAGAAAATCACTACCCCACAATCACCAAACAAATCAGAACTAATCATTTTTCTTAAATCGATGAGCTTTCTGTGAAAGTTATGCAATAAATTTTCAAGAATAATTTTCCTTAAAAAAAAAACAAAAAACAAATTTTCAGTTCTTGACCGCGTTGACCGAACGACGGCGTAACAACACGCGCCATCGAATCTCCATCTATTTTCGTCTTTCGGTCCTTTCTCGAGCGTTGAAATGGCGGGAAAAATTTAGCGGGCAATTCCCGCTCACCCGATTTTCCCGCCATGCGCTCGAGCAACACGAGCCGTCGACGATACGGGAGGACCACAGCTCCCGTCGGATCATGTCGTGGACCTGTACGGAGGAGGTAAAAAAGAAGAAAAAAAAATCAGAAATCAAGATTTAAAGAGGGAAAAAAATCTTAAAGAAATCCTCGAAGACATGTTCACGGAGCATGTGTAATGATCCGCAGAGTTGAAAATGTTCGGGTTGGGGTAGGCTCATCTTTTCGAACGCCTCCACCCACAGAAGACGACACGACCCCCCAAAAAAAAAAAAACATGTTCTTCCGCTCTCCTCGTAAAGTTTCTAGATAGATAATGGGGCGTGCGGGACAGATTTGAGATCAAAATAAAATTTAATGATTTTTTTTAAAGACTAAAACAAGTTCGGAATAGATTTAGACTGAATTTAAAGTTCGAGATATTTTTTTTTTTAGATTAAAAAAAGTTCGAGATAGATTTTTGACTGGATTTTAAAAAAAATCCGAAGCTAAATCGAGAGAGTTTTTGGTAAAGAAATAAGCCCGACAAAAATAAAGTGAGAATCATAGTCTCTCCTCGTTGTGGCGGACGTGATCCATCCACTCGATCTTGGCCGTCCATCGAGCGGGACGAGCTGCCGGATCGCGACTGCCCTTCGGCGAAGCAGCGGAGCAGAGCCCTGAATCTCTCGCTCATCCGAATTTATGAGTCGTGAAAGACATGCTAATAATAATGCATGCAAATTGGAATAATTAAAACACAATATTATATTGTGTGTGTGTGTTTGACTCTGGTGGGGGGTGTTTTCAGCCGCTATCGCCGGGCACTTGTCTTGTGTTCGCACTATCGCTACTTCCATTATTGTGTTTCGATTGCCAAGTCTCGTCAAAGATTGACGACCCCATGAATCAAAACGGGGGGACAAAAAAAATCCTCACGAAACTACAAAAACATCCAGAGGAATCTATTAAGTCATATACGTTCAATTTTTTTTTGCAGCCTCTAGTATGTCCGAGCAAGAGCTCGGCTGATGAGGCCGTGGCCGTGTTGCGCTGCCTGTTTTAACATCACGACACCCTCGAAACAGGGGCGTCGTGTCGTGGCTAGCTGAAAAAGTTCGCCATAGCCTTGCGATTTTTTTTTTTTTTAAACCAAATGTATTGGAAAAGACTATTCCAAAGCAACTGATATTTTTCTGCTGAGGAACCTGCACAAAAAGTCTGCCGAGGCAACGTACGTACGTAACGATGCCTCCCACAAAGGTCAGTGCTACTAATGAGTGCCAAAAAAAAATGTCAATATCTGAGGATTGGGCCTTAGAGATGAAGGGCCCAATAGGATGCATCACTCAAAGGCCCAGGATGAGTTCAATCGGGCCACAATAAGCCCAGAACTTTGTCCCCAAAGTCACAAACAAGAACAACCACCTTTATACAAAACCAACCAAGCCCATAAAGAAGCAGCAGCATTAAGAAAGCTCAACCAGAGAACATTCAGATGAGGTCCTAAGACACCCAAAAGCCTCAGCAGAGAGTTATCCAGACCAGAGAATCGGTCACTGGTCGGTCACCTGATAGCTTACCTTTGTCTTGTATGTTCTATTCTATTCATTTCACCTGCAAATACTTAGAAATCAAGCTAAGCTTTAAAAAAGAGATCTGTATCCGCCATTAAATAAATATATATATATCCTAAAAGGGTCTCGGGTGGTAGATGCCACCTCAATGTACCTGCGATTATTCCGCCAGTACCATAAATATGTACAAGAATCCACCCTACAACGGATAGAATGTATCAAGAGACCAAGATCAGCACCGGCGGCAGGATTGCCGGCCTACTTCATCAAAACTTTTGGCCTTTTGACTGGCATGCCTGTCTGCTGTGACTCTGACTACGGGAAGAGATGAACTAGAATGGCATGAAGCACAGGTACTTCTTCTGGAGCTTCTTCAATGTTCCATCGGTCTTCGCTGTTCCACTGGGACCAGGAGAAGGCGCTCGGCCGCTGTTTGACCCGTCGCTGCTCTGGGAACTCGATCCCGGGAGGTACTTCCTCTTGAGCTTCTTCAACCTTCCATCTGTCTTGTTTCTTCCCTCAGCAGATGGTGCCTGGCTAACGTTCGACAGTTCGCTGCTCCGAGAGTCCAGAGTCAATGGTGGACTGCTGTCCTCGTCGACTGCTTTGCCATCTATGGCATTCTCCGAAGGACTCTCTTCGACCGGCAATCCTGTAAGTTAGCATCAGATTAAGGACACTTCACTGATTCTAACATCGTAGGAACTTAAACCACACAATCATCGAAGTTTCTTGATCAGACAGGCAAATTTCACTGCAATGACTAGAACTCAGGCAATACTGACGTCGGTTATGCTGGTCAATGATATTAGCTACCAATTAGGCTACATTCTTGGCTATAGCTAATCAATCGCATATGTTCACATGGACTGAAAAAACCGCCTTCTCCATTCTCATACGACGCAGGCATATAAGGTGATTGTCTCCATAAAAAAAAGGAGCAACATCAAGGATCAGAAGGTATAAAACCAGCAGTAGCTTCCCTTTATTGGAAACCAGATGCAAGGAGGCCAAAGAAGATACCTGAAATTGCTGCTTCGGCTACAAGGTCACAACCAGCGTCCTTATGCTCTACATGATCTCCACTTTCAGCTTCTAAATCCAGCAATGCGTCCAGAAAATCAAAGCATTCATCTGACAACATGGTCACGCAGCTTGAATTATCTGAACCAGAAGAAGGCGATTGTGGGATGCCAAGGTCCCGCAGTTCTATGTAGTCACGTGGATCAAACTCATCCAACTCAGGCAGATTTTCGACAGGATGACTAGGAAGGATAAAACTGGATGCGCGTCGCATACTATTGAGGGAAGTGATGTCAACCTACAACAGATAAAAGTCTAGATGAGCCATGAGATAGAAACATTCTCGAAGCAACATCAGCAGTGACTAGCATCCTTATTTTTATGGTCCGGACATCCGATCGTGAGAAAGTTATGGAAAAGAGAATTTACAAGCATGTCTCCATAGTGAAGACCATTCTTTTACTATAATATGAGCCAACTGATCCGAGCTGCGTAATGGTAGTTACTGATAATCTCAACCACAACCTTCATGAGGTCACTAGGCAATGCAAACGCTACTATCTTCTGCCAGAACTTCTCTGTTCTTCTCAGATTGATGCAGTAAAGTTGCATTTTATGATCAAACGAGCAAAAAATCAGTTAGTGAACATAATGGGCTTTTGATGCTTCAGCATCGTGAAAATCCACAACCGTGAGTCGTTATAATTAGTAAATGTACATATTTTCCAGTATTAACTAGACGTTGCTAAGCGATCTACTTTTATTCATGAATGTAGGAAGAAGTGAGCAACCACAAAGAAGTCCGTAAGGTGCACCTGCATCTGATTTTGCAGCACCTCGCTGCCAGATAGTGGCGAGCTGCTACTGCGGAAGGCTTTGCAAAGCGACTTATCATCCTGCACAAAATTCAACCCAAACTGGCCATTGACTCGCAGCATGATTGAGGAGGAGGAGGAGGAGGAGAAGGAAAAATGCATCGGCGAATTAGCATAGACAAAGTGGAATTTGGGTCAATACCGTTGCCGAAGCAGCTTCACTTGGCACCTTCGAAGTCATATAGTACTCCAGCATCAACCAATTAGTTTTCTTAACATCAGAGCCTTGTCCTTCATAGAATTCATAAGTTTCTTGCCAACAGATGATGGAAGCATCACCAAATACCTCACGCGGTTCTCCACTAGGATCCCAGAATCCACCTTCTACCCCTTTGTTCTCCATTGAGTTCATGAAATACCACATGTTTTCTGCCAAGATCAATTATCGCAGTAATGTTAGTCAACACGGGTAATCTTTTAGCAGCACACTGGCTCGTAAATAGGAGTTTGAGTAGCGGATCACCTGGCAAAGTTTCAGGCAGACAGTTGAAAGGGTTGACATCTGTTATCACATTTGCCGGAACAGAGTATCCTTCAGATATGTAAAACAGGAACACGAAGAAGTCCTCATCCGCACGGCATTCATTCATATCGGCCAGGTGAAATTGCTCAGTGAACGGACTTCTTCCTGAGCCGAGCACAAACAGAAAGTCAATGATGGTAACAAATTACAGCCAGCAAAACCAAGGGCTAGAGGCCATAGACTAATCCGTTAGCCTGCAGAAAAATCTCATTCTACTACAACCGTTTTCTTTGATAATTCTCTCAAACCAGACCCGATGAACCCAAGTTTTCATTTCTGGCACCCTCTTGAACAAGAATTTTATAGCAGAATAAGATGTGGTCGTCCCAACCGGCACCCCCGGCAGAGATCCGACCAAAATGATTTATAGCGCAATTGAATGCTGTCAACCAATTATCGAAAACATTCTTTTTCAGTCTATTTGAGTTCGCAAGACACGTCAATCAACGCGCAAACGGATGTGAACATCGATGATGAGCTATAACATCCACAAGACTCGGACTGAGTGATCCAGCCACTTGATGCAAAGCTATTGAATAAAAACAGCAGGCATAAGGTATTCGAGCCGCTAACAAAAGAAAGACGAATTAACTAGTTGAATATAATCAGCTGCCATGGCCATTAAACACGGGAGCTTCTACTGATGCTGAACTCGGAAACCATCCGCCATACAATAATAGACTAGAGACAACAGCAGAAATGGGAATCAATCGAGCTAAACAGATGCGTCGAAGCCAAAATGATCACTACTAAACTGAATCATACAGAATTCCTGACCTGGAAGAGACGATGACGACGGAGAAGAAGAAGAACGAAACCACTTAGGACTCAAGTTCCTTAGCCAGTACTCAACAGAGGAAAATGAGGAGGTTGAATGGGTATTTATAGGCTGCTCCTCAAGTGGCCCCAGTGAACTCAACTCAACCATGGTTTTTCTTTTCCCTTTATTATCCAGAACTAAACTATGGTTAATCATGCTAAAAGCGGAAACTGATCCAGCCGATGTGTCATCGTAGGCGAGAAACGACATCGGCTCGGACTCAAAACGACGTAGTTTAGTAGATTTATGAATCAATAACTCATATCCTTCGGCGAGAAGAAATGAGCAGCCTTACATAGAAAGCTGTCATAGATGGAAAACCTAATCATGGATACTGCATAAGATGACGCGCATTTTTTCGAGTTTTCTAAAAAAGCGTAAATACCTTTGTTTGGAGATAATTTTGGTGTGCAGCACAAGCTCGTCCATGTTTTTGGCATTTTATATACCGATCAAGTGACCGTACAAACGCAATCATTCAATCATTTTTATCATGTGATGCGCATTTAGGAATATTTCCGCTTAGTTTCAATCTATTATCGATCTAATCCATGGATTATGCAAATAGTCGCGAATGAAATGCCCCTTTGATTACGGTTAAATTAAAAGAGTACTCAAAATTTGAATTATTGATAAATAAATTATATATGAATTTACGTGTCAATATGTTTAAAGTATGAATAAAAGCTAAAAATTTATCAATCATGATTGGTGGCAAGCATCCCTAAAAGTTGCTCGGCCGTGCGGCTTCTCATCCTCTAAAGCAATTGGCATGGTGACTAAATCAACCGGACCAAAAGTCCTGACAACAGGCCGGAGTGCGATGGTCAGAGACATCATCGTAAGCCATCCAATAAGAGCTCAACACGTGGACAAGTTTCAGAGGTTGTCCTGATGTTGATGTCATGTGGATCCCAACTTCTCGGCCTGTTCTTTCTCCGAAGTTTCACTGGCTGATTGGACTCTCCATGGATAAAGTCGCATTGTTTTTTGTTTTTTTTAGGGGCAATTTGGGCGACGAAAATGGCCGGAGACCACAATTTTGAATTGACTAGTGTGAATTCAATTAGAAAAAGACGAAATTGATTGGCTGGTGTTATTATGGTGTTTATTATTCTATGCCGATGTTATGTCTTAGTCAAAGGGCATAGTAGGGACTTAATTTTCTTAGATTAGTGTGACGGGCTGATTTGAGATGTTTGATTAAATTAATTTGACCAACACATTTTAACATGTGATCATATGGATCCATCCAGATTTTGCACACGATTTGTACCCTTGCTAGCCAACATCGCTTGATGACTCTTTTGAGGTAGTCTCGTCGATAATGATTTCTTTATTTAGACTCCGCTTACTTCTTGAAAAATGAATGTTTTGAAAATAATTTTCGAAAATTGATCGCCTGTATCTATTAAAATAATTAGTTAATAAAAAATATCTATTTTTGTGGAAGATAAATGTATTTTTTGGTCGTTCATTTTTTAAGAGAAACAAGCGACATTGTTAGGAAAATGTTTCTCAAATCATGCATTTTCTTGAAAATGATCGCTCGTATTGCTTGAAATAGTTAATTAACGAAAAATATTTCTATTATCGATGATGATTTATGTGTAAACAGTTTTGTAATTCAGTAAAATATTTTTTCCATTTTTTATTGTAAGCATCACAAGCAATTATATTTAGGAAAATATTTTCGAATCATTCATTTTTCACGAAACAAATGAAGCCCTAATAACACTGTTATTTCCACGTGAAATTACTGATCTCATGTTTACCTAACATTACCTATATACATACTTATTGGGTGGATTCAGAATAAGCCTCGTCGAGCCCGAACCCCTTGGATCTTTGAAAATGTACATTTAGTGTTTTGGCTTTGAGCGAGCGTTTTTCCGAATAAAATCTTTGAAATTTTTATCTGTTTAACGAAGCTGCTGAACTTGCATAAGTAATTCCAATCAAGTCCTTTCGGCTCTTAATCTGGAAATCGAAGCTTTGCGTGTTTGTCGGTAAAAAGTTTCGGGGAGTGTTTGTTTCAAGGAAAGTGATTTTCAGGAATTCGTTTTCTAGAAAGTGTTTTTTTTTTTTTTCTGGAAACCACTTTCTAGGAAAACGATTTGTTTTCCTTTGTTTAATAATATGTTACCGAAAATATTTTTCGGTGTTTGGTTCTTATTTGGAAAACGATTTCAATCTCATCAATGAGACTGTCTTTGATACTAAGCAGAGGCAGATGGTCAAGAGAGCTGACGTGAACTGACCCTAGTCGCCGGTGCCGGTCTCGACCCTGATCCCCGGCCTCGGCCTCGGCCCCCGGTCCCGATCCCCGGTCCCCCGTCCGATCCCAGTCCCCTGCCCCGGCCCTAATCCCCGGTCCCGATCCTGATTCCCGGCCACGATCCCCGGTCCCCGGCTCCAGCCCCGGTAGCTGTCCCTGGCCCCGGCCCCCGCCCCGGTCTCGGTCCCGGTCCGACCCCGATCTCGATCCCCAGCCCCGACATCGGTCCTCGGCCTCGACATCGGTCCCCGGCCTCGGCCCGCTCCTGGTCCTCGGCCTTGGCCCCAGCTAGGCCTCGGTCGCCGGCCTCGATACCCGGCCCGGCCCCAGCCATGGTCCCACTCCCGGCCCAGATCGGGCCCCGGCCTTGGTCCCGATCCTCGGCCTCGGCCCCGGTCCCGGTCCCCGACCTCAACCCCGGCCTAGTCTCGGTCCCCGGCCCCGATCCCCGACACGGCCCCGGTCTCGATCTCGGCCCGGCCCCGATCCTCGGCCCCGACCCTAGCCCGACCCCGGTCCCCGGCCTTAGCCTCGGTTCCCGGCCCTGGCTCGACCTCGGTCCCCGGCCCCGACACCGGTCCCCGGCCCTGACACCAGCCCCGGTCCAAGTCCCCAGCCTCGGTCCCCGGCCTCGGCCCCTGTCCCCTGTCCCGACATCGACCCCGATCGCTGGCCCGTGCCCAGATCCCGATCCCCGGTCCAAGTCCCCAACCCCGATCCCCGGCCTCCCCGGTCCCGATCCCCGGCCTCGACATCGGTCCCCAGCCCCGACCTCGTCCCTGGTCGTAGGCCCCGACCCCCGCCTTGATCCCCGGCCCCTGTCCCGATCGCCTACCCCAGCCTAGGTCCAGATCCCCGGCCTTGGTCCCGATCCCGATCCTCGGTCCCCCCGGTTCTCGACCCCCGGTCCCCGGCCTCGGTCCGACCCCGGCCCTGGCTCCACTCTTGGTCGTAGTTGCCGGCCTCGGCTCGGGCCCCAGTCCCGTTTTCAAAGAAAGTGACAGACTCAAATTTGGAAAAGGGATAATTGCATAAATGGTCCCTGAACTTTGACAGAATGTTCAATCTGGTCCCTGAACTTTTAATTTGTTCAATTTAGTCCCTGAACTTTGGCAGAATGTGCAATTTGGTCCCTAAACTTTTGACTTGTTCAATTTAGTCCCTAAACTTTTAGTGCATGTTCAATCTAGTCCCTGAATTATAGGAAAATGTTCAATATAGTCCTTTTGTTAATTTAAGATAAGGGATAACGTTGAATATTTTTATATAGTCCAGGGACTAAATTGAACATTTACTAAAAGTTCAGGGACTAAATTGAACAAGTCAAAAGTTTAGGGATCAAATTGCACATTCTGCCAAAGTTTAGGGACTAAATTGAACAAATTAAAAGTTCAGGGACCAGATTGCACATTCTGCCAAAGTTTAGGGACTATTTGTGTCATTTTGCCTTTGGAAAATTATTTTCACTTTTTTATTTTGGGGAATTCACTTTCCTATTTTAATGAATAAAATCTTTGTTGATTGGAAAGTACTTTTCGTTGACTAAATTATTTTTTTGCGAATCAAACGGATGAAAGTTCATAAAACACTTTTCCCAAAATAAACGCGCCCTGAGATGTTGGGTGCAATGTTTGCATTGAGAAATATGGGATTGTAGAAATATGGTTTCTCTTGTCAAGGGTCATAAAATAAATATGGTTTATTTGATTTTTTGTTTGTTTGTGTGTGTGGTCAAAATGGTTTATTTGATTGAGCAAGCAACATGTAGGCAATACCTTCTTTGCTTCCTAGCGAATAAAATCTTTCGCTTGCGACTTTGGGGTTTTGGCATAGCACGTGATGCATCATGGTTCTTCGAGATGAAATTAAACGAGCAGCGCTGACCACTTACTTTCTTAATTTGCAAGTACGGCCATTGACCAAACCAAGCTTCAACCCAGAACCAATTTTGTCATGCCAATGGGTCCAATCCATCTAAAAATTACTATATGAATGTGGAAGATATGTTAAAAAAGAGACCATCCATACGATCTGGTCGATCCCATGAGGATCCCACCAAATCCGGGGTTGCAAATGTGATTTAGCATGTGTTTTGAATTGTTGAAATACTTGCTCATCCTCGTCGTACCAAATGGATACAAATCACTAGGCATGGTAGCTTAAGGGCGATTAAGCCTATCACATTCGCAAGTTTGGTGATGCGGGAGCATCATATTCCACTGAAAATCATTTGATGCTTACATAAACAAAAAGGAGCTTTGGGCCACAGCATGACGAGGAGAAAGTGTCCAATATAAAATTTGTAAAAAATAAAATAAAATTGAAGAATAAAGGAACTTTCGGCAGAACCGAAAGGTTAGAGGTTTATTTCCTACTTAAGTATGTTTCTTTTTATGGTAATTTGTTTAGTTCAAGTTGGTTTCCTAATTTAGTATTTCCTAGTTTGATATTTCCTAATTGAATGTTTCCCAGTTTGATGTTTCCTAATTTGACATTTCCTAGTTTGATGTTTCCTAATTTGATATTTCCTAATTCGATATTTCCTAGTTTGATGTTTCCTTAATTTACCATTTCCAAGTTTAGTATTTCCTAGTTTGTGGTTTCCTTTTAATGTTTCCTAATTTAACATTTCCTTGTTTAATTTTGCCTAGTCCAGTGTCCTTGTCCCATTCTCAGTTTTGAGAATTCAGATTTTTGAGTTGATAATCAATAATTTTTTTGAGTGATTGATTCCTTTAGTACTTACTATATCAAATTCTTCGGTGGTGAATTTTAAAATTCTTCACCCTTGGTTGGGCCAATATTCCTTTATACTTTGGTAGTGAATGTTAGAACTTTGATCTCAAAAGTCCCATAATAAATTGAATGAGAAATGAAGAGTTATTTCGGTTCGTAACCCTTCATTGACGAAACCGTACGACTTCGTAACGTTTTGTCGAAATTGTACGATTCATGGTGTTTCATCGAATCCTTTCGACGAAATCGTGCCTTTTCGTCGACGAACCCTTTTGACGAAGCCATATGTCTTCGTAACTCTTCGCTTCACTCTCTATATATAAAGCATTGACCATCGCATTAAAAATAAGGATTAGACACCAGCATTAGATACAATTGTTATGTTCGTCATTCATTCATCATTGTCAGCATCTTGTGCGATTATTTCGCGAAGTTGCGTTCGCCGGAGTCCTTTGAAGAAGTACCGCTTCAGAGGAACGCGATCTGTTCTATCTTGGGAGACAATTGTCCAACGTCCTCGGGTACTGATTGAGGGGGCAAATTTGTCTTAAGGACACAATATTATTTCGTTGGTCTCGGATCATTCATTTGCATTCAGATTACTCGTTTGCGATTGATTTCAGGTTTGTCTATCAACCTTAATTTTTTATATACGAACTTCAAGCACGTATACCCTCTTAGTGGACAACAATCTTAAGACAAATTTTTGATGATTCTCCGTGCGTGATTCGTATAATTATTTTTCATTGTACGTATTTTGTTAAGACAATTTCGTTGCTTGGTTTCGGCTTTGGTCTCGTTAAGATTTTGAAAGCCGCCATCTTTCCCTGCACCACCGAGCCATTCTGAGGTTTCAGGTTGTATCAAATGCATTTGGAGAATTACCAAATTATTCCTCATTCTGTTCATTTGGCAATATTTAGTTTAACACATCTTGAAGTAGAGGATTAGAGTTTATGCGCTAGAGTATGGATATAAGCAATGAAGCGAGTGTTGATCGGTTCTCGATCGTCCCTTCAACAATCATGGGGTGGACGATTGCTTTTAGGATTCTATTCTGTAAATCCCTGTACCATCTACAACATAAAATCTTGCGTGTACTTTTGGCTTACTTCTATAGGGAGAGAGCCTTGGTGGCTCTTGTGTTTTCTTGGTTGCATCCAAGGAATCCACAAGGATCCTAGTGATGGTGACCATAGTTGCTTTCTTGTTGAGACGGTACAGCAACATAAAAGCAAGGGCTGGAATGGTCCACCGAACGGTGGTGAAAGCGCCTACATGCGAAGACGACGGCGTGTGCATAGGATTCACGTGCATGGTGCGTGAAACGTTGCGTTGTCAACGCGATGATGACGTTAGCATGACATCATCGACATGTCAATGACCGGTTCGGTTCTATAATGTTTATAGCCGCTGAAATGGTTAAGGAATTATGGGAAAGTCTGGACGAGAAAAATAAAGTATAATATGATGGATTGAAAAGATTCATCGTTGGCTAGTTTCTGGACTTAAAGATGGTTGATTTCATAACCGTTCTAATTCAAGTCCTGAAAAACTCCAAGAGATTAGGCATAACATTCATGCCGAAGATATGGTTCTAAGGGAATCATTTCAAATGGCTAACACCGTCTTGAAAAGATTTCAAGAATTATCTCAAAGTGTGATGGCAAGAAATGTTATGTATATTGGTAAGTCTCGACATATACGTCGAAGACACGATATTGTAAGACAACTTCTCTCTAGTGGAATTATCACAATTGACTATGTGAAGTCAAGAGATAATGTTGCGGATCCATTAACAAAAAGGCCTAACTAGAGAGATGGTTGTGGAAACATTAAGGGGAATGAGTTTTAAGGCGATAAATAAGTCATCATAGCGGAAACCCTCCCATGTTGACTGGAGATCCCAAGATCTAGGTTCAAAGGGACAACCAAGTTATGAAGGCGGTGTAGAGTACTGTGAATTTTTCTATTCATTCATGTATACAAATAGTACTAATATGTGAAGGTTAAACATAAGCTTTTAATGATTCTGAATCGAGTATGCGATATACTGCACATTCAGAAATCACTTATGTGAGTGGGAAGTGAGGGCCGCTTTTGTGAGAATTGAATAGGCTGAATTCTTTAAAGCACTTATGAGACCAGGCGGTGTTCATGGCCAAAATGAACACAACAGTGTGAACCAACTTTGTTCGAGGGAAATTTGTGTGTTTCCTATTGTCTAGGCTTATATCAAAGGTCGACAGTTCAAAGATATCGAGTCTACTGATTGATCGAGTAAGTCCGATAGGTCTCTCCACTAGGGTAAGTTCAAAGTCTCAGACTACTTATCTCGATGCAATGTTCTCTTATGGAATATTCGCACATTGCATGTCATGCATTCATGGAGAGTTTTGATAGTTGAAATTCTCATTCATGTGGGGGATTGTTAGAACTTTGATCTCAAAAGTCCCATAATAAATTGAATGAGAAATAAAGAGTTATTTCGGTTCGTAACCCTTCATTGACGAATCCGTACGACTTCGTAACGTTTCGTCGAAACCGTACGATTCATGGTGTTTCATCGAATCCTTTCGACGAAATCGTACCTTTTCGTCGACGAACCCTTTCGACGAAGCCATATGTCTTCGTAACTCTTCGCTTCACTCTATATATATAAAGCATTGACCATCGCATTAAAAACAAGGATTAGACACGAGCATTAGATACAATTGTTATGTTCGTCATTCATTCATCATTGTCACCATCTTGTGCGATTATTTCGCGAAGTTGCATTCGCCGGAGTCCTTTGAAGAAGTACTGCTTCAGAGGAACGCGGCCCATTCTATCCTGGGAGACAATTGTCTAACGTCCTCGGGTACTGATTGAGGGGGCAAATTTGTCTTAAGGATACAACATTATTTCGTTGGGTTCGGATCATTCATTTGCAATTAGATTACTCATTTGCGATTGATTTCAGGTTTGTCTATCAACCTTAATTTTTTATATACGAACTTCAAGCACGTATACCCTCTTAGTGGACAACAGTGAAACCATCAAACCGCTTTTGTTCTGACAAACAAGTTCAACAATCTCCCTCAAAAGTCACCATGCATTATTATTATTTATTTCTCCCTCGCTCACTCCCACATCCTCGCTCCCAATCCTTTGAGAAGGTGGGGAATCGAACTCCCCACTTCTCCCTTCCCAAGTTGTTGACACCTGATTTTTGACCTAGTCTTTTTCAATTTTATTTTTGAAAAATCATAAAAAATCCATAAAAAGTCAAAAAATTACAAAATCAACTTTGGTGGCCTTGGCCAAGCCCAAGGAACCATTCTTGACCAAAAAATAATTTTTCACATTTTTTCATATTTTTTTTAGTATTTTTGGAAAATAGAAAAACACTTAAAAAATCAAGAAAAATAGCATTTGAGGTCACAAAAATATGGAAAAATATCCAATATTTTTCCTTTTAATCCCTTGTATTTTTGACCTCTCAAAAAATCAAAATCAGATTCAATTTTAGGTGTTCCTTTGTAACCCGGACTATTGAATTTGAAGAAAAAAATAACAATTGAGTCTTTTAATTTGCAATTTTGGCATTTTTTAAGATCTTGACATTCAATCTAACTATCCCTTATCTCAATTTAGCCCAATTGTTTGCGCAATTTGCTCAATTGCATGGATTTGACAAAATTACATACTAAAATTGCATTTTAGTCCTTGAAATTAAGCATAATTGAAATTACTTCCAATTCAAGGGCTATCATTGCAAATTGGACATGCTACCCAATGGATTTCACCATTTTAAATCGATTGGCACAAGTGGTTTGACTCAATTTGATCATTTACATCCTCAATTACACGATCCCCAATTTCCAATTAAATGAAAATTTGGGGATTTTGTAGAAATTGATGAAAACTTTTGGGCAAAACCACATTTCTAGATAGAATTCATACCCTAGATTCGATTATGAGGTTCAATTGCAAAAATTTCCCATTAATTTGGGTTTAATTTCGAAAATGGTGAGTCGGAGCCGGTTCTGACCGGTCAGACCGCCGGTCGAGCCGGTCAGACCGGTTTGCTACAGTGTCGTCTTCCCCAATAGAGCTCGAGCAGATGAACAGTGATGAACTGAGTTTCGAACGCCAAATTGAAGGGCAATTCGCGACTAATTGAAAGAGGAATGGTGGGCGTCTTGTTCTTTACCTCGAAACCTACCGATCGAGACCAACCCCAAGGCCAATGGTCGCCGGAGGAAGGGGTAATCAGTCGGTCAAGTTCCGAAGCTGCGAAAAGTCAACAAAATCAAACGCAGCTCAAATTCGTGCCAAATTCGCATGAGAAGGAACCCGCCGAGGAACCAAACGGAGTTAGACGACTCACCCATCTTCCCCGACGCCGTTTGGACCTAAAATCACGTGATGGCACGTGCTTTTGGAGTCAGTTGGAACTCCCCAAATCGGCCCCAAAATCCTCAGGAGCTATATAAGCTCGTGATCGCTTTCAGTTGAAGAGAACGGTGGATTCAGTTGTAGAAAGAAAAACTGAATCAAGAGAGAAGGAGAAAACGCGAAGCAGAGCTCGTTCTCCGACCCCCGTCGTCGAGAATTTGAGCTCGAATTGCAGGGTGCTGGTTGGGTCTTCCCAGGCCAAACCAAAGCGATACGAGACCACCAAAAAGTCGCCCAAAGTCCCCGGAATCGATCGCCGCCGGCCGCGCACGAGGAATCCGCGAGAACAGGTGAGTTGCAGTCTCGAGCGTTTCTTCAAGCTTTCATGGCGATTCATGCGTTTATTGATCATTCATGCAATTAGTGTGGGCGTTTCATTCCCTGAACATCACTGACCATCATCGCGTATCTTGTTTGCATCGATTTTGTCTTAACATGCCCAATCGAGTCTTCAAATCCAACCTCCATTGTCGAGCCACTGTTCATCTTTCCCCAGCCGAATCTGGGCCGAGCGAGCTCGATCGGAGCTCGAGGTAAGTCTCTTGAACATTGAATGGTGCTTCCCTGTTAACCAATTGGTTCATTACGCCATGGATCGAGCGATTTGAATGTATGTGTATATACTGGTTCGTGCTTGTTCGCGCTTGATCCTGTGAATGAAATCATGTAATCCTACGATATGTTGCGTACGAAGCATAAACGAGTCGTTTGCCGCCGGTCTCATTCGATTCCGTCGAGGTTCCACCGTTGGATCACCGCCGGAGAGTCGTGGCCGTTCGTTCAGCAATGGTCGTGAGGTTGAAGACGATGCCAACCTGGCAGGTCAACAGGTCAAAGGCCTAGGTGGCGTTGCGCGATTGGTCCACGTAGTGTCGAGTCAGCACGGCCGTTAGGGTCTGTTATTCAAATAAAAAGAATCCAACGGCCAAGAATAATCGGATCTAATAAATGGTGGCCGTCCGATTAGAAATTAGGATTATTCGAAAATTGAAAAATCAAAACCCGCCAAAACGGTGCCGTCCGGATATATGGTCAAGCGGCGTCGTTTAGGTTAGTATGAATCGACGGTCTAGATCAAGTCTCCGGATCTAATCATGGCCGTAGGTTCAAGTAATCTGATCAGACGGCTCTGATCGGGTCTCCCTTCAATCTGAACCGTAGGTTTTAGTAATCAGATCCAATGGGCACAGATTAGCCACGCGTTTCATTAGGGACCGTAGGATTAAAACCGATTAAAACCAAAAAATAAAAAGTATCAAACGGCGTCGCTTTGGTCTTCGGTTTCGCGGATCCGGGTCTGGGCCGGGTTCCGACCCGAGTGGGTCGGGTCAACCCGGTCCGAATCACATTTTTTTAATAAAAAATTCGAAAATAATTTTAAAAATGAAAAAAAAATCAGAAAAATCTTAGAAAATCCAAAAAAATGCTAGAAAATTCCAGAAAATCCAAAAAAAATGTGGAAAAATTGTGGAAAAATCCTAGACACTCTATAAATCCCCAAAAATCGAGGATTGACCACAGACAACTGGTCAACCCTATTTTTGGGGTTTCTTATCCAATTTTCCGAGACTTGACGACATTACCCTTTAGGGGTAAGTCACATCTGCTGTGCATGCTAAAAAAAAGGCCGATAATTCCAAGGTGAGAATTAGGGTCGTTTAGACGACCAATTCTTAGGTTTGGGTTTTCAAGTCCCGCCTCTTTTCTCAAAATGACGATTTTGCCCTTTAATGGGAAAATCGTCTTTCTCGTCTCAATCGAGTTCTGAAAATTGCTTAAAGTTAGGGTTTGGGTCAGGTGGACGACCAACCCTAATATTTGAGATTTTCAGTTCTCGTCTTTGTCCAAATGACGACTTTACCCTTCCAAGGGTAAAATCACTTTTAAATTCCAGAAAAATCCTGGAAATTCCAGAAAAATAGGAAATGGATTGGATTGATGGCCAATCCTATTTCTCTTGTCTTTTGACTTCCCAATTCATCTGAAAATGACAAATTTTCCCTTTTGAGGTGAATTTTCCCGAATTATTCAAAATTACGATTCTGCCCCTCATGGGCGAATCATGTCCAAATCACTCATAAGCCTTGATTGATATTTCTCTAGGCTAATAGGGCCTTATTAGGGATGTCATGCTGATTTCATGTGTTTTATCCGCATGTATTGGATCCTTGATTTGCGCGTTTATTTCTATTGATTGTGAGTGATAGGGTAGCCATTCCCTTCTGCATGAACTCCTAGATTTAGGATCTGTACCCCACTCATCTGTATGAAATCCTAGGATCAGATAAACCATTCAGCTTAGGTACCGAAAGGGCGTCAACTCTGACAGTTGACGTAACTAAATCCCCGAACCCACTTCTCTGGTTTCCGCAGAATCGAATAGACCACTCCCAACTATTCGATAGGGTTTCCGATCGTACCCTCCGCAAAACGATTGGTGGCGACTCCTTGACATGTACACTCATCACATGTCACTAGACCACACTGAAGGTCGACCACGTACATCCAGCAGTTGCGATTTGGGAAATAGACCTTGGGAGAGGCCCGCGTCCGATCCAGCCAGCGATCGGGCGGCCCATTAGCCCGCTCCCGCCTCCGAGCTCGGGAGGGTCGCGACAGACTGGCGACTCCGCTGGGGAATCATTCTAAAACCAGAATCTCTGGTTACGAATTCTAGAGGATTTGAGCCAATTAAAAAGTTGTTTGGTTTACCTGACCTTGTTTTCTGCAGATGCTCTCGAAGGCGAGGTACGTATGCTAACCATTGTGTTAGATGTTTTTGCAGATTGGAGAAATAAGGGGTGGAGTGATTGTTGCCATTTTTTCCTGCAGGTTGGAGTTGGGAATGTATGTTTATCTTTATGCACATACTGAAGCGGTGTTTGATACCAACTACTGTGCATGACTTTGCATTGTGATGATCACGACACATCGCACACACTGGCGGTCAAACCCCGACTGCAACCACCCTTAGGTTACCTTAGATAGGGAAAGGATGCGAAAAGGATCTTGTGTTTGATGGCACTTGAGACTTTCGTATTCATTCCCGCCTACCATCTGCATTGGCGATATCTAGCCCTCTTGGGTAGGTACCCTTGGGGAGGAATCTGCCTCGTGTGGATCGTGGGAGCCTGAGCCGTAGGTTCCTCACCTGACTTTCGATTCTTTTTTAGAGTATACCCACTTGTCGCATGCGCATGTCTATGGATGGTTGCTATACCTAAAACCACCCATTGATACAGGGGGCATTCAACATCCCCCAAAGTGTGGTTGGTAAGACATTTATTTCTAAATGTACTTTATTTCCTGCTCCATGACATGACTCATACATTGCATACACCCATATGCATTAGCATCATAAAGATTACTCAAGTGACTAATGAGAACAACAATGATTATGGGGTAGGATGTCGCTGTTCCCTAAGAGCTCGACGGAGTTGGTGACCTTCGAGTACTTGAGAAAAGTTACTCGCCCCGGACCAAACACGAGGCTACACTTTACTAGATTCGTGTATGGTCGGGAACTGACTGGACGTAAGCTGGGGTATGCTGAGGACTGTCAAACCCGCTACTACGCTGATAATCTCAGATTCGAGCGACAATCAAACGAAATGATGAAGGATTATCTGGAGATGAAGAGACAACGTCGCAACCAGCTAGCTAGGGAAGCGTACGTCCGCAGGAAGGCTGAATTGCTGGCCAAAGAGAACATACCCATGATTACTTTTTGGGGTAGGAAGAGACGCCCTGCGAACAAGACCAAGCCAAGGCGTATCACAATCAAGAAAGTTAAACCCGAGAAGGCTTCCGAAGTCATCGTACCCTGGACTAGAGAGTGGCCGGAGGAACTACAACCTCTCGACCAAACCACTGAAGATAACTCCCCTACCCTAGATTAAGGGAGAGTTCATGATAGATTTTCATTTGGGTAGACTTCTGAAAAAGAGTGATTTAGATCCTCACGTTCCATTGGCTTTTATGGCTTTCTTGTTTGAAAAACCTTTCTTTACCGTTCTTCTATTAGACATCTTAACTGTAATAAAAGTACATCCCACTTTGTTCCTTTGATGTATTGACCAATGGAATGTGACATTGCTGTTCCCTTTAGTCACTGAGTAAACCTGACTAAATTGCATAATTCACTTCCCTGAAATGCAAATTAGGCTTTGAGTCAGGCTTTCAAGACCTGAAAAAGGGTCCTAGTCTCCATTTCTTCAAATTGAACTATGCAATCTAGTTAGCTCATGCATGCTTCATGACATCTGCATATTCATACATTTAAAGTAATTTCTGGCGATTGACCTTTTAAAATCATTTGCATATTTTAGACTTGATGGGAAAGAATGATATTCAAGTGTTCAAGATCCCCCAAGCTGAACTCCAATCATGGTGGGATGGCATGGGCGAAGCCAGCCAGAAGTATGCGGAATCACGACTAGGATACCTATTGGACTTACTGAAGATTGAGAGTCCACCTGCCTTCATTCAAGCCATGGCGCTCTACTGGGATCCTACCACCGCTACATTTTGTATGGAAGGACTAGAGATCACTCCCACTATCGAGGAATATAGCGCCGTCATCGGAGTTGAATTCACCCCTACGCTCGTCCGACCCCCTATAGGACTTGAACCCCTGAGCCAGGTGGCTGAATTCCTTGACACAGACCTGAATGAAGTCACGGCAGATGCAAAAAGCAATTCTGGACGAGTCTCCCTGTCTTTCCTTATAGACTGATTTTCCCGCCTTCCTGCTTCTAAAGGAACCAAATCTGGTAGAGCCTTTATCTTGGCATTCTTTAGCTTTGTGCTATTCCCAATCTCAACTGTCACCTTCGACCCTATCATGGCTATAGTAGCTAGGCAAGTCTGTTGTGGGTGGGATTACTCAAACATCCTCCTTGCTGAAACTTTCCTCTCCTTAAATCGTTTCAAGAAAAACAAAAAGGGAATCTTTAGAGCTTCTAGTGATCTTCTGTATCTGTGGTTTACATCCCATATCAGACAATTCCACATCCGCATGGGTTTCACTGAAATCAGCCCCAATGCACATCCTCTTAAAACATTTGCTAGAACTCATACACGTGTTCCTAAGTTCAACTTTATAGAATGGAAGAACTTCCTCAAAGTCCTAAAACCCGAACAACTCCGATGGCGGCTAAGGTTGCCGACGCTGAACAAGGTCAGATTGACCTGCGATGACAGGAGTCCAGTCCCCCTGCTAGGGTTCACGGGCGCAACTGCATACTATCCAAGGAGGGTGATTCGGCAGTTTGGAGCACTACAAGAGATCCCTTCTCCACTGCAACCTGATATCTTCTCATTTGACATACCGAGCAAGACCCTCACAGAAGATGAGAAGAGACAGTTTGAAGCCAAGGTGGCATCTATCACACGCTCTTTGAAGAATTCCCAGGCTGAAGGAATAAGTTGGCCAGAAGACATGACTCGTGAAGAGAACATCCATAGGGCTACCACTGAATACATTCAACACTTCAAAGCGATCCGACGAAGCCTTGTCGAGCCCTACATACCCGAATACATCGTGCCGTACGTACCAGGAATAGAGCCTTACATACCCGAAGACATGGGACCACTGTCATGTTCAGAAGATGAGAAGCCCCAGGTTGAAGAGGGGAATCCATGCTGGGATGATGAGGGTGCTTAGACCTCAAACGTCCTAAACTTGAATAGGCTATTCTGTCAAGTGTAGAATAAGCAAACATTGTGACACTTTCTCATACATTCTCATTTCTGTGAAGTACCATCTTGGACACATGAGCATGAATATGAAACACGTTTTGCAAATGCATAAAGAAAAACTATCGTCAGAAATTACGCTTCTTTTAATTCCATGAGTTCTCGTCGGGAAATGATTAAAAGAACTACTTACATGAGGCTAAGGCTCATAAGGTAGCCCTTTTTCTCATCTACCGACAAGAAGCATGCAACTGAAAGAATTAACTGCTTCTCTTTGCTAAAATAAGCGAAACACTCACAGAGATCTTTTTGAACAGGTACGCTCTCATCACGGAATTTCCCACACATCGCTTCCGAACTCGCCTTAAGACAAGAATGGAGCAGCAAGAGTTGACTCCGCGCGTAGGCATACTGGAATCTCAGATGACTGCCTTAGCAACTATGATGGCTGACATTAAGGCCATGCTAGAGACATCCCAAGCTAAACAGACGACTACTCACAACCAGAACAACGCTGGTATTTCTTTCATACCTGATACGACAGATAAAGAGTTGGCGAGAGATACACAGCGTACAGAGGAAGACGTTCACGAACCAAATAGCCGGTCACAACAAAAAGCCTCGCCTGTTGTTATCAACCTTGAAAAAGAGAAGAAGGGAAAACAGACCGTGAAAACAGAGGTAGAGGCTAAGAGATTGGCTAAGATCGAAGAATGCCTGAGCAGCCAAGGCTACGAGTTAGCCCGCTTCGACAAGATATCTCCTTTTGCTAAAGTGGAGACTCCTCCTGACTATAAAGAACCAGAGTTCGTAAAGAAATACAATGGGACAGATTGTCCCCGTGCCCACCTCAAATACTACATGCGCAAGATGGCACACTATTCAGATTACATTCCACTGTTAATGAACACATTCCAAGAGAGCTTGGCCGGCCCCGCTCTGGCCTGGTTCATTGAACTAGATTTGGAAGATTACGACGGATGGGAAGATCTCGCAGAAGACTTCCTCAGGCAGTACAAATTTAACACGACTACAGCCCTAACAAGAGAAGACCTTCTACGAACTTCAAAAACAAGGGGCGAATCGATCAGGACATATGCTCAGAGGTGGCGAGCCTTGGCTACCCAAGTAAAGCCTTCAATCCCAGAGGAGGAGCTAATCGACTTATTCCTGAAAGCACTCCCCTATGAGTACTTTGACAAGCTGAATACTTCTGGATGTCAAACATTTGCACACCTGATAAAGGTTGCTGAAAGGCTGGAGTGGGCCTTGAGAGAAAGAAGGCCTCACGAAGTACCTACTAGGAAACAGTATCCCTTTAAAAAAGAGAGGGAAGCCGGGCTCGACATAGCATTCATACCAGATCCCCATAAGCTCAAGTCGTTCAGCAACTCTAACCAGATCAAAGGAGGGTCATCCTGGTCGGCACCGAAAGTACAAGAGCCTAGAAGAAAGCAACCCCAGAGGCAATTCTCTCAGCTCCCAAGACCTTTATCCAAGCTGCTCCCAATGTTGCTGGAGCAACACCTGGTGGCGAAAGAACCACCTAGGACAAACCCGGCAAGGTATCCTGGCTTTGATGAGAGCCAGACCTGTACCTATCATATGGGCGAAAGAGGGCATAATGTGGATAACTGCTATACCCTTAAGCTGAAAGTGCAAGCCCTAATTGATAATCAGATTTTGAAATTTGACAACGCAGCCCCAAATGTGCAAGAAAATCCGTTGCCCGATCATCAAACAGTAGGGGCAATATTCGCTGAAGAAGAAGAAGACTACCTTAAACTGAAGGTAGATGTGCCTAAACTGGCCGACCTGCTAGCAACCGCTTCATCATACCCAAAAGAAGGGGAGATATCAACTGACCAAAAGAAGTTATGTATTGCCAAGATGATAAGCTTGGGGATAATGTCCGATATCACTGATAAAGAATTCGAAGGGATTGAAGCTTCTCTATCTTTGAAAGGAAACCACTTCTTGATCACAGTTGAGCAGAGTAGCACCTGTGGTACCTCACGTAAGAAATTGGCAAACGATCTGGGGCCGGCCACTCAATCAGAAGAAGAATTTGAAGAAGACGAAATAGAAGTCAGGAGGAGAAGTCTAGCAGACTTCAAGTTTATGGCTGACACACTTGAGAAAGGCGAAATTATAGACAATCTGGGTCAAGATTCTGGAGGGTACAATTTCAAAGTGAAATATTCAGCTCCTCCCAGCTTTTATCAAAAGATTGAAGACATCATACCAGACGGTTGGGGAGATATGGATGATCTCTCTCAACCAGAGTCCTCGAATGGCGTAGAAGAACTCGACAACACTATATCAATGGTCGAAATAGCCACGGCCGTGGTGATTAGATTGGATGAACTGGATAACCTGAACAAGGTGGAAGATTGCCCAGTTAAGCCTGTCATGATTCAACTACCTCAAGAAGAAGAGGGCAACACGTCAGGACCAGAGATACCTCATCTGACAACTATAACCATAAAAGTCCCCCCAGCAGAAGAGTACGATCCTAAAGCAGTCCATTGGGACTACGGGACCACACAAGTAGATGCAGTAATGAGGTCCGGAAGATTTTACGCCCCCAGAGAGGATGAACCTGAAAAAAGGGAGGTCTCCAAGGAAGATGCCGAAAAGCTCATATCGATCATCAAAACCAGCGAGTTTGAAGTAATAGAGCAGCTAAGAAAGATGCCCGCTCAGATATCCCTATTAAACCTATTCATCAATTCAGAGAAGCACAAGAACGCGCTGTTGAAGGTGCTCAACGAAGTACATGTCCCTGAAACAATTAATGAGGTACAACTAGGGGACTTTGTAGGAGCAATTCTTTTGAAAGACCAATTAAGCTTCTCTGACGAGGACTTCCCCATGGAAGGAAGAGGGCACAATAAGGCCTTATACATCTCCGCCCAATGTAACGGCAAAAGAGTGGCACACGTATTGATCGATAATGGATCAGCCTTTAACATCTGCCCTTTGGCTACCATAAGGAGGCTGGGAATCAATGAAGAGATGATCAAGGCATCCAAGACAGCTGTAAGAGCATTCGATGGCATGAAGAAGACGGTAGAGGGTGAGATCGAGCTTGACGTATTTATCGGCCCAACAAAGTTCTCTATAAACTTTCAAGTAATGGATCTGCCCAGTGCATTTGGATTCTTACTAGGAAGACCTTGGATCCATACAGCAAGAGCTGTCCCTTCGAGCCTGCACCAAAAGGTACGTTTCGTTGTAGATGGGAAGGTGATTACCGTACATGGGGAAGTCGACCTCCAGGCATACCAGAACAGTGCCATTCCCTATATTGAGCCTGAAGAGAAAACTGAAGCGAGCTATCACTCCCTAGAATTGGTGGCAACAGTTCATACCCCAGTAGGGTCGAAGTTGAGAACTCCCTACATCTCGGAAGCCAGTCTTCTGCCAGCTAAGATGCTGCTGGCATACGGGTTCAATCCCAAAAAAGGCCTAGGCAAACATAATCAGGGTATAAATACCCCGCTTCAGTTGAAGGCTAATCCACATAGAATTGGCTTGGGGTACCAGAAGTATCCTATGAATGATTCTGTCCCAAAAGCAACAGGCCTAGGCCGAGGTAAAAGCCTGGGACGCTGTGGAGGCGAAAACAGCCCGAATAACTCATTCATCGGTTCTCCAACCTGGAAAGGCAGGTTTCGAATGTTCAGAAATCCCTTAAATGCCTACTTCAACCAGAACTCCAAATGGCTATCTGAAGAGGATGTCACTTTACCGAGAGAACCAGATCTGACAAACCCTTTTCTTGAAGATGACTCTGTGAATGTCATCTTGGAGTGGTTGGACAATGAAGCCACTTCTTCTGAGTAAAGAGACTCTACCTTTATCTTTAAATACTGCGTTTAGAGCTTTCTGCATTGCATTGTATTTTCTTTCCTTGTTGTATGCATAGGAAAACGCCTTTGGATCCCAGGCCGTTGGTCCAAATAGCACATCTTGTAACGCGGCCCTTCTTGCATTCAATAAAACTACGCATGTTTTGTTAAGGACATATGGAACTACGAATTAGCCCGATGATGATAATGGTCTTCCATACAGAAGCTTGAGGCCTGATTTGCCATATGATTCCTAATCTTCAAAAAAATTTCATGGGGGCCGGGATATCCAATGACATGAGGATTAGTCCCCTTTGTACCTATATCTGTTTCGAAAACTTTTTCGAAAAGACTTTACATGATCATGCATGTCATTTTTACTGAGCACAAACTAACCATACTCATGACATTTCAGGCATATCATCTCAAACATGAATACCAGGTTGTTACAAAATTCAGATCCCTCCATTAACCACTCCTATAACATCGAGGAAGAGGAAGACGGTGATTATGCATCTATCCAAAGAGATTGGAACACCTTTGAAGAATCAAAGCCTCCTACCTCAGAAGAACCAGTCGTTATTAATTTGGGAGACACCGCGAACGTCAAAGAGGTCAAGATCGGCGGACACCTATCCCGTGATGAAAGGCTCGAGTTCACCAAGCTACTAAAAGAATATCAAGACATCTTCGCATGGTCTTACGCGGATATGCCAGGCCTTGATCCTAAGATTGTGGAACATGCATTGCCCACGGATCCTGGCATCAAACCTGTCAAACAAGGCAGTAGGCGGATGAAAGCCGAATTAGAAGACAAGATTAAGGAAGAAGTCATGAAACTCCTTAGGGTAGGCTTCATTGAAGCTATCCCATATTCAGACTGGGTTGCAAATATAGTCCCCGTCATGAAGAAAGACGGAAAAGTTCGGATCTGCGTAGATTACCGAGATCTGAATAGAGCAAGCCCAAAAGATGATTTTCCACTCCCCCACATTGATGTATTGGTGGATAGTACGGCGGGTTATGAATTATTCTCATTCATGGATGGATTCTCGGGATACAACCAAATCTCCATGAAACAAGAAGACAAACCCAAGACTGCATTTACCACACCATGGGGGAATTTTTGCTACAAAGTCATGCCCTTTGGATTGAAAAATGCCGGGGCTACCTACCAGAAGGCTATGGTCACGTTATTCCATGATATGATCCACAAAGAGATTGAAGTATATGTTGATGACATGATCGCTAAATCCAAGAAAGGACAAGATCACATACAGGTATTAAGAAAATTATTTGAGCGCCTGCGCAAATACAAGTTAAAGCTGAACCCTAACAAATGCGTGTTTGGGGCAAGATCCGGGAAACTCCTTGGGTTCATAGTCAGCAACAGAGGCATTGAAATTGATCCCTCAAAAATCCAGGCCATCCACGATTTATCAACTCCATCCACAGTAAAAGAAGTAAGAAGCCTTCTAGGGAGATTGAACTATATTGCCAAGTTCATCAATCAGCTGTCTGATGTGGCTAAGCCAATCTTCAAATTGCTTAAGAAAGGCGCGAAAATAACATGGGACGCCGAGTGCAGCAAGGCATTCCAAATGATCAAAAACTATTTGATCACACCACCGGTGCTTGTGCCACCAATTCCTGGTCACCCATTGACCTTATACCTGACCATACGACAAGAGTCCTTGGGAGCCTTACTTGCCCAGACAAGCCCGATAGATGGAAAAGAGAGGGCCATTTATTACCCGAGTAAGAAATTCACGCCATCTGAAGCAAAATATATACCAGTTGAAAGGGCCTGCGTAGCAGCAGTATGGGTACTACGAAGACTAAGGCAGTATACCCTACATCATCACATTCAGCTCATAACAGAGAACGACCCCGTCAAATACCTCCTGGAGAAACCCGCTTTAATTGGGAAACTGGCAAAATGGCAAGTAATGTTGTCTGAATTTGACATCAAATGTTCCCCACAGAAGTCGGTAAAAGGAAGAGCTATAGCTGACATGCTGGCAGAAAACCTGACAAGCGGTGAGTCCCCTGAAGTAATAAACACAAAAGGTCAAATTCTGAACTTGGAAGAAGACAAGTGGATCATGTATTTCGATGGCGCTGTCAATCTATCAGGGGCAGGCACTGGGGCAGTACTGATATCCCCAGATGGTCAACATTACCCTGTCGCGGCAAAGATAACTTTTCCTTGTACCAACAACATTTCAGAATATGAGGCATGCAT
The DNA here is from genome assembly GCA_021437785.1 of Rhodomyrtus psidioides. Lineage (NCBI taxonomy): Eukaryota > Viridiplantae > Streptophyta > Magnoliopsida > Myrtales > Myrtaceae > Rhodomyrtus > Rhodomyrtus psidioides. Next base: position 747,734 of record JAILYB010000162.1, on the reverse strand, counting down.
TCTGGGCCTACGACTGGCCCTTTCTATGGAGATACCTAGGTTGCAAGTATTTGGAGACTCCATGCTCATTATTCTACAGACACAAGGGGAGTGGAAGACGAGAGATACAAAGCTCATCCCTGATCACGAATACCTTGAAGAGTTGATACTCAGGTTCGAAGAAATATCATTCGAGTACCTATCAAGGTCTCACAACCAATTCGCAGATGCATTAGCCACCCTAGCCTCGATGTTGCAAACGACTGAAGGGTTGGATGTAGAACCTCTGAGGATTGGCATTGTTGAAAAGCCAGCTTATTGTATGCTAATCGAAGAAGAATGTGATGGAGAGCCATGGTACTATGACATCAAGAATTACCTCTTGAAAGGGGAATTCCCTGAAGGATGCCAGTCAGGAGACCGAAAATATATAACCAAGATGGCCAGCAAGTTCTTCCTCAATGGACAAATTCTGTATAAGAGATCGTTTGATTCTACTCTGTTAAGATGTGTAGATGCCAAAGAAGCAAATATTCTCATGAAAGAAATCCATGAAGGTGCGTTTGGGCCTCACATGAACGGCCACCTCCTCGCCCGGAAGATCATGCGGCTTGGCTATTATTGGATGACCATCGAATCGGACTGCTGTCAGCACGTCCGATCATGCCACCAGTGCCAAATATACGGTGATAAGATCAATGCACCCCCAAACGAACTACACCAAATGTCTGAAGTTTGGCCTTTCTCTATGTGGGGCATAGACATGATAGGGCCTATTAATCCTGTGGCTTCGAATGGTCATCGCTTCATCTTGGTAGCGATTGATTACTTCACCAAATGGGTAGAAGCCAGCTCTTACAAGAATGTCACTGCAAGAAATGTGGCAAGTTTCGTCAAAAGAGATATCATATCCCGGTATGGTACCCCTCAAGCGATCATCACAGATAATGGGTCCAACCTGAACAACAAGATTGTCGATGATCTGCTGGATCACTTTAGCATTCGACATCTGAATTCATCTCCTTACCGCCCACAGATGAATGGGGCAGTGGAAGCGGCCAACAAAAACATCAAGAGAATCTTGGCTAAAACAGCAGAAAACTACAGGGATTGGCACGAAAGGCTGCCCTTCGCCTTGATGGCTTACCGAACGTCGATCAGGACTTCTACAGGGGCAACTCCCTATAGTTTGGTATATGGGACAGAAGCAGTTCTACCAGTAGAAGTTAAGATTCCCTCTTTGAGAATCTTATCCGAAGATAAACTCTCTGAGTCAGAGTATTTCAAGCACTGATATGAACAGCTGAACTTAATAGATGAGAAACGTCTTAAAGCCATTTGCCATGGACAAACTTACCAGAAAAGGGTAGCCAGGGCGTTCAATCGAAAGGTCAAGACCAGAAACTTCGAAGTAAATGACTTGGTAATTAGGAAAGTTTTGCCAAGTACTACCCATCCAGGGGGAAAATTCACTCCAAATTACGAAGGCCCCTACATTGTTAAGAAGATCCTCACGGGAGGAGCATTAATCCTTGTAAACTCCGAGGGAGAAGAATTGGGGCACCCTGTGAATTCAGATGCTGTGAAGAAATATTACCCTTGAAATAAAATCAGATTCCAGTCATATGCCCTGCCTTGAATTGAGCCTACTCTTCATGATAGTCTTTGCATAAGCATGTCATGCATCTATGCATACATTAGCATGTGTTCAATATTGCAGGATCCAAGGAAGCAGGGTCGCGATAAGTTGGAACGCATGATCAAGGAGACCTAACGTCATGGTGGTCAGGTGCACGTCTTCTTCTCCAAAGACTGAGAATTTTAAGAAATTTTAGAACAACTTAACCATCTTGTGTTGTTAAGAAAAATGCAGATTTTCGCGAATCTATCCACTTCCATTGGAATGCATGATCAAGGGTAAGGTGTATCGTTCTAAATTTTCTGAAATTCGAGAGCATACACTGACCTATTCCTTTTATGTTTTTCAGGAATCCCTAGCCGCGCTGGGCAGGTAAGTATTCCTTTCCTAATCTTTTAGGTTTACAAGACTGTCAGAATCCTTATTGCTAGAATTTGAAAGGCTTCTTAGAATCTAGCATGCATTCAATTATCATGTCTAGAAAGACGCAAAATTTTCACAATCATGTCATTGGCATTCATGATTAAACTTAGAGGTTATCTGAACATGATTGAAATATACATTGTGCCTCATAAATCCCCCCGGAGGGTAAGTTTTGGAGAAAGCAAAATGAACTCTTCCAACAAAAGTTGTTTAAATCGTTCAAAAGGATGTTTTCTCAGACAAGAGGCAAGCCTGGTGCAAACACGTCCCATACACACTTAAGAGATAAGTGGAGTGATAAGTACAACGAGACCTTGACCTACGGACGTAAGGGTTATTCGCAGTGATTACATGGATTGAAACGACGGAGGCATTCATTTCTCTATCATAAACACTACAGGTGACCATTGATAACCCTTTGAACGACGATTTCATTCTATACCCCTGTCAAGAACCACCCCACAATGGGGCAAACTGGAGGTACGTCCAGCGGTATCAAGAGGTAAATGGTTAGAAGTTCTCTTGCTCAGACTTGCATCAATCTTCGTGTGTTGCTTGTCATTTTAACTTCTATGGTAATTCAGGTGCTTTAGGATGACGAAAAAGCATTCGTTTCTCTATCCTATACACTTTTACCCTTTGTACAGCCCAATTGAGCCTATACATTCATTTTACAAACCCGTTGGTGATCATTGCATATTCCAAAACGGAAGCGACGTCCCTTTGAGAGCGGAAAAGTTCAAAACACATGATTTGTGAAAAATTCATAGATCAATGTTGGAGTGCTGAGATTCAAATTGTACATCTAGCACACTCATTTGAAAATTCTGATCCCCAAAAGAAAAGAAAAGGTGGGATCTCGAAAAAAAAAAGAGGGCCTGATAAAAGCAAGGCCAATGTCCATCCAAATACTTATACACTTGTGAATCATGTGTTTGATTGTGTAAATGCCAAAAGATGGCATGATACCTTTGTATAGGTCACTAGTGAGATCTGATTGTAAAAGAAAATCCTAAGGGAGCTGGACAGCAAAGGATACTCCCAGATTATGTCACATTCAGATGACAAAAGCATAGACAAGGTATTGACGCCGTCTTGACATGAGAGAGATGTTCTCTAAAAACAAATATGCACTTCAAAGACTGAAGACGCTCTTTGAACCAGAAGGGGCAAGATGGCAGCAAACTTGCAGTGATCACCAATGATAAACCCTTCGCGTATTCTGAGCCAAAAACAATCCTTTCTTGGGCCCCCAATTCTACCTACGTTACAACCCTGAAAAGCTTTTTCTGATTAAGGCACATGGATTGACATAGGGTTTAATGTCTAAGCTTAGCTCGAAGAAGTTCGAACAAGATTATTTCTTTCTCATTTTGCAGGTTTCTTGACTTGTAAACCTGGAGCAGACATTGAAGACTTCTCTTCGAAAGCCTTGACTTGCACGCAAGTCCCATTTGAAAACCGTTGACCAGGCCCAACATTACGGTCCCTTGGAAGTCCTCCTGATCGATCGAGGTGTATTCACTGCGAATGATCCTGAACCCTAGGCGCAGGTTTGATAGGAAGTTCGAGTGCATTCTTGGTAAAAGACCATTACCTCAAAACGGTGAGAAGTCCTCTTTGATGAGAATACTCCGTTGGACATTTTAACCAAACTCTTTTGGTAATTTCAGATTGTTTATTTCAAACTTTCCCGACAAGGAATTTTTGATCACCTCCGTATGTTACAAGGTGTTTTGGATAACCTCCAACATCGTAATGCATCCATTGAAATTCTTTCATGACTATGATATAAGTCATAAAGTGCTATCAGTTTGACATCAGATATCACCTGAAGGCCATTGATGTGCCTTTAGTAAGAAAATTTTCAGATTGGAGCTTCTGCAAGATTCTTGGTGACTTCAGCTCCTAAAATGGCTTGCACCCCTCTTGGTGAGAAACGTTTAACATGTCTAAACTTCTGCAGAATTCCTGGCAATCCCAGATCTCAGAAGAGCACAACCTCTCTTGGGTACTTGGAGCTCCCAGATCCCAGAATGTCACCTTCAATATCGAAAGGACAACATTCAAGATAGTCTTTCTGTGAGATTTCAGGTAGCCCCTAGATCCCAGAAGAATCTTATCAAAGTTTTTGCAGGTTTAAATTTTCTGCAGGATACTTGGAATCCCCAAATCCCAGAATAACGCCTCGCGTGTCGAAAAGACAATTTTCAGAATCAGCTTTCTGTGAGGTTCTAGGTAACCCCTAAACCCAGAATAGCTCATTTGGTAAAGCCTCAAGGTCAGGCACACCTCATTTGTATAAATCCTAGTTAATTCCTTAGAATATAGGATCAAAATGTTCGACAATCCCTAAGAGACTGGGTGCGTCATCCATAGGTTCCTAGTAGAAAGGAATCCTATTCTCGGCCTGATCCACTGATGGATTAAAATGTTCGACAATCCCTAAGAGACTGGGTGCGTCATCCATAGGTTCCTAGCAGAAAGGAATCCTATTCTCGGCCTGATCCACTGACGGATTAAAATGTTCGACAATCCCTAAAAGACAGGGTGCGTCATCCATAGGTTCCTAGCAGAAAGGAATCCTATTCTCGGCCTGATCCACTGACGGATTAAAATGTTCGACAATCCCTAAAAGACAGGGTGCGTCATCCATAGGTTCCTAGCAGAAATGAATCCTATTCTCGGCCTGATCCACTGACGGATTAAAATGTTCGACAATCCCTAAAAGACAGGGTGCGTCATCCATAGGTTCCTAACAGACAGGAGTCCTATTCATGGTCAGATCCACCATACGGATCAAAACCCTGACAATCCCTAAGAGACTGGGTGCGTCATCCATAGGTTCCTAACAGACAGGAGTCCTATTCATGGTCAGATCCACCATACGGATCAAAACCCTGACAATCCCTAAGAGACTGGGTGCGTCATCCATAGGTTCCTAACAGACAGGAGTCCTATTCATGGTCAGATCCACCATACGGATCAAAACCCTGACAATCCCTAAGAGACTGGGTGCGTCATCCATAGGTTCCTAACAGACAGGAGTCCTATTCACGGTCTGATCCACCATACGGATCAAAATCCCTATTCATGGTCTGATCCACCATACGGATCAAAACCCCGACAATCCCTAAGAGACTGGGTGCGTCATTCACAGGTTCCTGTCAAGTATAGGAATCCCATCCTGGTATGGCCTACCATACAGGCTAGAGTTTAACAGCCCTAGGATACTCAAAAGACGAGTCCCTAGGTATTCACTAGAACCCGCTATACACCGCGCATGCCGCACGAGCATCAGGCAGGTGATCAACAGGTGAGCAACAGGTAAGCATCTCTATCCCGTCTTTCTCTCACAGTAGCCAAAGTAGAACAAACAGAGCGTTTACCAGCAAAGCAAGAAAGATTGAATGTCAGGATTCGTTTTTCTTTTCCCCAGTCGAGTCAGTCTAGATTCAGGTGTCACCTGTCTTTGAGAGAAACCTCTCACGAGATTCCTCTCAAAGATGGGCAGCTGTTGACACCTGATTTTTGACCTAGTCTTTTTCAATTTTATTTTTGAAAAATCATAAAAAAAATCCATAAAAAATCAAAAAATTACAAAATCAACTTTGGTGGCCTTGGCCAAGCCCAAGGAACCATTCTTGACCAAAAAATAATTTTTCACATTTTTTCATATTTTTTTTAGTATTTTTGGAAAATAGAAAAACACTTAAAAAAATCAAGAAAAATAGCATTTGAGGTCACAAAAATATGGAAAAATATCCAATATTTTTCCTTTTAATCCCTTGTATTTTTGACCTCTCAAAAAATCAAAATCAGATTCAATTTTAGGTGTTCCTTTGTAACCCGTACTATTGAATTTGAAGAAAAAAATAACAATTGAGTCTTTTAATTTGCAATTTTGGCATTTTTTAAGATCTTGACATTCAATCTAACTATCCCTTATCTCAATTTAGCCCAATTGTTTGCGCAATTTGCTCAATTGCATGGATTTGACAAAATTACATACTAAAATTGCATTTTAGTCCTTGAAATTAAGCATAATTGAAATTACTTCCAATTCAAGGGCTATCATTGCAAATTGGACATGCTACCCAATGGATTTCACCATTTTAAATCGATTGGCACAAGTGGTTTGACTCAATTTGATCATTTACATCCTCAATTACACGATCCCCAATTTCCAATAAATGAAAATTTGGGGATTTTGTAGAAATTGATGAAAACTTTTGGGCAAAACCACATTTCTAGATAGAATTCATGCCCTAGATTCGATTATGAGGTTCAATTGCAAAAATTTCCCATTAATTTGGGTTTAATTTCGAAAATGGTGAGTCGGAGCCGGTTCTGACCGGTCAGACCGCCGGTCGAGCCGGTCAGACCGGTTTGCTACAGTGTCGTCTTCCCCAATAGAGCTCGAGCAGATGAACAGTGATGAACTGAGTTTCGAACGCCAAATTGAAGGGCAATTCGCGACTAATTGAAAGAGGAATGGTGGGCGTCTTGTTCTTTACCTCGAAACCTACCGATCGAGACCAACCCCAAGGCCAATGGTCGCCGGAGGAAGGGGTAATCAGTCGGTCAAGTTCCGAAGCTGCGAAAAGTCAACAAAATCAAACGCAGCTCAAATTCGTGCCAAATTCGCATGAGAAGGAACCCGCCGAGGAACCAAACGGAGTTAGACGACTCACCCATCTTCCCCGACGCCGTTTGGACCTAAAATCACGTGATGGCACGTGCTTTTGGAGTCAGTTGGAACTCCCCAAATCGGCCCCAAAATCCTCAGGAGCTATATAAGCTCGTGATCGCTTTCAGTTGAAGAGAACGGTGGATTCAGTTGTAGAAAGAAAAACTGAATCAAGAGAGAAGGAGAAAACGCGAAGCAGAGCTCGTTCTCCGACCCCCGTCGTCGAGAATTTGAGCTCGAATTGCAGGGTGCTGGTTGGGTCTTCCCAGGCCAAACCAAAGCGATACGAGACCACCAAAAAGTCGCCCAAAGTCCCCGGAATCGATCGCCGCCGGCCGCGCACGAGGAATCCGCGAGAACAGGTGAGTTGCAGTCTCGAGCGTTTCTTCAAGCTTTCATGGCGATTCATGCGTTTATTGATCATTCATGCAATTAGTGTGGGCGTTTCATTCCCTGAACATCACTGACCATCATCGCGTATCTTGTTTGCATCGATTTTGTCTTAACATGCCCAATCGAGTCTTCAAATCCAACCTCCATTGTCGAGCCACTGTTCATCTTTCCCCAGCCGAATCTGGGCCGAGCGAGCTCGATCGGAGCTCGAGGTAAGTCTCTTGAACATTGAATGGTGCTTCCCTGTTAACCAATTGGTTCATTACGCCATGGATCGAGCGATTTGAATGTATGTGTATATACTGGTTCGTGCTTGTTCGCGCTTGATCCTGTGAATGAAATCATGTAATCCTACGATATGTTGCGTACGAAGCATAAACGAGTCGTTTGCCGCCGGTCTCATTCGATTCCGTCGAGGTTCCACCGTTGGATCACCGCCGGAGAGTCGTGGCCGTTCGTTCAGCAATGGTCGTGAGGTTGAAGACGATGCCAACCTGGCAGGTCAACAGGTCAAAGGCCTAGGTGGCGATGCGCGATTGGTCCACGTAGTGTCGAGTCAGCACGACCGTTAGGGTCTGTTATTCAAATAAAAAGAATCCAACGGCCAAGAATAATCGGATCTAATAAATGGTGGCCGTCCGATTAGAAATTAGGATTATTCGAAAATTGAAAAATCAAAACCCGCCAAAACGGTGCCGTCCGGATATATGGTCAAGCGGCGTCGTTTAGGTTAGTATGAATCGACGGTCTAGATCAAGTCTCCGGATCTAATCATGGCCGTAGGTTCAAGTAATCTGATCAGACGGCTCTGATCGGGTCTCCCTTCAATCTGAACCGTAGGTTTTAGTAATCAGATCCAATGGGCACAGATTAGCCACGCGTTTCATTAGGGACCGTAGGATTAAAACCGATTAAAACCAAAAAATAAAAAGTATCAAACGGCGTCGCTTTGGTCTTCGGTTTCGCGGATCCGGGTCTGGGCCGGGTTCCGACCCGAGTGGGTCGGGTCAACCCGGTCCGAATCACATTTTTTTAATAAAAAATTCGAAAATAATTTTAAAAATGAAAAAAAATCAGAAAAATCTTAGAAAATCCAAAAAAATGCTAGAAAATTCCAGAAAATCCAAAAAAAATGTGGAAAAATTGTGGAAAAATCCTAGACACTCTATAAATCCCCAAAAATCGAGGATTGACCACAGACAACTGGTCAACCCTATTTTTGGGGTTTCTTATCCAATTTTCCGAGACTTGACGACATTACCCTTTAGGGGTAAGTCACATCTGCTGTGCATGCTAAAAAAAAGGCCGATAATTCCAAGGTGAGAATTAGGGTCGTTTAGACGACCAATTCTTAGGTTTGGGTTTTCAAGTCCCGCCTCTTTTCTCAAAATGACGATTTTGCCCTTTAATGGGAAAATCGTCTTTCTCGTCTCAATCGAGTTCTGAAAATTGCTTAAAGTTAGGGTTTGGGTCAGGTGGACGACCAACCCTAATATTTGAGATTTTCAGTTCTCGTCTTTGTCCAAATGACGACTTTACCCCTCCAAAGGTAAAATCACTTTTAAATTCCAGAAAAATCCTGGAAATTCCAGAAAAATAGGAAATGGATTGGATTGATGGCCAATCCTATTTCTCTTGTCTTTTGACTTCCCAATTCATCTGAAAATGACAAATTTGCCCTTTTGAGGTGAATTTTCCCGAATTATTCAAAATTACGATTCTGCCCCTCATGGGCGAATCATGTCCAAATCACTCCTAAGCCTTGATTGATATTTCTCTAGGCTAATAGGGCCTTATTAGGGATGTCATGCTGATTTCATGTGTTTTATCCGCATGTATTGGATCCTTGATTTGCGCGTTTATTTCTATTGATTGTGAGTGATAGGGTAGCCATTCCCTTCTGCATGAACTCCTAGATTTAGGATCTGTACCCCACTCATCTGTATGAAATCCTAGGATCAGATAAACCATTCAGTTTAGGTACCGAAAGGGCGTCAACTCTGACAGTTGACGTAACTAAATCCCCGAACCCACTTCTCTGGTTTCCGCAGAATCGAATAGACCACTCCCAACTATTCGATAGGGTTTCCGATCGTACCCTCCGCAAAACGATTGGTGGCGACTCCTTGACATGTACACTCATCACATGTCACTAGACCACACTGAAGGTCGACCACGTACATCCAGCAGTTGCGATTTGGGAAATGGACCTTGGGAGAGGCCCGCGTCCGATCCAGCCAGCGATCGGGCGGCCCATTAGCCCGCTCCCGCCTCCGAGCTCGGGAGGGTCGCGACACAAGTGGGAAAGGAAGCCACTGGGACAACCCTAGTGATTATCACTCATTATTTAAGGTGTAGGAAACAAGCTGATGGATTAAGCAAGCATGGATGGTTATTTTTATGAGGCAAAACGTACACTTAGCATAGGCCCATCCAAATCTTACCGATTGTAACCTAGTTTCTCCATTTAATTATTCAATTCAATTTATGTTGAAGACAACGTTAATTTATTATGTGTCCATTAGAAATCCAAATAAGGCTAGGGAGTTCAACATTAATTTTTTTCCCTCTTTTGTTGTGTTCATCGCAGGATGCGAGGCCATTTTTGGTCAAGGTGCATGAGTCTTTACTTGGAGCTACTGAGCTAAGGTATTTCATGTTGAAGATGAGGGGGAACTTGCCATCACGGTAGACCGAAAATCGGTCCCGCCTGGTGTTTCGCCATCGTTTATTGAACTCGGGAGGCTCTGGCAAGCTCCTTTGTATGAGATGACACTTAACTTCTTCCAAAAAAATCTGACCGGAGATGGAGGTCTGTTTCGTATTTCTAAATCCCTGATTGCTGGTGTGGGTAATTATGGAAGAATGATATGTTGTGGGAAATGCTAGCTATGCTTGGGGAAGAGAAGTTTAAGATATTAGTGTTATAGGTTACATCAGTGAAGATGAAGCTTTTTGCTCAGGTTATGGTTGAGATTTGTTGGAATATATAAATATTAAACCACGCTTTCTTCTATCAGCTTAAGCTTTTAGAGCAGTTGGCTGTGGTCCCACAAAATCTTTCATGGTATCAGAGCATGAGGTCCCGAGTTCAAATATTTCCAGACCCCTATTTGCCTCCCTAATGAATTTGTCCACGCTTAGTACTAGGCAAAAGACCAGACTAAGCGTGAGGGGGAGTGTTGGAATATATAAATATTAAATCACACCTTCTTCTATCAACTTAAGCTTTTAGAACAGTTGGCTGTGGTCTCACAAAATCTTTCAAGATTCATGAGCCAGTTGGTGCCAATTCATATGTATTGAATTGAATTTAGTGAACAGTACTCCATGAGACAGTTGCGCCTTAAATAATTTTTCTATGTTGCCTGATTTTTGTTGACTGTTATATGTTTTTGTGGTCATTAAAAGAGATCCCAACATTGTGTCATGCTAATGACTTAAAGAGACCGCTGCTAATCCATATCTCTGTCGTAACTTTGCATTACTGATATGTTTTTCAGTGGCACGTGTTGATTCTTATTTGGAATCATAGAGTATTCTTTATGTCAGTTATTACCTCCCCATTTGTTCTTGATTTAATAATCCTTTTCGTACATCTGGAAAAGGCAAAAGCCCTTGGTCAATCCATTCCTATTTTGGAGATTTGCTTCGTTTGTTTCTTTGCTTCATAGTTAAACATGAACTACTGTTAGCAAACGGAGATGACCATAAGAAGTGTGGTGTTTTCTCAGGTTCCTTGATCATTCACAGCAAAAAGCAAAAGGTGCTTCCTATATTCGGCAACTTAGTTCATAACGAAACAAAGGATGATTTGGAGGCTGGGGTCCTTGGTAGTCAACATGTCATTCCTAGAGAAAGTTGCTTCCACATGGTATGTTGCCTCTCCAATTATTTCTTATCCGCTTTGGGAAGTGCAATAATGTTTCCTCGAGCACTTCATAATGAAAATATGGAACTTAGTATTCCTGACAACCTAATCCTTCCTTCTTTTTTTGGCATGTTATAATTGAAGTCCGACCTGTAGCAGATTCGCAAAATGATTCCAAGTAATGGCATGCTTGCTTGTGCTGTTTGTTGTTGTGCGCTGAGCACGTTAAAATATGCATAGAGATGCAATTGTTAAAATTATCAAGCACAAAGATGCAATATAATGGGAACATCGAAACTTACATGTTGAGCCTATTAGAAAGGCAAAAGAACACTAGAAGTGTCAATATTTGTGTACGACGCTCACTTTAGTGTCAATATTTTTTTTCGGATCACTTAAGTGCCATTTTTTTAAAAAAAATGTTATTTCAGTGCCAAGTTCGACGTGGCTTACCGAAAATCACACGTGGCTTGCCGGAGATCCTAATCAGCAATAAAAAAAATCCAAAAAATAATAAAAAAATTCACATAATAAGTCAAAAATTGAAAAAATTTAGAACAATAAAAAAGAAGCAAAAAATAAATAAAAAAAAAAAGAAAAGAGAAGCTGCCCCACCACGAGAGGTGGGGGGATGGTCGTGGGAGAAAATATTGGGTGGGGCCGGACCATGCGCCCCACAGTCACTCTCTCTCCTCTCCCTCTGACATGTGTCAGAGGAGAGAGAGTGACTATGGGGCGCATTGGGGCCGCCCCACCCAATATCTTCTCTGGTCGTGGGTAGGGGGCGCCGAGCCCCAGCGACTTCGCAGAGGCCTCGAAGACCTAAGGTGAGACCGACCTTGCCCAGATCTGGGCGAGGTCGAGCCTCGCCGTGGCAGGGCTTGGCTGTTCTTGCCCAGCAACCGCCATTAGTTTTTGGGTCACTCAAGTTCGGCAACACCGGTGCTGGGCTTGACGATGAGGTAGTGGTGATGTGCGGAGGAGCTGCTGCGGCAGTGGTGGGTGGTGTCGGCACCTGGGGTTCTTCTGTGTACATCATCGCTCATTCCTCTGGTGCTCTTTGTGAAGCAACTCAAACCGCTCCAAGGATCCGGGCATCAAATTAACGTCCGGTGAGCAAAAGCCCCAAACCCTGATTTCCGCTGATGAAGATCCTCTTCTCCTTTTTTGCAACCAATTTGCATGCAAGCCTTCCAATTTGATAGCATTCACTCTCCACAACTCCACTTTCACTAGATCTGGGAGGCCTGTTGAAGCTGTTTGAAGCCGCCTGCATCAATAAATCACCTCCGCGTCCATGATTAGACAAAGCAACACACCCATACCACATCTGATCTTCTTTACCCACAGAGTAGTCGTATTTCTCCGTTGAATTACGAGTGAGCCAGTAGCTGGGGTTGTGATAAAAAGGGTGCAAGTACGAGTAGGACATCGACGAAGGGTGAAATTGTTGGAGTAGTAAGTGGTGTTCGTGATGGCTGACGCTGACCGAGGCCTTGCGACCCCACGGCGAGGCTCGATCTAAGCGAGGTTGGCCTCACCGTGGGGCCGCGAGGCCTAGGCCAGCCACGGCCGGGCTCGCCGACCCCCGGCAAGGGCTCACGGGGGTCACCGGGGATCGACGACCCCGCGATTACTCCCCCATCCATCGCCGGCCACTGTCGGCGATGGTGAGCGGCGACGGCAGCAAGGGGTCACAGCCCTTGCCGTTGCAGATATATTTTTTTAAAAAAATTTAAGTTATTTTTGGTTATTTTTAATTTTTTCTAAAAAAATTAACTTAATTGTTAGTTTAAAAATCCACGTGGCTTTTATGTGGACTGAATTTCAAAAGAAAAATTGTCAGTGGACGCCATATGGATAAAGAAATTAATAAAAAATGTCACGTGTATTTTTTGGCTGGATTTGACACTTAATTAATCATTTTTGGCCGGAATTGACACTAAAGTGATCGCCAAACACGATTATTGGCACTTAAGTGAGCCGGCGAAAAAAATTGACACTAAAGTGAGCGCCGTACACAAATATTGACACTCCAGGTGTTTTTCTGCCCTATTAGAAATAAACTATGCTTGTTTTATTTTGTATTTCGATCTAACAGTGGCTGAATGTCTGCTAATTCGATGTAGTTGAGTGTGATGCTCGTTTCCATCTTGTAGTGATAGATCTAGTAATCTATCATGGGAGGATGGAAGTGCGCAGCAAAAATTGAGGTGCTAATCACACTTTATGCGACTTGAAGCTTTCTGGGTTGGGACTTTGCTATATGCTGTTGATATTTGATGTTAAAAAATAAATAATCAGGAAATTAATTTGTATTTCTAACTTCAACAGCCTAATGGCACTGTAATTGCCTAAATGCATAATGAACTTATCTTGGTGCAGGTGGTTGTGTTTTTTGTTTTTTGGTGGAAGTATGATTTTTAGTTTAGTCCATGTAGATTTTTGTTAGTTGCGTGGCTAATTGCTCTCTCTTGCATACAGATATCCAACTTTGCCTAATTGCAGCTTATCGTGCATAGGTTGGATTACTTCTCTCGAGTTATCTATGTACTTTGTTCTCTTGGTGCTTTCTAGGATATGGATCCTAGAGATCTGGCAAGATTAGGTAATATCCAAGATAAAAGAGTATTGATTAGTGTGCCTGGGGATTACTCAAGGAAGCCCCCACTTGAAGGTACCCCTTGCATATCTGCGTTTAATTGGCTATTCTGATCCATTTAGAAATAAATCTTGTGGTGATTAATTTTCTTATTTAAGTACAACATATCCGTTTCTATTTTAATTTAGGTTAGATCATTGCCTATCATGCAGCTGATGTAATCATACCATTACTTTTTGCATCTTCTGTGCCAGAGCTAGTTCTCGAGTACATTCCGGGGACCAAGCCAGCGCGATGTGTTGAATTATTTGCCGGAGACATGAGGGCTGGATGGTTTTCTAGGGGGATGAGCAACTCCACTTTCATGAGCTGAGATATTTTCAGAAGAGAGATGCAGATGATGTCTGATGTGGGCTTTATTTGCAACGTTTAGCGACCCTGGGGAAAAGATCATCTCTCTTGGTTGCTGTGAGTTCTCTCAACGAAGTATGGTGGCGCATGTAGTGGCATCTTGTAACCAACTTTCAAGGAGTTGGATGGACCAGAGAGATGATAAGAAGCTGAAGGAGTTAGCACGCTGGGGCTGTTTCCTTTCATCTTAATTAATTTGGAGATAAATGAATGCGGACTCAATCGATGGTGCGCCCAACATAAATGGAGTAACGGTCTGCTTTTAATCATAAACCTATGAACACACTTCGAGTCTGTTCGGATATTGATACTAGGATGGTGGATGGAATTTAGCAATCGTTTGTCCTTAGGTAGCAATCGCGAGCAAAGTATTAGCAAGTTACAAACGAATAACTGAGGAGGTTTTCCCACGTGCAATGGACTATTCGGTGGAGGGTATGAGCATCAATGTCAACGGTTAAGTCCCCCAAGACGCGGTCGGGTAGATTTGAACCTGAGACCACATTAGTTTAACCGTCTAAGGTCAAATGATCTCAACAACTCAGCCAGCGCTTCATTGGCTAGAACACATGTCTTTGTTAATCATATGAACTTATTAAAGTACTGTGAAATCAATAAAATATTAAAAATGTTCACGTAAGGGCACGGAAAGGGGGAAATAAAAATACAGGAAAAAGAGAAGGAACAAAATGAAAATGAAAAAAAAATGAAATTTAATGAAAAAACGATACGACGACAGTATCATGGTAGAATACTAGGTATGAGATCAGAGGTGGGTCACGCCGGGAAAAAGCGTAGAAAAGTAGAAGGTAACACAAGTGATGAACTAAGTGATAGAATATTCGCCACCCGTAGGAATCCATCTAAAGGATAAGAGTAGAAACAAGAAATCCTTCTTGTTAACAAGCCAAAGGCTCAAATGTTTCATTTGGTGTTCGTTTTTCTTGATTATTGGACATTTTATTGTTCCATTAGATCGCTTGGGAACCAGACTAGATCGATGGTGCGGTTTGGTTCGGTTCTCGGGATCGTCGGTCCAATCCTCCCATTTCGAAAATTGAGAACCGAGTGCACTGATTCAATTTTTTATTCTTGAGAGGAGTCAGATTGGAACGTAAACTACTCGCCCCCTAATTTTTTAGGATAATAGGCCCACACACTTGCTAATGCGTGCCAGCGAGAATCTGCTCTCATCACAAGGGCCTTGGCCTAATACAAAAAAAAAAAAAACTCTAACTTTAGCATTTGTGACAATTATATCCATTTTTTTTGTCTCATAAAAAATTTCAAACTTTTATATTTGTCCTATTTCTACCCCAAACTTTTACTTTTGTCTCCATTTTACCAGTCTAATATATAAAAAAAAAAAAAACTCAACTTTAACATATAACCCCATTAAATCCAAAACTTTTTTTTTGTCTCATAAAAAACTTCAAAACTTTTACTTTTATCTCAATTCTACCACCGTTAATTTTCTGTCCATAATCACCATTAGTTAATCCCATTTGGCTTGAGCTTTCTCACCGAACTTAACGATAAATCTTCGAAATTTAGAAATAGTAGGTTTCAGGGACAACGAGATTTTAGATCGTTAATCCAAATATCTCCATATCTAACAGTTTTTTAGGCTGTTGAGTGCAAAAAAGAACATGAAATGTGTTGTCTTGAGTGACTCTGTATCTCCCGACAATATGCGAGGAAGCAAATAACAGAAGAGAAGTTCAAGGAATTTTTCATGTCAGCTTTGCTAAGATGTAATTCATTAACAACATGGAAATAACACGTAGGTTTAACTAATGGTGATTACGGACGGCAGTAGAATTGCGACAAAAGTGTTTTTTATGAGACAATTTTTTTAAAATAATTGGGACATATGTTAAAGTTGAGGTTTTTTTTTTTTTTAATTAAACTGATAAAATTGGGACAAAGGCAAAAGTTTTGGGTAGAATTGAAATAAATATAAAAGTTTGAGGTTTTTTATGAGATAAAAAAAGTTTTGAGTATAATTATCGGTTAAAGTTGGAGGTTCTTTTAATATTGGGCCCAACGGCCTTTTGGTCTTGTCAGTGGGAAAATATAAAAATGAAGCTTTCTGGATCTGGCCCCCGTCCGCCGTCGGCAAACGTGGCCGCTCTCTGCCACGCTCAGGTCTCCGGCGCCCGTTTACTTGAAGGAAAACGCGAACCGAGACCGCGACTGCTTCAAAGTCGAAGATTCCGAGCGAGTCAAATCGCGTGTAGGACTCAACCAGTGTTGATTTAAGCGGCCGAGCGCTGACAGAAGATCTCGTGGTAGACTTAATCGCCAATCGTAGCCTCGTTTCGCTTCGTGAATCAGGTAATAGTAAACGCTCTAATCAGTTTTTCTTTGGGGAAGTTCGGTCAATCAGGTAATGTTAAACGCTCTAATCAGTTTTGCTTTGAGGAAGTTAGGATTGAGATGTTTTCTTCTCAGTTAGGTTGATTTTGGTGTTGATTCGAGATTATCCTGTGCATTGAGAACAACCTGAATCAACTTAGCATGAGATAGATATCAAATCGGAATTCATTAATGTGTTTCCTCATCTTTCAGCCAAATGCATATAACCTGTTTGGTAAAATGTTTCTGATAGATGATGTTTGAACCGGAATAGCATGTTCTCTGTAAGATCAAATCGGTTTCGTGTGAGTTTGTGTTACTGATTTCATGCATTCTGGAATGAATTTTGTATGAATCTGGTTTCGAGTTTGTGAGTTCATTACACTAGGCATCACTTTTCCCCCGGTGACCACACATAACACATTTCAAGGTCATTACATTCTGGAAGCTTGTGATATAAATCATCAGTTCCATGCACTCAATCTCCCTGTCGTTGGTTGTGTTCTTTTCATGCTCATAAAATCCGGTGAGGATGTGGACGTCGTGTGTTATTCTGCATTTCCGTTTCGTGCCGGTGAAGCCGATTCTCTCGTCTCTGGGGAGTCGCATTGTTTCAGCTTGTAGTTTAGCTGAGGAAGACGTCGGTGGCTGAGGAAAGCTTCTGCCGAAGAAGAAGATTGGCAAATAGAAACAAAGAAAAAGAAAAGAGGAAAAATGGAAATAATAGACTGGTTTATTAGGGCCTACATATCCGGAAAAATAATTTTGATTAAAATGACTTTTTTAATTTTGTTCCCTGGATGAGTTTTAGAGAATCAAAACGCGTTTGGTAACTGCATAAAATTTTTATTCCTAGAACGAAATTGTTTTTGGTAAATGCACATAATTTCTGTTCCCGGGAACAATTGTTCTTCCCAATTTTTGTCATATGTAGTTACTTTGCGAAATTTCATCATACATTTCGAATTAATCAAAATAAATATCCTATATAATATATTGCATATTGAAATTTGAAAATAAATATCAAGAATCATTATAAGTCATTTTCGCCATTTATTGTGAGGTTTCATCCAACTCTTTTGAGCGAGTAGATAACCAACATGAGCGACATGCTCGTTTCTACAAGGAAATGCACTGCACTATATTGCATTAGTGTGCGTTTTTGGTTCAAGGAAATCAAATCTTAGTCTTAATTCATCCAAAACTTAAGAATGAGAGCTTGCTAAGTATTCACGCTAGTTATTTTGTCTTTTCCACAATTTTCTAAAACTAGATTAAGTCTAAAGTACATAAACCAACGCAAATCACAATCAATGAAATCAAATGCACAATCAAGGAATCATGACATTGATGAGTCGCATCATAAAACCCTAACGAAGACCTAAGGCTGCGTTTGGTGGTCCAGATTTGTGCCCGGATAGGATAACAAATTATCCTATTTGATGTTTGGCGATGTCATCCGGACCGGATAAACCCAAATATACTCGGATAAAACACCGTATAAGAAATCCGGGAGAGGGGGTAGGATACACCCGGATTGGATAAAAAATAACAAACCCTCGACGACACGCCTCGCCCTTTCTTCCCTCGTCCATCTCCGCCGATACCCGGGACGGTGCCCTGACCTCCAACGATGACCTCGAGAGCATCTATGCCCGCGGCGGAGGGGCCGACGACAACTCCGATGACGATTCCGTCGAGGAGGAGGACGACTCCGACGATGATCAAGTACCAGCGCCCAACCTCTCAGACAATACGTCGAACAGAAAGCGCTTATACTCAATCACCGTTTTATCCCACTTCTCCCCAATCGCCGAAAAGAATCAGTAAAGCTTAGCACATTCACTCCCAAATGCTCGCACAAATAAGACCAATCGGAAAGAAAAGAAAAGACCCATGAATGAGAACGCACTGTCCTAGGAGAGCCGGTGAAGTGGGTTTTTTCTCTTCTTCTTCTGTAGTCTCTCTGTATTACCTTATCTCCAATTTCTTGTTTGTTGGTCCGTAATTTGTGGATTCTTTACGTTACCATTCCAAAGGACCTGCCTTTTCGAATGAACGTTCTCTAATTTTGGTTTTCTTTGCACTGTTAGATTGATTCGGCTTCTTTCTTGTTTCTTCTCCTCTTGCGCAGATTACATTCTGCTTTACTCGTAGAGGCTTTGATTTAATCTGACTCCGACGACACCAAACGCATCATGTATTAATCCGGAGGAGGACGACTTGACGACGACTCTGACGACGATCCCGATCCGACGACGACTCCTACGGCGGAGGGGCTAGCGACAACTCCTACGGCGGAGGGGCCGGCCTCTTAACAGTGTAAATATTCTATCTTATCTGGACATCTACCAAACATATGATGGGATTTTACAAAATTCAAAAGACAATCCGAAGGATTTCTAATCCAACCTTATCCTATCCTATCCGGGCCCAAATTCGGACCACCAAACGCAGCATAAGGGCTTGTATGACTTTTTATTCCCTCCAAGAGAAATAGCGGGTCTGGGAGGAAACAAACAAAATTAGTCTATTACTTCGAGTGTTCTTCTATTCTTGTTGGTAGTAGCTGTGTATTTTTAATAATATTTCTGTGAGTGCTACTGTTTGTAATGATGATAAAAACAAGTGTACAAGAGTGATAGCCGAACTTGTGTCCTCATAGCGTGATCTATCATATGATAGAAACAGTATATGATGATTATAACTTATATTGAAGATTATTAGTGGATTCTAGCCTAATTGAGGATATTAGTTGTGGACAATGGATGTAGGCTTGGTTATTAATTGAACCACTAGATACCTGCTTGCGATATCGTTTATTTGTTCACTGTTAGTGTTATCCGTTTAGTATTATGTTTCATAATAGATATGCATATGATATTGTCAATCTATTTTTGCTAGTGTCGAAGTCTAACCTGTTATCTCCGCAAAAGTTGTTTATAATTCTCAATCAACCTGTTCACCCCTCTCAAAGTTGTATCGTGTTCGCAAAATTCTCAACGCAAGTGTACGTGTCGAACAAGTAATATAATGATGAGAAAAGATATCGTCCCACAGAGACTGATAATTAATAAACTAATTAAATACTAAAAATGGACTAATTTTAAAATTTATCTAACAAATAAAAATAGAATTGAGAATAAAATAAAATTTATAATCTTAAAGATTAAAGTTCAGAATTAGATGCGATAAAATCAATCAAATAAATATGTTAGAGCATCCGATTTCACCATAACCACTAGACATGAATTTTAGATCTTTAGGCATACAAGAACGACATCAAACATGTGATAGCGGAATTTTCTCTGCTATTTACTATCCTATCTCTAGGCATAATAAACCTACTCAGTTTATCAATCCACTATATCTCTATGTGAATTTAAATAAACTTAAGTGCATTAAAATTTGTGAATATTCCCGATTTACAATGAGTCTTTTGGGTCATCTTATCATCGAAAGCTACACAAATAACATGGTATATTTCTATCCACGTTGTAATTCATGGTTATATATTATAAAGAGCAATTGCATATTATCACTTCTCAGTCTCAAACATGCACATCAGATCATTCAAGTGGTGGCCAGTCACTTAAAAGCATAAAGCATAATAATATATAGCTCACATGAACGAAATCACTTGCAAAACATGAACATCATGAAATTCATATCATCATGATCAGGCTACATCGTAGCCCTAACGAAAGAAAATTAGAACATTATAGAAGAAGAAGAAGCAAAAATATAAATTAAATCAAACATCTTGAATCAAAGAACAAGAATTCTGTCACCACTTTGTCTTCTCTTCAAAATACTTCAAAAGCCCCAACAACGACGATGGAAGAAAAAGTAAAAAGTGATAAAAACTCAGACGTCCCTCCAAGACTAATCCCCATCTAGAATAACATTATAGATTCATAAAAACAAATAAATCCTAAAGATTACATCAAGATATTCTAAAAAGAATTGAATCTCTAAGGATAACATTGAGATATTCTAAAAACAAGGTAATCTTCTAAAAATTCTGCTCCTGATATCTTGATTCTATTCTATTTTCCTTATCTTCTCCATATATCATTATTCTGCACAAATAAGGAAAATTTGAATAAATAGAATGAAATCCAAATATTTTTTCCCATACGTCACATTATCTGTTGCTCAAAATATATAAAATAACTCTATTTTTATA
The DNA here is from genome assembly GCA_021437785.1 of Rhodomyrtus psidioides. Lineage (NCBI taxonomy): Eukaryota > Viridiplantae > Streptophyta > Magnoliopsida > Myrtales > Myrtaceae > Rhodomyrtus > Rhodomyrtus psidioides. The sequence continues at coordinate 727,179 of JAILYB010000162.1, read as the reverse complement.
TAGTTATCAAACCCCCAAACTTGACATTTTGCTAGTCCTCGAGCAAAAGCAACAGATAACACATATCAAATTATTCCATAGCATTCTTCCATAATTGTTCGTATTTACAATTCAAAGAAAAACAAAAATTTCATCCAAACATTGAAAATAAGTTAAGACTAATTCTAATTATGCGATCCAATTGTGTGTGTGAATCCCCATCTTTTTCAAATTATATGCAATCCAGATAAATTCACATTAGTAAGCAACTTCTCAAAAACTCTCAATAATATGACCAAATCTCATAAGTTTGCTTTTCATTCCTCTCTCCACTAATGTAAGCTAATCATCCAACCAAAAATCAATAGGACTTTCTCAGGTTGTAATGTGAGGCTGGGCTAACGGTGAGATAAAGGTAAATTTAAGCTCAAATCGCCCATTAACACATTGATTTCTAGGATATAATTAGAGCTCATGCCACTATCCTCAATTTCACTCCTTGAACATAATCATTCTGCCACCACTTATCATCATCAATTCATTCTTTTTTTTTTCTTCTCTTTTTTTTTTTCAATTGCTTTATGGTGGAGTTCCTCCCTAAGTCCCTCCAGATATAACATGAACATTCCCAACCCATTGAGTATCCAAAAGGCTCACTCAATTGAAAGTTGGATAGGGAACCATAAAAGCAATTTTTTTTAACAATATACCCCAAACAACAATAGCAATTTTTTTTTTCATGCTTCACCCTTCTTCCCAACTTGCAATTATGCTCAAATAATTTTTTTTATCCTAAAAATCAACTTGTTCATGGGCGTGGGATAATGATATAATTTTGTAAAAGCTAGGCTAAAATCATGTAGGTGCCAATGAAAAAAATTGGATAAGAGTTACGGCTCAACAAGATGACTAGAGATAAACAAATATGGTTGGTTTAAAAGGCTCAATCGATAAAAAAAAAATTGCCTAAATCATTTTCTTAATTAGATGCAGCTTAGGATTTTGCCTCAAGAGGAAATCAAACAAATTCTAAGATTTGGGGGAGATATAAGAAAATCACACACTTCACACGAATCTTCTCTGGATGCGCACATTACTCAAAAAAATTAGGGACTTTTCGTGCTCATTAAGTGGATCAACATAATCAGAATCAAAATTAACTTACATAGTTGGAACAAAATTTAAATTTTCCTAAGAATTGCAAAAATTCACAATAAGGAATGCAACCATGAAAGAAAGCATGAATCATGACACAAAAAAAAAATGATTTTGTGTCCCCCAAACTTGAATAAACATTGTCCTCAATGTGAAAGACAAGATAAAAATATGAACAAAAAAACTCCCCTTGTTTTAAGATGTGTCCACTGATGGCCTTGATAAAGAGAACTCCAAATTGTTGATCCTTTGAGAAAGAAAATTAACCTGCATAAAATAGAGAGAAATTAATCTTTTTTTTTTTGCAAAAAAAAAATATAATTAAAACATTAACAAAGAAACATAATGAAAATGCTTGTGTTGCCTCCCAAGAAGCGCTTGCTTTATAGTTTTCAGCCAAACTCTTCGATATCGCTATTCTGGAGGATGAAGTTCAATGGTGGTCTTTTGCTTGTTGTATCCACTTTCAAAGTAGGGCTTCAAATGTTGACAGTTCACCTTAAATGTGCCCTTGGTATCATCTGCAACTTCAACTGTTCCATATGGAAATACTTGTGTGATTGTGAAAGGACCAGATCATTGGGACCGTAACTTTCCAGGAAAAAGTTTAAGACGAGAGTTATAAAGTAAAACTTTTTGCCCAATTTTGAACTCTCTTCTAAATATTTGCTAGTCATGTCATCTTTTTGTACGCTCCTTATACATCTGAGCATTTTCATAAGCCTCATTACGAAATTCCTCTAATTCATTCAATTGCAACATTCTTCCTTCGCCTGTAGACTGTATGTCAAAATTTAAAAATTTCAAAGCCCAATATGCCCTATGCTTCAATTCCACTGGTAAATGACAAGCTTTTCCAAATACTAGCCTAAAAGGAGACATCCCAATTGGGGTTTTAAAAGCTGTCCTATAGGCCCAAAGCGCATCATCAAGTTTCATTGACCAATCTTTCCTAGAAGCATTCACTGTTTTTTCTAAAATTCTCTTGATTTCTCTATTTGACACCTCTACCTGACCACTATTATGAGGATTATAAGGTGTTGCAACCTTATGGGTAACTTCGTACTTACTTAAAAGTGCTTCAAACTGTTTGTTGCAAAAATGTGTTCCCCTATCACTTATGATTGCTCTAGGTGTGCCAAATCGAGTAAAAATATTTTTCTTCAAGAATTTAACCACAACCTTAGCATCATTTGTTGGCAATGCTACAGCTTCTACCCACTTAGATACATACTCCACAGCAACTAAAATGTATAAATTCCCATGAGAAGGTGTAAAATGTCTCATAAAATCAATACCCAAAACATCAAATAATTCACAAACAGTAATATTGTTTAAAGGCATCTCTTTTTTCCTAGAAATATTTCCTATTCTCTGACACCGATCACATGAAGCAATATAAGAGTATGCATCTTTAAAAAGTGTAGGCCAATAAAATCCAGACTGTAAAATCTTAGCTGCAGTTTTGGTGGCACCAAAATGACCACCTATATCTCCGTCATGACAATGATGTAAAATGTTTGCCCTCTCTTCGTCTGGAACACATCTCCTTATGATTTGGTCAGCACAAATTTTAAACAAGAAAGGCTCTTCCCAAAAATATTTTTTAACATCAGAAAAGAATTTTTTCTTCTGTTGATATGACAATTCAGGAGGAAGAACATTACTTACCAAATAATTCACAAAGTCAGCGTACCACAGAATGCTTGTAGATTTGATAGAAAAAATTTTCTCATCAGGGAATTCTTCTAGAATGGGGCTTACCTCTTCCTTTGAATTCGGGATTCTAGATAAGTGATCTGCAACTAGATTTTCAGTCCCTTTCTTATCTTTAATTTTCAAATCAAATTCTTGCGGCAATAAAATTCATCTAATCAACCAGGGTTTTGATTCTTTCTTTTCCAGCAGTTGCTTAAGAGCAGAGTGGTCAGAATAAACTATAACTTTTGAGCCAATTAAATAAGAACGAAATTTATCAAAAGCAAAAATTACAGCCAATAGTTCCTTTTCTGTTGTTGAATAATTCAATTGTGCACCTGATAAGGTTCGACTAGCATAGTAAATTGTTTGAAAAACTCCATTCTTCCTTTGTCCCAAGACAGCTCCCACTGCAAAATCGATGGCATCACACATCAGCTCAAAAGGTAAATTCCATTCTGGTGTTGTCATGATTGTTGCTGACACTAACTTTTCCTTTAAAGTTTTAAAAGCCTAAGTCTTCACTACTTCTTGCATTTTCGGGTTTAAACGCCTCTGAGGTTGGATAGTGGGTTTGTATTGTTCATCCATCAAAATTTTGTGCATGCAAAGTGAAGAGCTAATTCCCTTGATGTCAGCTATTTTTCATCCAATTGCATCCTTATGCTCTCTTAGCACTCTGGGCAGTTTCTCCTCCATCAAATCTGTCAAAGAAAAAGATATAATTACTCGTAAAGAAGAAGCTCCATCTAAATAAGCATATTTTAAATGAGAAGGTAAGGGCTTGAGTTCAAGAATTGTAGGCTCTTCAATTGATGATTTAGGCTTTGTTGAGTGTTGTCCTAACTCCTCAAATTTTGTTGCCTTTTGCCTTGAATATGATGAATTTGCTTCCATAAAATTTGCATACTCATTTATTTCCTCATTCTCAATTTCTTTGTCCCTTGGTTGAACCAAACATGCTTCAAGTGGATCTTTAAAAATATTTTTCTGAAAAATTTTATTCACCAATTTGTCAATTGTCTCAACTCTAAAACAAAAATTATCATCAGAGGGATATTTCATGGCTTTAAAAACATTAAATGTGACAACATCATCTTGAACTCTAAGAATCAACTTCCCTTGTTGTACATCAATAAGAGCTCTTCATGTTGCTAGAAAAGGTCGACCTAAGATAAGTGGCACCTCAAAATCTTCTTCCATGTCAAGAACTATGAAATCTGCAGGAAAAATAAACTTGTCAACCTTTACTAATACATCTTCTACAATACCTCTCGGATGTTTAATCGATTGATCCGCCAATTGAAGTGACACTGTGGTTGCTTTTACTTCACCCAATCCTAATTTCCTGAAAATCGCAAGAGGCATCAAATTAATGCTTGCACCTAAATCACACAATGCCTTTTCAAAGTAAGAATCCCCAATAGTGCAAGGAATTGTAAAACTCCCTGGATCTTTTAAATTCGGAGGTAATTTATTTTGCAAGATGGCTGAGCATTCTTCGTTCAACTTCACAGTTTCATAATCCTCTAATTTTCTTTTGTTTGCCAAAATCTCCTTTAAAAATTTTGCATAGCTAGGCATTTGCGCTAAAGCATCTGCAAAAGGAATGTTAATGTGAAATTTTTTAAATACATCAAGAAATTTAGAGAATTGCTTATCTATTTTGTGCTGCTGAAGTCGCTGAGGGAATGGAACTGGTGGCACATATGGCTTTGGATTATCTGGAAAAAATCTACTCTTGTTTGCCTCCTTTGATTGCTGATTGACTTCCTCTTCTTTGTCTCTAGAAGTCTCAACATCTTCTTGTCCAACTTGTTTGCCACTTCTCAAGGTTATAGCTTTTGCATCTTCAATTGGATTTTTCTCTGTATTACTAGGCAAAGAACCATGTTGTCTTCCTGATATCATGTTTGCTAATTGACCCACTTGCATCTCCAGATTTCTGATTGAAGCCTCTTGATTCTGAAATCTCACATCTGTGCTTTTGATGAAGTCCTGAGTGGTGCTAGCAAGTTTGGTGACTATATCTTCTAGATTAGACTTTGTCTCTTCTGATTGTTTAAATCCCGGTGGTGGTTTCGTCGCATTTTGATTACTCCACGAAAAATTTGGATGATTTCGCCACCCCGAATTGTATGTGTTGGAATAAGGATTATTTTGCAATCTGTTAAAATTCTCAACAAAGTTAGCATTTTCACTAGATTGTATAAAATTGTTACTTATTGGACACTTTACGCTAACATGCCCTCCACCACAAAAATCACATGCCATATTCTGAATTGGCATGACTGAAACACTCATGTTGTGTATCTTTTTGTTGAGTACTTCAAGTTGTGTGGCAATTGCAGTGACAGTATCCACTTCATGATGTCCGCTAGATTTTCGCACAGGTAGCCTTTCAGTATGCCACTAATAACTATTGGATGCCATTTCCTCTAACAGGTTGTATGCTTCTTCTGGTGTTTTATTATTCAAAGTTCCCCCTGCAGCTGCATCAATCATAGAACGAATATTTGCACTAGACCCATTATAAAAAGTTTGTACCTGCATCCATACGGGGAGTCCATGATGTGGACATCTCCTAAGAAACTCCTTGAATCTTTCCCATGATTCATACAATGATTCATTATCCATATGCATAAAATTAGTAATATCGTTTCGCATTTTTGCAGATTTTGCAGGTGGAAAGAACTTACCAAGAAATTTTTGGGCCATGTCATTCCATGTAGTGATTGATCCTGCAGGAAGAGAAGAGAGCCAACTCTTAGCCTTGTCTCTGAGAGAAAACGGAAATAATCTCAATCTAATAGCATCATCTGTAACTCCATTATATTTAATTGTATCCCAGATTTCAAGAAAAGCATCGATGTGAGCATTTGGATCATTGCTTGATAGCCCACTAAATTGGACGGATTGTTGAAGCATTTGAATGAGTGATGGCTTGATCTCAAAGTTTTTCGCTTGGATTGCTGGCCTCTTGATGCTTGATGTAGTGCCTTGAACTATTGGCGCAGCATAATCTTTCAAGAGCCTACGCTGATTTTCAACATCTCTCATCTTTTCAGTGTGATTTCTCTGTTCTCTTAGTCGCCTTTTGAATGTACGTTCGATTTCTGGATCAAAATCAACAAGTTTCCCTTGTTGGCTACGTGTCATACACTGATGTGCGTCTGCAAAAAAAAATAAAAATAAAAACTAGATTAAACTTAGAATTATCCTGTATCAATATTAACTAGTATTAAACAATCAATCCCCGGCAACGGCGCCAAAAACTTGTTCGCAAAATTCTCAACGCAAGTGTACGTGTCGAACAAGTAATATAATGATAAGAAAAGATATCGTCCCACAGAGACTGATAATTAATAAACTAATTAAATACTAAAAATGGACTATTTCTAAAATTTATCTAACAAATAAAAATAGAATTGAGAATAAAATAAAATTGACAATCTTAAAGATTAAAGTTCAGAATTAGATGCGATAAAATCAATCAAATAAATATGTTAGAGCATCCGATTTCACCATAACCACTAGACATGAATTTCAGATCTTTACGCATACAAGAACGACATCAAACATGTGATAGCGAAATTTTCTCTGCTATTTACTATCCTATCTCTAGGCATAATAAATCTACTCAGTTTATCAATCCACTATATCTTTATGTGAATTTAAATAAACATAAGTGCATTAAAATCTGTGAATATTCCCGGTTTACAATGAGTCTTTTGGGTCATCTTATCACCGAAAGCTACACAAATAACATGGTATATTTCTATCCATGTTGTAATTCATGGTTATATATTATAAAGAGCAATTGCATATTATCACTTCTCAGTCTCAAACATGCACATCGGATCATTCAAGTGGTGGCCAGTTACTTAAAAGCATAAAGCATAATAATATATAACTCACATGAACGAAATCACTTGCAAAACATGAACATCATGAAATTCATATCATCATGATCAGGCTACATCGTAGCCCTAACGAAAGAAAATTAGAACATTATAGAAGAAGAAGAAGCAAAAATATAAATTAAATCAAACATCTCGAATCAAAGAACAAGAATTATGTCACCACTTTGTCTTCTCTTCAAAATACTTCAAAAGCCCCAAGAACGATGATGGAAGAAAAAGTAAAAAGTGATAAAAACCCAGACGTCCCTTCAAGACTAATCCCCATCTAGAATAACATTATAGATTCATAAAAACAAATAAAATCCTAAAGATTACATCAAGATATTCTAAAAAGAATTGAATCTCTAAGGATAACATTGAGATATTCTAAAAACAATGTAATCTTCTAAAAATTTTGCTCCTGACATCTTGATTCTCTTCTATTTTCCTTATCGTCTCCATATATCATTATTCTGCACAAATAAGGAAAATTTGAATAAATAGAATGAAATCCAAATATTTTCTCCCATATGTCACATTATATGTTGCTCAAAATATATAAAATAACTCTATTTTTATAGAGTTATCATATCGTTAGCCCTAATAGTGGCTTGACATTTTATTCCTTAGATAGATAGTCTACGGAACATTAAGGTCTTGAAATATCTATGTACATGACGGACACTTCACAGGGATATAATTAGTTACTTGTATAAGCAATCTGTGAGTTTATCCAACTTTCTCGCTAGTAGTCTACTAACCTATCGCCTTCCATCGCTCATTCCAAGTACATGTGTGTCTTTGACCCCCAAAAAAAAAAAAAAAGGTGCATGTGTATCTAGGACTTCATAGAATCATTCATCTACTAGTACCTCCAAGTCATCGTGAATTTTCTAGTTCCACCCAACTTGTTCACTATTTAGCAGGCAATAGATGTGACTCAAATTGATTATTGCGTAGTGGGTATGACTTAATCATAAAAGTTGGTATAGTTGATTAGGCGTAAGGAGATTTTTAACTCAAGAACTAAAGCTTATTTGTTCAAACCTCACAAATTGAATTTAAACTGTTTTGAGTCAAGATCACTTGCCCACGCCATTCAGAATTCGCGAGGTTAAATGTAATCATGTTGCACCAAGGAGCTTCAGAATCTTCAATTCTCGAATCAAGATCACCTCCATTCCAACGATCTTGAACCATGATGCCGATAGCTTGCTTGAATTCCCTCGCTCTCGCTCGAGTAATTGGACCAAGTGGATAGAGCAACGAGTCCCTAGCACCTCCTCCTCGATATGGTTCGATGTCCACATCACCAACCCATTGAGTATCCAAAAGGCTCACTCAATTGAAAGTTGGATAGGGAACCATAAAAGTAATTTTTTTTTAACAATATACCCCAAACAACAATAGCAATTTTTTTTTCATGCTCCACCCTTCTTCCCAACTTGCAATTATGCTCAAATAATTTTTTTTATCCTAAAAATCAACTTGTTCATGGGCGTGGGATAATGATATAATTTTGTAAAAGCTAGGCTAAAATCATGTAGGTGCCAATGAAAAAAATTGGATAAGAGTTACGGCTCAACAAGATGATTAGAGATAAATAAATATGGTTGGCTTGAAAGGCTCAATCGATAAAAAAAAAATTGCCTAAATCATTTTCTTAATTAGATGTAGCTTAGGATTTCGCCTCAAGAGGAAATCAAACAAATTCTAAGATTTGGGGGAGATATAAGAAAATCACACACTTCACACGAATCTTCTCTGGATGCGCACATTACTCAAAAAAATTAGGGACTTTTCGTGCTCATTAAGTGGATCAACATAATCAGAATCAAAATGAACTTACATAGTTGGAACAAAATTTAAATTTTCCTAAGAATTGCAAAAATTCTCAATAAGGAATGCAACCGTGAAAGAAAGCATGAATCATGACACAAAAAAAAATGATTTTGTCTCCCCCAAACTTGAATAAACATTGTCCTCAATGTGAAAGACAAGATAGAAATATGAACAAGAAAACTCCCCTTGTTTTAAGATGTGTCCACTGATGGCCTTGATAAAGAGAACTCCAAATTGTTGATCCTTTGAGAAAGAAAATTAACCTGCATAAAATAGAGAGAAATTAATCTTTTTTTTTTACTTTTTGTATTTTTTTTTGCAAAAAAAAATATAATTAAAACATTAACAAAGAAACATAATGAAAATGCTTGGGTTGCCTCCCAAGAAGCGCTTACTTTATAGTTTTTAGCCAAACTCTTCGATATCGCTATTCTGGAGGATGAAGTTCAATGGTGGTCTTTTGTTTGTTGTATCCACTTTCAAAGTAGGGCTTCAAACGTTGACAGTTCACCTTAAATGTGCCCTTGGTATCATCTGCAACTTCAACTGTTCCGTATGGAAATACCTGTGTGATTGTGAAAGGACTAGACCATCGGGATCGTAACTTTCCTGGAAAAAGTTTAAGACGAGAGTTATAAAGTAAAACTTTTTGCCCAATTTTGAACTCTCTTCTAAATATTTGCTTGTCATGCCATCTTTTTGTACGTTCCTTGTACATCTGAGCATTTTCATAAGCCTCATTACGAAATTCCTCTAATTCATTCAATTGCAACAATCTTCCTTCGCCTGCAGACTGTATGTCAAAATTTAAAAATTTCAAAGCCCAATATGCTCTATGCTCCAATTCCACTGGTAAATGACAAGCTTTTCCAAATACTAGCCTAAAAGGAGACATCCCAATTGGGGTTTTGAAAGCTGTCCTATAGGCCCAAAGCGCATCATCAAGTTTCATTGACCAATCTTTCCTAGAAGCATTCACTATTTTTTCTAAAATTCTCTTGATTTCTCTATTTGACACATCTACCTGGCCACTAGTCTGAGGATGATAAGGTGTTGCAACCTTATGGGTAACTCCGTACTTACTTAAAAGTGCTTCAAACTGTTTGTTGCAAAAATGTGTTCCCCTATCACTTATGATTGCTCTAGGTGTGCCAAATCGAGTAAAAATATTTTTCTTCAAGAATTTAACCACAACCTTAGCATCATTTGTTGGCAATGCTACAGCTTCTACCCACTTAGATACATACTCCACAGCAACTAAAATGTATAAATTCCCATGAGAAGGTGTAAAAGGTCCCATAAAATCAATACACCAAATATCAAATAATTTACAAACAGTAATGTTGTTTAAAGGCATCTCATTTTTCCTAGAAATATTTCCTATTCTCTGACACCGATCACATGAAGCAATATAAGAGTATGCATCTTTAAAAAGTGTAGGCCAATAAAATCCAGACTGTAAAATCTTAGCTGCAGTTTTGGTGGCACCAAAATGACCACCTATCTCTCCGTCATGACAATGATGTAAAATATTTGCCCTCTCTTCGTCTGGAACACATCTCCTTATGATTTGGTCAGCACAAATTTTAAACAAGAAAGGCTCTTCCCAAAAATAATTTTAAACATCAGAAAAGAATTTTTTCTTCTGTTGATATGACAATTCAGGAGGAAGAACATTACTTACCAAATAATTCACAAAGTCAGCGTACCACGGAACGCTTGTAGATTTGATAGAAAAAATTTTCTCATCAGGGAATTCTTCTAGAATGGGGTTTACCTCTTCCTCTGAATTCGGGATTCTAGATAAGTGATCTGCAACTAGATTTTCAATCCCTTTCTTATCTTTAATTTTCAAATCAAATTCTTGCAGCAATAAAATCCATCTAATCAACCGGGGTTTTGATTCTTTCTTTTCCAGCAGATGCTTAAGAGCAGAGTGGTCAAAATAAACTATAACTTTTGAGCCAATTAAATAAGAACGAAATTTATCAAAAGCAAAAATTACCGCCAATAGTTCCTTTTCTGTTGTTGAATAATTTAATTGTGCACCTGATAAGGTTCGACTAGCATAGTAAATGGTTTGAAAAACTCCATTCTTCCTTTGTCCCAAGACAGCTCCCATTGCAAAATCGCTGGCATCACACATCAGCTCAAAAGGTAAATTCCATTCTGGTGTTGTCATGATTGTTGCTGACACTAACTTTTCCTTTAAAGTTTTAAAAGCCTCAGTCTTCACTACTTCTTGCATTTTCGGGTTTAAATGCCTCTGAGGTTGGATAGTGGGTTTGTATTGTTCCTCCATCAAAATTTTGTGCATGCAAAGTGAAGAGCTAATTCCCTTGATGTCAGCTATTTTTCATCCAATTGCATCCTTGTGCTCTCTTAGCACTCTGAGCAGTTTCTCCTCCATCAAATCTGTCAAAGAAGAAGATATAATTATTGGTAAAGAAGACGCTCCATCTAAATAAGCATATTTTAAATGAGAATGTAAGGGCTTGAGTTCAAGAATTGGAGGCTCTTCAATTGATGATTTAGGCTTTGTTGAGTGTTGTCCTAACTCCTCAAATTTTGTTGCCTTTTGCCTTGAATATGATGAATTTGCTTCTATAAAATTTGCATACTCCTTTATCTCCTCATTCTCAATTTCTTTGTCCCTTGGTTGAACCAAACATGCTTCAAGTGGATCTTTAAAAATATTTTCCTGAAAAATTTTATTCACCAACTTGTCAATTGTCTCAACTCTAAAACAAAAATTATCATCAGAGGGATATTTCATGGCTTTAAAAACATTAAATGTGACAACATCATCTTGAACTCTAAGAATCAACTTCCCTTGTTGTACATCAATAAGAGCTCTTCCTATTGCTAGAAAAGGTCGACCTAAGATAAGTGGTACCTCAAAATCTTCTTCCATGTCAAGAACTATGAAATCTGCAGGAAAAATAAACTTGTCAACCTTTACTAATACATCTTCTACAATACCTCTCGGATGTTTAATCGATCGATCCGCCAATTGAAGTGACACTGTGGTTGCTTTTACTTCACCCATTCCTAATTTCCTGAAAATCGCAAGAGGCATCAAATTAATGCTTGCACCTAAATCACACAATGCCTTTTCAAAGTAAGAATCCCCAATAGTGCAAGGAATTGTAAAACTCCCTGGATCTTTTAACTTCGGAGGTAATTTATTTTGCAAGATGGCTGAGCATTCTTCGTTCAACTTCACAGTTTCATAATCCTCTAATTTTCTTTTGTTTGCCAAAATCTCCTTAAAAAATTTTGCATAGCTAGGCATTTGCGCTAAAGCATCTGCAAAAGGAATGTTAATGTGCAATTTTTTAAATACATCAAGAAATTTAGAGAATTGCTTATCTATTTTGTGCTGCTGAAGTCGCTGAGGGAATGGAACTGGTGGCACATATGGCTTTGGATTATCTGGAAAAAATCTACTCTTGTTTGCCTCCTTTGATTGCTGATTGACTTCCTCTTCTTTGTCTCTAGAAGTCTCAACATCTTCTTGTCCCACTTGTTTGCCACTTCTTAAGGTTATAGCTTTTGCATCTTCAATTGGATTTTTCTCTGTATTACTAGGCAAAGAACCATGTTGTCTTCCTGATATCATGTTTGCTAATTGACCCACTTGCATCTCCAGATTTCTGATTGAAGCCTCTTGATTCTGAAATTGATTCTGAAATCTCACATCTGTGCTTTTGATGAAGTCCTGAGTGGTGCTAGCAAGTTTGATGACTATATCTTCTAGATTAGACTTTGTCTCTTCTGATTGTTTAAATCTCGGTGGTGATTTCGTCACATTTTGATTACTCCATGAAAAATTTGGATGATTTCGCCACCCCGAATTATATGTGTTGGAATAAGGATTATTTTGCAATCTGTTAAAATTCTCAACAAAGTTAGCATTTTCACTAGATTGTATAAAAGTGTTACTTATTGGACACTTTACGCTAACATGCCCTCCACCACAAAAATCACGTGCCATATTCTGAATTGGCATGACTGAAACACTCATGTTGTGTATCTTTTTGTTGAGTACTTCAAGTTGTGCGGCAATTGCAGTGACAGTATCCACTTCATGATGTCCGCTAGATTTTCGCACAGGTAGCCTTTCAGTATGCCACTAATAACTATTGGATGCCATTTCCTCTAACAGGTTGTATGCTTCTTCTGGTGTTTTATTATTCAAAGTTCCCCCTGCAGCTGCATCAATCATAGAACGAATATTTGCACTAGACCCATTATAAAAAGTTTGTACCTGCATCCATACGGGGAGTCCATGATGTGGACATCTCCTAAGAAACTCCTTGAATCTTTCCCATGATTCATACAATGATTCATTATCCATATGCATAAAATTAGTAATATCGTTACGCATTTTTGTAGATTTTGCAGGTGGAAAGAACTTACCAAGAAATTTTTGGGCCATGTCATTCCATGTAGTGATTGATCCTGCAGGAAGAGAAGAGAGCCAACTCTTAGCCTTGTCTCTGAGAGAAAACGGAAATAATCTCAATCTAATAGCATCATCTGTAACTCCATTATATTTAATTGTATCCCAGATTTCAAGAAAAGCATCGATGTGAGCATTTGGATCATTGCTTGATAGCCCACTAAATTGGACGAATTGTTGAAGCATTTGAATGAGTGATGGCTTGATCTCAAAGTTGTTCGCTTGGATTGCTGGCCTCTTGATGCTTGATGTAGTGCCTTGAACTATTGGCGCAGCATAATCTTTCAAGAGCCTACGTTGATTTTCAACATCTCTCATCTTTTCAGTGTGATTTCTCTGTTCTCTTAGTCGCCTTTTGAATGTACGTTCGATTTCTGGATCAAAATCAACAAGTTTCCCTTGTTGGCTACGTGTCATACACTGATGTGCGTCTGCAAAAAAAAATAAAAATAAAAACTAGATTAAACTTAGAATTATCCTGTATCAATATTAACTAGTATTAAACAATCAATCCCCGGCAACGGCGCCAAAAACTTGTTCGCAAAATTCTCAACGCAAGTGTACGTGTCGAACAAGTAATATAATGATGAGAAAAGATATCGTCCCACAGAGACTGATAATTAATAAACTAATTAAATACTAAAAAATGGACTAATTCTAAAATTTATCTAACAAATAAAAATAGAATTGAGAATAAAATAAAATTGACAATCTTAAAGATTAAAGTTCAGAATTAGATGCGATAAAATCAATCAAATAAATATGTTAGAGCATCCGATTTCACCATAACCACTAGACATGAATTTCAGATCTTTACGCATACAAGAACGACATCAAACATGTGATAGCGGAATTTTCTCTGCTATTTACTATCCTATCTCTATGCATAATAAACCTATTCAGTTTATCAATCCACTATATTTCTATGTGAATTTAAATAAACATAAGTGCATTAAAATCTGTGAATATTCCCGGTTTACAATGAGTCTTTTGGGTCATCTTATCACCGAAAGCTACACAAATAACATGGTATATTTCTATCCACGTTGTAATTCATGATTATATATTATAAAGAGCAATTGCATATTATCACTTCTCAGTCTCAAACATGCATATCGGATCATTCAAGTGGTGGCCAGTCACTTAAAAGCATAAAGTATAATAATATATAACTCACATGAACGAAATCACTTGCAAAACATGAACATCATGAAATTCATATCATCATGATCAGGCTACATCGTAGCCCTAACGAAAGAAAATTAGAACATTATAGAAGAAGAAGAAGAAGAAGCAAAAATATAAATTAAATCAAACATCTTGAATCAAAGAACAAGAATTCCGTCACCACTTTGTCTTTCTCTTCACAATACTTCAAAAGCCTCAAGAACGACGATGGAAGAAAAAGTAAAAAGTGATAAAAACCCAGACGTCCCTCCAAGACTAATCCCCATCTAGAATAACATTATAGATTCATAAAAATAAATAAAATCCTAAAGATTACATCAAGATATTCTAAAAAGAATTGAATCTCTAAGGATAACATTGAGATATTCTAAAAACAATATAATCTTCTAAAAATTCTGCTCCTGACATCTTGATTCTCTTCTATTTTCCTCATCTTCTCCATATATCATTATTCTGCACAAATAAGAAAAATTTGAATAAATAGAATGAAATCCAAATATTTTCTCCCATATGTCACATTATTTGTTGCTCAAAATATATAAAATAACTCTATTTTTATAGAGTTATCATATCGTTAGCCCTAATAGTGGCTTGACATTTTATTCCTTAGATAGATAGTCTACGGAACACTAAGGTCTTGAAATATCTATGTACATGACGGACACTTCACAGGGATATAATTAGTTACTTATATAAGCAATCTGTGAGTTTATCCAACTTTCTCGCTAGTAGTCTACTAACCTATCGCCTTCCATCGCTCATTCCAAGTACATGTGTGTCTTTGACCCCCAAAAAAAAAAAAAAAGGTGCATGTGTATCTAGGACTTCATAGAATCATTCATCTACTAGTACCTCCAAGTCATCGTGAATTTTCTAGTTCCACCCAACTTGTTCACTATTTAGCAGGCAATAGATGTGACTCAAATTGATTATTGCGTAGTGGGTATGACTTAATCATAAAAGTTGGTATAGTTGATTAGGCGTAAGGAGATTTTTAACTCAAGAACTAAAGCTTATTTGTTCAAACCTCACAAATTGAATTTAAACTGTTTTGAGTCAAGATCACTTGCCCACGCCAAAGATTGCTAGGGCTCTGCGCTTGTCCCCTTGAATTGCAAATAGAAAGAGTAAAATGGGCCACATTCAAGCATCTTGCAGTGGATATCAGAATCATGAATAAAATCTATATAGATCGATATAGTCCGATGATATATATGTGTAATGGATTCACATGAATCGCTTACGTGTTAAGGTCGCTCGTGTGTTCAACAGATAAAAGCTAAGATTTTTTGGTCGAAAAATAAGATGGCATGTCATTTTTGTCATTTTTCCTCGCTAAAGAGGAGGGCAATTTGACAACTTTCTTTGGGCATGCAACGATAACTGTGTGTGGGACCGGACCTTCATCATGTGGATTACCCGATTCTGTCGGGTACGGGTTTCGACCCGACCCGCCACGGGATTCAGGTTCTTTTCGCCATGAGTCTGCGGCATCCTCATCCTTAGACTCATGCTTCTTAGCACCGTTCCGGCGCATGCTTCGATGATGGACGACAGATCCGAGCCTCGCCGGAACCTCCCTCTGTTCTTGGAATTCGGTGTTTACCGATTCGAGGACTCCAACGCAGTCTTCGTCGACCCCGTTCGCGCTCTGAACCGCTCTCTTACACGGTTCAGCATCTCTCCTTCCGCGTACTACTCTCGTTTCTTCGAGTCCAATCCCTGCGACGTTGCTAATGGCAGTCTGAATGGGAGGAAGCGGAAGCGCAGGGCGAAGAAGCCTCTCGCCCTCAACGAGCGCGAACGAGTCGCCGCTCAGCGTCACCAGGTGAGTAGTGGTTCAATCCCGCATTTGGTTCCTCGGAAAGCCAGTAAAGCAAAATCTGGGCTTATTGGTTTTTGTAGAATTGGGCGAAAAGAAATTTTCATGTCCTAAAAGTTTGACTCCTTCAGCTTGTGTCTTGTGCTTGTCTCTTTTGTGGAATGATGAATTTGGGAATTTTTACGAGGTTTTCGAATAAGGGGACTAAACTGTTGTTTGAATCAACTTCTTCTTTTTTTCTCTCTCTTGTTGTGTTCATCGCAGGATGCTAGGCCATTTTTGGTCAAGGCGCATGAATCTTTACTTGGAGCTACTGAGCTAAGGTCTTTCATGTTGAAGATGAGGGGGGAACTCGCCATCACGGTAGACCCAAAATCGGTCCCGCCTGGTGTTCCGCCGTCGTTTATTGAACTCGGGAGGCTCTGGCAAGCTCCTTTGTATGAGATGACACTCAACTTCTTGCAAGAAAAGCTGACCGGAGATGGAGGTCTGCTTCATATTTCTAAATCCCTGATTAAGAATGATATGTTTTGGGAAATGCTAGTTATGCTTGGCGAAGAGTAGTGTTATAGGTTATATCAGTGAAGCTGAAACTTTTTGCTCAGGTTATGGTTGAGATTCATGAGCCAATTGGTACCAATTCATGTGTATTGAATTGAATTTAGTGAACAGTACTGCATTTTCGACATTTGCGCCTCAAATAATTTTCTCTGCTACCTGATTTTCTGTTGACTGTTATATGTTCTGTGGTCATTAAAAGAGATCCCAACATTGTGTCATGCTAATGACTTAAAGAGATCGCTGCTGATCCATATCTCTGTCGCAACTTTGCAATATTGAGATGCTTTTCAGTATTGCGTGTTGATTCTTATTTGGAATCATAGAGTATGCTTTATGTTAGTTACTATCTCCCCATTTGTTCTTGATTTAATCATCCTATCCGTACATCTGAAAAAGGCCAAAGCCCTTGGACAATCCACTCCTATTTTGGAGATTTGCTTCGTTTGTTTCTTTGCTTCATAGTTAAACATGAACTACTGTTAGCAAATGGAGATGACCATAAGAAGTGTGATGTTTTCTTAGGTCCCTTGATCATTCATAACAAAAAGCAAAAAGTGCTTCCTATATTCGACAACTTAGTTCATAACGAAACAAAGGATGATTTGGTGGCTGAGTTCCTTGACTGTCAATATGTCATTCCTAGAGAAAGTTGCTTCTACATGGTATGTTGCCTCTCTAATTTCTTACTCCACTTTGGGAAGTGCAATAACGTTTCCTTGAGCACATCATAATGAAAATATGGAACTTAGTATTTCTGACAACCTAATCCTTCCTTCTTCTTTTTTCGGCATGTCATAATTGAAGTCCGACCTGCAGCAGATTCGCAAAATGATTCCAGGTAATGGCATGCTTGCTTGTGCTGTTTGTTGTTGTGCATTGAGCACGTTAAAATATGCATAGAGATGCAATTTTCAAAATTACCAAGCACAAAGATGCAATATAATGGGAACATCGAAACTTACCTGTTGAGCCTATTAGAAACTATGCTTGTTTTATTTTGCATTTCGATCTAACAGCGGCTGATTATCTGCTAATTTGATGCAGTTGAGTGTGATGCTCGTTTCCATCTTATAGTGATAGATCCACCATGGGAAAATGGAAGTGCCCAGCAGAAGTTGAGGTGCTAATCTGACTTTATGTGACTTGAAGCTTTCTGGGTTGGGACTTTGCTATATGCTGTTGATATTTGATGTTAAAAAATAAATCATCAGGAAATTAATATGTATTTCTAACTTCAACAGCCTATGACACTGTTATTGCCTAAATGCATAATGAACTAATCTTGGTGTAAGTGGTTGTGTTTTTTGTTTTTTGGTGGAAGTGTGATTTTTAGTTTAGTCCATGTAGACATTTGTTAATTGGGTCACTGATTTGTCTTTTGAATACAGATATCCAACTTTGCCTAATAAACATATGTTATCCCTACCTGTTCAGCAACTTGCTCATAGAGAAGGAGCCCTTGTTGCCTTGTGGGTGACTAATAGGGAGAAGCTCCGTAATTTCGTTGAGAAAGAGCTATTTCCTGCTTGGGGAGTCAAATTTTTAACAACTTTTTACTGGTTAAAGGTCAATCTCTCTCTCTCTCTCTCTCGCGCACACGCGCACGATCTGTCTATCATTTCTTGATGCCGAGTTGGTGTTTAACCACCTCAGGTGAAATCTGATGGATCTTTGATTTGTGACTTGGACCTATTCCATCACAGGCCATATGAGTGCATTCTCTTGGGCTTCTGTGACAAGGAGGTAAGACTTGGCACCCTTTTGCAGCTTATCATGTATAGTTTGGATTATTTCTCTCGAATTATCTATTTACTTTGTTCTCTTGGTGCTTTCTAGGACATGGATCCTAGAGATCTGACAAGATTAAGTAATATCCAAGATAAAAGAGTATTGATTAGTGTGCCTGGGGATTATTCAAGGAAGCCCCCACTTGAAGGTACCCCTTGAATATCTGCGTTTAATTGGCTATTCTGATCCATTTAGAAATAAATCTTGTGGTGATTAATTTTCTTATTTAACTACAACATATCTGTTTTTATTTTAATATAGGTTAGATCATTTCCTATCGTGCAACTGATGTAATCATAACATTACTTTTTGCGTCTTCTGTGCCAGAGCTAGTTCTTGAGTACATTCCAGGAAGCAAGCCAGCGCGATGTGTTGAATTATTTGCTAGAGACATGCGGGCTGGATGGTTTTCTTGGGGCAATGAGCCACTACACTTTCAAGAACTGAGATATTTTCAGAAGAGAGATGCAGATGATGTCTGATGTTGGCTTTATTTGCAATGTTTAACGACCATGGGGAAAAGATAATCTCTCCTGGTTGCTGTAAGTTCTCTCAATGAAGTGTGGTTGCGTATGTAGTGGCATCTTGTAACCAACTTTCAAGGGATTTTCGGTAGACTAATGGATAGATTTTATCGCTGCCTGAAATTTACCATTTCCCCGGTATTCACCTGATAGAACTTAAAGGAGTTGGATGGACCGGAGAGATGATAAGAAGCTGGAGGAGTTTGTACGCTGGGGCTGCCATCCGTCAACCGAACTTGTGTTGGCTGAGCACACATTGGTCAACAGATGAACAAATTACGGGAATATGCACGAGGGGTTTTTGCTCATTGTCAATCCATCTGGAGCCGAGGTCGTTTCGACAAACGGCTACCAAGCAGCTCAATGGGGAGTGTTCTATTACGGCCTGATTTGGTAATCACGACTGTTGAAAGCGACGGAATTTTGTCGCTCCAGTAGATTTGGGCTGCTGGATGAGCGTCTCGTTAGTTGAATTCAGCGCATTGACTTGGATTAGTGCTTGTCAGTGAAGTTGATGCTGTTCTTCTAGCTTTTATATATGCAGAGGAGCGACGGCTTCGCAACATGGTGTTTGATGGTGACTGTAGGGTATTCCTGGGCGCTATGACACATTACTCTTGGGTCAGGCAAAAAGATGCACGTGAGTTTCTTGTCAAACAAGGAGCTTATCTTACTCTGAAGTAGCATGTACCAAACTTTAAGTTTACTTCAAGTGGTATCATTCGTGTGATTTTTGAAAATTTGAGGCTCTAAAGATTTAGCCGAAGGCAAATTCGAGAAAAAAAAGCGGAGAACCTATAGGCAAAAGTCGCATAGAATTCCCAATTATTTTGACACTGGAAGCTCTTGATATGCTATCTTGAGAAGGTGCTAAAAGGATTTTCGAAAGTCAATGTCGTTGTAATATAGTGGTGAGTATCCCCGCCTGTCACGCGGGAGACCCGGGTTCGATCCCCGGCGACGGCGAATTTTTTTACACTTTAGGTTATATTTATTAACTAATATCTAAAAATGCCGGCAATTAAAGTCGAAGTCTTAGTATAGTGCGCGGAAGACCCGCCGGCAATGGCGCTATTTTCAATCAACGGTGTTGCCAATATAAATGAAGTTTCAGTCTGCTCTTAATTATATCTGTTCCGTCGCAATTTTTTGGTTTTTTGGTCGTTGAAGATTTAAACTCGGACGGTAGATGGAACTCAACAGTCGTTTGAACCCTTGTGCAGCCCTCGCAAAGTATTAGCAAGTTATATACTGTTCACGGGAATATTTTTGTTGCGAATGGGATCTCTAGGCGTGGTGCTTCTTCTCGTATGCCGATACTAATGGATTAGGGTTGACCCCACAATAAATGATCCGCAGGTGTAACATATGCTTGTGCTTGTGTGCCGTGATTAGAACACATGTCTTTGTTTATCATATGAACTGGTTAAGGTAGCGTAAGATCAATAAAATGTTAAAAATGTCCAAGTAAGGCCACGGAAAGAGGAAAGAAAGATAAGAAAAAAAAATGAAAAATGAAAAAAATTGGAAATTAATAAAATGTTATTAAAAATGTTCACGTCCACGCTAGTTATACCACGTAAGCCGTTCAACGTCCACGTCAGCAATATCATGTCAAAATTAGTCAGAATGATTGAATTGATTTAGGTCAAAAGATTTATGTTTCTAAATTGGCACAATTAAAATGTTTATGACTAAATTGGCAGCAATCAATGATTTAGAATTTTTCTAGTACTTTTTCCCGATCTTATTCCATGTGAACCATCCTCGCCTTGGCATAATTTTCAACTTCCTGGCCTGTCTTGCTGTCACAACGCATCTAGACATTGTCATGGTGTCGCTAGTATGATATTATGACAGTATCACAGTGGAATGTTAGATACAAGATCATAGATGAGTCCCATCATGATTGCTATATATTTTTTGTCATTTATTACACTTATAGTTGACATTGCACCATTATAACGTTACATTGTCAGCTTCTCAAATCCCTTGTCGATTTGCTTATTAGCCTATTTAGACCGTTCAAAGCACAGCTCTGATTTGTAATTCTTGGTTCATAGTCCAATCTTTGTTACATAGAGAAGCGATAACTGGAAAAGCTTTATAAAGGGTTTACTGAAATTTGATAGATAATTCGTGAAGATTACAAAGGGCGGACGTCCTTTATATAGATAGGACTCCTTTAGGAATTATAATTTCATAAAGATAACATTAAACGAATCAAATCTAATCAAAATTCAAATCAAATATTACAATTACCTTTATCGTTAAATTTCCTAAAATTGAAAAACTGCCCAAAAACCATCTAAACAACTCCGAAATGCGAAAATTCATCGTAGCCAATGGCAGTGAGTATTGATCAGAAGACCGTTTCACTTCAACCGACCGAATGTGACCGCAATCCGAGCACGTCAGCCCCAAAATCAGAATTACCGGTGGAATCGCCCTAATTTCTGGCAATTACATTTTTCCAAGAATTCACATGCCAGTTATTCTACATCATGCTCCTCCTCTTCAGAAGAACTCGTCCTCGAGTTATGATCAGGATAAAAGGAAATATCTGGAGAATGATACTCAAATAAGTCTGCACGTTGAACGTTGGAGAGATATTAAGATTACCAAGAAGATCAACAGCATAGGCATTGTCATTGATCTTTTTGACGATTCAGCAATGACCAATTTTCTTATTCTTCAGCTTGTTATATGTACCGATAGGAAATCGTTCCTTGCGTAAAAAAAATCATTACCTCATCGCCAACTTCAAAAACTTTGGAACGATCGACAGAGTTTGCTTTCAATGACACGGTTAATCGTTCCACTGACAAGTCTCCATTCGAATTTATTTATAGCTGTGTACCTCAACATACTCTTGATCAGGTTCATCTACCTAAAATTCCTAGTTATAGTGTGGCGGTAAAAAATTGGATGTTTAAGCTGGTGTTGCACATCAACTTGCTGCTTCCAATGCAAAGTATAAGGATGATGCTTTGGGCGTATCGCTGCAAAGATAACGAATGTTGTCTGCCATAATTCGATTAACCACTTTGGTCTGCCCATCAGTTTGAGGATGGAAGGAGCTACTGTATTGCAAACCCATGCCAAACAATTTCCACAGTATCCTCCAGAAGTGGCTGAGGAACTTGGATCTCAATCAGAAGTAATCGTTTTAGGAACACCATATAGAGAACTACTTTGCGGAAGAAAAGACCAGCAACATGAGAAGCATCATATGTCTTCTTACAAGGAATAAAGTGAGATATCTTTGTGAACCTATCCACCACCATAAAGACAGAATCCATACCTCATTGGGTTCGCAGAGGTCCCAAGATGAAATCCATTGAAATATCCACCCATGGTCTAGATGGAATCGGCAGCGGCGTATAAATGTTAGTATTCTGTGAATGCCCCTTAGCAACCTGACAGACTGGACACCTCTGCACAAAACATCATACATCCCGCTTCAATTGCGGCCAATAGTAATGTCCCTCCACCAAGGCAATGGATTTATCACGCCTCAAATGTCCTCCAAAGTTTCCTCCATGTAGCTCTCGAATTAATTTCTCTCGAAGAGAGCTTCATGAAATACACAACATGTTGCCATAAAATAAGAATTTATCATGTATAATCATGTTACCATCGGAACCAACAGCTTGACACTTCGCCCAAGTGTCTCGAAAATCTTCATCTTCAGCATAGAGGTCATACAAAGACTTAAAGCCCAGCACTTCATTTTGCATAGTAACAAGTAACGCAGCTCGGTGGCTTAGAGCATTAGCCATTTTGTTAAGATGACATACTTTATGACGAAGTACAAAATTAAATTGCTCCAAGAAAGAAACCCAGCGCTCGTGCATTCTATTCAAATGTTTTTACCCCGTGATGTATTTGAGCACTTGATGATCAGTGTTGAGTATGAATTCGCGTTGATAGAAATAAGGTTGCCAATGCTTAATAGCTCGCACCACAACATAAAATTTCTGCTCATAAGCAGACCATCGACGTCGAGCTTCATTCAATTTCTCACTGAAATAAGCATCGGTTTGCCCTCTTAGGATAGAACAATGCCAATCCCTACTCTAGAAGCATCACAACCCAGTTAGAACACTTGTCAAAATTCGGCAAAACAAGAACATGAGCAGTAGATAACTTCTCCTTTATTAAAGCAAAGCTCGCCTCCGCCGCATCACTCCACTTGGATTGCCCCTTCTTTAAACATTTTGTAATAGGTGCTAAGATAGTACTAAAATTACGAATGAACCTGCGGTAGAATGTCGTTAGTCCATGAAAACTCCGTGCTTCCCCAACAGCCTTGGGTGTCAGCCACTCTCAAATGGCAGCAACCTTTGCCTCATCAACTCGAAGGCCATCTGCACTAACAACATATCTTAACATCAATTGGTTGATCATAAAACTGCATTTAGGCAAGTTGATATAAAATTGATTATCGTCCAGAACCTATAAAACATCTCGAAGGTGGTCTACATGTTGCTGTTCATCTGGACTATAGACAAGTATATCGTCGAAGTATACAACCACAAATTTCCCCAAGAAAGGATTGAGGACTTGGGTCATAAAACACATAAAAGTGGTAGGAACGTTGGGAAGTCCAAAAGGCATGACTAACCATTCTAGAGCCCCTCACTTGTTTTGAATGCCGTATTCCATTCATCTCCAGGTCTCATGCGAATCTTATGATATCCGCTCCGCAAATCGATCTTTGAAAAGATCTTTGATCCTACCAATCTGTCAAGTATATCATCTAAACGAGGAATTTGAAAGTGATACCTCACAGTAATTTTGTTAATTGCTCAACTGTCGACACACATCTGTTGACACTTGATTTTTAATCATCTTTTATTTTGATTTTATTTGTAAAATTAATTAAAAATAGCAAAAAAGTCATAAAATTGTAAAATCAACTTTGGAAGCCTTGGAAACCAATTTTGAACAAAAAATATTTTTCATAATTTTTAATTTTTTTTCGAATTTATTTAAATATAAAAATACCCAAAAAATCAGAAAAATGCCATTCGTGGTCAGAAAAATGCACAAGAATAGTCAATAATTTTATTTTAATTCTCTCTTCAAGTTGGTCTTTTTAAATCTCAAAAATCTGACTTGAGTCACTATGTTCCTTCGTAAACATAAACCCGAAGCGAGCATAAAAATTTCTTTTTGAGTTCTTTAATTTTCAATTCTTACCTTCAATAAGCCATGACATCGATATCGAGAACCCTGAAGTGAAATTATGTCGATTTATCCTTCAATTTGATCAATTTTAACCAAAATGGCTTAATTGCATGATTTTCTTTCAATTTAGTCACCGGTTTCACGAATCTCAAAATTAAATTCTCTCTAGGGACACCCATAAAAATCTAACACCTCTACCTTATAGTTTTCGTAATCTCGAACTCATTGGTGACCTCAATTTGGACTGATTTGGTCGTTTGAGCATTCGATTAAGCAAAAATCATTTAAGATGGAAAACATGTTGAGGAGTCCGATTTTAAATCAATTTCATGAAAAATGGTCAATTAGAGGCTCGATTGGGCGAAAATTAGGAACAGCGCGGTCGGGTTGGACCTGACCCGACCCGATCGAACCAGGTCTGCACCATGTCCTCCCTCACGTACAGAACATGGTATAGGCAGAAAACAGAGAAGTTGCAAGGGGGCAGGGCAGCGTCGTGTGACAAAACTAAGGGCGACAGTCCTTTTCTTCAAGAGTGAGTGAGTGCGTGGTTGTCCTCTCGAGGGATCCCAGGCGGCCTTCGACTATAAGGGTTGGCCATGAGAGAGTTGAGGTAGGGGGGTTCTCGATTTCTCAAGAAAAAGAGGAGAGAGAGAGTTTGAAAGGGAAGGAGAAAAAACCGAACGGAACCTGCATGTGCCGGAGCATCCCCGACCATTAGCTCAACTCAGGTAACGTTCCAAGATGATTCGTGCATTGTTTGACATTTTTTGGGCATCGTTTGAAGGCCATGTGCCGAGCCTTGTCTTGGATGTGCTGGAGCATCCCCGACCATCAGTTCGGGCATCGTTTGACATTTTTATGGTGTTGAATGTGTTGTTGTGTTGATAGGGAATCAATTGGGTGAATTTGGGCGAAAATTTCGTGCATTTCGGACTCTGTCCTGATTTTCCGAAGATGATTCCGGCAAACTCGTCGGAAAAATCACTGTTCCGGCGAGTCGTCGGTCATCTTCTCCGGCCGAGGGGGCTGATCGATCAATGTTTGACCGGTCAACGCTGACGTGGCGCGCCACGTGGGCGGCCACGTCGGCGGAGGCGGCTCCATGGACCCCAAAAATAAAATCTAGATCGGACGGCTATGGTTGCGCCACGTGTCGCGATCTAGGCTTTAATATATATATATATATATTCTTTTTAGAATATTAAATAATTTTCGAAAATAAAAAAAATATTCTGACGGCCATCGTGGCGCCAAGTGGCACTTGGAGAACCGTCGGATTTGTTTTTTATCCCATCAATTAAACCTAGTTCGGACGCCCTAGGGGAAGCCATGTGGCGCGTCCTGGAGCGCTTGATCGAGGATTTTCAGATTTAAAAAAAAAATCCGCCGGATCGGACGGCCGTGGGTCGGCCACGTGTCACGATCCGGCCCTTTCAAAATTTATAAAAAAAAAAGAAATATATGTTCGATATTAATAAATTATTTTTAGAAAATAAAAAAGAGATTCGGTGGTTGACAGGAGGACACGTGGCACACTGTGGGACGTCCAATCTGGATTTTCGGATAATAATAAAAAATGATTAAAAAATAGAATTTTTTTGGAAAATACCAAAACGGTGTCGTTTTAGACCGGTTTGACCCTTATGGTCGGGCCGGGTGCCCGAGAGGCGTGGGCCGGGTCTGACCTGGTCCGGAAAATATTTTCCTTACAAAAAATTCAAAAAAAATCCAAAAAATATAAAATTCGAAAATTAGATTAAAAATAGGAAAATTGTTAAAGAAAAAGAAAAATTCAGAAAAGCTTGAAAAAATCCAAAAAAATTTCAGAAAATAGGAAATAACCACAATCAACTGGTTATGACCTATTTTGGGTCTTTCAAACCCCAATCCTTCCAAAATGATGATTTTGCCCTTTTGGCAAATCGTCTTCCAAGAATTGAAGAAATTCAGAAAAATCCAAAAAAATTGAAAAATTTCAGAAAATAGGAAATGACCACAATCAACTGGCCATGAACTATTTTGGGTCTTTCGAACTCCAATTCTTCCAAAATGACGATTTTGCCCTTTTGGCAAATCGTCTTCCAAAAATTAAAGAAATTCTGAAAATTCCAAAAAAAAATTCAGAAAAATAGGAAATGGCCATAATCAACTGGCCATGGCCTATTTTGGGTCCTTTGAAGCCCGATCCCTCCAAAAATGATGATTTTGCCCTTTTGACAAATCGTCTCCCAAAAATTGATGAAAAATCCGAAAAAATCCAGAAAATGGGAAATGACCAGAGCCAACTGGTCAAGACCTATTTTTGGTCTTTCGAATCCCGATCTTTTCAAAAATGATGATTTTGCCCTTTTGGCAAATCGTTGCCCGAGAAATCCTGAAAAGTCCAAAAAATGATCAAAAATAAGAAATGGCCACGATCAACTGGCCACGACCTATTTTGTTTAATTCGACGCCCGAACCTTCAAAAAATGACAATTTCTCCCTTCGGGTGAGTCGTTCCCAAATCTTCCTATTTTACCCCTGGCCCCGAATCACACATTCTCTAAGCCCTTAAGGCTATACTAGGAGGCCATTGATTTGAGTTGATGTGTGTTGACGTGATTTATTTATGCATTTGATTGCGCTCTCCTTATATTGATTGTGATTGATAGGACTAATCTTTCAATCTGCATGAAACCCTTGAATCAGATTTTTCTCACCCAAAATTGCGCATGCATGAAATCTTAGTTAGGGAAATCTTAGTTAGGAAAATCACTCGCGATAGGTACCGAAAGGGCGTTGGTAATGACTCCAACGTAACCAAGTTCTCGAATCCAAAATCTCTAGTTCCGTAGAACTGATCGATCTTTCCCAATCGATTAGTGAGGTTTCTGGTCCACCTTCCAAGAAGGACTGGTGATGACTCCAAATGCATGCACACGTAGCACATGCCACCACGACCACACCAAGGTCGAAAGCGATCGACTCTTATTGTCGAAAAATCCGTAAAAATTACTCCCGTCGCGATTTGGTATGGGCCTGAGAGGGCCTGCGCCGAGAAGGCCCGCTATCCAAATTGCAAAGCGGGGGACCGATTGGCAATCCATTAGCTCATCAGAAAAACGAGTCGCGACAACGTCCTCATGCTCTCATCTTTCTTTGGCGTAAGGAGAACATGAACAACACAATGACTCATGCTCTCTCGTATAAACCCCTTCCGAAGAAGTTCTTCCACTTTTTCTTGTAGTATCAGATTCTCCTTCGATGTCATGCGATAATGTGGCAGGTTTGGAAGACTAACACCGTGTAGAAAATTAATTTGATGCTGGATGTCTCGCATCAGTGGTAATCCATCAGGTAAATCCTTAGGTATAATGCCAAAGAAAGCCTTCAGTAATGGTTGAAGCTTTTTTTGGAATTACGATGGTTTCCTGCTTGGATTCATTATCCACAATCAAGTACATTCCATTCTTCTTGCAAACATTAAGTAGAACACTAGCTTTGTTCTGTTTCTTAGTAGCTCGCGGAACACGACCAGCTTCATCTAAAGAATGAATACTGATTTTCGTCTTTTCCCACATAAAAGAGTAAACATTTTCACGTGTTCGGTGAGTTACATCAACATCATATTGCCAAGGTCTTCCCAGCAAGACGTGGCAAGCATCCATCTCAACAACATGACAAATTATTGTATCTTTATACGATTGTCCCATAGAAATAGGTAAATGACAAGTCTGTGTTACCTTAATTTCTAGCCCCTTGCGAATCCAACCAATCGTATAAGGCGATGGATGAGCTTCTATCTTCAGTTGAAGATGGATGACAAACACCTTTGAACAATGTTCTCATAGTTGTCGCTATCAATAATAACATAGACCTTTCCGTTCATAGTGCAATGGGTACGGAAACGGTTATTTCGCTGCGAGTCTTCCTTTCGTGCGTCCAATAGCAATTGTCTAACCACACAATTAACATGTTCCCCTTCTTCTTCAACCACTTCATTATCATCATCCCAATCGTTCTCATAAAGCTCATGTTCAAGCTCGAACAAATTCACCAACTTTTGTCATAGACAGTCACTCGAACGATGCCTAGGTTCATTACATTTAAAGCACTTTCCTGGATAGGCTTCATATAGGGATTCTGAGCGACCTCACGAGCCTTTGATGCAGGGGGCTTGGAAGGTTTGGACGTCTCAACATTACTCCCCGAATTTCGATTCATATTGTTGAATCGCCGATTGAAGGACTCAGCACCCTCCTGCGATTTTCCTCGTTCGAATTGTCCTCGAGGAGTATAATTGGCCTTGCTTGAGAAGTTGTTTAGCTCCAACTGCAATTTCACTTTCCTGGTCATCTCTTGCACATCTTCGACAGAATATAGACGAAGCTACAAAACACGATCTTGGATATTTAAACGTAGGCCATTGATATACCTGGTAGTTTTTTGTGCTTCTGACTTGGTAAGATTATTTCGGGCCGAAAGTTGAAAGAATTCTTCCATGTAGGCTTGAACCTTCCGACTTCCTTGTTTGCAAGCCTGAAATTACTAAAACAAGTCTTGCTCAAAGTTCGTAGGGAGAAACTGAACCTTCAACATCTGTTTCATCTGGTTCCAAGTTCGAATGAGAGCCTTTCTTTGTCGGTGTTGACACCTGATTTTTTACCATTTATTATTGTGATTTTTATTCTTTAAAATTAATTAAAAATATCAAAAAAGGTCATAAAATCACAAAATCAACTTTGGAAGCCTTGGTTTAGCCTTAGGAACCAATTTTGAACAAAAAATATTTTTCGGTATTTTTAATATTTTTCGAGTTTATTATAAAAATACCCAAAAAATCAGAAAAATACCATTCGTGGTCAGAAAAATACCCAAAAATATTCGATAATTTTGTTTTAATTTCCTCTTCAAGTGTGTCACTTTAAATCTCAAAAATTCGGCTCGGGTCACTATGTTCCTTCACAAACATAAACCCGAACCAAGCCTAAAAAAAAAAAAAATCATTTTCGAGTCTTTTAGTTTTCAATTCTCACTTTTTATAAGCTATGACATTGGATTCTAAAGTCTTAAAGTGCAATTAGGTCAATTTTCCCTCCAATTTAATCATTTTTTACCAAAAGGGCTTAATTGCACATTTTTCTTTCAATTAGTCCCCGGTTTCACGGATGTATACGTATGCTCTACGTATTTATACGTCATACATATTTATACGTTATGCATATTTGTACTGTTTGGTAACCTCTTTAACTCTTGTAATAATAATAATGGTTATTATTTTTAACACCTTTGTTAGTGCCTTTTTTTTAGCATTTTTGTATTGTGAGTGCTATTGCTAGTGCTATTTTTAAATAGCATTTTTGTATTATAAATTGTTAGTGCTATTTTTAAATGACATTTATTTATCATAAATTGTGAGTGCTATTGTTAGTGCTATTTTTAAATGGCATTTATTTATCATAAATTGTGAGTGCTATTATTAGATAGAATTTATAATTGTTAGTGCTATTTTTAAATAGCATTTTTGTATTATAAATTGTGAGTGCTATTGTTAGTGCTATTTTTAAATAGCATTTTTGTATTATAAATTGTGAGTGCTATTGTTAGTGCTATTTTTAAATGTCATTTATTTGTGAGTGCTATTTTTAGATAGAATTTATAATTGTTAGTGCTATTTTTAAATACAATTTATTGGAAGGTATTTTTGGCTATAAAAGGATGGCAAGAGTTTTGAGGTTGAAGGGGAGAGACATTTTGTAGAGTGTGCAAATTTTTGAGAGCTTAGAGAGAAGAACACAAACACTCTCTATATTCTCATAATCTTGAGTGAGCAAAATATACTAAGTTCGGAATATTGATTCCGCATATTGCTAGCACAATTGTTGTGGAGTTATTAGTCGTCTCCCCGTTCGTCAATTGGTGGTGCGTCCGAACTAGATGCCTAACACTTGTGGAGGCTGAGATCGAAGAACATCGAACCGACACCTCCGTTCAAGCACGCTACGAGAGGTAATCTATTTACTCCCTTTGAGACTTTGTGATTTTTTTCGATAGAAATGCACGAAGTACGCCTCTGAAGATACATGTATGGGTTGTTATTTATTTCCGCTACGTGTTACGTGGATCCCAACAGTGGTATCAGAGCCAATCCTTAGGTGTTTTCGTGCATTTAATTGATTTTTTGTAATTTTTGCAATACTATGGCCAATATGTATTAACGAATTGTTCGTCTTACATGGCTAATGGAGATTGATTATTTTATATGATAAATTAATCAACGTAGCAAAAATTGAGACTAAATCAATTTTGAATCGAAAATTTATGGCTATCTTATTTTACGTAAAAATTCTGAATATGATTCAATGTAGAATTTTTATTGTGCCTTCCTAAGTTTTAAATTGTGAATTTATTACTTACGTGAAAGGGTGGTGATCATGGAAAAATCCCTAATCAATGTGATTGATGTATATATGAATGTATGATGATTATTTATATATTTGGGGTTGTAATTATTAAATGGAGGCTGCGTACTCCTTTTATTTTTCATGTAATCTTTATTTTTAGCATAGTCAATTGTTGATGTAAATGCTACGAGGATTACGTGGAGGAGCCTTTTAAGTCGGCGAGCTCTTTGGGGCCCAATTCTTGAAGAGTTCAAGAAACCAAGAAGAAGCGAAGAGCGGCTCTCCGTTATTAAAATATTAAAATGATTAAATGTGGTCTCATTGGCTCGAGACCCATTAAATCATAATTCCATGATCACCACGTAGGATAGATGTTTATGTGATTGACATCTATTTATTTATTATGATTACGTGAGCATGTTAAACTGGTTAATGTGCAAAGTCAGACTTACCTCACCCAAAATTGCGCCTGCATGAAATCCTAGTTAGGAAAATCACTCGCGTTAGGTACCGAAAGGGCGTTGGTAACGACACCAGCGTAACCAAGTCCCCGAACCCAAAATCTCTGGTTCCGTAGAACTGATCGATCTCTCCCAATCGATCAGTAAGGTTTCCGGTCTACCCTCCAAGAAAGACCGGTGGCGACTCCAAATGCATGCACAAGTTGCACATGCCACCACGACCACACTAAGGTCGAAAGCGATCGACTCTTATCGTCGAATCCTCCTGAAAAATACTCCCGCCGCGATTTGGTATGGGCCTGGGAGGGCTTGCGCCGATCCAAGACCGGTGGTCGGTAATCCATTAGCCGCGTCCGCTTCCGGACGGGTCGCGACAGTCGGCATCGGGTTAGTTGCGTCTGTCCACCAGGCTGAGGCGCCGCCCTTCAATTTATACGCCACGAGCTTTATTTGGCGATCATCCTTGATCTCCATGGCATCAAAGGACTCTTCGATGTAGGCTTGAACCTTTCGACTTCCTTGTTTGCAAGCCTGAAATTACTAAAACAAGTCTTGCTCAAAGTCCGTAGGGAGAAACTGAACCTTCAACATCTGTTTCATCTGGTTCCAAGTTCGAATGAGAGCCTTTCTTTGTCGGCATCGGGTTAGTTGCGTCTGTCCACCAGGCTGAGGCGCCGCCCTTCAATTTATACGCCACGAACTTTATTTGGCGATCATCCTTGATCTCCATGGCATCAAAGGATTTTTCAACCTCCTAGAGCCAATTCAGAAAATCCTCGATGTTCAAGTTACTATTGAAGGTATGGAGATCAACTTTCAAGTGATACTGTTTGGGATCTTGTCGGTATCCTCCATGTCGTCGACTCAACGCACATACTTATCCTGGAATCCCCCATGTTGGCGTCTCCCATGAACAAACATGTCTTGGAAATCATCTTCATCTTCTTCTTCAGAATCCTCGACATAGTCTTGATGCCTTTGTCAAGGATTTTCCCCACGTTCCATAGCTACTTCTGGGACACGAGCGACAGGAGTACGCTCGGCCAGAAGAACGCCAGGTATGGGGTTGTGGACAAACGTTGGATGGCGACAAACAATTCTTAAACCTCCGTTCGTTTTGCTCCACGAATTGGTTAAACTCACCCCATGTAATAAGCTCGTTTCCACGTCTCTCAGCTACAGGGAGATTGACATTCACGTTGTTAGTCATCATCGCATGGGAAAACCTTGCTATGATATCAAATGACACAGAGAAGCGATAACTGGAAAAGCTTGCCAAAGGATTTATTGAAATTTGATAGATAATTCGTGAAGATTACAACAGCGAACGTCTTTCATATAGATAGGACTCAATTAGGAATTAGAATTTCATAAAGATAACATTAAACGAATCAAATCTAATCAGAATTCAAATCAAATATTGCAATTATCTATATTGTTAAGTTTCCTAAAATTGAAAAATGCCCAAAAACCTATATAATCAACAAATGCGAAAATCCATCATAGTTCACGGCCAAATGCGGTGAGTATTGAAAAGAAGGCCGTTTCGCTTCAATCGATCAAATTTGAGCGCAATTCGAGCTCATCAGCCCCAAAATCAGAATTACCGGTGGAATCGCCTTGATTTCCGGCGATCACAATTTTTTTAATAATTCACATGTCAGTTGTTCTATATCATTTTGCCTTTGAAGGCCTTCAATTTTGTACATTGTTAACCGTTCCCGGAGCAATTTTATGATGAACAGCTTCAATATGGTCATACGGGTCATTAAAGTTGAAACACACTACATTGGTAAGAAATGGTCCTAGCATATTCGAGTATTTATAATCGATCTACGAAATGCGAGTGAGCTTTGAAAAAGTGGGCCTTGTCCGACATTTGATTCGGTTTTAAAGAACGAGTTCAACAATTTTAGCCCGTTCTTCTCAAAGTACGAGACTTGCCAGCCTTATTCTAATCAGCATTTGGACAGATCGTCTCCGAGAAAGTGCCGAGCCTTGTCTTGGGTTTGCATCCAATGGAATTTCCCAACGTAATTGAAAAAACAAAAGCAAAGTTTAAGAGGTGGAATTGACTTTCTTTGCAACATTGAATTGAACACACTGTTTCAACTTTGACGAAAGAAATGATTTGAGGCAGAACAATCTTAGATGCAGATGTTGCATTCTTTGCACAAATCAATTTGTAATTTGGTCAAAAGATTCCCCATTTCATGTCGAACGCTTCATGGGTTGGCGTGGATTATATAAATTTCAACTTACAATTGTGGTAACGAGTAATTATTACATGAACTTGTCGGGCAAAAGCATTGTTTAGTGTAGTAAGTATATTAAGGGCGTGTTTATTTGAACGAAAGAATCTTTGACGGATAAGTTTTCTGGACTTTTATACATTTGATTTGCTGAAGATGATCGATTAATAAAAAATCATTTACAACATCATAGAATATAAGCATGCTTAAAGTCAGGAAAATTAATTCTCTGTCAAAAAAGGTGAAAATATATTTGTTTATAATAATTATTTTTGAGAATAATCTCGATTTTTTTTTTCTTAATCATGAAATTTTCTCGGATGTAAATGCACACTAAGACTCTGTATATTTTCGTCAAAAGTGAATAATTTAAAAAATATTCACTTGTATCAGTTGAAAATATAAATGAACAGAATTTTTTTTTACTGTTCACGAAAATATTAGCCATGAATTATTGAACATGATAATTTTTTTTTGCCATTGTCTAATTATTTGGAGAGTTATGAATGATTATTTTTAGGAAAATATATTTTGGTAATTTTAAAATACATTAATATTCCTCGTGATGGAGATTCTTACACATTCACATTTTACAGCGAAGGAGAAGCGCACATCTCGTGAGCAGGGACCGATCACTTTTCTCTCTCGTCCTTCCTTCCCTCATCCTCGGCCCGCCTATAAATCCACTGCTTCGCGAACGACAGTGACCTGCCTTACCTAGTCCCACCAACGACCGGAGACACCCCCTGTCCTTATAAGACCGAACCCCTTTTCCCTGGTAGTGGGGTCAAGCTGGAGATGACGTCGGACGGCGCGACGTCGTCGGCGACGTCCAGGAGGAAGCCTTCGTGGGGGGAGAGGGAGAACAACCGGAGGAGGGAGCGGCGGAGGAGGGCCGTCGCCGCCAAGATATACTCGGGCCTCCGAGCTCAGGGGAACTACAACCTGCCCAAGCACTGCGACAACAACGAAGTGTTGAAGGCCCTGTGCGCCGAGGCCGGGTGGGTCGTCGAAGAAGACGGCACCACCTATCGCAAGGTAACCAAAATTAGCAACCCAAGAAAAAGAAAGATCCCCCATTTTTCTTTCTTCCTTCTTCGAAGTGCGTGTTTGGTGTTGGTGATTAGATCTGTGGCCGATTTGTTGCGTGAATGAGCTGTTTTTGGTGGGACGGTAGCTGATCAGCTGTGCTAGTCCGAGTTTTGACCTGATCTTTCTCTGAGTTTTTGCTGTGCGTGTTTTGCGGAGAAGCTTTCTTGGTTTTTTTTTTTTTTTTTTTGCAGTTGCGTGAAGTTGCAAGACTCGTGCTTTTCGGCTTTCGATCTTCAGTTCCTTTTCAAGAGATTGATGGGTTTTGACCTTTAATTTCTTCCGGTTGATCTGACAAGTGAGTTGATGATATGTGCACACTGGTTTAGATCTGACTTTCTCGGAAGAAGAAATATTTGAGGTTCAACTTGGTCAAATGAGTCCTACTACGATGTGTATCCTTTTTCCTACATGAGCGCTTGTGAGGGCTTCGCACAGCAAGACCATCCAACAGATACTCATTTATGAACCTTAATCTGTAGCATTGGAACTTTGAAGTTAGAGACTCTGTTCATCTGCTTTGATGTTTAGCTGGAGAAAACAGTCTTGGCATCGAAGATTTAATTTTCACCTCCGTTGCTCTTTATTTCTTCATTATTGATTGTTTGCTGCATTTCGGAGATGTTGACTCAGTTGTTTATACCATAATTGTCCTCTCTAAACTACTATTCGTGCCTCGGTTTGCAATGTTCTCCAGGGATGCAGGCCGCCCCCAAGTGACATACCGGGGAGCTCGTACCGAGCCACCCCATACTCTTCGCAAAACCCTAGTCCACTTTCTTCTTCCTTCCCAAGCCCGATCCCATCTTATCAAGTCAGCCCCTCATCTTCGTCCTTTCCCAGCCCCACTCGAATTGAAAATAATGCCGCTTGCAACCTCCTTCCCTATCTCCATAATGCCATTCCTCCCTCTCTCCCTCCCATCCGCATCTCGAACAGCGCCCCTGTCACCCCTCCTCTCTCATCTCCAACATCTAGAAATCCAAAGCCCGTTCCTAACTGGGAGACCATCGCCAAGCAGTCGATGGCTGCTTTCAATTACCCTATATTCGCTGCCTCTGCCCCTGCAAGCCCAACCCGCAACCGTCGTTTACCTCCGGCTACTATACCAGAGTGCGATGAATCTGATACTTCGACTGTGGATTCTGGCCAATGGATCAACTTCCAGAGATTTGCACTGCCTCAAATTCCGACTTCCCCAACCTATAATCTTGTGAAACCCACTATGCCAGAGAAGTACCTCCAAGATGCTGGTAAAGAGCAGGAAAGAGGGTCCGATTTCGAATTCAGGAGAGGACAGGTGAAGCCGTGGGAAGGGGAGAGGATTCACGAGGTGGGATTGGACGAACTTGAGCTCACTCTTGGGAGCACGAAGAATAGAAGTTGAAGCTCGATGGCAAACCATATATGTGGAAGGACTCCTGATGAAAGTGTAAGATCAAAGCTGCAAACGCAATAGATTCTTACACTAGCTTGTAGTTCATTCAGCTCCATGTCATAGTACTTGTCGATTTGTATGTGCCTCCGGTTGCCAAAATTTTCATTTTATCTGATAGATGTTCAATTTCATTCTTTTCATACTCATCATGGATGCCTTGTTTAAAGGTTTCCAGACGCATACAGTACAGACGAATACATCGTGTAGTTGACAATGGAAATACCATTTGTGATCTGTGTCTTGGTCCAACTAAACCAGATCCAAATTGATCTGGATAGCCTTCTTTTAGGGAGTTTCGATAGTTCGGTCTCAATGACCTTGAATTTTCTGATTTTCTTGATAACTCTCCTTATTCCCATGTTAAATCTCCCATCTCTCACGGAGACTAACTCACGAAGAACCCTCGGGAATGGCCTTGTGATCAATGGACTGGCCTTGTGCCACTATAAAGGATCACCATATTCACAAAGGCTAAGGAGAACCAAGAACTTTCATGGAGTCCGAGGGCATAAAAGTGGTAATAAAGGTGGCAAAGTGGATAAATTTCTCACAATAGTACATCAACAAGGCATTCCTCATATCATAATGTCAATAGCTTCTTAATACACAGCATACTATATGAGCGGATGGAGGAGAATATCAGTATTAGAACATCATCAAGTTGCAAATGCTCGACCGGATCGAGACCCTATCCATTTACCATATTTAGAAGGCGATGTACATTGGAGTTTTTGTCGTCAGTTAGGAGGTAAGTTTTTGGTCTAAAAGAGTTTTGCCTTTAAGATGGGCGGCGCGGGCTCTCCGAACCTTCGTTTTTCACTTCTGTCTCCTCTATCTTAGGTTTAAAATCCCTCTTGTTATACGCATTGCATTCTTGGTATCTGAAGCACGACGACAGATGATCATTAACCATTCCTGCAGCCTGCATGAACGAGTAGATGACAGTTGGCCCAACGCAGCAGAAGCCTCTTCGCATCATGTTCTTGCTAATGACCTCTGCTTTCGGTGTCTTCACGGGTACTTGACGACCGTAACGGAACGCATTTCTTATAGGCTTGTGATTAACGAAACTCCAAAGGTAGTTACTGAAGGAACCAAACTCCTCCTGAATCTGCAGATTAAAAGACAACATTCATTCAATGATGGTCTCTGTTGCATCGTTGGCGGCTTCCCCCAATGCGACACTCATTCCAATTACCCATTCCGGAGCTGTAAGGCTACATTGAAGAGCCTCTTCACTTCTAGTTTTCCAAATGAGAATCAGAAAATAACAGTAATGGTGATTGTTTGTTCGAAAAATTGTGCCTAAATCAGATATTACTCCACAAGATATCATGAACAAAATTTCATACGATTCATACGGGGGGAGCATATTTCCGGATGTTCGAGTACTATATGCTTGGAGAAGGTATTACCTTGATGGTCTGTTTAGCGTTCTCAATGACTGCACGAAGCTTCGGTTGAGAGAGCAATGGTTTACCATTTACTTTCACACAGAACATTTTCTTCTCATCCAGATGAGCAACGCATGACGGGTCAAAGTTGTGAAAAAACTTCCTGCCAATGTTTCCAAAGACAAATCCTCAGATGGATATGAAACTACTTGAACTAACTTAAAAAGGAGTGGAAATCTGACAGAGAAAGCAACCTGAATACATCTCTCAGCTGTAGAATCATGGGCCAGCTTAATTCTGCCAATGCCTGTGAAAAGACCAGCAGCTCAAAGAGCTTCCTATCATCACGAACAGGAACACCCCATTCTGCATCATGGAAGGAAGTATACAGAGGATCTGCGAAGGAATCCGAAACCCCGAATTAACTGAAAATATACGCGTTCTCGAAGCAATACAAAGATTACATTCATATGAGAGCAGAGAACTCTGCTATTCTGTCTCTTAAATGACCCTTAATCTGATGATGCAAATATCAAAGAGACAGATGACTGGAATTAGCGTTTTCAGGTAAATGGGGATATTCATTCTAGATTGACCGTTTAATTATTCTTGAAAAAAAAAAAAAAACTTGCATTTGTTCCTCAATGAAGAATAGGAGAGAAAAGCTCTTTCTTTGAACTTCTCTTTTTCAGTGCAAAAACTCGAAAGTTCAAGCAGAGTGACTAAAAACTCCTTTCCAATATAATCACCGATGCACATGTATCTTCAATAGCTTATTGAGAACCCGACAGCAACTTGCACGAGCAGAATGTCAAATGCTAAGCAAGTTCCTCACCTGAATTTGCCGTGATCCAGTCGCACCGTTTGAACGGACCAGAAACGCCACCATCCTCAGCACCAGCACCAGGGGACACTGGTCTCGCCGCCCTTGCTCCGACGCTCTTCACCGTCCCCCTGCACTTTGCCATCTTCTTCACAGAGGAGGCGCTGCTCGAGTTGGAGTCCGAGGAGCACGTGCTGTCCACGGAGGCGCCGCTCCTCACAGCCAAAGCCGGCACCGCCTCAGCCGGCTTCCTTGGCTTCTGCGGCTGGCTCCGGCGCTCCGGATCTTCCGCGACAGCAATTCTGTTTCCTCCGGGGCCGAGGACGGCTCGCGGCTCAGCCACGGGCTTAGCCATCTGCTGGAACTTAGCGGGAACAGGCATCGCCGCTGATGATGCGGAAACTTCCCAAATGCCACCTCTTTGAGCTCTGGTTCGAACACTTGCGATTGCCGCACTTGAAATTTTTGAATTGATGGGAAGCGGGCCACTTATCAGTGTAGTGTTGCACAGCAATTGAGGAAATTGAAGACACTTCAGGTTGAAATAAGAGAGAGAGCGAGAGACGAAGAAGATGGAACAACTGAAATAGCACAATCAAAAACGACTGAAAAAACGATCGGGCGTTAAAAGCGGAAACTTTTTCGGGTTGTTGCAGCCTGCAGGACGGAGGCCCGCCACCGGTAGCAGCCGGTTGCCGTTACTCGCGTGCCGGTCACCTTCTGCCACTAAAGCTACGGAAATGCATTAGAAATATATCATTTTTCAATCCCCATTTTGCCACCACTCGTTCGACAAAATTGCAACTCTACCCTCCTTCTGTTTGGCTTTTTTAATTTGGCAAACGTTACCCGAAAAAATCATTAGCGTTTCTGAAAAATCAGGCCACGCTCGTGCTTTCGAAAATATCGACTACACATGTCATGAAAAACGAGCCTATTACTTCCATAATTCTGACAAAAAACGATTATAGCACTGGAGTCTGGAGCCGCTACAATTCATGAAAAAGCTTACATAGGTAAGTAAATAGCATTCGTCTAGTTGTACCGGCCGTGAATATTTGAGAATAGTTGTAAAAGCTTATATATACTTTTTCGTTTGTAATTGAGTGATATAACGAGAGGTGCGGGGTGTTAATAATAGTGGAATCCTCTGTTGGACGTAGCCCTAATTTAAAGATGAACCGGGATAAAAATCTTGTGTCTCGATTTCTCTTTCTCGTTACGTTTTACTTCGTTGTGGTTGTGCGTAGAATCCTAACAATCTAATGGACACATCGACTCGTGTTGTTCGAAATTGGTGTCGGTGGATTTAAATAATCTACTTATGCAAGTTTAAGGAATTATGGCCTTGAAGTTTTCTCCTTGCTTGGATTGACTTGAGAGAGAGAGCATCATGCCAAATTATGAATTGAATATATTTGCCTCATCCTAATATAGCACTAGAGCGCTCGAATATCGAGCCACACTTTTAAGTTTGATGCAACTCTTCAGATAAGTTAGTGTGGCGCCTATATATTTTCCTTAGCTCCCTATTCGTAGCCAATTAGTATACCGATGGATGCACATAATTTATAGCGTTTTTAAAACATGTGACATCACGCTTTAGTATAACAATCTTGAATTCTAAGGCGAATCAAGTGGGAGATGTTGCCATTTCTGGGTCACCTTGGGGCGCGGGGGGGGATCGGGATCGGGTCGTGAATGAGGCGTTGATGGGAGGAGGGCAGAACAGGAATTTGAGCCCCATGGGAACTGGGACCGGGAAGTGACGGTGAAAAGAGAAAAGAGAAAAGGGCAACGGGGGGGAACGTTGTTTAGGCCAAGGGTCGCACTCAGTCGGGTGCTTTGGATCGTTGGCTTAGTGTGGAAGTCGATCTTCCTTACCGTTAACAAAAAGAATCCAACGAGGGGGCAACAAACACCAACAGAAAAGCACGGACGGTCGGAAGATGGTGGGTAGCCAACGGCTACAATAAGAGATGCTTTTTTTTTCACGGGCTTTCTCATGTGAACTCTCTCTTTCTCGTGTGCTCTTTGCTTCGTTGGCCCATTAGTTATTTCCTTCAAGGCTTTTATAGACTCGAGAGGCGGGTGGGCTGTCGGGCCCATGATCATGTCTAGTCGTGATTCATAAGGATAGGTTGACATGGCGAATGTGATGTATGTTTTTTCGAATGTTTAATATTACGTACGTGACAGAGAGATGTCCTTCGCGATATCGCAAGTTCGATTTTCCAAGTTTTATGACATTGACATGCGTTATATTCGGCTTGTGGCTCGGGCATCTTCTGCCTCATGCAAAGAGACATTTTGGCTCCTCCTAGTCCTACACGATGACAAAACTGCAACTACAGGCTTGTCAATCCTTGAGCACGAGTGATCCTTTCCTTCCTTTTGGACCAAACATTCTACAGCGAAGACAACTTTAATAACTCCGAGAGGGTAGACGAAAGTCATGATTGTTGCAACGGTCACATGGCGGAGTGCTGCCTGGTGGCCTTTTGAGCTTTAGTTGTGGGTGTGGATGGCCGATCCCTCCCTTCTTCTCTCTGACTTACCAGTTACCACATTGGCACCACATCAACTTTCATGTATCATCTCGCAATTTTTGCTATGATGGCAAGATGATTTCATTGCGTCAGTTAAAAAAAAAAATTTCTGGTAAGACTTCATTTTTTGGAAAATCAATGATTTCTTAAGGTTTCCTTTAGAGTTTCTAGAAATATTCCTCTATCAATTTTTGTTTTGTTTTGTTTTTTTTTAATGGGGTGAGCAAGTTGGATCAATCGAACCGAGATCTGTCTGGACCGACGGTCCAGTTCCCAATTTCAGAGGGTGGTAGTCCGATTCCCGGTCCTTAAAATTTGAACCTGTGGCCGGGCAGTCCGATTCCCATTTTCAGGGATACAGGACCGAACCAGTCGATTTTAATTTTAATTTTTGGATTTTGTTTTGTCCTTACCTTGTTCTTTCTCTATAAACAATTATTGCTCATATGATTTTTCTACTCGCATTGCGATTTCATCATTCACAAATACCATATTGCAAGGCCAAATGAAATGAGATTGTACGAAAATTAGGCATGTTGCTTCATTTGGATTCCTTTTTTCCTCGATTATTGAATATTTTACCGGTTTTATTAGATTGCTCGGGAACCGGACCGGACCGATGGTGTGATCTGATCCGGTTCTCGGGACCGTTGGTCCAGTCCTCCGATTCTGAAAATTGAGAATCGAGAATACTGATTCTCATCACAAGGACCGAAAATTGCTCACCCTCTTTAACGATAACAGGCCACACACGTGCTCATGCGCGCCAGCGAGAATCTGCTCTCATCACAAGGGCATTTTGGATTAAGTCCAAGATACCGAGCGAGTCAAATCGCGTGTAGGACGCAACCAGTGTTGATTTAAGCGGCCGAGCGGTCACTGAAGATCTCGTGGTAGACTTAATCGCCAATCGTAGCCTCGTTTCGCTTCGTGAATCAGGTAATAGTAAACGCTCTATTCAGTTTTTCTTTTAGGAAGTTAGGTCAATCAGGTAATGTTAAACGCTCTGATCAGTTTTGCTTTGAGGAAGTTAGGATTGAGATGTTTTCTTCTCAGCTTAGATTGGTTTTGGTGTTGATTCGAGATTATCCTGTGCATTGAGAACAACCTGAATCAACTTAGCATGAGATAGGTGTCAAATCGGAATTCGCTAGTGTGTTTCCTCATCTTTCAGCTGAAGGCATATAACCTGTTTGGTAAAATGTTTCTGAGAGATGATGTTTGAACCGGAATAGCATGTTCTCTGTAAGATCAAATCGGTTTCGTGTGAGTTTGTCATTGATTTCAT
Source organism: Rhodomyrtus psidioides (assembly GCA_021437785.1). Lineage (NCBI taxonomy): Eukaryota > Viridiplantae > Streptophyta > Magnoliopsida > Myrtales > Myrtaceae > Rhodomyrtus > Rhodomyrtus psidioides. The sequence goes on along the minus strand of JAILYB010000162.1, from coordinate 685,382 downwards.
GCATTCTGGAATGAATTTTGTATGCATCTGGTTTCGATTTTGTGAGTTCATTACACTTGGCATCACTTTCCCCCGGTGACCGCACATAACACGTTTCAAGGTCATTAAATTCTAGAAGCTTGTGATATAAATCATCGATTTCCATACACTCAATCTCCCTGTCGTTCGTTGTGTTCTTTTCATGGTCATAAAATCCGGTGTGGATGCGGACGTGCAGTGTTATTCTGCATTTCCGTTTCGTGCCGATGAAGCCGATTCTCTCGTCTCTGTGGGGTCGCATTGTTTCAGCTTGTAGTTTAGCTGAGGAAGACGTCGGTGGCTGAGGAAAGCTTCGGCCGAAGGAGGAGATCAGCAAATAGAAAAAAATAAAAATAAAAGAGGAAAAATGGAAATAGTAGACTGGTTTATTACTCGTTCTTCCCTGAAATTACTTTTCTGGAAAATAAGAATATTTTCTAATAAAATGACAATGTTTTTTGATTCTCGGCTGAAATTTAAGAATGAACTAGAAAATATTTTCTGCCATTTTGATTTTCCTCTATGCGGTCCATTTAATTATTTTTTTATTTTTATTTTCCTTTTTTCTTTCTTTGTTTTTTGAAATTCGAGTTTTCATTTTATTTTCTTTTTCCTTCTCCTTCCATCGGCCGGAGGAAAAAAGAAAAAAGAAAAAAAATAAAAATTCGATATAAAAAAATAAAAAAGAACAAGGAAAAAGGAAAAGAAAAATGAAAATAAAAGTAATTATAAGGAGTGCATGGAGGAGAACATGCTTGGTTTGGTTGGAAGAAAGAAGAAAGAAGAAAGAAGAAAGAAGAAAGAAGAAAGAAAATGATTTTTTCTCTCCAAAAAGAGGAAATAATTTTGACCACTTTTGAATATGTTTTTTCCACTGGTGAAAAATATTTTTTGACTAGTTTATATTTCACGAGTCGAACGTCGATAATCTGAAAAACATTTTCCTAAAAGTTGTTTATCGTGAAACGAACGGAGCATAAGAGTAATTGGGCTTTTTTCTTGATGAAAGAAACATACCCCACCTGTCTTCGCAAAGTTTATGCACCAATTAGTTTCCGGCTTGTTTTAGGCTCCGTTTGTTTCTCGGAAAACGACTTTCAGGAAAATGTTTTCCTTATTTTTCAGCGTTCTGTTCACGAAAAATACAGTAGTCAAGGAAAACATTTTTCATCAATGGAAAAAACACTCTCAAAAGTGGGAAAAGTGATTTCTTTCTTATCCCACTTCACATTCCTTTTCTTTTTAATTGTTTTATGTATTTTTTTTCTTTTATTTCTTCCTCCAGCCTCAAGCGAGGCTAGCGAGGCGAGATCAGCTATTGGCAGAGGAAGAAAAAAAAAAAAGAGAAAAAAAAAATAGAAAGGGCGCTAATAGAAACATTATCTTAAATAAGTCACTGACTGTAGATCTCTGGCTGGGTAGAAAGCATCTTACTTGGTTTCTAGTTGGCCCTCAATAGGTTAGTGTTGACTCATCACATAGAACTCTGATAGAGTTAATCGAATCTAAATGAAAATACCAATGTCGCGCAAAGTAATGGTTTGGGAGAACCCGTGCCGATTAGGGAGCGTCGGTCCATCTTTGACATTACCTCTAAACCATTCCCAAAGCCCCTAACCCTTTGTGGAGGTCGCGAGTCGCGACATCTCTGAAATTTGTTATAATCTTAAAAAAGAAAAAAAAAACACACAAAATAGCCCCTATACGGGAGGCAAGTCTTCCTCTTCCTTTTGCTAGTATAAAGTTTCGATTTGAATTGCCCTCTTCTTCTTCTTCTTTTTCCTCTTCTTCGTCTTCCCCTTCTTCTTCTTTTTCTTCTTCTTCCTCGTCTTCCCCTTCTTCTTCTTTTTCTTCTTCTTTGTCTTCCCCTTCTTCTTCTTCTCTTTGTTTCAACAATGCCACGTCTGGCGATCCAGATCGCCGGCTATCGTCCATTTGAAGCATGCACTCAAGATCGCGAATCACAGGCTAACGGGTGATTTTGGTAACCGCGAATGTGTACATGTCTCGAGTTTATTTTGTTTCACCTGGATGTATTCATTGTTGGTTGTGCAACATGTAGGGTCTTTAAATGGGAATCAGCAGGACAGAAGTGAACTTGAGGAGGTTACTTGTAGCTGCACCTAAGCAAGAGAATCAAGTGAAACTTGCTAATGTATGTCTTCTCTCTGAAACCAGGCCGGTCATTGTTCTCTATCTTTATCTGTTATCAATTGAGCACACTTTCTTTTTGGTGTTTTTGTCACGAATGAATTTCAACAAGTAATCTGCTCTGACGGGTCTGCATTACGAGGGTGTGGAAACTAAGCTAACTAGGAGAGAAAACCCAAGATAAAATGAGCAATCAAAGATGGAGAAAAGATTAGTTGACTGGATTTGGTCGGAACTAACATAGTTCCTCTTGAGAAAACAAACTTTGTTTTGGGAAGGAAAAAGTTACGGCTCTTGAGGATAGGAGCTAGCCTAAATTAAAAGTTGGTGACTTACATGAAACCATTAGTTTCTGATGATTCCAAATAAGAAGGTTGTTACTTGGATGAAGGAAAAAGTTACGACTCTTGAGGATAGGAGCTAGCCTAAATTAAAAGTTAGGTGACTTACATGAAACCATTAGTGTTTGATGATTCCAAATAAGAAGGTTGTTACTTGGATGAAGCGAATGAAGGTTCTTTGAACAAGTTCTCGATAGAAAGTTTGGTGATTTTATTGTGACTTTTGGAAACGACCAACATGAATTTCTTTGTTGGTAGCCATGTGGCTATTAATTTGTCCTTCTGTAGTTTTTTTTCCCATCGCAATCAATGATTGCTTCATTTGACCATAGTGGGCGCAGGATCCTTTTAGTAAAATCAAAGGGTGTAACTGTTTGTTGCCTCTGCCAAAAGTAAAAGGAAAACTAAGTGAAATTACTAAATTGAAATATATTGAAGTTCCAAACATGTGCTATATCTAGAAATTAACGACCAGTTCCGGGACTTACCGCTATTCACTTACTGTAATTCCCCTCTATGAACTTAATCTCCCAGGAGATGATTAGTTTAGGGCGACTTAGTATCCTTTGTAAAAGTTAGTCTAATGTATGTTCATTCAGGTGTGCTCTGTTGTTATCTAGTTAGTGACTTTTTCAGTTCTACTCCTTATTGTTCGTTGAAGTGCTAGATGCATCTTTTTGCTTTTACTATGCTGTTGTCATGTTGGCTTTGTAGTATGTTGCTACCTTAAGAGAACAACTGGAACAGCTGGCTGTGGAGAGAACCTCAGATGGGTTACCAAGGTCCTTCACATGTCTTTTGGAACTCTGTGTCGTTTACTGTTGTTATTGAATGAGATGAACATTTCATCTTGGATTTTTCATCTTTGTAAATCAGACTGCTTGTTGGACATTTTCTATATGTTTTCTGGTTATGGACCCTCTGGCATGGTTTTGTTGGCTGGATCAAGACTGCGCGTTGTTGCCTCTTCTTATAATCATTCAGTAGGACTGATTACATTAGAATACAGCAGGAAGAAAACTTTTGCCATCGACTGTGTAACCAATTAAATATTGCAAGCTATTCTGATTTTTTTGTTGATTCCCCTGTTTTGTAAAGTGGCTAGCTGTGTTATTTCGTGTGTGAGAGAGAGGAAGGGAGGGATCGATTTACTAGGTTCTGGACCTATCTGTTAGCCGGACATTGCGAATAGGTGAGTGATGACCTTCCATTGTTTTTGTCGCTTGTGGAAATCTTTTTAGCTTGTGTGTGCACATAAGCAAGCATGGCTTCGTGGCTACGTTCTTCAAAACTTTACGTCAGACGTCATTTGTTGCTTAGCAGTAGATGTGACTATACGAAGGTTAGCGATGCTGTTGGAAGATGTTAAAATGGAATTTGACCTTTTCTTTATTGTGTCTTTGGAGTGAACATACTCGAAGTTGAATCAGCAGACATCAGATTTGCTGCCTTTATAATTGCGTGGATTTGTTGGTGCAGAGTTCCAAAGGCAATGGTGATTGATTATTCTGAGAAGATTGAAGCAATTGCTGCTAAGTTGTCGGTTCCTTTGGTGAGTGCACATGATGTTTAGATTTTTGTGCTGGTTTTCTATATGACAGCTGATATTCGATTACTGCTGGTTTTCTGCATGTCTCTGGTACATGTTTGGTTTGGTCCATAGAGTTGTACACCTTTCTTCTTCCTGCAATTACTGAAAATTGTTAGAAGTTGCTATCTGCACTAATGTCTCCTTCATTGCTTTAAGTGCAAGTCTATAAGCTGAAAATAAATGTATGGATTAAATCTGCTTGTCCCCTTCCAGATATGAACCTGGGTTTTGCAGTTCTCAATCATTTCATAGTTCTAGCAGCGTCTGTTTGTGCTGTCGTGGATGGAACAGGATCTTACATTCTTTGAAGGCATAGGAATCCCTCTTAAACTTCTGTTCAGAATGAGTTATACTTTGAAGTATCTGGCATACAGATCTAGAACAGTTCTGTGTGTTAGTTAGAGCTTAGACAGTCCTCTATTTTGTTATGGACTCGAAGCCCCTTAGGCTGCATTTGGCAGTTCAGATTTGAGTTCGGACAGGATAACAAATTATCATATCCGGTGTTTGGCGACATCCTTTGGACTGGATAAATCTGGATATACCAGGGTAAAATGCCGGATAAGAAATCCGGGCTAGAGGGTGGGATAAACCTGGATTGGATGTATATTTTAAAATCACGTAACAATTTTCTTCCGAGATGGAGTGATGGGAGTGACGTAACTGATTATCATTTTCTTCGACCCCAATCCTCATCGTTTCTGACCACCGTAGATCATTATCACTGTCCAGCAGATCGTACTCCGACGATTGAGGATGTAAATGAGAAGTTATGTGTCACATGGCCATCACCATCGAAGAACTCGAATCTCGTCCTTTGCATTGTCATCCACAACAAAGGTGTGTCCGCCCTCATTACTCACTGCCCCAGTCCACCGGTGGATCTCCGTCTACCTCCTCTCCACTCCTCACTACCTCAAGTGGCATCTGAGCTTCATGTGTGGCGTCCACCTATTGCCACCCTTACATCGACTGCCTCTCTACCAGATCATTGCGGCCGCTACCTCCCTGGTCGCTTGGCGACACCCTCGACGACCCAAGGCTCATCTTAGAATCGCCTTTGATGCGGTGGAGCTGAGTGAGAACTACTTTTTGGAGGTGGAGATGGCAGTGGATCTAGCGGAACTAGTGGTGAAGGAGACAAATCAGAGGGAGTTGAAAAGAACAGGTTTGAGATGCTGATTTTTTGTTTTTTCTATTTAGGGAGCTCAAGTGGTCTCTGAATATTGCAGGAGATTGCGCTGGGCAAGGAGATTTTCAAAAAAATTTCCAAGATTTTTTTTTCCTATCTTAGATTGCACCAAACATGTGATGGGATTTTCTAGAAATTGCTCCCGAAGAGGAATCTATTGATTCTCTCCCAACCGGTTGGACTGTAGGCGCAGTGATTTACTTCATGGGCAGGGTCTCTGGTTCAAGTCCAGGATGGCCCAGCTATGCCAAGGAAAAGAAAAGAAAATAATAGAAGAAACATCTCACTCCTTCATGCATGCTCCACTTGGCTCGAGAGGATATAGCTCAGTTGGTAGAGCTCCGCTCTTGCAATTGGATTGTTGCGCTTACGGGTTGGATGTCTAAGTGAGGATATTTAGTGGATTTCTAATCCCACCTTATCCTATCCAATTCCAATCCAAATCCGGACTAACAAACGCAACCTTAATAGCTAGTTTTGTTTTGATCATTTAGGAAGATAAAATTGTGATAGACATGATGGAGATGCATGAATTTCCCTCTAGTTCACAATGTTTGGAATTGTTTTTTATATTTTACATGTTCACGACATTTCCTCGTTTAATATAGTGAGCACCAAAAAAGCATTGAGTGGCGATGCTATGATTGGACCAAAGAGGCATTCTCAGAGGGAGGGAGGGAGGAGGGGAGATGGTTTTTAATTGTTGCTGCTTGCTGCAAATTTTTTAGCTTTACTTCTTGCAGGCGTCTATGATGTGCCTATGGAGGTTGTCCACTCACTTATCTAATCCTTTCCAAGTGCGCCTTTTAATTGAAAAATTTTGAGTTGCTTTCCATTGGGTATGAGGTTTCATGATACAGTACTCTGCTTGCGTTTCTCAGCATGATGTGCAAGAGCCTCAGGGGCCCTTTCCGGGAAGAAGTTCTGGAGAAAGCCCTAAAAAAGAATTGGAAGATCCGGTTACCCCAAAATCAGGGTTAAGAAGGAGATTTGCGTAAGTGAATCTACTACAGTGATGGTGTATATATTTTTTTTAATATGACTCTTAATAGAGTGCCTTTTATCGTAATGATAAGTTATCTACATGAGGTATTACCAATTCGTGATTGTAATTTGTCAGCTTCTTTAACAGGCCAACCTCAAGTACTGCAGATACAACTCAATCCCATAATGAAATTGATACATCAGGCCCTGTCAAACTAGATGCTGCAGCGCAAGCACACATTGAAAACCACAGGTATGTTTTATCATTCTTGTTTGTCAGTAATGTCAAATCGTCATGATTGTGTTATTACCGGACAAATTTGTAGTTTGGGTTTTTCCCATACCCAAAGCTACTGGTTAGGTCATGCATTGCTTCTTGTCCATTTCGAAAATGTTTTCGTCCCTGAACACCTGATTGTATGGGCACTGTGAGAAGTTAGAGAGAGGAACCCTACTAGTGGGGAAAAAACTTGGTTGTTATCTGTCGTCGTCATGAAATAAAGGCTGGAATGTGAAGGATCTAACAATCTGGTCAGGTATGAAGATATGTTGAAATGATACACACTAAACAATAACACAACAGTTGCTAGTATCATAGGTGCGGGGTTCGACTCCCGTGCTCAAAGAGGCAGAGCAAAAGTTAGAGAGAGGAGAGTTAGAGATAGGATGGACCCAAAAAAAAAAAAAACTATAACAAAACAGTATCAAGTAGACTAAAATTTCAAGACTCTGGCGTCATGTAAAGTTGAAGATATGCTGTAAGACTAGTGTATGGCTCTTTATATGGTAGAAATAAGGTCAAATCACTTTTACCTTTCTTGGCCTTAAAGGTGGAGTGTGATTTAGTTCGTGAGTTAAGATACCCTCCTTAAGTGTGTCTAAGCTTCTCTTTTCTCCAAGCTAGTTTTTCCCATCTTCCACATTGAACCTTCAGCTTGCTTTGTGGCTACTGCTTGAAAAATTCGACCAATACTTCGGTTTTATGATTATGATTGTCCTTCTTTAAGTCTATTTAAGCAGATATTGTGATTGCACCTTTTCCTTTTCAACAGAAAGCTTCAAGAGGATCTGACAGATGAAATGGTTGGTTTGGCAAGGCAACTGAAGGAGAGTAGCCTCGTGATGAGTCAATCCCTGCAAAATACAGAAAAAGTAAATCTTGATACCATGTTAGATGTCTTTTAATTTTCTTTATCTTAATTTTTTTTTTTTTCGAAATGGCAACCCCAAAGATGTAACTTGAGCAATCTACTTCAATCTTGCAAGTCTGTTGCGATACAGTTGCTTTAATCGTGACATTTCCCTGGGCAGCGGCTATTCCATCCAACTCAACAACGTACTTAGTCTGACAAGTTCCTTTTGGGTTGCATTGCAGATACTTGATTCAACGGAGAAAGCTATTGAGCACAGCTTGGCAAGCACAAATCGGGTTAGTGTTCGAGCAACGGAGATATATTCAGAAAGCTCCAAGACTACATGCTTTACTTGGCTTCTGATCTTCGCGATGACATTTATCTTTATTATGGTCGTGCTTTTGATTCGTGTCACTTAAGACCATCCTACTTCAAGTTTTGTCAGTTGAGTTATAGTACTCCCATCCTGCGATGTTGTCGAAAATCTGATGGGGTAAATATGTGCAGCGTAAACGTTCTTTTTTGCTAATTGACTTGTGATTGAGCTCTTTTAAGGTTCTTGAGACTCAGATAAACAGTGCTTATGACCCCCCCCCCCCCCCCCCCCCCCCCCATTTCTGATGCACTGAAGAGGTAATGATGGACAGACCACTGTCGATATATTCGAAAGAGTGTCTTCGTTGGCGCAGTTTTAGTGAGACAATTTTTTCTTCAGTTTTTGGATGTCGACTGAGATAATTTGTTTTCACTAGGCATCAGAACTAGCTAGCTATGCAGAGGGGAAGTAACTTTCATACTGAAAAACCCTATACTAAACCTGACAACTTGCAAGAAGCACTAAGAGAGCTATACAGGGTGGGAATGTCCTAGCAGAAGTAAATGCTGCTTGGGCATCCGGAACCTTTGCTCATGCAAAGAAAACGGACAGAGTTATTAGGTACCGTTCGAGTTATAGATGAATCAATTCGATTCTGACAAGTAGGGTGCTGCTGGATTGGAACTATTATGGCGCTGGTGCTCTGTATTTACAATGACCTCGCAAAAACCAAAAAGAGAAACAATAACAAAGTCATTAGTATAGGCACCATGGTCATGGTTCTGCCAAGAGCATCGAAACTGAGACAAATGCTCGTTCACTTCTACGTACAACAATAAACTAGAAAGACCAAACATCCAACAGAGCATACACAATAACTGAGGATGTTTTGTTAATTTACATTCTTCCCTCAAGCATTGTCATTTATCCTTTTTTCAGCAGTTGATAGCGTTATGCTGAAAGGAATTAGTACAATCACATACAAGAAGGATTGAGAAGAAAGTAGCCAAGAAGAAACGAAAGTCCTAGTCGCAAGGGTGAAAAGGCAAGATATCTAAAGAGACCAGCTTTCAATCGGGTGAGAGGTGACATCCTCCTAACTTTAGACCTCTGGTTTCGATCAAGGAATGTCAGACTGCATAAATTTTTCTTCAACCCCCTTGCATCTTCTTAAGAGCTTAACAAGGTATAATAGCTGCTCAGAGCTCGTCAAAGCTTTATATATACGTAAGGGCCATGGTCTCCTCCTCTAGAGCCAGAACATAAAAGAGTTCTTGCAAGTGTCTGGACCAAAAGATTCATTCTTTATCTGCAACCACAAAACGGTTTTTTGTTGTGCTCGCGCCTGACAAATGCAGCTGCTTTCGCTTCTTTACAAGATGTAGCGCAGTTCTCCTGTCATCTTGAGCTTCTTCACAATCCGGCTGCAATGTGAAGGCTAATTCATTAGTATCTTTGCACACTAAAACTAGAAGAATAACAATGATCAGCAGCATACCTTAAGAGATAACGCTCTATCGAAACTAGCAATGGCACTATCAGCGCTCTTCCCCGGGTGATCCATGCCTGCATAAATTGAACGCTCCACAGGGGGAAAAAAAAACAATTGAATTGTTGGTATGACAAACTTCTAGCAAGAAAGTTAAAAATAATGAACATTGAACAGAGTCAAGTGAACACAATAACTAAACACGCGGTAAACGATAATTACTTTGTTCTGTTCAACAAATGACATATTAGAGAAAATAAAACCGCCTACAAACATAGTGAATTCGCATGCCTCCATGAATTAAGGGAGTCATCCCCTTGAGGTCACGTAAAGGACATGAGAACACAATTCCGACCACGAAAAAGAGACCTGTCCCAGATAATATCAAAAGAGTTCCTTCATTTCCTTTAGCTAGTAATCATGCATCCTTCTCTACTTACAGAATCATGTTTTTCCACCCTTTTGGGCTATATTCTTCTAAATTAGATCCTTCAATTGGATCCCCTCTCCATCCACAATTTAGAATATTCAATTCCATCCACTTGTTGTTCATATTAAAAAGCAGATAACTTAGTAGAAAATAAGAAGGTTGAACAGCTACTCTTGGCGATACTCCTTATAGCCAAGGATCATTTTCAAGATGTAGCTGAAAAGTGATCTCGAATTACTCTCCTACATGAAAATGAAGTTTATTGGCTATGATCATTGATATTGACAAATATATATGAATACCTCGCATATGTGGACATCGAAGCGAATAATTTCCAATAAGATCTGCTGCTTAGTGAAAAAGCCATGAATAAAAGAGAGTCCGCATGATGAATTGGGCATCCTCAGCATAGAAAACAGAAAGCAACATAAGAAGAGAAGTTAAAGGAGATTGAGAGAAGTGAGTGACGAGCGTGACCGAGTGTGAGACTGAGCGGGAAAATATGAGCAAGGTAAGGAAGGACTATCAATTCTGTTCCTTTCTTTTCTCTTTAAGAACGTGCACATTTCTCTCTCTCTCTCTCTCTCTTTTTTTTTTTAATCTTCTTGTGTACCCATCTCATTGACTAAGTCAAATATTACAAGCATTGACAAATTAATCTGGTCACTTCTTAAGTATTGATATAGATCTTGTGTGTCCCGAATTCGCGCGATGTAGACGGAATTTGGACAAATAAATTCGACACATTCTTATACCCATGCACATCATGAAATGTCGCTGAGGAAGGATGCCACGAGCTAGAATGAGCCCTGACGTGATGCCTGTCGAATTAGAAATATTGAAAGGAGCGAGCTTCGGGATCAAGGAGTGGAGTGTGATCCCGCGAGAAAGAAAGTTTTTGAAGAGAGCGGGGGTCGAGTACTTGGCAAATCGGGTTGCTTCCTCTTGGCTATGGTTCACACATCCTGTGATTATGCATCACCACAAAATCGATGATTCTTCTATACAATTTCTAATTTTTGCAAATAAAATGTGCAGCGAGATACAAATAATTCATGTTCTGAATGAGAACTCCATGTATCAGCTGCGAGTGCGATTCTAAAATTAATCTTACCAAAGTAAGTTTTTAAACTAGTTCTTTCACTAGGACACAACTTTATGCAACCTTTAGCCACCGTACCGCGATATTTGTTTAAAGAGATGTTGTAACTCGGTGACATACTCAGGAAATCCAACATGCTCAACCTAGGGAAAAGGTTGTTCATCAACAACTGATGAACTGAGCAAGCTTATGCCTGCTACAATCTTGATTAAATATCCATATCGATAAGATACTACCGACCGATACTAATATCTCCTCCTATCTTCCCAGCCATGTCTACATTATGTGGTGCAAAGAATTTATGCCTCTTATCTACGTTGCGATGGAATTTCTTGCATGTCGGCAAGTGCTTCCTCATTGCAGAATACCATCAGCAATAAGGTACTTAAAAATAGCCCCACAACGAATGCACTTCACATTGCATGTTTTTCCAATCTTCTCATCTATGATTCTCGAACATTGATTTTAGCAATCGTATGTATATTTCCAATCACGAGGAGGAAGACGAGAACCAAGCAACTTGTTTGTCGCACTTGCGGTCTCGTATAGGTCTTTTTCCTCACTTCCATCGCCAGACGATTCCAATTCTGTGATCGGATTCATCTCCTCAAATCCCTCCACCCCCATCGATATGTTATCTTGATACATCAACTTCACACATACACAACAATAACAAAATATGATTAGATTGCAATCAAATATCATAGCCTAAACTATAACAGAATGTGTTAGTGGTAACAATTGAGGGCAATCACCTCCTATCACACTGATATCAGCAATTTTTTAAGCAGATCATTTCCCATGTTCACCCGTTGAACTTAATCTCCCAAATATGTGTGGTCCGGGCCACACGCACTGAAGTATCATTCCTAATGTATCAAAACTATGCTTGCTTCAATCTGCATCATTATTCCTTTAGAATCACCTTTTCCCCCCTCTTTTAGGAAGGGCATAGATCGACAAGAGTCTTCTTGAAACCACTTAAGTGATCTACCTAGCATCTGTGCAGCTACTTCTTTTTTATTTTTGTTTTCGTTTAATGATCTGTCTCGGCTTTGATAAATGTTATGATTTGAATGCAAGCCAGTTAAATTTTGAAAATTTTTTATCTGTATATATCACATTGGATCGAACCGGTCACCGGTAAAAATCGAAATACTGAATCAGAATAAAATCAGATAAGATTAGTGGGACACTAAGAAAGAAGAACAAGGTGCTTGCTACTCTCCCACTTGCAGACAACTTGAGAAAACAGGAGATAAAAAGATGATTTGATTTTGAATGGGAATTTTCTCGATTCCTTTCAAGAACACAAAAAAGAAAAATGCAGATGCCCAATTTGCCGAATGGTTTTCCTGGCCCATCAGATTATTCGAGGCTAGTTAAGACGACAAAAAGAGTGCGGAGAGAATTGTGGAAGAAGGTTTTTAATGTTGTTGTCACAATGTCTGGTCCAAAAACCGGAGTTGTTGAGTGACGGGAGGCTATGTGAGTTTTTGGTGGGGGAAATTGTTCAATCAGTACCACCAGAAATATCTTAACCTTATTGTATTGATACTAATTCAGTCTTAAGCTTTTACTTGAGTTAATTGAGCCCTAATTTTTTTTACATCGGCACCGATTCAGTCTATTCGATCAATTTAGATTGAAAATCACCAACGGTCCTATGTGGTAAGGTTGATGCTGACGTGGGACATCTTTTCTAGTAATTAGGATTTTTTATTTCTTTTTCTTCACATTCTCTTTCTGTCAGTGGGTGGCTGGCCTCGCCTATGAGGGTGAGTGCTAGCGAGGCCCTTTCTTCAGATCTGGCATAGCGACCCTCACACAATCCATGGCAACCTCGTTGGCGCTCTCCCTCGATCTCTCCCAGGCACGGCTTGGCGAGAGTTGCCCTCACTGGGAATGGCTTGTGGTTGGCGACTGGCCACTGGTAGAAAGAAAAGGAAAAAAAGATTTTTTTTTCTAAAAAATCTATAAGAATTGTCCACGTCAGTATCGGCCTTGCCATATAGAATCACCAACTTCCATGTCAATGATTCTTTGCCAAAATTCGTCGAGTGGACTGGATTGGTATCAATATAAAAATGTATAGAATTAAATTGTTCTAATTAAAATGTTTAGAAATGAATTGGTACCAAAATACGTTTATCTTTTTTGATACATTTTCTATCCTAAATCTATTGTGCGAATCTAAAATTTTAAATTTAATCGTAAACTTATGCAAAATCCCTGGTTCGCATATATAGCTTTCCTAATTTTCTTCCCGATGGTTGGGGGTTCTATGAAGAATAAAGAAGATGAATAAAATCTAATTCATCTTTACGCTAACAAAAGAGCGGATGCAGTACCAAGATGACTTCTTCCTGAGGAAGCGCATCAAGTACTGTAGGGCTGCGTTTGGTCGTCCGGATTTGGATTGGGATATGATAGGATATGGTGGGATTACAAATCCTCCGAATATTCTCCGAATTGTAAAAAATCCAATCATGTGTTTGGTGCAATTCATGACAAGATTATTATTTTTTAGAATCTCACTTGCACTGCGTAATCTCCTGCAATATCCAAATTTCACGGTCCCCTTCCATATGTCTTCTTCACTTCGCCAGATCCACTCCATCTCCAGACTGGAATCCTCGCTCAACTTCACTGCGGATCGAAAGTGGATTTAGATTCTTTGAAATTTGGAAGAATTGACACCTGATGGAAAGGGCAAGGGAAAACAAAAAGAAAAATCGCAAATCTACAAACAATTGTTTTCTGCTATCCGATTTGGCATCGTCTAAAATCGATGCTCCCAGGATGGATCTGAGATCCCTCGTTGGTCTGCCCTTCAACTTTGTTCCCTCAGCCGGTGAGTTCCACGTTCTCCCAATCCCTAGTGACACTCATACTGACGGTGACGACCTCTCAGAATAGTTAAGTTGGTCTTGAACAACTTCAAACTTGTGATTCTCTATTTCGTGTGGTGAAGGGTGAGTGGTGAAAATGAACAGACTTCAAAAAAAAAAATTGAAAAAGAAGAGGGGGAGAGATGATGGGAAGAGAGGGCAAAAAGAGATGGCAGAAGCTTTGACGTATATTCTGAAATTTAGTTTCCAATTTTATTTTTATTTACTTTTTTGACTTTGCATATCCTATCCGGATCTATCCCACCCCCCTAGGTGGGATTTTTTTTATCCGGTCTATATCCGGCCTATATCCGGTTATATCCAGATATCGCGTCGCTCCAAACATTGGATATGATATAAGTTATCCTATCCGGAGTTATATCCGGTTTACCAAACGCAGCCTAGGAGTCTTGGGATATCATGCCCCCATGTGTGAATTAAGCAAGAATTGATTGGATATTGTGAATTTAATGAAATTAATTAGCAAAATAGCTATTGTAATACAAACGCGGAAACTACCAGGATCTTGCAAATACGTCAATGCGAAAACCCAGAGAAAATAACGAGGAACGATAAAGGACACAAGATATAACGTGGTTCAGTCCGAATGTCGGTACCTACATCCACGAAGAGAGCCAGCAAGAACAATCCACTATAACCGGAAAATCGGATTTACAATCACTCAATACTCTCGTGTTTCCCGCACCTAAATTATACCCAAATTCAGTGTTTACAAATAAACAACTCTCAGTTAGATATATAAAATAAAAAATAAACTCATGGAGCACAGAATCACCGAGTCGAGAAAACTCCCTTCCTTTTTTTGTCCTTTTCTCCATGTAGGCACAATATAATATACTTTGATATATACATGAGCCCCTTCCTTTTTTATTTTCGTCCCGTAGCACCCACTTGATGAAGTCGTCCACCACAGCAAATCCGAGTGCCTAACTTTTTCTCAGAAGGTTAGGCACCTAACCTTGCAATCCCGGCCGTCAATTTTTGGACGGACGGCCCAGATCTCCTGTTTTTATGGGATAATTTTTTATAGATATTTTTGTTAGTAATAATCTGGGCCGTCCATTCATAACACGAACGACCCGAATTGCAAGGTTAGGTCCTAACCTTTTAAGGAAAGGTTAGCCGATCCATTTCCGATTTTGTTCGGCTGTTGATAATCCAGTTGTCTCTAACACATATTACCATATGACTATAGTTATCCGATCCAGTCTATAAGAAAGACATGTACGCTGCCAAAACACCAGGACCACAAGGAGAACCATCTATCTCTCGCTTCCCTGTTCATTTCAAACTTACGCGCCATGCCGGACGCGGAATCGTACTTCGCCGATCAAGACAACAAGCCCCATGTGGCGGTCCTAGCGAACTCGGGCCTCGGCCACGTCATCCCCCTCCTCGAGTTCTCAAAACGCCTCGTCATTGACCACGGCTTTCGAGTCACCTTCCTCGTCGTCGCCACCGTCGACCTGACCCCAGTTCAAGACCAGCTACTAAATGCCCTGGGGCTCCCACGTGACCTGCACGTGCTCGGCCTCCCAGCCGTCGACACCGCCTCCGTCGTCCCGGAAGACTCCCGCATCCTCACCCGCATATGCCTCATCGTGGAAGCGAGCCTCAAGAGCCTCAAAGCCATGCTCATTGAGCTGAGCTACCCGAGGGCGCTAGTCGTAGACTTGTTCTGCACTCAAGCCTTCGACGTGGCCGGCGAGCTCAGCATCCCGGCCTTCTCGTTCTTCACGACGTCGGCCATGATGCTCGCGTTCTCGTTGTACATGCCGACGCTCGACCGCGAGGTGACGGGTGAACTGGTGGACCTGCTCGGGCCAGTCCGGGTCCCCGGGTGCCAGGCGATCCGACTGGAGGACCTGCTGGACCAGGTGAAGGATCGAAAAAATGAGGAGTACCGGTGGTTCCTGTACCACGTCAGTCGGTTGCCGATGGCGGCGGGGATCTTCCTGAACACGTGGGAGGGCCTCGAGCCGGGTTCGCTCCGGGCGCTGAGGGAGGACTCCTTTTATAGGGAGGTGGCGGTCCCACCGGTCCACGCGATCGGACCGCTGGTGCACGAGGACGGGGACGCGGAGGGGCTGCGCTCGGCGGATGCCGAGTGCCTCGCGTGGCTGGACAGGCAACCGGAAGAGTCGGTGGTGTTGGTATCGCTGGGAAGTGGAGGGACGCTGACGAGGGAGCAGCAGGTGGAGATGGCCCGGGGTCTGGAGCTGAGCCAGCAGAGGTTCTTGTGGATCGTACGGAAGCCCACGGATGCCTCTGCCTCCGGTAAGAACACTAACGTGACGTGACAATTATCATTTCTATATAAAAAATTAAACAATAATTCAAGGTGATTTTAAATGTTAACATGATAGATAGCCAAGCCCACAAGGCACGTCCGAGTTTTATTTCCAATTATAAGGTGGGCTTTATTTTCACGTATTGTCAATTAAGTCTATTTGATAAATTTTGATCGGAAATCGCATAGTGGACGCCGGCTATTCTACGTGGCATGACCGACACTTAATTTCTTAATACATTTTATAATTTTTGTTTTATTTTTTTTTATATATCTCCTTTTATTTTTTTTACTTTATTGTGGCCGACGAGGATCATCACCATTCCCTTGGCAATGGCTGTGATGCCCTAGCTCATATCTAGGTGTGACCATAGCAACCGTGAACAAGGCCATAACAACCCCAGGCGAGGCCAACCTCACCTAGGTTTGAGCAAACCTGCCTCCCCAATGGCGGTGAGGCTGCGACCACTTCGCACAGATCTAGGCAAGGGGGAGGGCCATGACCCTCGCCTGCTGCCGGCGAGTGCCCATTGATCCTTGGCCAATGGTAGGGAGGGCCCCAACGACCCTGCCCGACCACAGTAAAGAAAAAATAAGAAAAATAGAAGAATAGAAAAAATAAATAAATAATTTAAAAATATTAAGATATTATTAGAAATCTCCATGTCAGCACCGGTTGTTCATGCCACGTAGGACGTCCGACATCCACGTTAGTGATTTTCGGCTAAAATTAGTCTCATGAACTCAATTTGCGAGACGTGAAAAAGTTTACGACTCAGTTGACATAATTAAAATATTTAGGAATGAATAGGTCTAGGGCTTTTTGGACAGTGTTCCTGAACATGAGTGTTCCTTCAGGCTTCGATGAATGAAGGACTTGATTTGCTCACATAATGTACTTTATCGTAACCAAGAGGTTGCTAATTTTTCGATCATCCTAATTTTATGGTAGAGATTTTCTCTCAATTTTCACCATGTCCGTCTTGATTTCACCATGAAAGGGTCTTGATTTCACCATGAAAGAACCCTGGAACATTTGTGCGTGTGTAGAATAGAGAGCTACGGTAGTATTTTTAAACTCTCTTCATACGTTTCTGCTATAATCCAATCAACTGAAACGCTAGCACTTTGTCTCAGCTGCGTTTTTCAATGTTGGGAGCGACGAGGAAGACGATCCGACCAAGTATCTACCACAAGGTTTCCTGGAGAAGACTCGTGAGGTAGGCATGGTGGTGCCCTCTTGGGCCGCCCAGGTGGCCATATTGAGCCACCCCTCGGTCGGAGCGTTCCTATCGCATTGCGGCTGGAACTCGTCCGTCGAGAGCTTGGCCAAAGGCGTGCCAATGATAGCCTGGCCGCTCTACGCGGAGCAGAGGATGAACGCGGCGATGCTGGCAGAAGACATCGGGGTCGCCATCAGGCCGTCGGTCGAGGAGGGAGGGAAGGTGGTGGGGAGGAGGGAGATCGAGAGGACAGTGAGGGCGGTGGTGGCGGGAGAAGAAGGGAAGAGAATGAGACGTAGGGCTCGAGAGATAAGGGATAGCTCGGTTGAGAGCTTGAGCCATGGCGGGTCGTCTCAATCATCACTCGCTGCTGTGTGTGAAGATTGGAAGACGAAGTCTAGAGGGATGTGAGGGAGAGCTCTGTGCCGGTCGTGCTTCGTAGTATGCATTCGCGTACTTCTATGAACTCGTAACTTTGGATGTCATGTCTTTTTGACTCATTCGTACATAAGATAATAAGATTTCATGTTTGAGAGTTACAATGATGATGAGATTTTATTTTTTTCTTAATTTAAAAAAAAAAATTGTAAAGATGAAGAGCTCTGGTTCGAACACTTCATGATTGCTGCATTTAAGATTTTGAATTTGTGGGAAGCGGGCGGCTTGTCAGTGCAGTGTTGCACAGTGATTGAGGATTTTGAAGAGCGGTCGGGTTGAAATGGAGAGAGAGCGCGCGCGCAGCTGAAACAACATGAAAAGACCAAGAAACAAACCAACATTTATGGCGATTTAAAACGCGGGCAACTTTTTAGGACTCTTGTAAAACTAATCGTCTATTTTGGACCACAAAAATAAATAATAATAAATAATTAAAAATTATTGTTAGCGTTATTTCTTGCTCGCACCAGAATCGAATCACAATCACCCAGAATCAAATCACAATCAGAATATCCTCGTGATTAGCAATTTGAGATTGATTCAAATTTATGGTTACCATTTCTGTTGTCGATATTGATTGAGTAACCAATTCTGTTGCTGATATTTATTTCTTGAGATTCTTTCAAGTATATATATAAGAGTTGTTATTCATTGTAACAATGCATTCAGAAATCAAAGATATATAATCTTCCTTACGCTCTATTTCTTTTATGCATCTCTTGTTCTTCTAGCTTAGTATCAGAGCAGGAAAACAAAGGCGAAAGCTCATCGATCCAAATATGAGTAACTCAACCCCTTCTTCCGAGCAAACTATCCTGCCTCCCACTACAAATATCAACACTCCCACAGCTCCAGTGCCTACAACTCTATCTCCAATCCCCTCTCTTCTCCATCTATCGGAGAACGTCTAGATGGAACAAATTATGTGATTTGCCGCACGCAAATTCTACCGTATTTTCAAGCCTCTAAACTTCTTTTTGTGATAGATGGCACCGAACTTGAACCATCTACCCATCTTTCTCAACCAGATCCACAAAATAATGGCCAAACCATACTCACTCCTAATCCCATCTACAAAGCCTAACGCATTCGGGATCAAATTGCACTTGGCTGGATCCTAAATATAGCGACAAGTCCCATAGTAGCACAACTCACCGGCCACAAAACTTCCGCATTGGTTTGGTCCTACCTGGCTGATGCATATGCTTCTCAACCAAGTGCTCGTTCCTCTTATCTTCGAATGCAACTCCAATCTATGAGAAAAGGCAATAGGAGTGTGACTGAATATATACAGGAGGCTACCAATATTGCTGATCAATTACTAGCTATTGAAGAAACTATTTCTGTCGAAGAATACCAGACCCACCTCTTCCGAGGTCTCGGTTCGGAATACTTAGCTTTGGCGACTGCTCTCTTAGTTATATCGGCGCACACCCAGTCCTCCACTCTATCCAGGAATGAGTTACACAGTTTGTTGCTGTCTCATGAAGGCCGCTTGGAACTTTCGGCTTTAGATGCTGGTCAACCACCTCCAGTTACATTTGCTGTCCAAGGTACATCACCAAGTTTTACATCTTCTAAGCCAAGTCAGCAATTTTCTGGCTCACAATCGCGCCAACCAGCACCAGCTTATGGCTCGAATTCTAGTGGTCTATTGCCCACCCCACTATCACTGATGTACCAGTCATCGAGCGTCAAGCGGCAGGGGTCGTCGTCGTGGTGCTCCTTTCTGTCAGATTTGTCGTCGTCGGGGTCACTATGCTGCAACCTGCCGTGAAGGATATAATTCTCAATTTGTGGCCACTCCACCTCCTCAGGCTCATTATGTTGCACATACACCCCATACCCATTATTCTACTCCTACTTACTCGCCTCAATATCGTACTCAGTCTCCGCCTCCACATCCATATTATAGCTCCTTACCACCACCTATAATCTAGTATCCATCGGTTCCTCCGCCTCAACCTCTATCTGCCCATGCTGCTTCTAGTTGGTTCCCTGATTCCGATGCTACCCATCATGTCACGGATAGTACTATTGGCCTTACCAATGTCACTCCTTATACAGGCTCACACAAACTCACTGTGGGTGATGGCGTCTCTCTTCCCATTACTCACACAGGTACTTTGGTGTCTTCTACTTCTCCTTTCTTTGTCCCCAAGAATGTTTTAGTTGTTCCCAATATCACCAAAAAGTTATTATCTGTTTCCCAATTTTCTTTCGATAATAACTGTGTTTTCTTGTTTTACCCTACATATTTCCTTGCGATGTGCTTGCGTATGGGTCAGATCCTTCTTCTCGGCAACCTTGATTCTGGTCTCTACTATGTCTCGGCCTCCAGCTCGGAACCTTCTCCTGCAGCCTTTGTGTCTTCTCGCACCAGTTCACTTACTACATGGCATCACCGTTTGGGACGTGCCTCATCAGATATTGTAATTCGTCTTTTAAATTCCACAAAAAAACAAGCTTTTCATGTTCTCCTTCTTCCATTTATACGGCATGCGCTCTTAGTAAAAGCCATCGCCATCTCCACCCTCCTACCCATTCTAGGGCTACTTCCCCACTACAGCTCGCTCATTTTGATAGTTAGGGTCCGTCCCTTGTTCGTTCTCTTTCTGGTTATAAATATTACGTTTGCTTTATTGATGACTTTTCTCGATTCTCTTGGCTCTATCCTTTCACATCTCGAGATCAATTTTTTTAATATTTTTAAGGCCTTTCATGCATTTGTGGAGACTCAACTTTAGTGGAAGCTTCAATCGATTTAGTGTGATGGAGCACCTGAATTCTTATCTTTTGATATGCGCTCTCATCTTCTCCACCATGGTATTCACCAACGCATCTCTTGTCCGTACTCTCCTTTCTAGAATGGGACTGCTGAACGCAAGCATCGACATATAGTTGAGACTGGCCTTTCTCTCATGACCCATGCTGTCGTTCCTTCTTATCTTTGGGAATTTGCTTTTGAGGCTGCAGTTCACCTTATCAATCAACTCCCAACTCATGTTCTCGACAACTTGTCTCCTTGGCATGTTCTTTTTCGTACCACCCCTGATATATCTTACTCACGAGTATTCGGTTGTGCATCATTTCCATACTTACGACCATATGCCCCACATAAACTGGCTCCTCGCTCTAGAGCATGCATCTTTCTTGGTTACCCTCCAGGTTACAGAGGCTACCGCTGCTATTGTCCTCAGACTCGGCGTATCTACATCACTGCTGATGCTATTTTTTATGAGACTGCGTTCTCGTTTCAACAGACTACATCTATGTCTTCATCGTCACTATATGTTATGTCTGCAATCCAGTTACCACTACCTCCGCCTCCGGTCGCTCTGACCGAGCCATCAGGACGATTGGACTCCTCTTCGCTAGATCCATTATCCTCAGCATCATCATCACCATCTTCGGCTCACGTTCCTATCTCTTCATCTCCACCATCATCGGCACCATCATCACAGACATCTACTCACCATATGGTTACTCGACTTCGTGATGGCACCATCTCTCGCAGAATGCTAAGTCGAAATCACACTTTTGCCCTTACGGCCACTGCCCATCCTCATATTGAGCCTACTTGCTTTTCTCAAGCATCACGAGATCCGAATTGGAAGGCTACCATGATCGCTGAGTACGCTGCACTTATCCAGAATGACACTTGGGAATTGGTTCCACCACCTTCTCATGCTCGTCCTATTGGCTGTAAATGGGTTTTCAAGGTAAAACTTCACTCCGACGGTACACTAGAACGTTACAAAGCCCGACTTGTGGCTAAGGGGTTTCATCAGCAGGCTGGCCTTGACTATAGCAAGACGTTTAGCCCAGTGGCCAAACCAGTTACCATCCGTACTGTTCTTGCACTCTCTTACTCCTGAGAATGGTCTATCCAATAGCTTGATGTATCTAATGCATTTCTCCATGGATATTTATCTGAAGAGGTATATATGGTTCAACCGCAAGGCTTTGTCGATCCTCATCGACCTCATCATGTCTGCCGTCTTCATCGGTCTCTTTATGGTCTAAAACAAGCTCCTCAAGCTTGGCATCAACAGCTTAGCTCCTATCTTGTTAGCATTGATTTTCTTATCTCTACTGCTGACTCATTCTTGTTCATTCAACATACTGCATCTTACAGCATACTCTTATTAGTTTATGTGGATGACATAATCCTTACCGGCTCTCCCAATGCTCTACTGCCAGCTCTTTTGCATGCTCTACAAGGTGAATTTTCCATAAAGGATCTTGGACCTATTCACTATTTGCTAGGTGTGGAGGTACAATTTACCTCTAATGGTCTTCATCTATATCAAGCTAAGTTCACTCATGAGATTTTGGATCGTGCAAAAATGTTGGATGCTCGTGTTGTCTGTACCCCATGCACTACCGATGAACCATTGTCCATTCATCAAGGTGAGCCTTTACCCGATCCTCCACTTTATCGCAGCATTGTGGGTGCCCTCCAATACTTAACCCTAACTCGGCCTGACATTGCATACTCAGTGAATACGGCTTGTCAATTTCTTCATGCTCCTACTACCGCACATTGGCAGGCTGTGAAACGCATTCTGCGATATCTGATGGATACTCCTCGCTATGGCCTTATCTTCACTCGCACTTCTTCTATGGCTCTTCATGCACTTTCTGATGCTGGGTGGGCTAGTGATTGTGATGATCGTTGCTTTGTAGGCGGATATTGTGTTTTTCTCGGTCGTAATATTATATCTTGGTGTTCTCGCAAACAACGAACTGTGGCACGTTCTAATACTGAGGCTGAATACAAGTGCCTTGCTAACACGACTGCTGAAGTTATGTGGATCGAATATCTTCTTCATGATCTTCATGCTCTACCGCCTCATCCACCTATGCTCTGGTGCGACAATCTTTCTGCTATTTATCTTACAGCGAATCCAGTTTTTCATGCTCGTACAAAACATGTGGAAATTGATTATCACTTCATTCATGAGCGCCTTGCTCGCAGACAACTTTATGTTCAATTTATCTCCTCAGTTGATCAGCCTGCAGACATTCTTACCAAAGGATTGTCGTCTACTCGGTTTCGTCTATTAAGATCCAAGCCGACGGTTTGTTCCGCACCATCATCTTGCGGGGGGATGTTAACGTTATCTTCTGCTCGCACCAGAATCGAATCACAATCACAATCAGAATATCCTAGTGATTAGCAATATGAGATTGATTCAAATTTATGGTTACCATTTCTATTGTCGATATTGATTGAGTAACCAATTCTGTTACTGATATTTATTTCTCGAGATTCTTTCAAGTGTATATATAAGAGTTGTTATTCATTGTAACAATGCATTCAGAAATCAAAGATATACAATCTTCCTTACGCTCTATTTCTTTTCTGCATCCCTTGTTCTTCTATCTATTATTATAGGATCTAATTTTTTAAGAATTTATGTCTCACTATATATTATTCTCACAGCCACTTTAAAACTATTATGCTAGCAAAGCCTGAGCCATGGATAGCAGCCGATTGCCACCCTAAAATTGCAACTCTACCCTCATTCTTTTTTGCTTAATTTTGATTTTGGAAACATTTCCCAAGGAATTCTAAAAAACCAGGCCACGCTCGGACACGCCATGAAAAACTAGTCTATTACTTCCATAATTCTTTTTATTTGGTCGTATAACAACTGACAAGTACCTAAGACACCATTTAACTAAAATAACTTTCAATTAAATCTCGGAAGCACGACTCTCTCTTATTCTAATTATACTTAGAGAAACAAACATTGGACGCATGTTATTGCGACCTAAAAAAAATTAGACTAATGAATTATCAGGTTAATTTAATGACTAACCTAATAAAGACTCTCCTAATTCCTACTAAATTGCAACTTAGGTTAATTAGAATGATTTAGAATTTGGAGCCGCCACTAACCATTTTTGGTAGGTTGGTTAGAAACCTAAATAAGGTAGCGGGAGAACTATTTTAATTCTACGAACCAGAGATTGTGGATTCGGGAACTTGATTACACTAGTTAATTAAAACTAATGCTCTTTCGGTACCTTAAATTTCACGGAAGTCCTAAATTTGGCAACTCAGATTGAATCATTCAAAGTTCAGAGGATAGAGTTCTTTTTAGAGTTTTCGTTTTTTTAGATGAATGCATTATATGAATGAATCTAACGCAATAACATGAATAAATAACAGAGGACGCAATGCTAGGCATGCGGAATTAAAATCATGTTTTTCTATATGCAAAGTTTAACTAATTAATGAAAAGGAAAATTACCAAAAAAGTCCTAAACATATTGCCTTTGTGCCATTTCAGTCCTAAACTTTTTTTTTGTCGATTCAGTCTTAAACCTTTTGCAATTATACCAATTCAATCCATCCGGCCAATTTTGGCCGACCGGCACAGACGTGGATGCCAGCCGGCGTCGGCCGTCCGGCAACATAATATTTTATCAATATTAATTATTAATTATTTTTATTTTATTTTTTGGTTTTCTTCTTTTCTTTTTCTTTCCTTTTTTTTCTGCTATCTTCTTCCTCTGACCTGCAACTGGCCAGAGGCGAGCGTGCAGGTGTTGAACCGTCCTCTCGCCGCTCGACGCTCCCCAGTTCTTGATTCTGACAACTCTCGTCGTTGTCGGCGGTGCCATTGTTCGCGAAAACAGTGAATCCTGATGGATTTCATAGGTCGAGATTGGGGCTTTGAAGAGGGGAGATGGGATTGTGTGATTGCGGTGAGATTGGGTTTCCGGGTCGAGATGCACAAAGCGAGCCCCATCATTGTTCCTTGTTGTTCCTTTTCTGCTGCTGCTTCTTCTTGGGCAATGAAACTGAAATTCTTATTTAAAACATGCAAGATGACATAATATGGTACGTAAATGTATAACGTACGAATGACATGACGTGCACACACGAGATGCAAGCATGAGATTTGCGACATTAGATATGCTAATGTGAGATGCAAACATAAGATATGCAAATATGCGGACACCGGAAAATGACATGCAAACATGAAATTTTCGAAAAATATGGTATGCAATAACATGATGATACTCGAATATATAATATGCAAAGTATAATATGCAATACAACATGTGATGTGCAAATATGCAAAATATGGGCATATGCTGCGATATGTATGAGCAGATTTTTTGGTGTTTTTCATATGATTTTTTTTTGGAAATTGAAGATGAACACGAATGATTTGATTATCTTGTTTTTATTCCAATAAGATAAGGTTTCTAAGAAACCAAATCTTCCTAAAGTTAGATACGGCTTCTAGAAAACGTATCTTACTAGATATTTTGAGAATTTTTTAATGTCTGGAATTCAAATAAGATAATATCACCATTAAGATCAATCAGGAACCATTCATGATTTTCGAAAATTTAATCTCCCAAATCTACAATTGGCTTATGAAGATAGCACATCGGATCTAAACGGCAATAGATCAAATTAGCTATCTTTTCGCTTTTACTAAGTCGGAGAATCGTACCCGATTGACAACGAATAGGATATGGCCAACTTAACATAAACATTACCTATTAGGAAAAGTAATTTTCCTAATTTAGATTTAGGGTTTTTTAATTCTGAAAAACATGCCAAAAATATGATATCTCAATCAAATATTCAGAATATCCGAGGTTTGATTTTTGACATGCAACTTTCAAATTAGGCAAGTAAACATTCTAATCTCCTATGACAATTTTCAGAATATGCAATTTCAATCAATCAAAGTATGCAATCAATATATCGAGTTTTAAATTAGGAAAATACCCTGATTGCAAAAAAATTATTTTCCTCTTTTGAACTTGCGCAAACTTACATTCCAAGCTTGATTTTGACACAACTCAGATGGCTTGCGGATGGCGACGCGGGACCGACGAAGACTAATGTTGCGGCTAATTTGAGATGGCCCTCAACGTCGTTCCATGGAAACGTTGCCAATTCAGCCATGATTTCTTCGTGCGGGCTCGCTGTTGTCGCTTCATGGATGTTCCTGGACTTTGTGACTTTGTCAAGTGTCGCCGCTCACGTTGGAACCTGCAAAACAGAGAGCGTTAGGGGACGGAGTGTCGGAGGTGGTGGACGGGGCGATGAGTAGATGGGAGGCTCGGCCGAAGCTTCTATCTCTCTATCGTGCTCTGAAAAATTATGAATTGTGGCTGGACTTTCTCTCTGTGCATTCTCTCCATGCGTTCTCTAGAATTCACAAAGAGACAATCCCCCATAAGAGGACAAGTCCACCACTTCCTTTCTCTAGTTCTTTGGCTGAGTATGAACAATTGTGTGGCGTCCTCTCTGAGCAAGAGAAAAACAAAACAAGGAAGAGCAAACATGGAGGAAAAAATAAACAATGGAAGTGACTCTGATAAAGGAAAATAGGAAATTGGCCTTGAAGTCACCATTGTCTCCGACGATTCACCCTCTGCCTCTCACTTTCCATGGCCGTGTATCCTGATGAATTGGCCTCCGAATTCTGCCGTGTATTCTATATGTCGCGCCCCCCAAACGTGAACCCTACGTGTGTATTTATAATGGTGTGCTAGGGTTCACGCTTTCCATTTAATTACGAAATAGTCCCAGTTCTAAAACCTTTTCAAATTAAGTCCTTAAAAAGCTGAATTATGTTCAATTAAATTTCAATTTGGCCTTATTACTTGGAATTTTCGGCCAATGTGCTCCCCAATGCTTCAGCAAAATTTTATTTTTTCGCTAGTAGAATCCGCATGATTAATTCTGATTACTTCACCGCTGGTTCATTGATTAGAATAAATATGAAAAATGACTTAATTATTTTTGTTAGAGCTAAAAGATTAGCTCTAATTTTTTATGTAAAAAAAATGATTGAAAATGTTAGTCAAAATTTAGGTGTCAACGTATATAAAATCGCTGGTGCTTTCGGAAGGGGGATTGCGTTCGCTAGTATCATTCATAGGATCCGGATCCTCTGACCTTGGCGTGGAAGGTCAGGGGTGAGCTTGATGTGATCGTGGCCGTCCGTTCAATCACGGACGGCCACGATCTTCTAAAATTGCGGCTGGGCAAATTTTTTTTTTTCGGGTCACTTTTTTGGCCCATCAATCCCATCCGTCCGTTCAATCAACGGACGGATGGGATTCGCCTGACCTTCCCTGACCTTGGGGGGCAAGGTCAGACGATCCGCTCGCTCATTCATATCCCTAACCTGGGGATTTTTGTTTTCCGGACGATCAAGTTCCACAGTAATTAATTAAAGACAGGGATTACCCGGGCTCTTGTGATTGAGAAACATACGAGAACTGCTCTCTACGCACTCCCTTTCTTTCCCGCCCTTCGGACAAAGAGGGTGAACTTTTGTCCCGGTGTCAAACAGCCGCTTAAGTTCGAAATAAGCGTCACGTATCATTTCCGCGCGCAAGCCACGTCTCTTGCTCCCTTCCCAGCCAGCTCGGGAAATCGCTGGCGACTTCGCCATGGACCGCATCGACACCCCGAGCTCGAGCAAAGATGCGCCGACTGCGAAACGCTTAGATTTTCATCAAACACTTGACTCGCGAAACTCCCCAGACTCAACTCTTCAACCAAATCTACTTCCACGACAGGAAGCTTCCCGATCCATCAATGGAGTCCCACCTCGAGCACCCTGTGATCGATACGAAGCCGCCCCGCGACGAGCTGGAGAGGAAGTTCGCTCCATTCGTCCGCCGCGACGTGTACGGCCCCAGGGGGCGCGGCGACCCGCCGCTGGCCGAGAAGGTGCTCCTAGGCCTCGCGCTGGTGACGATCGTGCCCGTTCGCTTCGTGATCGGCGTGAGCCTGGTCCTGTTCTACTACTCCATCTGCAGGGTCTGCACTCTCGGCGTGGAGCCGCACCGGGAGGACGACCGGGAGGACTACGCTCACGTCGGAGGGTGGCGGAGGGCGGTGATCGTGCACTCCCGGAGGTTCTTGTCCCGGGTCATGTTCTTCGCGCTCGGGTTTTACAGAATTCGTGAGAGGCGTTGCGGGCCGAGAATTCTCAAGTCCGGTGATGGTGAGGTAAGGGGGCGGAAGTTATGCTTTTTGCCCATGTTTTGAAGCTATTGTTTGAATTTATTCTGTGTGGAATTTGATGCTTATGGTTTGATGTTTGAAGAATCTTGTCCCGACATTGCTATGGATTTAGGAAGCGATTCTGACTACCTCTAGCTTAATTTTAGCTATTTACTCCATGTTGTTTGCAGCAAACGAGAGAAATGTCGTGCGAGGAAGATGTCACATCGATTTAAATGGGTATGAATACGCGTGGGTTTACTTACTATTAAGATATTATATTAATTACTATTAAGATATCAAATTAGAGAGAGAGAGAGAGAGCACATTAATGTCTGCTTATCAAATAGTTTCTGCAGCGTTTTGTCCGTATGGTCATTTAATTTTTGAATTTGACCATTGCAATAGCAAAGTGGATCTGTTCCAACTACATTCCAAATTGCGTTGAAATTTGAAATTGAAAGCACTTACGAACTTCATACCATTCGTGATATTTGTTGGGAAGATGCTATAATGAATGAAAAATGGACAGAGCTGGTGGTTCAAAAGTGTCCTCTGAAATAATGAAAAGATTTTAATCAAACAATTGATTATTTTCAGTTGTTTGTGAATTGAAAAAATATTTTGGGCGGTCACAACTGTAAAAATCTTTGATACTAGCCCAGTAATTCCTTTCCACAAGGCAAGCATGCTCTTTCGTAGGTTCTCCCAAAATTGTGCAAACACCTGGATGAGAGTAACTCACAGTGTTATTTTCAATGTATTCAAGTTGTACTTGTTTTATGGATTGTTGAAGGCTGTTCTTCAAATGACGGTTTCGGCATGCAGCATCTCTTGCATTGCTGTGCTTTTTGTTGTTGTTGTTTTCTCTTCTTCTTTTTCTTTTGTTTTTTTTTGGGGGGGGGGGGGGGGGGGGGGGGGGTGTGTTTGGGTGGTTGTGTGTGGCACACTCAATGGCTAAGTGTAATATCTTGTTTTGCTGTACTTGGAGAGATTCATAATGTACCGTTTCTAGACTCAAAATGTCACTTTGCCCACTTTTGAAATGAATGAACGTCTATTTACCATTTGAATTGGTGATTTTTGCTGAAGTATTCGCGAATTTCATACATCTGTTGTATTAGTAAACTATCGGGATTTGATTAAATGAAGTTTCTTCCTTAGGCAATATAATTTGTAGAGTCTTGTTTTACTGACATTTATTGCTTTTACCTCTCTGAGTTCCTTCCCTTCCAATGGGTCAGAAAATTGCCATAGAGCAGCTTGAGGAGGATGAGAGGCCGGGAGCAATTATATCTAACCATGTATCTTACGTAGACATATTGTATCACATGTCCTCCTCTTTTCCAAGCTTTGTTGCCAAGGTCTGTCTATGCATGTTTAAATTTGTTGCTGTGATATTTTTACTGACACTAGTGTCTTTCTTTTTTTTTGAAATTGCTGAAGAGATCAGTGGCTGAACTTCCCATTGTTGGCCTTGTCAGGTTAGTGCACTTCAGGTTACAAATGAATTGCCGTTCTTTATTATCCACCTTTGTTGCTTCCATGTTAAGCATTTTTCTTTGGCAAGAAAATGTTCTGAAACATCATATAGGTAGTACCAAAGCCATAAAGAAGAATGCTTAATATGTCTTGAGGTGTGAACAAGGTACATATATTTGCTGACAAAAAGTATCACAGTTTTATTCTTATAACATATGTAAATTGGCCGTTTCACCTTCGAGTTACAACATATGTCACTTTACATTTCTATGCAATAATACCAGCTTCCTGTAACATGTTTTGGCAGCAAGTGCCTTGGTTGTATCTATGTCCAGAGGGAGTCAAAAGCATTAGACTTCAGGGGGGTTGCAGGTGCCTATACTACTTATGACTATGTTTGTCATAATTTAACAATTTGTTCTTTGCAAGAAATGTTTAATGAATAAACACCATATAGCTTTTGCTGCGGGTCATTGTGATGAAGGTTCCTGCCTGATAAGAAGAGAGAATAATTCAATTTGTCAAGAGATTCAATACATAAAGTGGAGGAGTTTGTTTAATTCTGCTATTTGTTTGATAATAACAGTAGGTTATAGGACAAGTCTTGCCTGCAAAAAATCTATTGATATTTCTGTATGTTGATTTCTCCTATTATAATTCTATCATTGCTATGGAATTGATAAAGACAAGATTTAAGAATTTGGTTCTGTATTGGTTATCCTTGTTGATCATTAGAAAAAGGTAGGCTGGATGCTATTCTTTACACAATCCAATAAAGAAGTTGACGGAAAGGCCTTGCTTAAAAGGATAGTACTTTTCTTCGTAGCCGAACTGGCAGGAGCTCCAACCTTCGGCATTCATCTCTAGTCTATGGTGTAAGAGTCTAAGATAGCAATTGCTATGGTTTATCCACTAAGATGTTTTTTATGATTTAATATGAGAAAGAATATGAGCCATAAGAAGAAATTGCATGATAATTAATGAGGCTCGTTGATTTCCCTATTTTAGATGTATGTGTTTCAAACATTATGTTGACTTGCCCAGTATACATTCTTCTTTTGCAACTTGGACCTAGCTGTACATCTGAACACTTACTTCGTACGCTTACTCCCATTACCTGAATGGAAAACCCTCTACTTCCACTGCTGCTTCCTTTTTGCAATGTACTTCCAAAATCTCACGAGAGGTTCATTGTAGTTCAGAGCTAATTAATTGAGAAGCAATGAGGACATGGAACCTTTGAGTTGTAACAATCTTTTGGGCAAATCCTAATAATTCATTAGGTGGAATGGTGGCATTAACCGTGGACCAATTCTTCTATTCCAAGCAGTCCCGAGGTCATCTTACTACCAAATAGATATTGAAAGACTAATATTCTCATGCGGGAGCGCATCTGGTGGATCCTCTCGTTACATAGAACATTTAAAATAATTAGTTTCTGCTGTTTAGCTTTTCTGACATTCCTGCATGGGCAATCTTCTTGTTCAAAAGTCCTTTCTCTTTCCTCATCCTCTAGAATAAAAGAAAATTTTGTGAAAGAAAAGGAGCTGCACCAGTGGGCGAACGGTCCCTGCGAACATCTTTACTGCTGAGCCATTTGAATTGTAGGACAAGTTCTACAGTGTCCTTTTGGATACAAGTTCCCCTAATTTGAAGCTGTTTTACAGATAGTTGTATTTCGTCTCCCATGATCTTTTAGGAAAAGGGAAAATCATTTATTTGAGGATTTTCCTGTACTTTCACCCTGAGATAGGATTTTCTAGATTTTTAAGCATGAGCACCCTGTTTCTTTTTTGGAGAGATTACTGTTTTCTTCATTAGTCAGGTTCATTGCGTACAGGTATTGTGGCTAAAAGAGTGCAAGAAGCTCATGTGAATAAAGATGCTCCAATAGTGATGCTTTTTCCAGGTTTGTAGATCTGTGACACTAGAATCTTCTCCTTTGTCAAGTTTGCTTCATTTTCTCTCATATGTAGTCTTCCACCATCATATGTCAAAAGTCAAGATGTTTGAACCTATTCACATTCTTCTGTTGACCTGTTGGAACTTGGAGGACTTTCTCTATTCTGTTCTACTGAGATTCTGTGATATCACTTACACCGGAAGGATCTACTGGACCATGCTTTATCTCCAGTACATTGAAATGCTTGGTCAATAGGTCTATGTCATTTTCCTAACTTGGTAACTTTGGTTTTTGATCCTTCTGTTAAGTTTGAGATTTCTTAATTAAGAAGTGCCAGGGTAACTTGCTGATCTCTAAGCAGATATGGATAACAGCTGCATTACTTAGATTATCCATTTATTTCGATCTTCCTTTTCTTCTATACCGGTTTGTCTGCTTAACACATCTCCTAATGTCCTGCAGAAGGCACAACCACAAATGGGGAATTTCTTCTTCCATTTAAGACAGGTGCATTTTTGTCAAACGCCCCTGTGCTCCCGGTGATTCTAAGATATCCTTATGAGAGATTTAGTCCTGCCTGGGACTCAATATCTGGGGTCAGTATGATGCAATTTTTATTTTTGGCTCGATAGATTTGAAATGTTACGAGATATATATCTTGTAAATATTGTCGCTTATAAGAAGAGAAAGGAAACCTCCTCGTAAGGTAAATATAAGGTGGATTATTCAGAACAACTTCTCTGATGATCTCTAAACTGACAGAATTGCAAGCATTTTCTTGCAACAAATCTGCATTATGTGTGGGACTGCTACTGTCTTGGAGCACATGCTTGAAAATTTCCCCCTCACCCCTGAGGTTGTGTGTGTTTTGAATAAGAATTGGTCCTCCAGTTTGTTTATAGCAACTCAAGAAACAGTTTTTTGATTCTATACAACAGTTATTGGAACCACGGTGCTATTTATCCAGCATTCATGCTTTCATTGCTGTTAGCACTCTGCTGAGTTCCATTGCATCAAGTCCTTAACAGTCAAGAAGTTAGGAGAGATATTGTCTTGTATGTTTTACAAGTAAATAACAAAGAATATCATCTGCAGGTGCGCCATCTTATTTTTCTCCTCTGTCAATTCGTTAATCACTTGGAGGTAACATATCTACCTCTTTACTACCCTTCAAAGCAAGAAAAGGATGATCCGAAACTTTATGCAGATAATGTCAGAAGATTAATGGCTATAATGGTATGGTCCTATTTCTTGAATATTGTTTGACAGTTTAAAATTCACTAGTTAATAAGTTGCTTTTGATTGCCTGAGTGCTTAACAATTATGTCCTTGAATGTTGGCAATGGAGATTGTTGAAGTGTTAAGTCATGCTTAAAGAGTCAACTACTAATTTGCTTACTAAAGTACCGGGAAAGAAATACTAGTTGACTTTGCTCTTCAAATTTGCTAAAGTGGACATGAACAACTCTTCACATACGGACTATGATATTAGAAGTAAAAATGGAAGTTCTGAACAGTCAGTACCTCTCACAGTGATGATGATGCTCCGTGCTACTTGTATATGCTCCAACTTGCTACTTATATTGAAGGCCTCTTTTGTTTTTGTTGCCTCTGGTTCAGAGGCACAGTAGGGTGGAGCCGGCAGTTAATGCAACAGCCTCTTTCATGAATCGTTTGGTTGTCCACCTGTCAAGAGTCCACAACCTGCTGATGCTTTGCATCTGTTTGACAAAGAGATAACCTATTGCCAGGCACAGGTGTAATCAAGCCGAATCGAGTCGATACAGTGCCGACCTCTCAACTTGCATATTGGGGGCTCGAAACTCAACTTGGGCTCGATCGAATTTTAAAATTTAGGCTCGAGCTTGATTAAAATAGAGAATCCAAATACTTGAGCTCAACTCATATTACATATAATTTTCCTGCATTTATGTGCCTGAGGGTTAAATTTATATTCATATGTCTTCTTTCCTTTTGATTTATAAGAAATAATAGAAGCTCGATTAGACTCAATAAGGCTCACAAGCTTGTCGAGTGGAGTATTGATGAGCTCGAACTCAATGAGACTATGTGCTCGAGTAGCTCGAGCTCGACTAGAAATTAGGCGAGTAAATTTTAAGTTATCATCGAGCCGAGCCCGAGGTACTCACGAGTTGCTTGACTCACTTTTCACACCTATGCCTGGCTTTTCTTATTGAGCGGGCAGAGAAAGGGTTTCTTTTATGGGGAGGCGTGTTTGCTTTTGGAGGAAGAATGCCTCAATCATCAAAGAAGTGCTACTTATTTTGTCATATAAGTATTTCAGTCCTTATCTGTTTTGTTGCAACCCTTGAGCTCACACTTGATATGCTGTTCTCCGGTGGCACTCACATTATTTCCTCAGTTGTGATATTCATTTATTTGGTTCAAATTGCTCTCCCTCTTCGCCTGCAGGGAAATTTGACGCTATCAGATAGCGGATTGGCTGAGAAGCGAATATACCAAGCTACTCTCGATGGTAACCGCATGCAGAAAGACGATTGAGTTACCCCATTGACATAGGTAATTCTATGGGCAAGGTAGCAATTAAAGTTCATTGGTTAAAAAGTTCCTACTGTTGACATATTCCATTCTCTAAACTAACAATTTGCATAGTTACACAACTATGACAAGGTGGACGCTCTCTTGTGCCGCTGCAAATCTGAGGTTGATTGATTTGCAAAACATTGTATATCCGGTCTCTTCTCATTTTGACACTGAAAAATCTATGTGCAGAATCCTGTGCGAAGCTACTGTTCTTAAGTGCTATCCGATTTTGGTGTTCCGCTATCCAATTTTGGTGTTCTAGTTTTTCTATCCCAGTACAGAGGCTAATTGACCATCTTGGCTTGGGGCTCTAATTCCCAATTTATGGCTGTTTGATAGTGTTCTTGAATCCTGTTATGAACCGGCCTTTTTTCTTTGGACTTTACCCTTTCCATCGCTTCTCCATCCAAGTAAACAGATGCTTGGTCATCTGTTTTTTCTTCTCTCCGCCCCTGTCTCAAGCGATCTCAAATCCGCTCATGACATATAAGATCGGGGAAAAAAGGAGGGAAACCCCTAGGTGGCGAGTTCAGGACACTTAATCTTACAAGGCTTCCTACCTTGATGAGATGTTGACCGTTTTCCTCTATAAGTCTTATTCTGCAAATCTAGAGTAACGGGGTATGCCCACAAAACAAGAGATCGCCGGATTTTTCTTACTTTTGTCCGGTTTCATCTATGTATGAAACTTGTTGTGGAGATGTGTGCTGTCCAAGATGATTCTTCTGATGAACAATTGAAGGACAAGGTGGGCAAAACATTGACCGTAAAAATACTCTCCTCGGTGCACTGAGACAAGACAGAAAAGGAGTGTAGTATTGATCAGAACCTCTTTGAGAATCACTCAACTTTGCCTCTCAAACCGGTCTGAAATTGATTGTGGCCTTCTCAACTGATGTGGTATTTACTATAGTAAAGCAATTCCATATCCTGTGCAAGCAATTGCTGGGTACCAAGTAACCAAATTTTGATGGCTCATATAGATCCACTCCAAGTCCTTTGCAAGCAACTGCTGAAACGAAGTAAGCAAATTTTGATGGCTCATGCTGATCCAAGCGAATTGAAGTGAGTCCATGCTTCCTGCAACAAGACAGTACACCTCTCGCGTTATTCCACTTCATCTTTGTTAAGTCGACAGCAGTTCGCAAACTTGTGATGCACATGGTGATCCCACGATGTCGTTTCCTAGGATTCACGTGCTATAGCCAAACAAGTTTCAGCAGACAATGGACCTAGAACCGAGACGACAACAACGTGAAAGCAGGAGGAAGACAAACAGCAGCAACAACGCGAAAGTAAAACAAAGAACTCAGTACTAGAGAAACTCTTTTATCTATTGCAATAATGCCTAGTGAGCCCTCCTCCCTCAGAATGACACAACACTAATCAGGTCACAAGGTTTGCGCGAAGACCAGGGAAAGGAGTAAGGGCAGACAGTAACTCATCTTAACCGACCTTCTTGGTAACTAACAGCTGTAAATGGTATTCACACGTCAGATTGGCTGATGGTCAACTTATGAGTTCAAAGTTCAGAAAGAAGTCGGTAGTTGCGGGATGAATTGGCTTGTCAACAGGATAGGTCCTAAGAGATTCTCGTGGCCCGGAAAATTGGTTCGATAGTGCGGATGGTTGGTCGTTGCCCACTACTGTGATCATGACATGCTCCGCCTTTTTTTTTTTTTTAGAAGTACGTGTTCTGACTGTCCTAAAACTTTACAAAATGTCAGGGGACACATCACGGGAGTAACGAAGAGTCACCTGCAATATGTCGAAGACTTGTTCTGCTATGTACTTCTGATCTGAAGCAGCACCCTTCTGCTGCAATTTGTCTGGGTGAAGGCAAAGCAAGGCTTTCTGATATGCTCTTTTCACTGCAGGCCCTTCTATTATGTCAACAAGAGGAACTGGCTTCCACCCACTCTTCGGCCAAAGAACCTACAATGGAAATTAACCAGGTCCTTCAGCTGGTAACACAAACGAAGAATGCCCTAAAGTTGCCGCAAAAGATTCAGAGCAGTCTTGAAGGCAATTGTCTTCCACATTTTTCGCTTGAAACTGTCGCGCTTTAAATCATGACGGGCGGGAAAGCATTTCAGGATCGCGATTAAATTCAGAGCCGAGCACCTATGAGATGTCCACTGAATTGGACATCAGTCGGCAACAAGACCTTTCACTTTTCTGACTCGAGTGTTGTATTCCATCAACAATTTTTGTCTTTCAAATAATCTCTTTTCGGTCATTAGCCTGAAGTTTATATAGATACTAAAAGCATGTGAAATAATACATTTACGGCCATAAAGCGAAGAAGAATCAGTTCAAGAAGAGTTTAACCAGCCTCACGCTTTTCATTTGGGCACAAGAAATGGATGGCAATTGATACTCACATACTGCAAAGTTGACAGAAGGGACCGTATGTTTCCTTCCTTCCCACGAGACCACTGCTGTATTTTAGCATCAATAACCTGCATTATAGAATTCCAAAATCAGAGCTTTTGTTTCAAAAGCAACCACCCTCTATCAAACTATGCATTTGTATCCAGCATTACTTTGATATTGTCAAGTTCTTCACTTGGTTGTCTTTGCTTATCTTCATCTTGGGGCAATTCTTTTAGCTGCAGTAGGAAACTTCAGATGAAACTAACAGTCTAAGATCAATTGACTTGCATTGAGCTGATTGAAGAAAGATAAACTAAATTAATCTATTAACCAGCGGGAGAAATTTGTCTGAATAAGTTAATGAAGTACCACAAAGTTCCCGATGAAGGACTCATCAATTTCAATAACCGTGGGTCTGGCATCCTCAGGAGCAGATTCTGACATAATAAGAAGGATATTAGTATATCGCTTCGATCAATTCTTCTTCTTTCTTTAACTCTAAGTAGTCCTTGGGAAACGTGTTGACTGATTATAAGATGAAGAGGATGTGAGAAGTGAAAATACTCATAGGTATAAGTTAAGGTGGTGTTCTACATGGATAAGTTTTTAAACTTCTGCAGAAAGCCTGTCTGAAAGTTTCATTATTAGAGATTGAGATGTTCATTTCATGCTGTCGTATGTGGTGATAGCAGGCACTATGCTTCACACTTCAATAATTTACAGTTCTCAGACAAACTATTAGAAATTTAGTGCATCTCAATTTGTTTGAACATTTGAACCTTTTCCATTGAACATGCTCAGACAAAATCAATAGGGAGTAATAAACTCTTCTTAGTTAATAGTGAGTTAAACTAAACCATCATAAATAAAACTAACCAGTACTTGATGCTGAGCTATTCTTGTTCTCTGGCGAACCATCACTAAAGAGAAAGCTAGCAGTACTTCTGCCAGAGTGTTCTCTATCAGTCCGTTTATTGAACTGATTTACCTGGAAATGAAAACAAAATCTTCTTGGTAATTTGCTTCAGATAGGATATTTATGAGTACTAAAGATATTTGTGGAGTGGATCATTAATACATTATGAGTGGAAGTTTCAGGTATTGTGTCAGTAGTTCCCGCATGGGATGCTTTGACTTGTCGATCTACTCCAATATTGGTACGATCTGCTGGATGGTCTGCTTTTCCTCCTCTCTCGTTCCATCTAAAGCTCCCACCTTGATGTTGAATATCAACTTTAGGTTTCAAAGAAGCTTCCTGATTGAAGATTTTAATGAACTCTTTGACCTTTCCTTTCGCTATCCTTCTACCAATGCCATCTCGTTGATCCATTGGCGATCCCGGCGCTGCAAATTTTCTTACTCCTTTGCTGTTCGAACCACCAAGACCATCTTGTTTCTTTACTCCTTTATCAGCATCATTCTGCCCAAGAGACTCTTCTGTACTCCTCAAACTTTTAGTTTCTGCTTCCTTCTTCCTGTCTACCTTGACCTCATTACTATCTGCAACTGGAAAAAAAGATGCTGAATTCGAGATTGCATGGAAAGATATGAAAGATTTAATCTTTAATTAGACTACCTTTTTCATCTCCATCGCTAAGGAAAGAACGGAGAGGTTTCAATTCAGGCTTGGATAGTTCTTTCTCTTTCGCCATATTCTGACGCAAACCTGTCTGAGGCAGAGAGTGAAATTTTGTTTCTCCCCTTGTATTGCATGGAACGGCATCACTATGACCATCTGCACTGTTCCTTGAGCTGCTCAAAGTTTTTGGTCTGATAATATTGATGCCTGCTTCTTCAGCAGTGTGGCGTGTTTCCGCTTCGGCTTCCAAGCTTGATTGCTTCACCGTCTCCCTTTCCATGTTGCTGGTTTTGACTCCAGAGGGTGCACCATTTGGCACTTCATGCTTCAAAGACACACAATCGATATTCTCAGCAGATGGTGACACCGATTCTACTGTCCGATTCTGGCTGTCTATCTGCTCATTTCCGCTCGAGCTTTCTGTTTTAACTCTCTCTCTATATTTCAAACTGTTTGCTCTTCTAAGAGGCATCGCCAGCGGTATTCCTTTGCTAGCCCATTTGTATATGGAGAAGTGAAATTGGGCAGCGCTTGGCTTATCTTGATCCGTGCCCTTATTAGAATCGTGGACTTTGTCAAATTTGCTCGCATTCAGAATCTTGCCGCCGCTATAAGAGAACTCATGGGACAGAGGGCTTGGCCGATAGGGCGATTGAATGACAACCTTGGACGCATCCTGAACTTGTGTCATTCGGCTCTGACATCCCCATGTAGAAACCTTGGGGGAGTGTGGGTGGCTTGCGCCGTTTAAAGAACCATCCTTGTACTTAGAAGATGTATGAGAACAGGATCCAAGTGCTGGGGAGTCCACTGGTTTGCTCATTGTCACAGGGAGGCTGGAAGGTGATGAAGTCAATAGAAGTTAAAACAAGGCAGTAACTGGAAATGTTTATCTAACATCCTGAAGAGATTACTATAGAGTTTACACAACATCTGGGTCATGTCGATTGCAATTGCTGCCAAAAAGATGATGCAAAAACCGTTTATTCAATAAGCTCGAAGTTGTCAAGACAAGTTTTCTTCTGCTGTATATGGACAGCAGAGTGAGATAAGATCAGCATCCTGGGTCATCAGTATTGCATCTGTTAGTGACCGCGCAATTAGCTCTAATTTCTTTGCCAGTCGAACCCAAGAATTTGACAGACAAAATACATAGCAGAAAGCTTGTTTAAAACAAATTTGACCAAAACATTTTGGAATGTATCCCATCTTTCTAAACTCTAGCAGATCCCTGAATACCTTTTTCATCGGTTTTATGGCGCATAAATGTAGCAGCTATTGTAATAAAGCACATCCAATTACTGGAGTTTTATCTAGAAACAGTTTAAGACCTGAACTGTGATGGAGCCGATGAGCTCAGGATGGGCTCAGCTCGCGGTGGCAGAGGCCTCACGGGGCTCATGATGCACGAACCTGGGGACGATGAGGACACGTCTTGTTCATGCTTCCTCGGAGTGGAACTAGCAGATTCACTCCCCCTAAATATATCATCGAAGAAGTCTTCACTCATGAATCTCCTCCTGTTCGTGTTTTCCTCTCCGAAAACTGGCTTCTCATTCTCGGCAGTCCATGGATTACTATAAGAAGGAATTTCGCCGCTCCCCCTATATCCATACGAATCTGCAGCTTCGCTGAGACTGTACCTCATCTCATGGATCGATGACCTCCTTGGCGGACCGCCGAAAACGTCTTTGAAATCAATGTCCGAGTTTCGGTACAATTTCTTGGGCAAAAAGCCATGGCCCAGTATTTCTCCTGGAGAACTACTATGGCTATAATCTACAAGAACATTGTCCGTATGAGGGAATCTCTCCATTTCAACAATTGGCTATAAACCAGATTCAACTCACTCACACAGGTTTTGGCTTCCACCCGTGACTCACCGAAGCCAAGGAAGCTCAGAATTCAAAAACGAAAGCAGCGGGAAACTCTTCTCGCAGAACTATAACGAGTTAATGGGCTATATGACATATTTGCAAAGAGAACTGTAGGATTTTTAAACAGAGCATGCAGTATCAAGAGCAAAAATTGATAAAATCAGACATAGACAGTACATCCCGGAGAAGGAAGAATTGAAAACGAAAACACACAAGGAGAAGAGGACAAAGATGGAGGTGGGTCTTGGGAGGAATGCAAGAATTGAAGCCACACAAGCTGGGGGACCGCAGAATCTGTGGATAAGGAGAAACTTTCAAGCTGACAAAGAGAAGGCATTTTAGGTGGGTCACTTTGTTAATGTTCTTGGACGTGAATTTTAAGGTAAATTCTATTGGCGGACGTTAATCATTGGATGTTCGTGAAGGCGCATGAATTGAACTTCCTTTTCCAAGAACCCCCTAATTCCTCTGTCAAAATCATGATTGCAGATCTGATTGGCTCCTTGATTTTTGGTTGGTTGTCATATGGAAGAGAACATTTTGGACTTACTTGATGTGCTTTGAGCTCATTGGTCTACTCATTTGGCCAATTGGACCGTCAGAAATGTGTGGTATCAACATGCGACTCAGCAAAATTGGCGAGGATGGATGGCATCTGTACAGCATCAATTCATCACAATCTAAGAAATTGCTCTAAAGAAAAAGACTCGCTAAGATTGAGTCATAGGGCAAGTTCTGGTTTAGTAATTTTAAACAAGGGCGACATAAATACAAAGAAACCTTCTTAATTTGTGCTCTTAGTGAAGCTTCCGTTCTAGCCAGAAATGTTTGGCTCTTGCACTATCTTCAATGATTTCTAGATAGAGAGGCTGAATTGAATGGAACTATCACTATCTGATCTGATTGGCTGCCTAAAGATGAAGTGGCTGTGAACCGTAAAGCATGTTCTACTTTAAGTATTAGGAGTGGACCATCCGGTGCGGTGGCGTGGGCAACATGATATTGTTCAAAAAAAAAAATAGACAGAGTAGCCACCTGACATGTTACAAGATATCGGCTAACTATATCTAACAGAAAGAAGTCCAAACTCTCTCAAGTTGGTCCTCAATCCTGATACTGGTTCTCTGCCGAGCAATATCGATCTCCATCACACGTTATACCAGTGTGGCTGTGAATTCAGGGACACAAAGAGTAACTTCCGACTACCGTAAACAGAAATTCCTGATTGAAGCGGTAGTTCAGGCCCGATTGTCTGCTTACCGTTAGACCGGACAAAAAGACCCACCTTCAGCACACAAAAATGTACAGGTTCGCCAGGTAAAAACCGACGCACGACATGATCTAGCC
Source organism: Rhodomyrtus psidioides (assembly GCA_021437785.1). Classification (NCBI taxonomy): domain Eukaryota; kingdom Viridiplantae; phylum Streptophyta; class Magnoliopsida; order Myrtales; family Myrtaceae; genus Rhodomyrtus; species Rhodomyrtus psidioides. Next base: position 644,643 of record JAILYB010000162.1, on the reverse strand, counting down.
ATGCTTGAAGACTTGCATCTGGACAGGCAGAATCAGAGTTCCAAAATGAACTGCCATTATAATTACAAATACAGAGGAGTGATTCAGGCATAGATAAACATTCTCTCCAGAGTGTTGGAAAGTCTTTCGAGCAGACACTCTGCGGTTTAAATTGAGAATGAAAGTCATACGGCTACTTTGAAACGAACTCATTGAAACAAAATGGATAAAGTTACACACATTTCACATTGCTTGAGAAAGGGCATCGCATCACCCACATTTATCCAGTATATCAAAAGCTAGGAAAAGGAACGCCGAGTTGAGTTTGGAGGTTAGATAAGGACTAGATCCCCTTGTCTTCCTACCATTCAGAACCATCGGGGAAAGATTGCAGTGCATCCTTCTTACCATTGGTGTAGAACTCAACAATTGCTTTCATTCGAGGAAGTTTATCAGGGTGATAATTGACATGGACAATGACGGGCTTCAACTTAGTCAGTTTGGCATCTTTTCTCACCGTCTTAAAGAGCACCTTACTGTTCATGAAAAGGTAGAAGTCCATAGTTCTCTTTGCAGCATGAAGACCATCATACCCGGGATGCGATGGGAAAAAGAGCTCCTCGTTGAAAACTGCTTGGTCCCATGCATTCTCCCTGGAAAGCCTCCCCGCCACGCGGTCCAAAAGCTCAATTGAAGGGATGGTGGGTCTCATGTAGAAGAAACCAGAGTTGTAAACCCATATTCTCATAGTATGTGCATATCGAGCCCAACCCATGGCAGGTTCATCGAAAACATCATTATATCCGTAAGCTGTATAGTTATTGTGACCGTCACTCATGGATTCAACATCAGAATCCCGGTAAAGATAATCAAAAGGATTTTGTAAGTAGACAATATCAACATCTGAGAGCAGGACACTGTAACCCAGCTGCAGAAACTCCCTCAGAATACGGAATTTCAAACCAGAGACAGCATGGTTGCCTCCACTCTTCCCAACTGCATCAACGTCTTGATCGGGGTCCCTCTTGTACACGGGAACATCATTTAACTTGCAGAAATGTTCAATCTCATCGTCTAAAGCTACAACTAGGTAGTTAGGTATACCAACTCTTTTAATGCTGGTGAACCAGACCTCCAACATTTCTCTCACATTAGAATTAGCAAGCGCCACGATAAGCTCTTTTCCTATGGCAACTTCATCCAACAGCTTGGCTAATCTGGGGTTCACCAATTCATCAGGCATGATAGTTGGATTGGTCCTCAAGCCCTTGACCGTTCCAAATGGTCCAGCTTTGTGCTGATTGCCCAATGCTGAGAACTGATTCTGTGCATGATCTTTTCCTTGTTCTGCTGATCTAAGCCTCTCATTCAATACCCTGATCTGGTTCTTGAGTGCCACGTTCTTCTCAGACAACGACGCAATGTCAGATTTCATCGAGTTGAACCTCTCTGGCAATTCACCTGAGGATGACCCAGACTGCCCAAAAGAACAATTTTCTGAACTGTGAGAAGGAAGCAAAAGAAGTCCCTATAATCACATGACAGATGCACAAAGGCAAAGGTTGATCTGTGGGTTGAAATCACCAAATCACTGAGCAGCAAGCACATCGCACAATAAGATGCACTTGAATCCATTGAGCAATTTATATGGCAAGGGTTGAGGTTGACCAACTAGAATCATGGAACATCACTTAGTACACACATATACAAGAATTTGTAACATCCTTAGGGAACTAGTAAACAATGTTCAAAGCAGTGACTTGACTTCCCCCTCTGTCCCTCCTTCTCTTCCTCTCACTATATATATAATTGATGGTTAGAGAATCAGTTACAAAATCAATTTCAGGATGCTGTGGAATAAATGCGTGATATTAGCCATTTGTCATTACAATTCTTCCAAAGGAAGAAAAAATGCAGAGCATTTCAACTTAATGCGACGCCGACCCATGTCACAACTCGGAAGACGCTAACATAAAAAATTTAAGCTTCGGTTTCACTTAAATCAAGCAATTACACTCCAGAAGCAATCATGAGTGCAACCAATCCTTCGATGGAAAGAAGGAACGCATAACTACACTGATGATAGCAAGTCCCAAACCCAGAGTCAACCACACGAAGCAAAACAAGTCAACTCCGCCAGTCCGCAGCATTTTCAAAGAAAACCACATGCCCAAGTTCCACATCCAAAACGAATAGACACTGCAAAAGAGCGAGCCAGAATGCATTGTTCATGTCGAAACGAATCCCTACCTGGAGATCCGATATGGAAGCGATTCGGGCGCGAGGAGCGGCGCCGAAGAGCCCGTGAGGATACAAGAAAGCGAGCACGCAGCCGACCAGAACCCCGACGGCGATGGCCGCGGCGATTCGAGATCCGCGAGACGGTTGACCTTTGTCCCGCATCAGCGACCCGTCCCTGCGAACCGCCATAGTTGACCGCGCTCGGGGATGTGGGGGTTCGCGCGCTCGGACAGAACAACGACTCGGCTTCTTTTCACGGCATGAGATTCCGCAACTGCGAATTACGTGAAGCTCGAAATTGGGATCGTACAGAGGCTGATGACGTGAGCTTGAAATGAGAGGGACGATTCTGAAGAAGGTGGTTATAGTCGGGGGTCAGCAATCTAGTTCTAGTTCTAGTTCTAGAGGCTGATGACGTGGCTTGTTTGACTTTTAATTTTCAAACTTGGCATTGATTTATCTTTAGGTACGTTTAGGCTGATCTGCGACATCAGTAGGTCAATTGCAAAATTCATGTAATTTATTCTAATTAGGTATTGAGTATGTTTCATAACCACTCGGGGTGGTCTGATCCACCGGTCACCGAGGCCAGCGAGCTCGAACAAGAAATGAATCATGGCAGGTTTCTAGGACGACGAAGCGAATAAGTTTGAATCGAAATATGCATGAATAGGGGGAGAGCGATTTTGAAAATATATGTGTGCGAAAATTAAAAATTAACTCATCAACATGCCTTCTGATGTAACTGTGAGTTTTGCTTTAGAATTTCAAAGTTTCAAAATTTAGTGTGTGTTGGGTAAGAGAAGGATGAAAGCACACTTGAGTAAATTTCGGGCACATCACATGTTTACTTTATAATACAGACAGAAAACAAAATGCCTTATTATCCAAAGGCTACAAGGACTGTCTTCCCTCATTCTCTAAAAAAAAAAAAAAGGGAAAGAACAAGAATCAAACATTAGTCCTCCTGAAGATGATCTGTGCTCCATACTGAGGCTGCAAGGTCACAAATTGCATGGGAGCATGAACGTAAGATGGAGACACCTCGAAAGCAAATCGCCTGACCACCATGGCCAGAGCAACCTTGGCCTCGGCCATGGCCAAGGTCTGCCCCACACAGATTCTGGGGCCAAGCCCGAACGGGATGAACGAGGCCAGGTGCTTTTTGGCCTTTGTGAATCTCGCCGGGTTGAACTCATCTGCGTCTTCGCCCCATATCTCAGGGTCGTGATGAACAGCAGTTACGGCCAAGTAGAGCTGTGTCTCTGCCGGAATTTGAAGGTCACCTAGCTTCACATCTTTACAGGTTTTCCTCATCACCATCACAACAGGAGGGTACAGTCTGAGTGTTTCATTCAATACCATTGTTACCTGTTCAAATTTTCTCAAAACAGAACAGAAAAAACATGGAAGTGTTAGTTGTTACTTACTACCGCCGAAATGTGGATTTCTGAATCAAACTAAACTTTCAAAAACTAGGCCGATAGAGTGGTGAAATAGGTTGTTGAGGAAATATAGCGAGTGGAATGTCAATTGATAGCTGTTGGCCTGTTCATAGAGTGAATTTAAAGCATTAGAGTGATCCCGCTTATAGAATGAGCCATCTAGGGCAGTTTATTTATAATTGACCGCGACCTAGTCTAAATAATAATGGGCATGATAATGTCATGCCTCATGCCCAATTTCTTCTTAACAGGTAAGTCAGAACTTAAGCATCTCACTTGAATATTCACAGAAGAAGTTCATCACACACATCAGACTTATCAAGTTACCACCATCTGATCCTCGTGATGTCCTGGGGATTTGATGATTGAGTTTCAAACCTTCAAGTTCTTTTTCATTTAAGAAGCTATAGCCCAAGCGAGGACTTCACTTTATTTGACAGTAAACAACTAATGAAGAAAACTAAATGGATCTGTTTGTAGTAATATGACTAGTGAGGATTAACTTACGATCTTGAGCTCGTTCAGATTCTCCGCAGCCGGATGCCCGGTTTTCCCGCAAACACAGATCACTTCTTCCCGGGCCTTGTCCTGCCATTCCTGGTGCTTCGCCAGAAGGAGAAGCGCCCAAGTGAGGAGTGTGCCAGTCGTTTCTTTTCCTGCAAAGTAAAAAGTCTTACATTCGTCTATGACTTCCTCCACTCCTAATCTCTCTTCTTCGTATGAGGATGTTAGGAGAGCCAGGAGATTGGATGAATTCTCTCTTGATTTCGAGTTGTTCTGGATCAGCTTCCGGATCGAGTCCCGAGTTTCCTTCTCCAGTCTCCATCTCTCCCTATTCTTCTGAGTCGGTAGGAACCTGTGTATTGAATGAAACGTGTGACTGTCTGATCTTCCATGGATATGAAGATTCCAAGCAGAGCAAGGGAGATTGACCAGGACATGCTCTAAAAGCAGAGAAGTAAGGATTTGTGGTTAAGGAAAGACACGTCATTAGGTCGTGTCTTTTTTCTGGGAATCACGAATTACTGATCAACTAACTATCGACCATGAGAGAAGATGCTTGTTTCACTGCAAAGTCTACAAACTAGCAGAAATGATGTGACACAGGTTCCACTGTTGGACACTATATGCACATACATGAAACTAAGAATGTGACTACATTATGGTTGTAACCGATTGAAATGGAGCAAGTTCATCAGACCTGAAGCCAGGAATGTAGATGCTTCGGATGGCTTGAGAGAAGAGGTGCATCTGCTGCTCCTGCAAGGCGAAGATTCGCTTGCCCTCTTCGAAGCTGCTTCCGAAAGCAGTCCACGAGATGAAGTCGGCCGAGAGTCCGTGGAGCTCCTTCAGCACCTCCACCTCGAATTCCTCTCTTCCTCCTCGTACCTCCTCCCACGTCTCCAGCATCTTCGCCGTACTGGCAACGATCTCCGGCATCCACCCCTACTCAGAATGACAGAAAACGCATTGTTTGAAGTCTGTTCAGCGATCGATGTAGTGAACAAAACCACTCACAGTGCGATGATTTTCAATGCGAATTTGTGCCTTCTCTTTTTTACGGGAAGCAGCAAGCGTTACGGATTCTTTTATAAGACAACCGGTTACTGTTAGAATAGGCGGGTCCTTACGGTGTGGATGCTCTCCTAGGCAATTTAAGGAACAGTCGATCTTCGCCCGATTGCCAAGAACGGCACGACAATTTGAAGAACATACACTACGTAGCTTCTGCTTTGTTTTCTTCTTCTTCTTCTTTGTCAGAACTTCTGCTTTGCTTGCTTACTGCCGTTTGCCATAAACCTTTTTAGATTGCGTTCGCGTCATTACCTGTTTTACCCCAAAAGGTATAATGGCTTGTTTCGAAAACTTCAATCGTCGAAGTTAGAATGTTAGTTCTAAAGCTTTCGTTTTTGTTCAAATTACTGTGCAGTGTTCTGGGTTGTGCAGGACTAAGATGTTATGATCCTAAATCGCGTCGGAACGATGACATGGGATGTAATGCGATGACAATTCGACAATTTACACCGCCTCCATCACTCACCTTGACTCTCTCCATAGTGAAGGCCTGGTTGGCGATCCGCCGGTGAGCGGCCCACTTCTCGCCCACCAGCCCAACAAGGCCTTGCCCGAACAGCAACCGGGCCTGCGGGTTGAACCCGATCTTATCGTACGACCCGCCTGTGTTCATCAGGACCTCCTTGATCATGGCCGGATCTGAGATGCCCAACCTCGGTCTCGACCCGAACCAATAAACAAAAGTCTTCCCATACTCGAGGGACCAGTGGTGGTAGAAAGGAGCCGCCCTGCGAAGGATCCTGTGGTCAAAGGGCATGGACTTCGACTGAGCCTCCACGAACAGGCGCTTGATCTCCGCTGTGTTGCCGAGGATCGGACGGTAGCCGGGGCCCCGGATGCCTTGCTCCGTGAAGTGGCGCTGTAGCTTTAGTGGGATCCATAGATTGGAGTATGTGAATTTTGAGAGGAGGATGAGGATTAGCAAGAGGACTGGAACAAGAAGCAATAGCATAGTTGAGAGAGAGAGAGAGAGAGAGAGAGAGAGAGACAGACGAAGTTCACAAGGAGGAGTCGAAGAGTATGGAGTAAGATAATGATAATTTGTGCATCTTTAAATAGAGGAAAGGTCAAACTTGGTGTCTTGCTTTTCTAAATAATTTCATGGTTTTGTGGCCATCGGTCTGTAAGGCCACTTTTTTAACCTAATAAAGAAATATCTGCATTGACATTAATTACCCATTACGACATAAATACATAGGGGCGATCGATTCTCGGTCCGGTCCGATTCTCCTGAGGAACCTAGAATCAGACCGATGGTCTTGGTTCCCATTTTCCGGAATTGGAGACCGGACCGTCGATCCTCCTTGATCATTTCTGGATCCGAGATGCCCAACCTGGACTTCAACCTGAACCAATATACAAAAGCAAATTTCTGCATCTACATTGACTGTGCATTACAACAGACATATCTGCTTTGTAAATGATAAAATTTCTTTGTTTAGTCACTTGTTAAACACTCGATTTCAAAGAAAGTCCGTGGTTTTCAATGTAAGTTGCTGGCTCGTATTATTATGTATAATCAATTGGGTGGATGATTACTCGAGATCAACGCACCTATTTTCGGGTTTTCTAGTGGAGCTCAAATTACTCGATTCTCTTACAGAGTCGAGCTTGAGTTCGCCAACATTCTATTGCTTTTTTAATTTTCATTTGACATTTGATCGAGCTCAACTCGGAGTTTCGGTTATCGATATACGAGTTGAGTTTAGCATGTAATGACCCGAGTCAAGTCGATTACACCCCTAAAAATTTAAACTTTTTTTTTAAACAAGATCTTATAATGCTGGCAAAAAAGAAAAGGACATTTCTCTATATAGGAAGCCTTACGTTCCGGAATTAAAGTCTTGAGTTGAGTCTCGCACTATCGATGAAAAAGGGATTAACCTACGCATGATAATGACATCGGAACGGAGTAATTTTTTTTTTTTTTTCTGTAAAAAGAGAAGGTTTCTTTGCTAACGTACACGAGAGCAACAAAGAGCATCTTCTAATAAGTGAACTTAGTCTATCCTGTAACGTCAAGAATTTAATCGAATAGATGTATGTCCCGAGAAAATTCACTTTAAATTTAGATGTGCATTAAAAAGATTAGAAAGCCTAATTCAAAAGCTTAAGTTCATGGAATAGAGATATTCATGAATGTAAAGAGTTCAGAAAAGTTTAAGCTGATAGGTGGAAGTCAACCACATCTATATTAGAGCATTGCATCCTCTCGGAAGGGGCAAAATCTGACTTTGATACCATTTAGAAAGCCCAACCAAAAACTTAATTTAATAGGTGAAGAAAGATCGCATGCATATAAATCATAATAGAATGTGAGATGTTTGTATTGGAACTTTCGACCTAGTGAGAAGCGTGGCAAGTTTCATGATGTAGGAAAGAACAACATAAACCAATCGGCTTACAGTCAAGCATAACGAGAAGACACATCACATTCAAGTTAGAATTTCAAAGTTTCAAAATTTAGTGTGTTGGGTGAGGGAAGGATGAAAGCACACTTGAGTAAATTTCGGGCACATCACATGTGTACTTTATAATACAGACAGAAAACAAAATGCCTTATTATCCAAAGGCTACAAGGACTGTCTTCCCTCATTCTCTAAAAAAAAAGAACAAGAATCAAACATTAGTCCTCCTGAAGATGATCTGTGCTCCATACTGAGGCTGCAAGGTCACTAAAAGCATGGGAGCATGAACGTAAGACGGAGACACCTCGAAAGCAAATCGCCTGACCACCATGGCCAGAGCAACCTTGGCCTCGGCCATGGCCAAGGTCTGCCCCACACAGATTCTGGGGCCAAGCCCGAACGGTATGAACGAGGCCAGGTTCTTTTTGGCCTTTGTGAATCTCGCCGGGTTGAACTCATCTGCGTCTTCGCCCCATATCTCAGGGTCGTGATGAACAGCAGTTACGGCCAAGTAGAGCTGTGTTTCCGCTGGAATCTGAAGGTCCCCCAGCTGCACATCTTTACAGGTTTTCCTCATCACCATCACAGCAGGAGGGTACAGTCTGAGTGTTTCATTCAATACCATTGTTACCTGTTCAAATTTTCTCAAAACAGAACAGAAAAAACATGTAAGTGTTAGTTGTTACTACCGCCGAAATGTGGATTTCTGAATCAAACTAAACTTTCAAAAACTAGGCCGATAGAGTGGTGAAATAGGTTGTTGAGGAAATATAGCGAGTGGAATGTCAATTGATAGCTGTTAGCCTGTTCAAAGAGTGAATTTAAAGCATTAGAGTGATCCCGCTTATAGAATGAGCCATCTAGGGCAGTTTATTTATAATTGACCGCGACCTAGTCTAAATAATAATGGGCATGATAATGTCATGCCTCATGCCCAATTTCTTCTTAACAGGTAAGTCAGAACTTAAGCATCTCACTTGAATATGCACAGAAGAAGGCCATCACACACATCAGACTTATCAAGTTACCACCATCTGATCCTCGTGATGTCCTGGGGATTTGATGATTGAGTTTCAAACCTTTAAGTTCTTTTTCATTTAAGAAGCTATAGCCCAAGCGAGGACTTCACTTTATTTGACAGTAAACAACTAATGAAAAAAACTAAATGGATCTATTTGTAGTAATATGACTAGTGAGGATTAACTTACGATCTTGAGCTCGTTCAGATTCTCGGCAGCCGGATGCCCGGTTTTCCCGCAAACACAGATCACTTCTTCCCGGGCCTTGTCCTGCCATTCCTGGTGCTTCGCCAGAAGGAGAAGCGCCCAAGTGAGGAGTGTGCCAGTCGTTTCTTTTCCTGCAAAGTAAAAAGTCTTACATTCGTCTATGACTTCCTCCACTCCTAATCTCTCTTCTTCGTATGAGGATGCTAGGAGAGCCAGGAGATTGGATGAATTCTCTCTTGATTTCGAGTTGTTCTGGATCAGCTTCCGGATCGAGTCCCGAGTTTCCTTCTCCAGTCTCCATCTCTCCCTATTCTTCTGAGTCGGTAGGAACCTGTGTATTGAATGAAACGTGTGACTGTCTGATCTTCCATGGATATGAAGATTCCAAGCAGAGCAAGGGAGATTGACCAGGACATGCTCTAAAAGCAGAGAAGTAAGGATTTGTGGTTAAGGAAAGACACGTCATTAGGTCGTGTCTTTTTCTGGGAATCACGAATTACTGATCAACTAACTATCAACCATGAGAGGAGATGCTTGTTTCACTGCAAAGTCTACAAACTAGCAGAAATGGTGTGACACAGGTTCCACTGTTGGACACTATATGCAAATACATGAGAACCAAGAATGTGACTACAGCATGGTTGTAACTGATTGAAATGGAGCAAGTTCATCAGACCTGAAGCCAGGAATGTAGATGCTTCGGATGGCTTGAGAGAAGAGGTGCATCTGCTGCTCCTGCAAGGCGAAGATTCGCTTGCCCTCTTCGAAGCTGCTTCCGAAAGCAGTCCTCGAGATGATGTCGGCCGAGAGTCCGTGGAGCTCCTTCAGCACCTCCACCTCGAATTCCTCTCTTCCTCCTCGTACCTCCTCCCACGTCTCCAGCATCTTCGCCGTACTGGCAACGATCTCCGGCATCCACCCCTACTCAGAATGACAGAAAACGCATTGTTTGAAGTCTGTTCAGCGATCGATGTAGTGAACAAAACCACTCACAGTGCGATGATTTTCAATGCGAATTTGTGCCTTCTCTTTTTTACGGGAAGCAGCAAGCGTTACGGATTCTTTTATAAGACAACCGGTTACTGTTAGAATGGGCGGGTCCTTACGGTGTGGATGCTCTCCTAGGCAATTTAAAGAACAGTCGATCTTCGCCCGATTGCCAAGAACGGCACGACAATTTGAAGAACATACACTAAGTAGCTTCTGCTTTGTTTTCTTCTTCTTCTTCTTCTTTGTCAGAACTTCTGCTTTGCTTGCTTACTGCCGTTTGACATAAACCTTTTTAGATTGCGTTCGCGTCATTACCTGTTTTACCCCAAAAGGCATAATGGCTTGTTTCAAAAACCTCAATCTTCAAAGTAAGAATGTTAGTTCTAAAGCTTTCGTTTTTGTTCAAATTACTGTGCAGTGTTCTGGGTTGTGCAGGACTAAGATGTTGTGTTCCTAAATCGCGTCGGAAGGATGACATGGGATGTGATGCGATGACAATTCGACAATTTACACCGCCTCCATCACTCACCTTGACTCTCTCCATAGTGAAGGCCTGGTTGGCGATCCGCCGGTGAACGGCCCACTTCTCGCCCACCAGCCCAACAAGGCCTTGCCCGAACAGCAACCGGGCCTGCGGGTTGAACCCGACCTTATCGTACGACCCGCCCGTGTTCATCAGGACCTCCTTGATCATGGCCGGATCTGAGATGCCCAACCTCGGTCTCGACCCGAACCAATAAACAAAAGTCTTCCCATACTCGAGGGACCAGTGGTGGTAGAAAGGAGCCGCCCTGCGAAGGATCCTGTGGTCAAAGGGCATGGACTTCGACTGAGCCTCCACGAACAGGCGCTTGATCTCCGCTGTGTTGCCGAGGATCGGACGGTAGCCGGGGCCCCGGATGCCTTGCTCCGTGAAGTGGCGCTGTAGCTTTAGTGGGATCCATAGATTGGAGTATGTGAATTTTGAGAGGAGGATGAGGATTAGCAAGAGGACTGGAACAAGAAGCAATAGCATAGTTGAGAGAGAGAGAGAGACACACAGACGAAGTTCACAAGGAGGAGTCGAAGAGTATGGAGTAAGATAATGATAATTTGTGCATCTTTGAATAGAGGAAAGGTCAAACTTGGTGTCTTGCTTTTCTAAATAATTTCATGGTTTTGTGACCATCGGTCTGTAAGGCCACTTTTTTTTAACCTAATAAAGAAATATCTGCATTGACATTGATTACCCATTACGACATAAATACATACGGGCGATCGATTCTCAGTCCGGTCCGGTTCTCCTGAGGAACCTAGAATCAGACCGATGATCTCGATTCCTATTTTTCGGAATTGGGGATCGGACCGTCAATCCTCCTTGATCATTTCTAGATCCGAGATGCCCAACCTGGACTTCAACCTAAACCAATATACAAAAGCCATTTCTGCATCTACATTGACTGTGCATTACAATAGACATATCTGCTTTGTAAATGATAAAATTTCTTTGTTTAGTCACTAGTTAAACACTCGATTTCAAAGAAAGTCCGTGGTTTTCAATGTAAGTTGCTGGCTCGTATTATTATGTGTAATCAATTGGGTGGATGATTACTCGAGATCAACGCACCTATTTTCGGGTTTTCTAGTGGAGCTCAAATTACTCGATTCTCTTGCAGAGTCGCGCTTGAGTTCGCCAACATTCTATTGCTTTTTGAATTTTCATTTGACATTTGATCGAGCTCAACTCGAGTTTCGGTTATCGATATACGAGTTGAGTTTAGCATGTAATGACCCGAGTCAAGTCGATTACACCCCTAAAAATTAAAACTTTTTTTTTAACAAGATCTTATGATGCTGGCAAAAAAGAAAAGGGCATTTCTCTATATAGGAAGTCTTACGTTCCGGAATTAAAGTCTTGAGTCTCGCATTATCGATGAAAAAGGGATTAACCTACGCATGATAATGACATCGGAACGGAGTAATTTTTTTTTTCTTTTTCTGTAAAAAGAGAAGGTTTCTTTGCTAACATACACGAGAGCAACAAAGAGCATCTTCTAATAAGTGAACTTAGTGTATCCTGTAACGTCAAGAATTTAATCGAATAGATGTATGTCCCCAGAAAATTCACTTTAAATTTAGATGTGCATTAAAACGATTAGAAAGTCCAATTCAAAAGCTTAAGTTCATGGAATAGAGATATTCATGAATATAAAGAGTTCATAAAAGTTTAAGCTGATAGGTGGAAGTCGACCACATCTATATTAGAGCATTGGATCCTCTCAGAAGGGGCAAAACCTGACTTTGATACCATTTAGAAAACTCAACCCCAAAACTTAATTTAATAGGTGAAGAAAGATTGCATACATATAAATCGCAATAGAATGTGAGATGTTTGTATTGGAACTTTCGACCTAGTGAGAAGCTTGGCAAGTTTCATGATGTAGGAAAGAACAACATAAACCAATCGGCTTACAGTCAAGCATAACGAGTAGACACATCACATTCAAGTTAGGGTTATTGAAAAATTGAGATATTTTGATGGGTGAATGAATGAGAAATTATTTCTCAAAGAACACCCTTAAGTTGGAATTGGGAAGTGGAAGTTTGCTAATCCCACATTGGAAATGAGGAATACCTTGAAGTGCTTTATATGTGGTTACACTCCTTTTAAGTGGTAACTATTGTAACAAATATTATGCCTCGCGTGCACACGCAGGGGTGCAAATCCTAGACCCCGACGAAGCCTCGACAAGTGGAAACGTGAGCGCACGACCTGCGTACGCGAATGCATGATCGGTAATGGGCCCTACGACAAGCCCATTTGGCCTTCCGGTTTAAGTTTTTCCAACTCTCTGCCATTAACAAAAGCATAACGACTCTGCTGTTACATAATTAAAGTTATAACGACAGATTTATTTAGCCATTATATATATGTATATGTATGACCTCCCATTCTAAAAAAAAAAAAAGAGATTGGAGAGATTTCGAAAAGAAAAACTTCCATATCTTTTTATTCTCTGTATCTGCATCGGTTTTGATAGTGTTCGCGTTTGGTCAAGTTCGTCGAAAGCTCCGGAGTGCTGTGCTTGCCTCTGTAGCTGTTATACCGTTGTATCTTGGGAAACAGACGTTCACGAAACCTCAAAGTATATACGGGAGGGGACGAATCTGTCTTAAGGAAACTGTATAGACATGCCTCGATATTTGTGTCATTTTCATTTTTTAGATTTGTCATTGTAATTTCAGTGTGTTTAGTTTTGATTTAATATCAGCTCATGTACTGTTCATCGAGCTAGTGCTTCTGCCAATTCAGTGTTGTGCTTCTACCGATTCAGTGTTGTGCTTCTACCGACTCAGCCGATTAAGTGTTGTGCTTCTACCGACTCAGCGTTGGTGCTTCTGCCTAATTTAATTTTGTATCTTTGTCATTTGATTGTAAGTTATTCTAGCCAGTGCCATTGTGAATACCCTCCAACAATCTTAAGACAGAAGCCTTGGGTGTTTGTATCATCCTTTTGAAGTTTATAGTGGTTCTACTAATGCCATTTTGAATTCTTTCTAACAATGGTTTCATCTTTAAATTAATTTAGGGACAAAAGGGCCAAAACAACATCGTTTCAACACACTTTTGTTGACTTCATTTCCTGGCGAGCCATCTTGGACAATTTATATTAAACTAATGCCAAAACGGATTTTTCGAAAAGGGAAATTATTGACAGCATTCAAGTGAGCATTTTTTAAAAGCATCATGGTACCAAAGTGAGCGTCATATGAAAATTGTGGCATTTGTGGTTATTATTTTTCTTGAAAAAATTGTCAAAAAAAGTCCTAAATAATTTTTCCGATTAAGTTTTAAACTTTTTCACATTTTGCTAATTCACTCCTATTAGCCACAAATCACTGACGTGGACACCGGCCGTCCTACGTAGCACCACCGACACTGACGTGGACAACTTTTAATAATTATGTAACAATCTTAACAAAAATTCAATTTTTTATTTTCTTTCTCCCTTTATTTTCTTTCTCTCTTCAGAGGCCGGCAGGGGTGAGGGCATTGTAGCCCTTGCCCAGGGATTGGCAACCCTTGCCGTCCTCTGAACCTAGAAAAAAAAAAAATTATTGAAAAGATTATTAAATTTTGTCCATATCCGTGCCGACGGTAGCATGTAGGACGACTGGTGTCTACGTCATCGATTTATGGCCAAAATGACTGAATCGACAAAAGATAAAAAGGTTTAAAACTAAATCGACAAACTTATTTATTTATTTTGACAATTTTCCCATTTTCCCAAGTTTTAACTAAATGACGGAAGTTTCAATCAAATGAACTACGACAGCAAAGTAATTTGCCCTTAAACTTAATTATGATATCCCCGTAATGCTTTAGAATCCAAAGCACGAGTCGAATGATCCAACCAACCGTCCACCGATGTCCAACCTATTGGATGATGTTCGCATTGCATGTCATAAATGCAGCATATGCAAACTACGAAAATCCAAACTGATTATCCATGTCAGTAAGAATATGAGATTATTAAGTGACTTCACCTCCAACTGCAAGCATGGAGAAAAACAAACGACATAAAAATAAATGGGTAACCCACGAGCATGAATTTCACTGGTCATTCTGCGATTGGAATCATATTGGCCAGAATTCAGTGGGCTGTTACCGTTTATAACTGACATGGAGGGTGCGTTCGTTTCATGAAAACATTTTAAAAATTAAAACAGTTTCTTAACTAACTTCTCTGAGCAAAACATGACAACATTTATGACAAGAAGGAGCCTGTCTGACTCCATCACTATATCTAATTGGACCTACCAGGCTACCAGCCCATCAACATATCCAATTAAATTCAATTCTACTAAAAAAAACTCAACTAATGAATTATGAGCAAAATAGGACAAATTAACTGCTCTACCCCATGTGTTTTTTTCGAGTTGGGATTTCTCTAACACAACTCAATCACACGTGCATTCTTAAAAAAAGAAAAAAAAGATTCCATAGAGCTTGAGGAGGGGATAAGACAAGACATATGAGTGCCAACATGCTTGATTTAGAACAACTCTTCCAGATTTCAGCACATCATTCACAAGATACAGACACAAAATAAACTTTCTTCTATCCAAAAACCGTGAAATTGTCTTCCCTCATGCCATGCGACCACGTTACAAACAGAAGTTCAAAAACAAATATGAAACAGAATCAAATATGAGTCCTCCTGAAGATGATTTGCGCTCCATACTGAGGCTGCAAGGAGGCAAAAACCATGGGAGAATGAGCATAAGATGGCGACACCTCGAAAGCAAATTGCCTGACCAGCATGGCCAGAACAACCTTGGCCTCGACCATGGCCAAGTTCTGGCCAACACAGATTTTGGGGCCGAGCCCGAAACCGAGGAATGAGGCCAGGTGTTTTCGGGGCTTTGCGAATCTTGTCGGGTTGAACTCTTCTGCATCTTCGCCCCATATCTCATGGTCGTGATGTACAGCAGTGAAGGCCAAGTGGAGCTGTGTTTCCGCTGGAATCTGAAGGTCCCCCAGCTGCACATCTTTACAGGTTTTCCTCATCACCATCACAGCAGGAGGGTACAGTCTGAGTGTTTCATTCAATACCATTGTTACCTGTTTAATTTTTCTCAAAAAAGGATGTTAATTTTTCAATCAAACTAAACTTGCAAAAATTAGGTGAATGGAGTGGTGAAAAAATGCCAGTTGATAGCAATGAGCCTGTTCAAATAGTGAACTTGGAACAATAGATCGACCCCGATTAAATAATTGGCCCGCGGCACAAGGCATACCTACATAACTAATCGGGACCGAGTCTCCCATGTATAATATACCTTGTGGGCACAAACATTGGAAGCTAGTTTCCATGTCATGCACAGTTTCCTCTTGATAGGTAAGTGGGACAATTCAAACTTCTTACATGAATGTGCACAGAAGTTGTTCATCACACACATCAGACAAACGATGATTTTTCTTTTTTAGACAGTAAACAACCAATGAAGAAAACTAATTGGGTTTCTATATGTAGTAATCTGAGCAGTGAGGGAAAGTGATTAACTTACAATCTTGAGCTCGTTCAGATTTTCCGCAGCTGGAAGCCCTGTTTTCCCGCAGACGCGGATCACTTCTTCCCGGGCCTTGTCCTGCCACTCCTGGTGCTTCGCCAGAAGGAGAAGCGCCCAAGTGAGGACCCCGCCAGTGGTTTCTTTTCCCGCAAAGTAAAATGTCTTGCATTCGTCTATAACTTCCTCCACTCCTAATCTCTCTTCTTCGTACGAGGATGTTAGGAGAGCCAGGAGATTGGACGAATTCTCTCTTGATTTCGAGTTGTTCTGGATCAGCTTCCGGATTGAGTCCCGAGTTTCCTTCTCCAGTCTCCATCTCTCCCTATTCTTCTGAGTCGGTAGGAACCTGTGTATTCAATGAAAAGATGCAAATCGTGTAATCTTCCAAGGAGAGCTAGAGAAAAGACACATCATTGAATCAAAATTCTACAAAACGATGCAACATATGTTCCATTCCTCAGATACTGTAAGAATATTACAGTAATTTTAGTTTATTGACTGAAATGGAGCAAGTTTAATTAGACCTGAAGCCGATTGTGTGGCGAAGGCCCATCGGACAGACTCTCTCTCTCCGAATTGGCTGATTAAACCCATCCCCCAAACACCATCTTTGGTAACAGTCTTGTGACTCAAGCTTTAGTTATTTATAAAGTACCCATCGTTTATTGACCCAAAAAAAAAAAAAAGACCTGAAGCCAGGAATGTAAATGTTCTTGAAGGCTTGAAGGTAGAGGTGCAACTGCTGCTCCTGCAAGGCGAATATGTGCTTGCCCTCTTCGAAGCTGCTTCCAAAAGCTGTCCTCGATATGAAGTCGGCCGAGAGTCCGTGGAGCTCCTTCAGCACCTCCACCTCGAATTCCTCTCTTCCTCCTCGCATATCCTCCCATGTGTCCAGCATCTTGGCGGTGCTCGCCACGATCTCCGGTATCCACCCCTACTCAGAATGAAAGATCTGTTAAACGATAAATGTGGTAATGCAAACCACTCACAGTTCAGAGATTTTGAAGGAGTATCTATGCTTTTTCCTTTTTTTATGGGAACCAGCGATTCTTACAGATTGCTTGTTAACGAAACTGGTTACTGTTAGAACGCACTGCCCTTACAAGGCGGAAGCGATTTGGCAATTTGAAGAACAGTTTATCTTAGCCAAAATACCGAGGACTGTACGGCAATTTAAACGACATAAAACTAAAGGGAGGTATGTTCCAGAATTTCAAAAGAACTTGATTTCTTTGTGTGCCATAAATTCAGTTGGGTGTCGATATACTTCAGAATGTGGAGTACTAAAGGCCGTTCGAGATACCCTGGTGATAATGAGAGGAATTAAGTATAGTAGTCTGCATGAGCTTCAGGGGGAAACGGTGGCAGGTTTCTTCGAGAAAAGTCGAATGCATCTGTTCTAGAGTTTGATATCTGACTTAAGCAAACAGCGGAAAATGCAATTTAATATGACTGTTGGAGAAACCATGGAGATTTTAGAGTCAATTCACTTGGATGTTCGTAAGTTTTTACAGTTCCTTTGAGGAAGAGTATTATATTTATGCTAGAAACGACGGATGTTTACTCAAGGAAGATTGGGGTATTTGTGCCAAGGCATAAGGTTGATGTCGTTGCCAAGATCGGGTAGTTGAGTTGTTTGATAAAACAGATAAGGCTATCAAGCTTGTGCAGACTAACAATAATGTGGAGTTATACTAAGAGCTGTTAAATGAAGTATGTATGAAAGAATACATAGTGATACATCACAATTAATAATGCCAATGAACAACAAGTTGCAGAGTTGATAAGCAAACTATTAATAGAGACAGCCCATAAAATGATCTCTATTACTGGTATGATTAGGAATATCCTAGCGAATGCACTTATTGTGACTACCAACCTGGTGAGTAGATCTTCATTGACTACAATTAGATGCTTGACTCCTGAGAAAAAGGGGTCAACTAATGTTGTTGTGTTATGTTTAAAGAATATTTGATTGCTCATTTTATAATCAAGTGAGTGATAGTTAGTTTGATGGAAAGGCAAGAAAGTGCATATTCCTAGGTTGTACACAAGGTGAGAAGGACTATCGGTTGTGTTGCCCAGAAGTGAATTCACTTGGTATTAGCAAAGATTAATGTGTCTCCAACACTTATTGATAAGAATAATTGTTGTAGTGTTTACACTAATTTGTGCGGTGTCTATATTAAGGTAGAGTCGCAACCAGAAACTCCTAAGATAGCATATATTATAGAGATGATGCTTGTAACAAGGTGGAGCTTCTAGAGCTGGTTGTAGTTGTTGAGTTTGACAAGATGTGTGTTCGACCACCTCACAGATATGAATACAACGAGGGTTCTACTTGATCTATGGTACATGTGCAAATTCATATGGAGCGGTTAAAGGTGCAAGTAAAGTTTGGTATCCTGATGAGCTCCACGGTCATGGCGATTTTCAAGCATGGCTTGGCTTTATGGCGATTAAGCCTATCACGAGTTGTGGAAAGAGTAGTGGCGAATTTCAGATTCCAATTACGCTATTGTTACTTGACTCAAAGCGAGCCAACGTGGAGATTGCTGAAAATATTTCTTGAGTTCGAATTAGTGAAGAAAATTCAATTCAAGTAAGATTCCAAATTTGAGTAGGTTTCCTAGTGAGATGCTACTCTAATTTGAGTTGTTTCTTAATTTGAGTAGAATTCCTTAAAAAAAAAAAAAACTTCATACGTGGGATCCCAAACTTTTATACATAAGAAGTGGGTTTCTTCGTGAATTGCATCGAAGAGGAGCTTTTTGGTGTTCAAGCCAATAAATCATGTGGTGAGATTTATAAATTCTTTTATGAGATTGAACTATTATTTTACCATAAATTATGAGGGTCACCTATTGTGTGGTTATTAAGTGTGATTGGAAGCTGGGAAATACTGAAATTGTTTGAATGGTTTGAGTGTGGTTGTAATCTCTATTGTGCCATTCGATTTATAGTGGAATGTGGTCCTCTCTGTGTGGATTAGATCTCACCAATCAAACGACGTAAATTCGAAATTCGATTTATTTCCTTGCTATGTTCTACTTTATAGTTTAATTGTTTATTTTTTTGAAATATATATTACTGTACAGTGTCTTGAGTTGTGCAGGACTAAGATGTCATGTTCATAAATCGCAAGGACGTTGTATGTTGCGATGAAAGTTCGATAATTTATAATGCCTCCACTACTCACCCTGACTCTCTCCATAGTGAAGGCCTGGTTAGCGATCCGCCGGTGAACGGCCCACTTCTCGCCTACCAGCCCAATAAGGCCTTGTCCGAACAATTGTCGGGCCTGTGGGTTGAACTCGATCTGGTCGTACGACTTGCCTGTGTTCATTAGAACCTCCTTGATCATGTCCGGGTCCGAGATGCCCAACCTGGGCCTCGACCCGAACCAATAAACAAAAGTCTTCCCATACTTGAGGGACCAGTGACAGTAGAGAGGGTCCACCCTGTGGACGATGCTATTGTCAAAGGGCATGAACTTCGACTGAGCCTCCGTGGATAGGCGATTGATCTCCACCGTGTTGCCGAAGATCGGGCGGTATCCGGGGCCCCGGACGCCTTGCTTCGCAAAGTGGCGCTGTAGCTTTAGCGGGATCCATAGATAGGAGTAGGTGAATTTTGAGAGGAGGATGAGGATTAGCAAGAGACCTGGAACAATAAGCCATAGCATAGTTGAAGGGGGGAGGTAGTGGACAATGAGAAGTTCACAAGAAGTTAGAAGAATGGAGTAAGATAAGTAAACTTTGGCAACCGTGGTCTGGAGGAGTAGAGCAAGCCGGGCACACTTAAATAGACGTTGGGACAAACTGTGGTGTTATGCTTTTTCCAAAAAATTTCAGGGTTTTGTGAGAAAAAAATACATAATATATCGCAGTCTTATTAACGAGTACTTTCGGGGCAATCGTATTTAATGAAGAAACCTTAGCATTTACAATGTATTGATTGTTCATTGAAAGAGAAAGATGGTGCTTTGTAAATGACAAAGGTTGTTTAATAGTGTACTTGTTAAACACTCCTATTACAAGAGCTTGTGTGTTTTAATTGTCTTGCTTTTCTTATGCATGATCAATTGGAGATAATGGTATAATCAAGTCAAAGTTATTTGCGAATAGCTTGGGCTGAACTCAATATGTACTCAAGATCGACTTGCCTGATTCCGAGTCGTCCTCAAGATCGCTAACACGAGACTGGACAGCCTTCCTAAATTTATAAATCCTGATCAAGTTACTATTTCTAACTTTCGGAATTTCTCCATAATTACTATGAAAAAAAAAAACCTTTAAATTACATGGTGTAGCTATGTCACGAAGTTAACTAATTGAGCTTGAGCTGAAGCTTGAGTTTACATATCACTCTATTATAATCGAGTAGAACGAGAGTATTTGCAATTTCTATGTGAGTCAAGTTCGAGACGAAAGTTTAATGCCCGATCGAGCTTGAGTTGGGTCGAGGGTCGAGCACCGTTTTGCGAATCGAGTTGAGCTCATACTTGGCATTGTATCGACTTTTGATTTGAGTTGATTACACCCCAAGCTTGAATCTATATTTGATAATATGAGTGTGAGTGTGTTTTCGCTGAAATTTCTCCCGCAATGAAATACCTTTCACCCAAATTATTATTATTATTATTTTGTAGAAAAAGGATAAGGATTCTGTGGTGGTCCGAATATGAGTTGTCCAAAAATTAGGAAATCAACAGATAAAACTTCAACGGAGTTTGACTCAATGACGAAAGTTGAAAACGCTTCAACACTATATCGAAGTTTGACTCGAGGGAGAAGTGTCTAAGATAAAGATACTTCTCAGAATTTAACTCGACGATCTCATGATCAGGCCCTCAAGCGGTTGTATATGGTCTTACATAACTGTTGAATAATTATTTTACTGCAAGATGTTCAAACGATGATTATCTTGCACTTCTGGCGCACATCTACCCCCGATTATTTAAAATTTCTGGCAGCATAAAGTTGGCGCCGGAATCAGTAACTATTTCAATTCCATCGTTGTACGTTGACCACTGGACACGTGGCAGCGATCATCGACGAGCACGCGAACATCCTCCAGTATATTAGTTACTACATGATAGTCCCAGTGAGCCGCACTCTTTCTCTCGTGCCATGGGCACGTGTGTCGAGGGGCGACCTATTTTTGGTGTCAACGGATTGATGACAAAAAGAGGTTGTGAGACAAAAATCGAAATGGTTTTCAAGATTTTTCATCTTTCGGAATTGAAATCTTGAACCTCATATTGCCGGAAAAATTTTGGGTGGGGCGGCCCTATGCGCCCCACCCAAAATCTCCTCCATATTGCCCATGAAAGAGGACTGAGTGCATGTCAGGCTGAAAGTGAGTGTTACCTGCACATGATAATTACATGGGAGCAGAGTAGGAAATTGAAATGGTTTGAGTGGAGTAGTAACAAAAGAGGAAGTAAGACAAAATCGAAATGGTTCACCTACTACTCATGATACTGACATGGAAAAAAATAACAAATTTTATAAAGAGAAGGTTTCTTGGGGGTTTACACCTAAAAGGAAAATGAGGAGAGTGACATCTCCGTTACTCTTTGGAGGCATATACCACAAATTTTCTCAAGAAAATCGGGCAAATTCCCAGGAAAATTGTGAATCCACACACCTGGTAGATTCTTTTAAATTAAATATAACAAAATCAAATAAAAAAAGACATATATTAGAAACATCATCAATGTATTAGTTAATAGTATTATTATTTCATATAAATAATACCCAATCATGATCCTTGTAGATCGGATTATTCATATAATATACAAAAAGATATTTCAGATATTTGATTTTTGTGCCATCCTGGGATTCTATTTCCTAGTACCATGTTTGTCTTTAAATTAATGTGAAAAGAATAGGTCAAACATTTTTATTACAAGCTTTATCTCGTTATGCAACCTTAATAAGTTTTACCTTTTATTCAGCTTCTTTTTTTTTTTTTTTACGTTCAGTTTGCAAATTAAACCTTCGCAATTGTGGGCTAAAATTTATGACTCAAATTGACTGATGTAGGAAACTTTTATGGTAGTCGCAATATGGAGTATTTGTGCTAATCCACATTTCCACCCTTTTATCCAAGAAAAGTACACGGATATCTTTTTCATGAAACGTGTTTGATACCATTAGCATATCTTGTTAGGTTCAATTGATACAATTAGGTCAATCATATAAAGTCTAAACAAAGAAAATGAAAGGGGGAAATAAAAAATTGGCTTGTATTTCGGTTTGTTGCATACATAAATATTGATATGAATGTTGAGATATAACATTTTAGAATCTTTTAATATTTAAAGAAAGCTTTAGACTTGAGGAGAAAGTTAAAAAGTTAATTTTCAATTTTGAAAAATCTAGATGAATAATCGTAATTTAAATTAACATATAAATCGATTAAAATAATGTGAATTGATATAAATTGCATCACCAAGTCAAAGACACCCATAGTGAGCACTTTACAAGTTCAAAACAAGAAGTTATCTTGGAGAAATCACGTGGATCATGCATTGTTTCTTATTGAATTATTTAAGGTAAAGCAAATCTTATAGAGTAGACATTAAGATTCCTCCACAAGTCCAACAGGGGAGATCACGTGGATCATGCATTTTTTCTTATTGAATTAATTAAGGTATAGCAAATCTTATAGATTAGACATTTAGATTCCTCCACAAGCCTAACATGTTGCAAAGTGAAAGGATCGTCTGCCCTTCCCTCAGAAGGACATGCCCTGCCCTTTGAATCCGAGCAGTTCATTCTATGAATGGATGGCCCAGATTATTACTAAAAAAATAAAAAACCCAAAAACTTGCTCCATAAAAATAGGAGATCTGGACCGTCCGCCCTTCTAAGGGAAGGGCGGACGATCCGGATCCGGTTGCAAATGGACTTGTTAAAGGAATTTGTGGCCAACCGGTCTCCGCCGTTCCGAAAGATAACAAAGCCCATTAGGATAGCAGTGCCCTGCTTATAAGAGGAAGTTAGAGGTTGGTCCAGCAAAAACTACAAGGATGATCATCTCTTCTGTGTGACATTTTATAAGTCTTGCATCCTCTCCAGTGATTTTTAGACCAGGTGGATCCCACATGAACCCTCTTCATTGGTGTATGAAGATTGTGGTCACATGCACAACAACAACCGAGAGCATTCCCTACCTTTGTTTTTCCTGCTTGGCCACATTAACATTCAGAAGCTCATTGAAACTTTCCAGCTACTGAAAAGTGAGACAAGTCCTGTGATGGCCAAAAGGAGAACATGAACCAATCAGCTTGCCATTAAGCATAACAAGTTTTCAGCTACGTTACACTGATACTCTTCGGAAGCCTTCGTGTTGTGTCGTGTCGTGTCAGATCTGACACTTCGACACTTTTCGACATGCGACCAACACGTGGTCAGCGCTCTAGACACGCCAACAACATACGAAGTTCAACATCCTGACACGCCATTTTGACAGACGGGGTCAATTTTAAGCATTCTTAATAAATTATGGGTCAAAATGTAAATCTATACAAAGAAATACTTTTACTAAGTCATATACCCAGCCGCCCTACTATTAGTATACCCAATCAGCCCAAAAAAACCTTATCATGAATCCTAATAAAAGATAAAGGAGAAACACACCATTTATTTTTTTTTATATATGATAAAAATATCATGCATATATAGAAAATATATATTTAATATATAACGTTTCCCAACGTGTCCAAATTCTTTATTTTTTTGAGAAATCACGTGTCGGCGTGCCGTGTCGTGTCTAGTGTCGTGTTGGTGCAATATAGGTTTTCAGTAAGCAATAACTATCAGTCATGTTGTAATATAATGTTGGGATGCCAAATCATAAGCTCATAAAAAACACATGTCTAGTGCGAACAACAGGGCAACAGACGATTTTCAACAAGATTATCATTTTCTCCATGACGTATTCGTTTTGCTTGAGCGGTTCCAGATGTCTCCAGCTATTTTGTTCTCCAAATCGGAAGTCCATCTAATGCATCCGATAATACATTATGCATCGAATCCCAAATGCAGTCTCCACAAGCATTAAATGAAGGGTTAATATCATTGAAAAATCTCCAACTGGTACACATGATAAAATTTTCTCAAACTAATTTTTTTACCACCAATATAAACCGGTACAATTGTGATAAAGTTGCCATAAACTATTTTTTTTACCACAAAAATTTCAAACTGGTATACATATGACAAATTTATCATATGTTAATTTTCGTTAAACTGAGTTAATATCATAAAAAATTTCAAATTGATACACACGTAGCAAACATTGTTAGGATTCACGTAACACGTACGGGCAAAAATAAAATAAATAAACGCAGCGGAAATAATAAATTGCCCATACATGTATCTCCAGAGGCGTAGTTCGTGCGTTTCAATCGAAAAATATATTAAACAAATAGAGTTAACGGATTACCTCTTGTAATGTGCTTGAATAATGAAAAACGATTTAGATGTTTTTCGATCCAAGCCCCACAAGTGTCGAGTCTCTAGTTCAGACACGCCACCAATCACAACGACAAACGGAAGAACGAACTCGCAGAATCACCACTCGATTGTGCTAGCAATTCGTGATGATGTTTTTTCTCGTTCTTGAATTTTTGGTCACCATGGGAGAGAAGCAAAAATGAGAAAGAGAGCGAGATAGATCTGAATTTTCTGCTCACAAAATTCACACCCTTAATCCAAGGATCTCATCCTTTGATTATGCATTGCACACACATATACACGCATAATTCTAGGATCCGATCCAAGAATTATGTTGCCATACAATCAGCAATTTAGCCCACCAATCAATTATCGTAATTATGACAATTAATTAATTTGGCTCTTAATGGGCATAAATTTCCAACATCTCACACTCGCCCACAAAGGCCTAAATTGACACACAATAATAAAAAATATGTGTGCAAATCGACACAACAATTTTGTGTCGATGTAATCCGTACATGTGCATTATATACACTTGTGCCTATGACCAAAATAAAAAATTAAATTAAATCCCATTTAATCTAATTTCGGTCTGAATAATTCAATAGTCGTTATTGCAAACATATTTGCAATATTGTCATTCCGTTCATCGTTGTCATATATTGGTTAAGGTGTGTGACATCCCTAGGTTCATCACTGAGCTGGCAGTAAGACATGCACTAACACATTAGTACTTTCAAGAGAATTAATTGTCCCGATTAACCTCTAGGTCCCACGAGCCATGAGTGACATCTAGCAATATGCCATGACTACCCAGACAGTGTCAATTTTTTAAGAACATAATGAACCTGTCAGCTTTGGCTACAGTGTAATTCAATCCCTCCATGTTACTATATCCCGATCGAACAAAGACCATGGAATATTTGTCAAGTTACCAATTCGATCATATGCACAAATTTAATCGACATGCATTTATACGAGACATAAACATTTTATTCTCGTTTACAACCCCGGCCGAGGATTTCAATGCATTGTCATAATTAAATCGCATAAGATATCATACATTGCATATGGCAAGGAGACAGATTCTATTTTGCGCACACATGTGACTTCGTATGTGCATAAACTATGACCATCAAGTACAGAGACGGATCGACGAACCGTCAATATGCGTCCTCATGAACCATAGCCATCCAACACACAAGTCAACACTGTGCCTCAAGTCTAAGGATTATTTACACAACACCAAAGCATGAGCGATTAGACATTGACCATGCTAAAAGCTTCCATGTCGCTAATCGTTCAATGCGTGTCACGTTCAGTGAACCTGTCTAATACAAACACCTGTATTCTAACTTGGGCATCGCAATACCTAATGACTTGTGACTCGTCATTCCCTTAAGTATCCAATACTTAATTGCGAAATTAAGAACACATCGATCTCAATAGGATTATTGATATCCATTCAATGATCCATTGATCGGGAACAGTTTAAATATTCAGTCTAACTGTGAACCCATCACACATATTCTCAACGTCTCAAGAATAGGTCCAGTCACAACTGATCTTATGGAATTTATTCATATAAGTAGGTAATTGGACAAATGAATAAATACGTCTTTGCCATTGATTAAATAAGAAATTAGAAGTACAACTGAAATCCATAATTTGTAACTATTACATAATTGCTTTAGGGTATATCTCTAACAATATCCCACTTGCACTAAAGCCAATCGGTTTGGTATCTTAAACACATTTTGTCAAGGTGTCTTTCAAAAGAAGACTGAGGTAAGGCCTTAGTAAAGGGATCTGCCACGTTTTCCGCTGAGGTAATTTTCTGCAGGGCGATATCACCTCTCCCAACTATTTCTCTGATGAGATGGAAGCGTCTCTCAATGTGCTTGGACTTCTGGTGAGACCTTGGTTCCTTAACTTGAGCTATTGCCCCATTATTGCCACAAAACAATGTAATCGGCTGCTCAATAGAAGGAACTACTCCTAGTTCAGAAATGAATTTCTTCATCCAAGCTGCTTCCTTTGCCGCTTCAGAAGCGGCTACATACTTTGCCTCAGTGGTGGAATCAGCAGTTGTGCTTTGTTTGGAACTCTTCCAACTAACTGCACCACCATTGAGTGTAAAGACAAACCCAGATGTGGACTTATAATCATTCGGATCCGATTGAAAATCGGAATCATGTGTGGCCAATAAAAATGTTCATGCAGCACTTCATAAGTTTTATTGATTCCAAAATGTCCCATTAAACCACCACTATGCGTTTCTCGCACTAATAACTCTTCCAAAGAGCATCTATGCAAACATAACTTGTTTTCACGAAAGAGATAACCATCATGCCTATAGAATTTTTCAAACGCAACATGCTCACAAGTTTCAAACACTCTTCCAAAGTCATCATCATCAGTATATATCTCTTTGATATGCTCACAACCTAGGCACTTTGCTTCTAAAGTAGTTAGAATTGCGTACCTTCGAGAAAGTGCATCAGCTACCACATTTTCCTTGCCTTTCTTGTACTTGATTACATATGGAAAAGTCTCGATGAACTTCATCCATTTGGCATGTCTTTTGTTCAACTTTTCCTGTCCCCTCAAGTACTTTAATGTCTCGTGGTCGGTGTGGATCACAAATTCCTTTGGCCATAAGTAATGTTGCCAAGTCTCCAAAGCTTGCACCAAAGCGTACATCTCCTTATCGTACGTTGGATAATTCAATGTTGCTCTGCTTAACTTCTCGCTGAAATAAGCTATGGGACGTCCTCCTTGCATCAACACAGCTCCATTTCCTGTACCAGAAGCATCGCATTCTATTTCAAAAGTATCATTGAAATTTGGTAAAGATAACAAAGGAGCATTAGTTAGCTTATCCTTCAACAGATTAAATGCTCTCTCTTGCTCTTCTCCCCATGTGAAACCCACGTGCTTCTTGATGACCTCGGTTAAAGGTGCGGCGATGGTGCTAAAATCCTTTACAAATCTACGATAGAAACTGGCTAAGCCATGAAAGCTGCGCACCTCTCCTACAGTCTTAGGTGTCGGCCATTCTCGGATCGCTTTCTCATTTTCTTCGTCAACCTGTATTCCATCAGCTCCAGCAACAAACCCTAGAAATACTAATTTTTTAGTCACAAAAGAGCACTTCTTAAGATTAGCATATAGTTGCTCCACCCTTAAAACCTATAAAACAGCTCGCACATGTTCAATATGGTCATCAAGGTTTCGACTATATATCAAAATATCATCAAAATAGACAACCACAAATTGACCAATAAAAGCACGCAGAACATGATTCATAAGTCGTATGAAAGTACTAGGTGCATTAGTTAAACCAAATGGCATGACTAACCACTCATATAACCCATACTTGGTCTTAAATGCAATTTTCCATTCATCCCCTTCTTTCATTCTAATCTGATGATAACCACTTTTCAGATCAATTTTAATTAATATGCAAGCCCCATGTAACTCATCTAATATGTCATCTAATCTAGGAATAGGATGTCGATACTTTACCGTAATATTATTGATTGCTCGGCAATCAACACACATTTGCCAAGTCTCATCCTTCTTTGGCACTAACAAAACAAGAACAACACACGAGTTAAGACTTTCTCGCACATATCCTCGTTCCAGTAATTCAGTAACTTGCCGTTGAAGTTCCTTTGTCTCCTCGAGATTACTTCGATATGCGGGTCGGTTAGGTAATAGCGCACCAGGTATCAAGTCGATTTGACGTTCTATGCCCCGAATCGGTGGTAAACTTCTAGGAACCTCATCAAGAAAGACATCTTCAAATTCCTGCAATAAAGACACGACAGAACTAGGCAAACTCGGGTCAAGATCGTTAGTAGTAAACAATGCCTCCTTGTACAAAAGTACAAGCATCGATCGGTTCAGAACCAAAGCTTTCCTCACTTCGCTCGATCTTGCATAGAAATTCTTTTCTCTCTTTTCTTTTCTCTCTGCTTTTCCCTCGGCTTTTACCACTCTGTTTTTCTCAGCCTCTCATTTTCCTTGCGTCTTAGACTCTCTACGCAAGCTCTTAGTTTTCTCATTTTTTTTCTCTCTTTCTCAGCCTCACGTTTTAGTTTCAATTGATCTTCATACACCTCAGTATGTGTCATTGGCACCAAAGTGTAAGTCTTCTGATTCATCACCAATGAATATCGATTAGTGTACCCATCATGATGTACCATCCGATTATACTGACATGGTCTACCAAGTAAAAGATGTCCCGCTTGCATGGTACAACATCACACATCACCTCATCCTTATATCTCCCTATCTCAAATGGAACTATGACTTGTTTTGACACTTTCACTTCACCACTATCATTCAACCACTGAAGTCTATATGGTTTTGGGTGCTTTGTAGTCTTCAATCCTAGTTTCTCCACCATAGTACAACTTGCCACATTTGTACAACTACCTCCATCAACTATTAAACTACAAATCTTACCATTCACCAAGCATCTTGTATGGAACAAGTTATCACGTTGCTGGTGATGCTCCTCCTCCTTGACTTGCACTCTAAGAGAATGTCTAACCACCATCAATTCACCCTTGACTGGCATCTCGACATCGCTACAATCCTCCAATGGCAGCATGACATCATCCTCTTCCTCCCTGTCACTTTCTGATTAAACATCTCCAGGTCCAGTCATTATCATCACCCTCCTATTAGGGCATTGATTCGCCATATGACCCCTGCCTAAACACTTGAAACATTTAATTTCACGAGTTCTAGTGTTAGGATTTTCAGTTTTACCTGAAGCCGGATTCGAACCAACTCTGCCATCTTTCTCCTTCTCCTTTGAAGTTTCGACCTTGGTGTTGTTTCCCTTCCAGTTCGGCTTCTCGTCTCTCTTCCAATTAGGTTTCCAATTCGAGCTTAGACCTCCACCACTCTTGTAATTTCGGTCCAACTTCAATTGTCTCTCTACTTTGATAGCTTTGTCTACCAATTCCTCCAACTCGACATAATGTTGCAGCTCTACCACTCTTGCTATATCTCGGCTCAAACTACATAAGAATCGTGACATAGTAGCTTCACGGTCCTCTACCATATTAGCACGGATCATGGCAATCTCCATCTCTTTATGGTACTCTTCCACGCTCTTGTTACCTTGTGTGAGATTTTGCAGTTTATGGAACAAGTCTCTGTGGTAATGACTTGGTATGAAGCGCCACCTCATCACCGCTTTCATCTCATCCCACGTTTCTACCGGTCTCTCACCATTGCGTTTCCTGCTATTCACAAGCTGATCCCACCAAATTATAGCATAATCAGTGAATTCAACAGCTGCAATTTTTACCTTCTTGAGCTTCGAATATCGCTGGCAGTCAAATACCATCTCAATTCATTTCTCTCATTCTAGATACGCGTCAGGATCATTCTTTTCTTGGAAAGATAGAATCTTCATCTTGATATTGCAAAGTTCATCATCTTCTCGATGTCTAAACTCTCGGCGTCTGTTTCTCCTCCCAAACCTGCCATCTCGATCATCTTCGGTATCGGACACATAATCATCATTAAATGGCCGCTCCCTTCTAGGTTGTACCCTAGGCTTCTCTTGTTGATTTTGTGGCATCCCTCGTGGTGGCTCTCGATCACTATCAAGCCTCGTCTCACACCTCACAACTCGGTTGCTAAGTGCTTCAGTTGTAAGCTCAATTGCTGGATGCCTGCTAAAATCGCATTATCTCTTGGATTGGTGCCATCCTCCATTTGATTTACGCTTTCTTGGTCTGCCATGATTTTTTTAACCTGCAAGAAAATGTTAGAAATAAAGGAAATCTCACCACACTCTATCACGTGTTTCGCTCAAGGTGTTTGTCACTCCCCTCGTGTTTAACTCAATTTAGGCTTTTTCTTCCATCAATTAGGCTCACACACTCTTGCCTTTTTTCTCTCGTTTCCTTCTTTCAAGCTCTTTATTAGACTAGAATTCCATTCTCACAAGCTCCTCATAACAGTCGACTAAACCACCAAGCAAGATCAATTTAGCAATATACTGCTTAATTCAGCAATTCAGCAACTTTTGCTAGATTTAAATTCAGGTTCAATGTTTGCTACTATTTTTTTTCCTATTCGGTCCAACTAACAATAATAATAATAATAATAATAAGAAACGAGTCGTCCTCTTAATTTTTTTTTTGCCTTTTTTCGAATTTTATTTTATTTTTTTATCGATTTTCTTTTTTTTTTCCATCGATACTCTTTTTTTCATTTTTTTTCACTAATGTTTTTTGTCGATTTTTTTTTTTTACGAACTCAATGCAATCAAAACAACTAGGACCGAAAACCCTAAGTCAAAATTGAAATCGCGGCAAGAACAATTCAGAATCCTAATTCGATTGGTAACATATCTCCAATTCTATAAACCTCAATTCTATAAACCCTAGATTGCTGAATTAAAATCAGTAAAAGTAAGATAACTAGACCTTGTAGAACCAGCTTTAATACCAGATGATGTGAATCGCTGCGGAAACTGATCGTTCTATGAAGATCCAAAGGTTGCGAATTGCTAATCTTGACCCCCAATCGAACTTGTGATTGGTAATCTCGGTATGAACGTGACATGTTGACGAACCTGTGTCAACCAATCCACGTTATAGAAGCCACGAACAATAGAATTCACGATCTTGTTCGATAAGTCGATCGATCGCCTCAAGGAAACCTTGATAAGATCTAGTCCTCAAGAGAACTCCAAGAAGAGAAAACATCTCTGTATGAAATTTTGAATCAATGTTATTTTTTATTATAAAGGTGGATGTCATTTATATAGATAAGACTCCTTTAGGAATTAGGATTACGTAAAGATATCCTAAAGATAACAATAGGATTTGTAAAGATATCCTAAAGATAACAAATATTGAAATTAAATCAAATCTAAACAAACGGAATACAAATCAAATATTGTGATTATCTGTATCACTAAGTTTCCTAAAATATAAAATGAATATCCCAAAAGAATCAGCCGCTTGGTTCGATAAGTCTGAGATTCGGTAAGTTTCCTAAATCGGCAAGTCATCTGCGAGATTCGAAAAGTGGTCCGATCGGTAAGTTTAAGAATCGGTAACTTTCCCGATCAGTGAGTGAAATCTCCTGAATTCGGTAAATGTCGTGTTGTGCCAATGAGCTTTAGAATCTTCAAGACTCGATCCCAGATTGTCTTTATTCCAAAGATCTTGAACCATGATGCCGACAGCTTGCTTGAATTCCTTTGCTCTTGCTCGAGTGATCGGACCTGGCGGATAGAACAACGGGTCCCTAGCCCCACCTCCTCGATAGGGTTCGATGTCCACATCACTTCATCTCTTCCATATTTCAAACTATAGAGCTTCAAGTACTCGCAGCCCTAAAAAGCACAGAGACGTGTCTTTTAGAATATGCAGTTACGCATCATATTAAGAAGTTCAACACCATGCCTACCAAAGATCCAAGTTTCATGCTAAAATATGGCACGCGTCTTCCTGCAGTATCATACTACAGCCTCAGTCACATACTACGACCATAGTGAACACATAACAATTGCCTAAAGGGATGGAAAAGATGTAAATTTCCTTCAAGTGATGGGTCAAACCAATGGCACCTCTAAGAACTTGTATTTTTGCCTCACTTGCAACCCCCTGAGGATGCGTTCAAGTCTAATTGAAGCAACTGGTTCCTGGGAAGATGAAAAGACTTCGCTGGGTAGTATAAAATGCCATCATACCGCGCCTAAATCGTATTTTCCCAATGACAAAATAGTGCACTTACGCATGGCAAACATATTGCTGGCATTTTGAAGTTAACGACAAATTGCCCACACAGAGAGCGACTACCCCAGCACTAGGAACTGTCGCCTTTTCATAACAATTGGCACTGTTGCGTGGAAGTAAGCGATCAAACAATAAAATAGACAAAGTAAGAAAATAAATCGAACGCCAGATGTACGTGATTCGGTCGTAGAGACCTACGTCCACGAGAAGAGTAACAAAGAACTCCACTATAGAACAAGCGATAGACGGAGATTACAAATCACATTGGAGTTACTCAAATACTCTTAGTATTTTTTCAGCCCCTATTATATCAATAATACACACAGTGTTTAGCCTCCAATTTCTAATGAAATAATCCATCAATCTCATGAAGGAATTACATAAATATTAAACACAAGATTTATTTGGCTTCTATCCTATCTGAGCTTCACCAAGATGTAATTATCAGAACATCGAAAACCCAGACGTCCCTATGCACATGCAAATATACATATACACACACACACGAGAACATGTATCCCATTTGCAATAGCCAAAATTCAGTCAAACCCAAGGCACAAGTTGGACTTTTCTTTTTTGATTGATTTCTTGCCTGATTTTGATACGGTAACCGGCTTCCGTGTATATCAAATAAAGTCAAAGCTTCCTTCCTTTTATTTTCTTTTCTTGGTTGACAATCTAGTGTATCAATGTTTTTTTTAGTAAAGTAGAGTATCAATGTTGATATCAAGAAAAATAAGAAATATCCAATTCAGAATATTCAAATTTTCGCATTGGGCTCAAGCTCGAGACATATTTTCAACAATCTTCGCCTTGGCTCGACGATTGGGCTAGGCCACAATCGCTTCGCTAGAATTTCGAACTTCGCTACTACTCTCCCAACAGCTCCAATAGACTCAACCGCCATAAATGTCTTCCAATTTCAAACTGTACTTGAACTTCACGATAACCGTAAATCTCATCAGAACATCAACTGCACGTACACCTTTAACTGCTCCACAAGAACTTTTCGACATAAGCTCCTCTACCATAGATAAAGCAAAATCATTGTTGCATCCACATCTGTCAGGAGACTGAATACGTACCTTAGCAAAATCAGCAATTACATCAACCATTAACTCTACAAGCTCTACTTCGCTATGAGCGCCATCTATGTCGATTACTTCGCTATTATCCGTTACCTCAGGAGTTTCTAATTGCAACTCCAGCTCAAGCTGAACACTGTTCAGATCCGTATAAGCAATTCTATAGTCACTCCTAGCTATAAGTATTGGAGACTCATCAAATGTAACTTCTTTGCTGATAATAGATGAATTTAATTCCGAACACCAAAGTCGATAAACACGTTCATCTTTTGCATAACCTAGGAACATGCACTTTTTTGCCCTTTCATCGAGCTTTCCATCACTAACTTGAACATAACACGAGCAACCACATGTTCTAAGAACAGAATAATTAGCAACGTTAACTGGCCACAATTCTTCGAGAGTCTAACATTCAATCGCAATTGATGGGGACCTATTCACCAAGTAGCTCGTCGTACTAAACGCATTCTCCAGGAATCTCCTAGCCATATGAGCACTAGAGAGCATTTTATGGGCCGTCTCTATTAATG
The DNA here is from genome assembly GCA_021437785.1 of Rhodomyrtus psidioides. Taxonomy (NCBI): domain Eukaryota; kingdom Viridiplantae; phylum Streptophyta; class Magnoliopsida; order Myrtales; family Myrtaceae; genus Rhodomyrtus; species Rhodomyrtus psidioides. The sequence goes on along the minus strand of JAILYB010000162.1, from coordinate 610,861 downwards.
TTCTGCTCATCAAATCTGCAATATGTTGTGGCTCAATGACACTAGTGCGATGTCTCACTATGCCTTCCTTCATGCAGAATTTATTTAACAGCTCCAACCAAAATTCCATGCTTTTGTTAAACTGCATCGTTTTTCCAATCTCCTTTTCAATCAAAGCTTTCAACTACTTGATCCTGACAATAGCATCAAATTTGTGCCTAAAGACAAACATCCAGGTCTTCCTTAAGTAGTCGTCTATAGCTGTTAGCATAAATCTAGCACTATTCCTTGAAGGAAACCGCGACAACCCGCACACATCTAATTGAAATAATTCTATAATTTATGTAGTTTCTCTAACAATCACAATAAACTGCACTTTCTGCCGTTGATCTAAATCACAGCATCCGCATACATTCAACAATATAACCACATAAAAAGTTTCTTTCACTTTGAACTTTCAGGCTTCTCTCGTTAATGTGCTCTTAACAGACAGCACCACCGGCTCTAGATTGACTACATTTATTCATGTTTATATTATTTTTGCTAACACGAGTACTAGCTCTTTCTCTATTTTCACCTACTAAAGTAGCAGATACAGATTCATCATATTCTCTTCCACATATGTCCTCACTCAGAATTAAATCTCGAATCACATCAAATGTCAAACTTGTTGATCCAGAGAAATTACTAACATCAATAATAGTAATATTCCAACTATCAGGCAATGAAACAACATATTCAAAATCAATATCAATTGAACTCAATTGACCAACGATCTCATTGAATTCATTGATATGATTAGCAACTGACACACCTTCATTTATTTTCAAATTAAACAGACGTCACATCAAATAGACCTTGTTGAATGCAAAAAAGCTTGTCCGATATGGCTTTCATCGAATCCACAGTGGTCTTTTCTTTAACGATGTTAAATGCAACGTTACGAGCCAATGTCAGCCGAATAACATCCATCGCTCGTCCATAAGCAATTTTCAGTCAACTTGCTTCATCGTTTCTTGCTTCTCCCTATATAGGAGCAGGTGCATTTTCATATGATATAGAGAGCCCTCAATCTGCATCTTCCAGAAACCAAAATCATTCCCCTCAAATCTGTCGATTTTCACTTTAACTTCTTCTATGGCCATCAATTCGCTTCAACTTCAGCCAAGCCTAGCATTGATACCAATTATTGTGCAGAAGCAAGGGATCGAATAATAAAATAGATAGAACAAGAAAATAAATCGAACACTAGATGTACATGATTTAGTCGTAGAGACCTATATCTATGAGGAGAGTAGCACTGAATTCCACTATAGAACAATGGATACATGGAGATTATAAATCACATTCGAGTTACGCAAATACTCTCAATGTTTCTCAACCCTAATTACATAAATAACGCACAAAGTGTTTAGTCCTAAATTCCTAATGAAATAATCTCTCAATCTCACAAAAGAATTACACAAATCTTAAACACAAGATTTATTTGGTTTCTACACTAGCTGAACCTCACCCAGAAGTAATTATCAGAACATCGAAACCCTAACGCCCCTCTGCGCATGAAATTAGCCGTGCCCCTAAATAAAGAATATATATGGTCACACAAAATAGGTCAATCATGAAAACGTGTATTCCATGTGCAGTAGCCAAAATTCGGTCAAACCCAAGGCACAAGTTGGACTTTCCTTTTTTTGATTGATTTCTCGCCTGACTTTGATATGGCAACTGATTTTCGTATATTTCAAATAAAGCCCAAGCTTCCTTGCTTTTATTTTCTTTTCTTGATCGACAATCTGGAGTATCAATGTTGATATCAAGCAAAATAAGAAATATCCACTTCAGAATATTCAGATTTTCGTTTCGGGTTCAAACTCGAGACATATTTTCAATAGGCACCCAATAAAGAAATCATGTACCACCTTCCTTCCACACTCGCCGCATAACAGCATGATGTTGTGTCCCTCACATCCCAAGGTGCCATTTGGGATGAGGATCAGATGGTCCCATACACACATATGACCATTATTCCTATAGAAAAGGGAAAACCCTTTTTTAGCAATTAACATGATGATTATCGCAAAGTTAAACTCAAAACAATAATAAAAAAACGCACAAGACACGATATACGTGGAAAACCCAAAACGAAAAAAAAAAAAAAAAAAAAACCAGAGGGATAGAAGGGTTTCACTATCTTCAAAAATCAAGCACCAGAGTACAAGTGAAGAAAGAAGTAAAATCTGCAGGAGCGAAAGCAAAAGTTACAATGCATCATATCCTTTTTATAGCCCCTCTAAAAATCCTAAGACAAAGTGCATGGTTCATAATAACCTTATCTCTAAATTGAAAGTCAAAACTCACAACAAATCATCAGATCGTGTCTTTTTCCAGAGATAGAATCGTGAATTACTGATCGACTTGCTATCAACCTCGAGAGGAGATGCTTGTCTCACTGCAAAGTCCACAGAACCAATAGAAATGATGTGACATAGGTTCCATATTTAGTATTATATGCAAACATATAAGAACTAAGAATGTGACTACCGTGGCTTCGTAACTGATTGAAATGGAGCAAGTTCATTAGACCTGAAGCCAGGAATGTAGATGCTTCGTGTGGCTTTAGAGAAGAGGTGAATCTACTACTCCTGCAAGGCGAATATGCGCTTGCCGTCTTCGAAGATTCTCCCAAAAGCAGTACTCCTCGAGATGATGTCGGCCGAGAGTCCGTGGGGCTCCTTCAACACCTCAACCTCGAATTCCTCTCTTCCTCCTTGTACCTCCTCACATCTCCAACAACTCGGTCATACTCGCACCAATATGTTGAAGTTTGTTTGCAAAACAAACAACGAAAAAACCTTTTTCTAATCCCACATATGATGGAAGGAAGTAGGGGTGTCAAAAAGGCCCGCGCTGACCTGGCCCAACCTGACCCGGCTCTAAAATTTAGGGAATTTTCGGGCCGGACCTTGGTGCTGTTCTAATAAGGGCTGGTACAATTAGACTCACTCAAGCCCGAAACTTTAAAAGCCCACCCCGTATACTGTCGGCGCTACACTCTTCTTCTTTTCTTCACTTCATGCCTCGACGCTCTAAAAAACCCCAACGACAACTTCTGGATCTATTCCAAGTTCGAAGTTCTTTTTTGCTGCGAGTCGTCGCATTTCAAAGGCAAGGGGAGGAAGAACACCAATGGCGGAGAGCTAGGACGTCCAGCTAGGGCAAGTGTCCCTCCCCTCTCTCCATCCAAACCATCAATCCTCTTCCTCTGCCAATCCGAAGCCCTCTCTCTTCCCGAGCCTCCTCAGATCCGACTCCTCTCTCTACCCCTCGGGTTCCGTCGTTGAGGCGAACGCGTCGATTGCATCCTCAGTCAGGATTTCTTTTGGTAATCGAAGTTGTCCTGCGTGCCTCGATGCTCATCTATGATTTCCTCTTTGGCTTTATAGGCTTCATCCAAAGTTTGCTCGAAGGTTTGTCTATATGAGGAGCTGGGGGGTTCATTTTTAATCTTTTCTTTCGGGGGTTGAGGGGCCGAAAGAGAGACGCGGGCGTGAATGCCATCAAAATTCATTCAAACTACCAAACCCCACCATCTATCTGGCCTCTCTTAAAGCAAAAACAGAGGCCCTGTGAAGGGAACCCATAGAGAGAATAGAGAAGATGGAGAAGAATTTGGGTTTTTTTATGACAGGTAGCAAAGGAGCTTTTTTTTTTTTTTTATCTTGAACACATTTGCTAAGCCAAAAATCCAGCAAATGTCACAATTTACATCATTGCAAATGAAATTTTGAATTCTCGACAAAGCTTGATTCATTCATTAATTCATTCACAAAAAAAAAAAGAGGAGGATCTGGCCCGGCCTGACCCGACCTCACCCGAATATCTTGGTGTATATAATTCGAGTATCAGGTCGGCTCGGGCCGGGCCGAGTTTGGTGCTGTTTGATTTTGGGTCGGGTCAAGCCTTTACGAGACCCGACTGACCCGGCCCATTGACACCCCTAGAAGGAAGATTGCAAGTCATTTTATTAGTTAGAAGGTTATTATAGTTTTTCAAAATAGAGAAATGAACAAATGGGCTAGACCTCACTATACCCGCATGCGGGTGCGCGATGATTAGGCACACTAAGCAATTTGCACGCTTGCCGTGGATAATTGTCGGCACTTATCAACAATCATTTTAGTTTTTTATTTTTTGAAATTATAACAAAAATAAACTGTTAATTCCTAACGAAATATTGTGACTGTTCACGTAGAAGTTGCAATTATTTTATTAAATTTATTCTCGAATTAATTATTTTATGTCCCAGTGTTGCAATTTTTCAAATGAGATAGTTTTGAACGATGAAGAGTTGTGTCTGAAATTAATTGTTCTTCATACATTAAGAGGTGCGTCCTAATCAATTGTTCTACGGACATAAATAGGTGTGTCACGAAGAGGTGTGTCTGAATAAACTGTTCTTCGGACACGAAGAGTTGTGTCCAAATTACAGTTTTGAGACGTGAAGAGTTGTCTTCATTCAACTATTATATATTAAGAGATTTTGTTTATGTTAGGATGTGCACGTGTGAGTTGTGTTAGAAGAGTCCCACATTGGAGAATTAATATGGTGTTGAGCACTTAATATATCCAAGTTGGCCCATAACTCATTAGCTTAAGCTTTTGAGTTAATATGGGTTTGACTGGATATGTTAATGGGCTCGGACATGAGCTCCCTCTTGAAAATCTCCCCGAAAGAAGGTATCGGACTTCTGCTGCGCACTCCCATCAAATGGTATTAGAGTCGATGGTTGATGTCCCCCATGCTGTTACTAAGCATGCCCAAAGGTAGACTTCATGGTTATGAAGTTGGGCTATTCAACTTGAGATAAGTTGATGCAGAAGGATACCTGAATTAAGGAGGAGCAAACCTAACACTGGACCTCACACGTGAGGGGGAGATTGTTAGGATGTGCACGTGTGAGTTGTGTTAGAAGAGTCCCACATTGGAGAATTAATGTGGTGTTGAGCACTTAATATATCCAAGTTGGCCCATAACTCATTAGCTTAAGCTTTTGAGTTAAGGTGGGTTTGACTGGATATGTTAATGGGCTCGGATATGGGCTCCCTCTTGGATATCTCCTCGAAAGAAGGTATCGGACTTCTGCTGCGCACTCCCATCAGTTTATTCTTGGAACTTGAACTTATAATTTCATTTTCTCAAAAGACACAAAGCCATTGTTTTCAATTGTCTCCTTGGAGAGAGATCCTGGAGAATTATCAAAATTGATATCTGCTATTGTCACTGAGACTTTGCTGTATCCTGAAGGATATTTGCCAAAAATCATTAGCAATATTGTGGGGCAAATAAATCCTTAAAAGAGAGTATTAACATGCCTCAAAGTCTGACTATGTTGTTTATTCCATTTAACAATATTTTCCAACAATCCACCCCTACTCAGAATGAAAGAAAATGCATTGCGTGAAGTCTGTTCAGCGATCAACGTGGTCAAAACCACTCACAGTGCCACGATTCTCGATACAAATTCATGCCTTTTCTTTTTTATAGGAACCAGCAAGTTTTATGGATTCTTTTGCAATACAACCGGCTACTGTTAGAATGCGTGGGTCCTTACGGTGTGGATGCTCTCCTAGGCAATTTAAAGGACAGTTGATCTTCGCCCAATTGTCAAGAGAGGTACGACAATTTGAAGAACACACAAGTAGCATCTGCTTTTTTTCTTCTTCTTTTTTCTTTTTTTGGTCAGAGCTTCTGCTTTGCTTGCTTGCGGCCATTTACCATATCCTTTTAGATTGCATTTGCATGATTACCTCTTTTACCACAAGAGGCATAGTGGCTTGCTTCAAAAATTCCAACCATCAAAGTTAGTATGTCAATTGTGAAGCTTTCATTTTTTTCATATTACTGTGCAGTGTGTTGGGTTGTGCAGGGCCAAGATATTATGTTCATAAATCGCGTCTAATGATGACATGGTATGTAATGCCATGACTATTCAACAGTTCACACTGCCTCCAATACTCACTTTGACTCTCTCCATAGTGAAGAACTGGTTGGCGATCCGCCGGTGAACGGCCCACTTCTCACCCACCAGCGCAATAAGGCCTTGCACGAGCAGAACCCGGCCTGCAGGTTGAACCCGACCTTTTCGTACGACCTGCCTGTGTTCATCAAGACCTCCTTGATCATTTCTGGATCCGAGATGCCCAACCTGGGCCTCAACCCGAACCAATAAACACGTCTTTACATACTTGAGGGACTAGTGGAAGTAGAAAGAGCCGCCTTGCAGAGGATCCTGTCTGTCAAAGGGCATGGACTTTGATTGAGCCTCCGCGAACAGGCGCTTGATAATGGCCGTGTTGCCGAGGATCAGATGGTAGCAGGGGCCCCGGATGCCTTGCTCAGAGAAGTGGCGCTACAGCTTTAGCAGGATCCATAGATTGGAGTAGGTGAATTTTTAGAGGAGGACGAGGATTAGCAAGAGGACTGGAACAAGAAGCAATAGCATAGGAAGTCTTATAATGCTGGCCAAAAAGAAAAGGACATTTCTGTATATAGGAAGTCTTTTGCTCCGGAATTAAAGCCTTGAGTCTCGCATTATCGATGAAAAAAGGATTGACCTACCCATCATAATGACATGGGAACAGAGTAAAAAATATATATATATATCTCTCCAAAAAGAGAAGGTTTCTTTGCTAACATACACGAGAGCAGCAAAGAGAATGTTTCTTTAACAATGAAGGTTATGATTTTTGAGACTTTTTATTAATTATGTGTAATTACTATTACTATTAATATTATTACAGCAACATATGTTATTGTTGTCGTCATTATTATAATTATTATTATTGTTGTTGTTGTTGTTATTATTATATATTATTATTGTTGTTATTATTATATAGGGTTAATACCATAGAAAACCCCAAACTGGTATACTTGTCCCAAGCTGGTACACTTCTGACAATTTTACCCCAGCCCGGTACATTTGTGATACATTTACCATCCGTTAGTTTTTGTTAAATCTAACCGTTAAAGTGCTAAATTTATGACTCGTGGCAATAGACGGGTGTACTAGCTTAGGATTTTTACCTTATGTTTGTCATATGCGTATTAATTTGAAATTTTTCGTGATATTAACACAATTTAACGGAGGGTAAATTTGTCACAGGCATACTAGTTTAGGGTTTTTTATGGAAAAAAATTAATTTAGAGTAAATCTATCACAAGTGTATCAGTTTAGGTTTTTGGTGGTCAAAAAATAGTTTGTGTAAATTTGTCACAATTGTACCAGTTTGGGATTTTTCAATGTCAAAAAAATAATGTGAGATAAATTTATCACAGGTGTACCAGTTTGGAGTTTTTGATGGTATTAACCCTAAAAACAAATGGCTAACCCACAAGCATCAGGAGCCTCAGCATAAATTTCACTGGCCATTCTGCGATTGGAATCATATTGTCCTGAATTTAGTGGGCTGTAACCATTTATAACCAACATGGAGGGTGCGTTTGCTGCACGAAAACATTTTAAAATTAAAACAGTTTCTATTGACTAACTTGAGCAGAACATGACAACATTTATGACAAGTGGGAGCCAAGTATTCAGCTTAAGTCTGAGTCCATCAAGATATCTAATTGGACCTACCACCCATCAACATATCCAATTAAATTCACCTTCACTAAAAAAATTCAATCAATGAATTATGAGCCAAATAGAAAAAATTAACTGCTCTACACCATATGTTTCTCCGAAGTGGGATTTCTCTACAACTCAGTCACATGCATGTGTATCCTTATAAATAAAAAAAAAAGATTCCATAGAGCTTGAGGAGGGGATAAGTCGATAACATATGAGCGCCAATGTGCTTGACTTAGAACAACTCTACCAGATTTAAGCACATCATTTACAAGATACAGACACAAAATAAACTTTCTTTTATCCAAAAACCATGAAATTCTCTTCCCTCATACCATGCGACCATGTTTCAAACAGAAGTCCAAAAACAAATATGAAACAGAATCAAATATGAGTTCTGAAGATTATTTGTGCTCCATACTGAGGCTGCAAGTTCACAAAAGCCATGGGAGCATGAACATAAGATGGCGACACCTCGAAAGCAAATCGCCTGACCAGCATGGCCAGAACAACCTTGGCCTCGACCATGGCCAAGTTCTGGCCAACACAGATTTTGGGGCCGAGCCCGAACCCGAGGAACGAGGCCAGGTGTTTTCGGGGCTTTGCAAATCTCGTCGGGTTGAACTCTTCTGCGTCTTCGCCCCATATCTCGGGGTCGTGATGCACAGCAGTGAAGGCCAAGTAGAGCTGTGTTTCCGCTGGAATGTGAAGGTCCCCCAGCTGCACATCTTTACAGGTTTGTCTCGTCACTGCCACAGCAGGAGGGTACAGTCTGAGTGTTTCATTCAATACCATCGTTACCTGTTTAAATTTTCTCAAAAAAAAAAAAAGATGTTAATTTTTCAATCAGACTACACTTTCAAAAATTGGGCGAATCGAGTGGTGAAAAATACCAGTTGATAGCAATGAGCCTATTCAAGTAGTGAACTTGGAACATTAGATCGATCCCGATTAAATAATTAGCCCGCGGCGCAAGGCATACCTATATTACTAATTAGGACCGCTCTCATGTATAATATACCCAACATTGGAAGATAGTCACCATGTCATGTACAATTTCCTCTTAATTGAATGCACACGGAAGTTCTTCATTGCACACATCAGAAAAATGATGATTTTTCTTTATTGGACAGCAAACAACCAATGAAGAAAATAAAACGGGTCTCTATCTGTAGTAATCTGAGCAGTGAGGGAAAGTGATTAACTTACAATCTTGAGCTCGTTCAGATTTTCCGCAGCGGGAAACCCTGTCTTCCCGCAGACGCGGATCACTTCTTCCCGGGCCTTGTCCTGCCATTCCTGGTGCTTCGCCAGAAGGAGAAGCGCCCAAGTGAGGAGCGTGCTAACAGTTTCTTTTCCCGCAAAGTAAAATGTCTTGCATTCGTCTATCACTTCCTCCACTCCTAGCCTTTCTTCTTCGTGGGATGATGTTAGAAGAGCGAGAAAATTGGACAGATTCTCTCTCGATTTCAGGTTGTTCTCGATCAGCTTCCGGATCGAGTGGCGGATTTCCTTCTCTATTCTCCATCTTTCCCTATTCTTCTGAGTCGGTAGGAACCTGTGTATTCAATGAAAACATGCGAATCGCCTAATCTTCCATGGAGAGCAAGAGAAAACACACATCATTGAATCGTGTCTTTTCCAAGAAATGGAATCAAGAATTACTGATGCAAAGTCTACATACTAATAGAAACGATGCAACATATGTTTCATTCCTTAGATACTATAAGAATATGATTAAAGTAATTTCAGTTTATTGATTGAAATGGAGCAAGTTTAGTCAGACCTGAAGCCAGGAATGTAAATGTTGTTGAAGGCTTGAGTGAAGAGGTGTATCTGCTGCTCCTGCAAGGCGAATATGCGCTTGCCCTCTTCGAAGCTGCTTCCGAAAGCAGTCCTCGATATGATGTCGGCCGAGAGTCCGTGGAGTTCCTTCAGCACCTCCACCTCGAGTTCCTCTCTTCCTCCTTGCATCTCCTCCCATGTGTCCAGCATCTTGGCGGTTCACGCTGCGATCTCCGGGATCCATCCCTACTCAGAATGAAAGAAAACACATCGGGTGAAGTCTGTTCAGCGATAGACGTGGTGAAGCAAACCATTCACAGTTCAAAGATTTTGAATGAGAATCTGTGCTTTTTCCTTTCCACGGGAACCAGCTAGTCTTACAGATCGCTCGTTAACAAAACTGGTCACCGTTAGAACGTACTGCCCTTACATTATGATGCAATTTGGCAATTTGAAGAACACTTATTCTTCGCCAAAATACCAAGGAACGTACGGCAATTTAAAGAACATAAAACTAAAGTGAGGTATGGTCCAAAATTTCAAAGGAAGTTGATTTTTTGGAGTGCCCTAAATTTAGGTAGATGTCGGTATACTTCACAATGTTGAGTAATAAAGGTCATTCAAGATAACCCTGTGAAAACGAGAGGAATCGAGTATAGTCGTCTGAGCTTCAAGGGGAAACGGGTCGAATGCATCTGTTCTAGAGTCTAATATCTATTTAAGGTGTTAGAAAGTCCAACCCAAAAGCTTAAGCTATTAGGTGGAGGGAGACCACATGAATATAAAGAGCATCCAACACTCATTCACAAGCGATGTGGGAAACAACAACAACTTCAACACCCCCTCTCACACCCCCTCTCACGTGCAAGCAATCTGCACGTGGAAATTAACTAATGGTGGTGGGCTCACATACGCGGAAGGAAATAACACTGGCTCTGATACCATGTTAGAAAGTCCAACACAAAAACTTAAGCTATTAGGTGGAGGAAGACCACATGAATATAAAGAGCATCCAACACTCATTCACAAGCGATGTGGGACAACAACAACAACAACTTCAACATAAGGTACATTGGCTAGCGAAGCCTAAGGATTCCTAGTGAATTGTGTAGTTATGTTGCCAAGGAACTTGAATATATGCACGCGTTATGACTTAAACAAATGGCGAAAAAAGCAATTTAGTATGACTGCTGGAGAACCATGTAGATTTGTGTAGTTAGTTCACTTAGATGTTCGTAAGTTTTCATGGTTACTTTGAGGAAGAGTGTTAGATTTATGCTAAAAACTACATATGGTTACTTGAGGAAAACAAAGGTGTTTGTGCTAAGGCATAAGTTCAATGTTGTTGTCAAGATTGGGTAGCTAAGAGATTTGATAAAGCAGGATTACTAGGGCTATCAAGCTTGCGCAAAGTAACGAGAACATGGAGTTCTACTAAGAGCTGTTAATTGAAGTCTACATGAAGGAATGCACAGTGATACACTGCGATAGTGCTAATGAACAACCAGTTGCACAATTGATAAGAGATATAAATAGAGATGGCCCCTAAAATGCTCTCTAGTATTGGCATAATTAGGACGTCTGAGCGAATGCACTTAGTGCGACAGCCTACCCGAATAGATCTTCATTTATTGCTATCAGATGCTTGACTCCCAAGAAAGTAGGGTTATCTAACGTTGTGGTATTTTGTTCTAAAAATAATTTGGTTACTCATATTATGTTCAAATGAGCGATGGTAAGTTAGATGGGAGAGCAAGAAAGTTCCTAGACTATGCATAAGGTGATAAGTGCTATTGGTTGCGGTGTCCCAAAGTAAATTCAATTGTTATTAGCACAGAAGTTACATTTGAAAAGTCTTCCTGATACTTCTTGGTAGGAGTAATTATGGTTGTGTTCATATGGATTTTATCTGTGTCAATCCTAAGCTAGAGTTGCAATAAATAAAAAAAAAAACTCCTTAGATAACAGGCATTATAGAGATTGTGCATGTAACAATGTGGAGCTTCTAGAGCTGGTTGTTACTGCTGCTAAGTTTGATAAGGTGTGTGTTCGATCTCCTTACAGATATGGACGCAATATGGGTTTTGCTTAATCTATGGTACATGAGCTTGTGCCAGCAAATTCTATGGAGCGGTCAATGGCGTATGTAAAGTTGATGTCCTAATGAGGTCCACGATTATGGCCAAATTCAAGCATGACTTGAGCTTGGAAGATCTTTATGGCGGTGAAGCCCACCATGGCTCTGGGAAGAATAGCAGCAAAGTTCAGATTCCAATGAAGCAATTGGAACTTGACTCAAATCGAGCCAATGTTAATATTGTTGGAAATATGTCTTGAGTTTGAATCTGTAAAGAAAATTCAATCCAAGTAAGATTCTAATTTGGGTAGATTTCCTAGCTAAATTTTTTTTCTAGTATGAGTGGTTTCTTAATTTGAGTATATTTCCTGGAAAAAAAGCTTCATGTGTTGGATCCCAACCTTTTCCATATAGAAGTAGGTCTTCCTCGCGAATTGCATCCAAGAGAAGTTTTGGTGTTCAAGCCAGTAAATCATGTGGTAAGATTTGTAAATTTCTTTATGAGATTGAAAAATTGTTTTGCCAGAAATTATGAAGGTTAAAATTGAATGACTTACAGGGGGTGATTGAGGATTGAGAAATACTAAAAAATTTTCAATGGATTGATGTGGTTGTAATTTTCATTGTGTGACCTTTAGTGGAATATACTCATCTCCCCGCGGATTAGATGCTACCAATCAAACAAAGTAAATCCAATCTGTTTCCTTCTCCTGTTTTACTTTATTATTCAGTTGTTTTTTCTTCACAATATTTAGTGTTAGTGTGCAGTGTGTTGAGTTGCGCAGGACTAAGATGTTATGTTCCTAAATCATATGAAATGATGACATGGTATGTTGCGATGAAAGTTTGATAATTTATACTGCCTCCAGTACTCACCCTCACTCTCTCCATAGTGAAGGCCTGATTAGCGATCCGCCGGTGAACGGCCCACTTCTCGCCTACCAGCCCAACAAGACCTTGCCCGAACAGTTGTCGGGCCTGTGGGTTGAACTCGATCTGGTCGTACGACTTGCCTGTGTTCATCAGAACCTCCTTGATCATGTCCGGATTCGAGATGCCCAACCTGGGCCTCGACCCGAACCAATAAACGAAAGTCTTCCCATACTTGAGGGACCAGTGGTAGTAGAAAGGGGCCACCCTGTGGACGATGCTGTGGTCAAAGGGCATGGACTTCGACTGAGCCTCCGTGGATAGGCGATTGATCTCCGCCGTGTTGCCGAAGATCGGACGGTATCCGGGGCCCTGGACGCCTTGCTTTGCGAAGTGGCGCTGTAGCTTTAGCGGGATACATAGATAGGAGTATGTGAATTTTGAGAGGAGGATGAGGATTAGCAAGAGGCCTGGAACAAGAAGCCATAGCATAGTTGGAGGGAGGAGGTAGTGGAGAATGAAAGTTCACAAGAAGTTAGAAGAATGGAGTAAGATAAGTAAACTTTGGCAACCGTGGTCTGGAGGAGTAAAGCAAGCTGGGTACAATTAAATAGATGTTGGGTCAAACTATGGTGTTACGCTTTTTCCAAATGATTTCAGGATTATGCGATTGGAAAATACATAATATATCGTGGTCTTATTAACAACAAATGCTTTCAGGGCACTTTTTAGTCATATTTAATGAAGAAATGTTAGCATTTACAATGTATTGATTGTGTTAGAGTTTTCTTAAGTATGAGCTTATATTAATTGGAATCATATGGTTGGTCTAATAAAGAGAGATCTAAAGATTCTTAATTAGTCTTATATGGGCCTGGCTAGTGTGGGCCGAGTTCGGCCCAGCCCGTGATGAGAGAGCTTGGCCAAAGGACTCTATAAAATGAGCTTTAGTCCCTCCTCTAGCCCTAACACATAACCTCCTCAATTACTCAACTTCCATGAGAAGTTACTTCACTAGGGAGGTTGTTTCCTCCTATAAAGCCAAGTGAAGGTGAGGGTGGTGGTCTCATCGACGCCAGGATTCCGGAGGGTAATAGAGGAGAAGACTTGAGCATCGGATCATCGAGATTCCGCCTAAAGTATTATGGATCCGAAATCAGGTACGCAAGCTCCTTTATTTTCCAGTATAGCGTTCTGTGTTCTGCTATGGTGATCCGGGGACAGCCGTGATAAGGTTTATTTACGGCGTACATGTGGTATCAGAGCCACCATAGCGAAGATCCGGAACGTATCATTGTTGCCCTTTTTCGAAAATATTTTATGGATGAAAATGATTTTTGATCATATATTTGGAACGTACTCGTCGAGACGAGCATTTTGATGGGTAGATCGTCGCCGGAGGAGGCCGGACGTGGCCGCACGCGCCACCACGCGCCACCACGGTGGCTGCGCGTGGTAGCCCACGCGCGCACGCGCTGGCACGCGCCCAGCGCGAGCCGCGTCCTTGCGTGCCACGTGGCGCGTTGTGATTGCGCCACGTGGCAGGCTGACGTCACCCGGGGTTCGGTTTCGGGTCACCCGACCCGGATTGACCGGGTCGACCCGTTGACTGGCCCGCTTTGACCGGGTCAACCCGACCCGATTCCGACCCGACTCCGACCCGAAAGTTGACCGGTTGGACCGGTCAACGGCTGGACCGGTCAACGGTTGGACCGGTCTCCGGTCGGACCGGTCATTGGACCGGTGAGCTCGCCCCGCACGTGAGGAGCACGTGCGGCGCGTGAGCCCCACGCGCCGAGGCTTTGGCCGGCGCGTGAGGGCGCGTGGTTGCTCCGTTGGGGGTGATCTTGGTACGGGCGTGCTCGTATGGAAATTCTCTACACTGTGGTATATTTATTTGACATGTTTGAAGCTTTTAAAAATAGAAAAATGCATAAAGACCCTTATGTACGTATGTTTTTAGGGGTATTTTGAGCATTTTTCATGTATTTCTATATGGTTTCGGAAATACTATGACAAGCTTACATGTATATGACCACATACAGGATGTGTAGAGTTTTAGCATGTATAAGGTTTAACGTGCACTAATGATTGAAGTAATGTTATTAGCGTCGCGTGTAATTTTAATGACAATTGCCCATGTCATCAAGTTTAATTACATGGCTATAATGAAGGTGAGTCATAAAGTTTATATCCCTGGTATGAGGGAGTTTCGAAGATTCAATTGGGTAATGACCGCCAAAGCGGCACACTTGATTGGGTTTGAGAAATATCAGCCTTATATTGTAGTGGGATGTCTCCTGATCTAATGTATAATCATACTCCCAAAGGAGGTGATTGTGTATTGGTTGTGGAGGGATACATGTATAGCATATGGTTGAGGATTGACTTGTCCTAGTGATTCATACACCCAAAGGTGGTGATTCACGAAGATTAGAATATATTCTCATGGCCGCTGTCATGTAAAGAGTTTATAACTGTGCGTTGTACATTCTGCCCAAAGGTGATTGTATGATGATACATGTGACTCTTTATTTGTGTACTTATGAAGTTTTCAAGTTACACAGTACTCACTTGATGCTGATGACATACATTACTTGTTTATTTTTCAGTCACCTTTTCTGTGAACGGCAACTCCATTACAATTGAGGTTCTTAATGGTTCAAATTTTAAGAAATGGAAAGAGGATTTTCTGTTTGCTATGGAATTGGCAGATGTTCATGTAGCTCTTTATGAGGATAAGCCAACTGATCTCACTGAGACTAGTACAGCACTTGAAACAACTCATTTTACCGCTTGGGAAAAGAGCAACAGGATCTGCTTGTTATCAATGAAGCGATCAATACAAGAACATTTGAAGAGTAGCCTGCCAGTTGACTGCACTGCGAAAGAAATGATGGAAGTTTTGATGGCCAGAAATCGAGTATCATCTAATGCTGAGGTTGGGACACTCGTCCAGGTACTTTTTAACATGAAGTATAATATGGGTGTTGGAGGAGTTAGGGATTATATTCTAAGAATGCTGGATTTGCAACCAAAACTTAAGATTCTTGGTATTGTAATCCCTGATACCATTATGGTACATCAAGCCTTAAACACCCTTCCCCCTGAATTTGGTATGATCAAGACTAGTTTCAATACTCAGGATGAGACTTGGTCTATTAATGATCTGATAGCCAAAGTGGTAGCTGAAGAGGAAAAGTTGAAAAAGGATGGAGGGCATTTCGCCCTGTTTACCTCCACTTCTGGCATTAAGAAAGGTAAAGGGTCTAAGTTTCATACTCATAAAGGAACTCATTCTACCACCGGTTCTATTGTCAGTACGGGTCATAAGAAATCGTCCTTTAAGAAGGACAATGATCGTTGCTTCTTCTGTAAGAAGAAAGGTCATAAAAAGAAGGACTGCATTAAGTATAAGAATTGGCTGTCTAAGCGTGAGGATGCAGGTATTGATTCTTTGGCATTTGTTTGTGAATCCAATTTATCTGAAGCCCCATCCAGTTCATGGTGGCTAGATAGTGGCGCAACTAATCATGTTGCGTTTACCATACAGGGATTCATAAACCGGAGGAAGCCAAATCAAGCTGAATCAATCCTCAAAGTGGGAGATAATAATAAAGTTGATGTTGAGTTCGTGGGAGACATCATTTTAGTTTTAGAATCTGGTTTTAATTTGATGTTAAGGAACACTTTTTATGTACATTCCTTTAGACGGAACTTAGTTTTCGTATCACTTTTGGATATGTGTGGTTACTCTTTTGAGATAAAAGACAGTGTGGTTTTCATGTCTTTTAATTCAAATAAAGTTGGGTGCTGCAACATGTCTAATGGATTGTACAGATTGTGTTTAACTCCCAATGATATATACGTCGCTTATACAGTTGAAAATATTATTTCCAAAAGAACTCTACCTAAGGAACAATCTTACGCATTGTGGCATAAACGTCTTGGTCACATTTCTAGGGAAAGAGTGGAAAGGCTGATAAAGACTGACATCCTGCCTACTCTTAAAAATGACCTAGAGACTTGCGTAGATTGTTGTAAAGGTAAGATGGCTAAGATAAAGAAAAAGACGGCAGTTCGTAGTTCTGGCCTATTGGAGGTCATTCACACTGATATCAGTGGACCCTATACTGCAACCTTGTGTAGAAATTTTTATTTCATCACTTTTATTGATGACTATTCCCGTTATGGTTACCTGTACTTGATTAAGGAAAAGTCTGAGTCTCTTGATAAGTTTAAGATATTTCGGACTGAAGTCGAGAAGCAGTTGGGAAAAGTCATAAAGATCGTTAGATCTGACCGAGGTGGTGAGTATTATGGCCGTCATGGCGATGCTGGACAGCTTAAAGGGCCATTTGCCAAATACTTAGAGGACTCTGGAATAGTAGCTCAGTTTACTATGCCTGGGAGTCCTGAACAGAATGGTGTAGCCGAAAGGCGTAATCGCACCCTTATGGATATGATGAGGAGTATGATTAGTAGAACCAACTTACCTATTTTTCTATGGGGTGAGGCTTTAAAGACAGCCCTTTATGTTTTAAATAGGGTTCCCACCAAAGCTGTTCCATTGACTCCTTTTGAGTTATGGACTGGACGTAAACCCAGCTTAAACCATTTGAAAGTTTGGGGCTGTCCTGCAGAAGTGAAGTTGTATAATCCAACATTAAGTAAGTTGGACTCCAGGACCACTAGATGTTATTTTGTGTCCTATCCAGATCATTCGAAAGGTTATCGATTTTATAACCCTAATGGAGGTACAAGAATTGTGGAATCTCAAACAGCGAAGTTCCTGGAATTTGATGTGGCTGAAAAAGGTAGCTGTTCTGAGACTATCGAAGATAATAGTCAGGTGGGAATCACTGTGATATTACCACTGTCAACACAGACTGAGCCTGTTGAGCTTCAGGATCCTATTAATGAAACGGTTTCTGGTGAAGCTATTCAAGCCCCACAGGTGCAAGATCAAGTTGAAGAAATTCCACTTAGGAGGTCTGTCAGGCAGAGACGGTCAGCTATTCCATCGGACTATGTAGTCTATCTGGGAGAACAAGACTATGATATCGGCTGTGTAGATGATCCAGTCACTTATACAGATGCTGTTTCTTGTCCTCAATCAGATTTTTGGTTGGATGCGATGAAAGATGAGATACAATCCATGAAACATAATGGCGTTTGGGAACTTGTTAATCTACCTGAGGGTCACAAGGCGATTGGCTGTAAATGGGTATATAAGACTAAAAAGGACTCCAAAGGAAAGATAGAAAAGTTTAAGGCCAGACTGGTGGCCAAAGGTTTCACTCAGAGAGAAGGAGTAGACTATGAAGCAACTTTTTCTCCAGTCTCTTCTAAAGATTCTTTCAGAGTGATCATGGCATTAGTAGCTCATTTGGATATGGAGTTACACCAGATGGATGTAAAAACTGCATTTCTAAATGGAGACCTTGATGAGGAGGTTTATATGGTACAACCCAAAGGCTTTATGGCTAATGATTCAGTTGACCTTGTGTGTAAACTGAAAAAGTCTATTTATGGCCTCAAGCAAGCTTCCAGACAATGGTACTTGAAGTTTCATGGCGTTGTTACTACATTCGGTTTTGTAGAGAATCGAGTGGATCAGTGTATATACTGCAAGGTCAGTGGGAGGAAATTCATTTTTCTCATTCTCTATGTGGACGATATCTTGCTTGCGAGTAGTAATATTGAATTACTGCATGAAACAAAGCGGATGTTATCAGAGAACTTTGACATGAAGGATCTAGGTGAAGCGTCTTTTGTCCTCGGTATTGAGATCCATAGGGATCGTTCTCGCCGAGTTTTGGGATTATCTCAGAGGGCGTATGTTGATCGTATTTTAGAAAGATTTAATATGCAGCATTGCAAGCCAGGAAATACTCCTATCTGTAAAGGTGATAAATTGAGTCTTTCACAATGTCCTCAAACAGATTTTGAGAAATCCCATATGAAGGATGTACCTTATGCAAGAGCAGTTGGTAGTATCATGTATGCACAAGTTTGTACTAGACCAGACATTGCTTTTGCGACAGGACTTTTAGGCAGATATCAGTCGAATCCAGGACACGATCACTGGGTTGCTGCCAAGAAAGTTTTGAGGTACTTAAAGAAGACAAGAGACTATATGCTGATATACAGACACGTTCAGGACCTGCAGTTAGTAGGGTACTCGGATTCAGATTATGCAGGCTGTCAAGATGATAAGAAGTCAACATCAGGTTATATTTTTATGTTGGCAGGTAGTGCAGTATCATGGAAAAGCGAGAAACAGAAAACAGTATCATCCTCAACCATGCAAGCGGAGTTCATAGCATGCTATGGGGCTGCTACTCAGGCTATTTGGCTCCGGAACCTCATTAGGGAGTTGGCTGTATTTGATTTTGTTGATAGACCCATACAGTTATACAGTGACAGTAACTCTGCAGTGTTGTTCATCAACAACAACAGAGGTCTTAAGGGGACTAAGCACATGGAGGTCAAGTTTTTGACCATAAAGGAATTTGTGCAAAATGGTGACGTTGCAGTGGAGCATATTTCTACAGATGCTATGGTTGCAGACCCACTAACTAAAGGTCTTCGCCCTTGTGTTTTTGAAAGACATGTCATAAGCATGGGCTTAGGCACATCATTAGATGTTGTTGTCTAGTGGGAGCACTTTTGTTATGCTCTAATAAAGTTTACATCTGTTTTGTTGCATTTTGTAACATTTTGATATGTATTTGTGACAATATCCGTACGGAATACATATATTTAGTGAAATCTTAAGGTGTGTGTAAACCTTAAGTATTGGCTATGGGAATTTGGTTACTAGCTGTATTTATATGTCTTGTTACACATAAAGTGATGTTAACTGTAAAGTAAAGACATTAGTAGGTTCCTTTGAACCATAAAGATATTCTCTAGTGCACATATGGAATTGTGACACATAAAGGAGAGAGAATGGTGACTTACAAAGGGGATAACACATAAAGTATTTCTTTAATAGAGTGCTATCCATTTGCCACACTACCATATTGAATCCATATCAGTAGAGTAGAGGGCACTTGTGACCATGGATGGCTCTGCATACCTTTTTATGCAGTTACTGCCATGATTCGGTATTTAATACTTTATGGGATCGGATTGACTATTAAGAACGATTACTAGACCAGCATAAAGGTGTGCACTTACAGTTCGATTTCAATTAATATTCGCCCAAGTGGGAGAATGTTAGAGTTTTCTTAAGTATGAGCTTATATTAATTGGAATCATATGGTTGGTCTAATAAAGAGAGATCTAAAGATTCTTAATTAGTCTTATATGGGCCTGGCTAGTGTGGGCCGAGTTCGGCCCAGCCCGTGATGAGAGAGCTTGGCCAAAGGACTCTATAAAATGAGCTTTAGTCCCTCCTCTAGCCCTAACACATAACCTCCTCAATTACTCAACTTCCATGAGAAGTTACTTCACTAGGGAGGTTGTTTCCTCCTATAAAGCCAAGTGAAGGTGAGGGTGGTGGTCTCATCGACGCCAGGATTCCGGAGGGTAATAGAGGAGAAGACTTGAGCATCGGATCATCGAGATTCCGCCTAAAGTATTATGGATCCGAAATCAGGTACGCAAGCTCCTTTATTTTCCAGTATAGCGTTCTGTGTTCTGCTATGGTGATCCGGGGACAGCCGTGATAAGGTTTATTTACGGCGTACAGATTGTTCATAGAAAGAGAAAGATGGGGTTTTGTAAATGACAAAGGTTGTTTAATGGGTTACTTGTTAAACGCTCCTTTAACAAGAGCTTGTGGTTTTTAATACATTGTCTTGCTTGTTTTATGTATGATCAATTGGGGATAAGGGTGAAACCAAGTCAAGTTATTTGCGCTCGGACTCAACTCGATATGTACTAAAGATCGACTCACCTAATTCCGAGTCACGCTCGAGCTCGCTAACACGAAGCTCTCAGCCTTCCTAAACTAATAAATCTTGATCAAATTAATATTTTTAACATTCGGAATTACTCTATAACTACTTTTACAAAAAAATTGAGAAGTCCTTTAAGTTACATGGCGTACCTATGTTGCAAAGTTAACTAATTGAGCTTGATATGCTCGAGTTTGAGTTCACATATCACTCTATTTTAATCGAGTAGAACGAGAGTATTTGCAACTTCTATGTTAGTCAACTTTGAGACGAAAGTTTTATTAAATTATATCTCGAATTGATCTGTGAAAAGAAAATATTTAACGGATCAAGAATTGGAGCGTGCACGGGAAAACTTCTGTAGGTTGACATTGGCACTAAAAGACAAAAGAGAGGGGACTGGATATTATATTATTTTGTGGGGCCCATTGAAAAAAAAAGTTGGTTTTCCCTTATTTGTTTCACGCCTGCAGAATCTGTACAAAAGAAAAGAGACCCTATTTTCTGCGCAGAGAGCCGCGCCGTGAAGGAGCAAAGAGGATGTCGCGCGATAAAGGTGGCCATATGAAGTAGTTCTTGGTTTTGCCGTCCCGACCGATTGTGTTTGACGCATGAACACGATGATTTGTGCTTCGTGAATTTTATATATCCAATTGAGTTGTTTATTGTAAACATTGTAACTCCGATTTTTCAATTATAATGGATTGTTCTTGCTGGTTCTCGTGTGAATATAGGTACCGATATTCGGATCGAACCACGTAAATTCTGGTGTTTTTTTTTTTATCGTTTCTCGTTATTTTTTTGGGTTTTTCGCATTGACTTAATTTATAAGATCTTGGTTAGTTTCTGCACATTATAATACAATAAATTTAATGCCCATCGAGCTCAAGTTGAGTCGAGGTTCGAGCACCATGCGAATCGAGTTGAGCTCATACTTGGCATTGTATCAACTTGATTCGAGTCAATTGCACCCCTAGTTGGAATCTATATTATGATAATATGAGTGAGTGTGTGTTTTCGTTAGAATTTCTTATTGGAACTTTGGTCTCAAAGTCCCATAAGAAGTTGAATGAGAAATAAATAGTTGTATCGGTTTGTAACCCTTAATCGACGAAACCGTACGACTTCGTGACGTTTCGTCGAAACCGTACGACTTCGTGACGTTTTGTTGAATCCTTTCAACAAAATCGTTCCTTTTCATCGATGAAACCATATGTCTTCGTGACTCTTCGTTTCACTCTCTATAAATATATAAAGCATTGACCATCGCATTAGATACAATAACTATTCAGTTCGTCATTCATTCTTTATCGTCGTCATTTTGTGCGATTATTCCTTGAAGTTGTATTCGAAGATTTCCTCTGAAACAAGTTCCACTTTTGATGAAAGGTGATACGTTCTATCCTAAGAGGCAATTGTCTAAGAACCTTGGGTACCGGTTAAGGGGACAAATTTATCGTAAGAACACAACGTGAATTCATTGGGCTCGGATCATTCATTTGCATTCAGATTACTCGTTTGTGATTGGTTTCAGGTTTGTCTATCAACCTAATTTTCTATACAAATATCAAGTCCCACTTATAGGCGACAACAATCTTAAGATACAAACTTCTACTCTCTTAGAGAACAAAAATCTTAAGACAAATTTTGTGATTTTCCCTGCATTGTTCGTATAGTTATTTTTGTTGTACGCATTCTGTTCTGACGTATTATTGTTAGTTTCGTCTAATCAAAATTATATTTGATTATATATTCGGATTCGTCTCGTCGATACGAGAAAAATAAGTGGTCGCACGCATCCAGGGGATGTCGGAAACTGCGTGAATTTAGATAGGTCTCGTCAAGACAATCGTTTTGAGTGGTCGCCGGCCACCTATGGCCGCCCGCAGGACACACACACGCCGACAACGAGCGTGCGCGTGGGCTTCACGTGCTTGACGCGTGAAGTGTTGCGTCCGTCGGTCATTGATGACGTCATTAAACCGTGATCTGGGTTAGACCCGACCCGTTTAACCATTGATCGACCGTCTGTTAACTCGACCCGAATGACCATTGATCGGTCGAGCCGATCGGAGGTGGACCGGTTGGACCGGCGCATGGTCGAACCGTATTGACTGATCTGACTGGTTAGAAGTTGGACCAGTCAACCGATTAGATCGATTGTTTGAACCAGTCAAGCCTCACGCACGTGTGTCTCACGCGCTAACGATTGTAGTGGCGCGCGAGGGCACATTTTAGCTCTAATCGGAGCGTGGTCTATGGCGTTGAGTTTGTATGAAGATGCTATATATTGTGGTATAATAATATTACATGTTTGAGGCTTTTGTGGATGGAAAAATTGCATATGAAACCCTATGTACGTGTATTTTTCAAGGGTATTTTGGGTTTTTCCATTCAGTTTCAGAAATGACTTCAACATCAATGACGCCTATTGGGTCTACTCTGACTCATGGAAAGAAGCCATAAAAGTTCGGTGGGACTGATTTCAAGAGAACGCAACGTAAGAAGTTGTTCTATCTCACGACTTTGAATTTGGTAAATTTCTAGACTTCGAGATGATTGATTTCAAAACTGTCTTAAGTCAAGTTCAGGAACTTCAAGTGATCATGCATGACATTCATGCTGAAGATATGGTTCTAATTGAATCACTTCAAATGGCTGCTCTCATTTAAAAGTTACCACCGTCTTGAAAAGATTTCAAGAATTATCTCAAAGTGTGGGGGCAAGGAATGTTATGTATAACGATAAGTTTCAACATCTACGTCGAAGACATGATACTATAAGACAACTACTCTCTAGTGGAATTATCACAATTGACTATGTGAAGTCAAAAGATAATGTTGCAGATCCATTAACAAAAAGCCTAACTAGAGAGATGGTTGTGGAAACATAAAGGGGAATGGATTCAAGGCCTGTAAAATAAGTTATCATAGCGGAAACCCTACCTAGTTGACTCGAGATCCCAAGATCTAGGTTCAAATGGACAACCAAGTTATGAAAGTGGTGTAAAGTATTGTAAATTCTTACTCATTCCCGTATAGTGACAATACTAATATGTGGAGGTTAAGTGTAAACTTTTAATGATTCTGAATCGAGTATATGATATGCCACATATTCAGAAATCATCTATGTGAGTGTGAAGTAAGGGCCGCTTCTGTGAAAATTTGAAAGGCCGAACTCTCTAAAGCACTCATGAGACCAGGTAGTGTTCATGGCCAAAACAAACACAATAGTGAGAACCAACTTTCTTTGGGAGATAGTTGTGTGATTTCTATTGACTAGGCTTACACCAAAGGTCGACAGTTCAAAGACATAAAGTCTACCGATTGACCAAGTAAGTCCGATAGATCTCACTAGAGAAAATTCAAAGTCTCAGACTACTTATCTCGATACAACCTTCTCTCATGAAATATTCGCACATTGCGTGTTATGCATTCATGGAGAGTTTTGCTAATTGAACTTCTCACTCATGTTGGGGATTATTGGAACTTTGGTCTCAAAGTCCCATAAGAAGTTGAATGGGAAATGAAGAGTTGTTTCAGTTCGTAACCCTTAATCGATGAAACCGTACAACTTCGTAACGTTTCGTCGAAACCATACGACTTCGTGACGTTTCGTCGAATCCTTTCGATGAAATCGTACCTTTTCGTTGACAAACCCTTTCGATGAAATCGTATGTCTTCGTGACTCTTCTCTTCACCCTCTATAAATATTTAAAGCATTGACCATTGCATTAGATACAATAACTGTTATGTTCGTCATTCATTCTTCATCGTCATCATTTTGTGCATTTTTTCCTTGAAATTGTGTTCGAAGGTTTCATCTGAAACAAGTTTCGCTTTCGAGGAAAAGCGATATGTTCTATCTTGAGAGACGATTGTCCAAGACCCTTTGGTATCGGTTGAGGGGACAAATTTGTCTCAAGACACAACGTGAATTCGTTGGGCTCGGATCATTCATTTGCATTC
The DNA here is from genome assembly GCA_021437785.1 of Rhodomyrtus psidioides. Classification (NCBI taxonomy): domain Eukaryota; kingdom Viridiplantae; phylum Streptophyta; class Magnoliopsida; order Myrtales; family Myrtaceae; genus Rhodomyrtus; species Rhodomyrtus psidioides. Next base: position 586,647 of record JAILYB010000162.1, on the reverse strand, counting down.
AGATTACTCGTTTGCGATTGGTTTCAGGTTTGTTTATCAACCTAATTTTCTATACGAACATCAAGTTCCTCTTATAGGCGACAACAATCTTAAGATACGAACTTCTACCCTCTTAGAGAACAACATTTCTCCCGCGAGGAAATACCTTTCACCCAAAGTAGTTATTCAGTTTTTTCAAATGTAGGAAAATGATTTTGTTATGATTCCGGATAGGAGTGATCCAAAAATTTGGAAATCAACAAATAAAACTTCAATGAAATTATACAAACGTGAACTAAGCCGTAGTTTGACTCGACAGAAAGGTTCAGAAAGTATAGTTTTTACAAGTGAACCAACGTGAACAAACTTCGACAGAGTTTGACTCATTCACGAAACCTGAAAACGCTTCGATACTATATAGAAGTTTGACTCGAGGGAAAAGTGTCTAAGATAAATATACTTATCGAAGTTTGACACAAGAACGAGAGTCTAAAAACTGCAGCTAAGGAAATTAAAGTACGACGTAAGAAGTAAAGATAAAGACAATTTTGTTTAGCTTGTTGGGGTTTTTTTTTCTAGTTTGTGCTTGGTGGTATTTATAACGGTGGATTGCTCAGCTGCCCCTTGACGATTGCAATTTTTAAATAGTCTTCATCGACTGCTTCCATGTTTGCTATTCATCATGAACTACTCGAACGTGTTCTTGGGTCGTTATTTCTGCCATATATAAAAATAAAAGGTCAGATAACTGTCGAAGGCCCTCTAACAGCTTGCAGCAATCCGAATCTTCTCATTTGTCGGATGCTCAAACGATGATTATCATGAGCTTCTGGCGCGCATCTACCCCCGATTATTTCAAATTGCTGGTAGCATAACCTGTTGTTGGCATCGGAATCAGCAACTATTTCAATTCCACCACCATACTTTGACGACTGGACATGCGGCATTAATACACGTGATTTTCGATGAGAAAGCAAACATCCTCCGGTATATTAGTTACTACATGATAGTCCCCATGTGCCATATTCCTTCCCTCGTGTTTCGGGCACTTGTGTCGACGGGCAATTTTTTCTTGTGTCAACAGAATGATGACAAAAAAGAGCTTGTGAGACAAAAATCGAGGTGGTTTTCAAGATCTTTTATCTTTCGGAATTGAAGTCTTAAGCTCCTATTGCCCATGAAAGAGGATCGAGTGCATGCTAGGCTGAAAGTGAGTGTTATCTACACGTGATAATTACATGGGAGCAGAGTACAGTGGAGTAATAACAAAAGAGGCAGTAAGACAAAAATCGAGATGGTTCACGTTCACCTACTCATGACATTGACATGGAAAAAAAAACAAATTTTAAAAAGAGGAGGTTTCTTGGAGTTTACGCCTAAAAGAAAAATCAGAAAGTGATATCACCATTACTCTTTGGACAAATATACCACAAATTTTCTCAAGGAAATCGGGCAAATTCCCGAGAAAATTGTGAATCCACGCACCAGGTGGATTCTTTTAAATCAAATATAACAAAATCAATTAAAAATTCAAATAAAAAAGACGTATATTAGAAACATTATCAATATATTAGTTAATCATATCATTATTTCATATAAATAATTCTCAATCATGATTCTTGCGGATCGGATTATCCATATAATATACAAAATGATATTCCAGATATTTGATTTTTGTGCTATCCTAGAATTCTATTTCCTAGTACCATGTCTGTCTTTTAAATTAGTGTGAAAAGAATAGCTTAAACATTTTTATACAAGCTTTATTTCTCTATGCAGCCTTAATAAGTTTTACCTTTCATTGATTTTTTTTTTAGGTACGAATTGTGAATTAAACCTTCGCAATCGTGAGTTAAAATTTATGACTTAAATCGACTAATATAGGAAACTATTGTGATAGTCGCTACATGGAGTATTTGTGCGAATCTACATTCCTATCCTTTTATCCATGAAAATTACATGGGTATCTTTTTCATTAAACGTGCTTGATATGATTAGTATATCTTGTTAGGTTCAAATGATACAATTGGGTCAATCATATAAAGTCTAAACAAAGAAAATGAAAGGGGAAAATCAAAAATTGGCTTGTATTTCGGTTTCTTACATGCATAAATATTGATATGAATATTGAGATATAAATTTTTAGAATCTTTCAATATTTAAATAAAGTTTTAGACTTGAGAAGAAAGTTAAAAAGTTAATTTCGACTTTTGATAAATCTAGATATACAACCATACACTCATTGTGATCACTTTACAAGTTCAAAACAATAAGTTATCTTGGAGAGATCGCGTGGATCATGCATTGTTCCTTACTGAAATAATTAAGGTAAAGCAAATTCTATAGAATAGACATTAAGATTCCTCCACAAATCCAAAAGGAGATATCACATGGATCATCCATTATTTGTTATTGAATTAATTAAGGCATAGCAAATCTCATAGAATAGACATTTTGATTCCATCACAAGTCCAACAGGTTGCAAATGGACCTGTGAAAGGAATTTGTGGCCAACCAGTCTCCGTCGTTCCGAAAGATAACAGAGACCGTTAGGATAGCAATGCCTCGTTTATAACAGGAGGTCAGAGGTAGGTCCAGCAAAGACTACAAGGATGATGATCATCTCTTCTGTGTGAGATTTTACACGTCTTCATTCCTCTCCACGTCATCTTTAAATCAGGTGGATCCCACGTGAACCCTCTTCATTGGTATATGAAGATTGCGGCCACATGGTACAACAGCAACCGAGAGCATTCCCTAACTTTGTCTATCCTGCTTGGCCACATTAACATTCAGAAGCTCACGGAAACTTTCGAGCTACCGAAAGTGAGACAAGTCCTGTGATGCATCCCGCATCGAAGATGCGTTTACTCGAACGAGGAGATCAGCCCGCATTCAATCTCGACACGTCGCTCGATAAGTCTTGTCGATATCGAAAGGATGCTAACCGAAGACCAAGAGTATCATCCTCGAGTCCTCACCGTAATAAAGACTTTGTCATTCCCTACGCATTGGAAACTTGAAAGACACATTGGGATAGTTAAGAAGACGTTGGAAATTATCTTGCTCTTAATGGTTTATAGTTTCTAAGGAACTTTAATGCTTTATATTTTCTATGTTCTTTAATGTTTCTAATTTCTAGACTTGACTTTAGTCTTTTCATTTGTCTCTCTTTGGCTAGGCCATCTACTTTATGTATTCGGCAGACGATTTTGATGAATGAAAATTTATCTTGTGTAATTATCCCGAACCTTGAAGAGTTCAACCCTTGAAAACCTAGAAGAGTTTTCACTTCGTCCTTGAAGAGCCGGAGGTTTTCGAAATCTGCATCCTTGAAGAGTTGCAGTCGTTGATCTAGAAGAATTGATGTTCTATCAACTTCCTTGAAGGCCTAGAAGAGCAACCATCGAAGTTTCTACCCTTCCTTTATTCTATTCCCAATTTTATCCATCATCATTCATCCATTTTCACTTCTATTTCGCCCATTTTCCATCAATATTACTCTCTCAATCATTTTGTTCAAGTAGCCTACCCCGGGCTGCACCATCCTGTGATGGCCAAAAGGAGAACATGGACCAATCGGCTTGCCATCAAGCATAACAAGCTTTCAGTAAGTGATAACTGTCAGTCATGTTGTAATACAATGTCGGGATGCCAAATCACAAGCTAAAAAAAAATGCATATGTCTAATACCGACAGCAGGGCAACACATGATTTTCAACAAGATTATCATTTTCTACATAACGTATTCGCTTTGCCTGAGCGGTTCCAGGAGATGTCTCGAGTTATTTTGTTCTCCATAACGCATCCGCGAGACATCCATCTAATGCATCCGGTAATACATGATGCATCCAATCCCAAATGCAGTCTCCACAAGCATTAAAAGAACTATACATAGTCTTTTCATCCAAGTACATATGATGCCTCAGCACTAGGGCATAAATACAGCTAATATCTCACCTATATGTGGACCTGGACATAACCAAGTCTTATAAATGGCCACTATGTACCCCCATCATTCCTCAGATAAACTAGATTGCCACAGTGACCTACTGAGTTTTTCCATAAGCAAATTGGGCCTTTACACTGGATTATCCAAGATTACAGTTACTGAGAATAAATGAGCACAAATAGCACATAATTTGACCACGCAAAACCAATCAGGAACGGCAGGTGTTGAAGATCTCGCCTCGCATCATGTCTTTGGGCATGTGTTCCACAGTGTAACGCTCTGGACCTAAATAGAGACCCGTTTTCTCCAGGAGAGCCAGCCCTTCATCTCTGCCATATTTCGAACTATGGAGCTTCAAGTACTCATAGTACTAAAAAGCACAGAGACATGTCTTTCAGAATATGCAGTTACACATCATATTAAGAAGTTCAACACCATGCCTTCCAAAGATCCAAGTTTCATGCCAAAATATGAAATTAAAAGGTTGAATTAATCATATTGTTCATATGACAGGCAAAGTTTTCCTTCCATTTTCCGAAAATTACAAGGTATCACATCTGTAAAACTATCAATCCACAGAAATTAGGCTTATGAAACACCATGGCTTGCAAACTATGAAATAACCAGAGAGCATCTCCAACAATTGTGCATGCAGAATTTTGATCCCTGTATTATTGAAGTCCAAAACTCCAAATTGCAGCCACTGTCAGAAAGTTGGCCCCAGTTGGATTATACTTTGTTCAAAAATTCACCAGTCCACCAAAATATTGATGCGGTCTGTCCATGATCTTCAACTCAAATTACCGTAACAAACAAGCCTACGACAAATAAGCAGAACCATTGATTACAGTAGTGGGGAAAAAAAACCAACCCGTGAAATTCAAATTTAAAACTCCTTTAACTGAAATTTGAAAATGACCTAAGATATGACATTTCCAGAAAATATTTTCCAAGAAGTCATTTTTCAGGAAAATGACATTATTTTCCAATGTTTGACTGAAATTTGAAAATGACCTGGAATATATTTTCCGCCGTTTGGTGTGGAAAATTGAATTTGATTTTCTCTCATGAACTCCTTTAACTTTTTTCTTTATTTTATTTTTTAATTTTTTTTAATCTTTCGAATTCTTATTTATCTTTTTCCTTTTTCTCGTTTCTTTTTTATTTTTATTTTTTTCTTTTGATTTCAGCCAGTCGCCGACCATGGCAACTGCCGACGATCGATTGTAAACGAGCTTGCGCCTTGGCCGATCGTCGGCCAGCGTGATCGAGAATAAGCATAGCAGGAAGATTATGGGCAACAGAAGGGATTAAGAACTAATTCGACAAAACTTTGCCACGCATTGGACCCTGCCAGGACTTGTAGGGAATGGCGAGTTGGAGAAGTTCCAAATAAGGGCTTAGAGGAGGTGAAACTATGAAGTCGAATTTCTTGGAGGAATTTCATCGAACATTTGTCCTACGCACAGACATTCCCTTGCATATAACTAATAACCTCAACGGCAAGTGAATCGAAACTACAGGAAACAAAACAAATCAACCAATGAAAAGATTCGCAGCTCTTCTTCTTCCAAATTCACGCAGTTTTGGTACTCAATCAATGAGCTCTCAGCTTCGTTAAACAAAATAATCGCACGAAGCTCACTCGTACATCCTAACCGAGATTTTCAACACTTCCTCATTACCCACCCAATGAAACCCGAAAGAAACCATCTGAGAAAAATCACTGCGGGCACCCTTTCACCAACCAAATCAAATTCAATCAACTCTATTCGACAAATTAACCCACACGCCAGGAGCTCCAAGCACTACAGACGAACCGACCATGACCTCACCGTCACCTAGACACGGAAAGAGAGAGAGAGAGAGAGAGAGAGAGAGAGAGAGAGAGAGAGAGAGGGAGGGAGTACCGGGCAAGGGATTGTAGTAACCCAATACTTCGAGATGCTTGCCGTCGCGAGGAGATCTGCTATCGGCGGCCATGACCCGATAGAAAGGCCGGTTCTTGCACCCGAATCTCGCTAACCGGATCCGAACCACCATTTTTTCGCTTCTTCCCCCTTACTTCGCTTCGCTCGCCAAGCGAACTGAGTTCAATCCCGGTCGCTCTTTCGGGGATGAAGTCGGGGCGCGACTACCGAGAGAGAAGGGAGGCGCGGGACTGAGACGTGAGAGTGTAGGCCTTCAGAAGAGAGAGAGAAGCACGCGCGATCAGTTGAGGAAAATGATCTCCCGTTTTTAAAAGTGGAGATCATCTTCCCCAATTTTAAGGGGATATTTTCTGTTGACCGGAATCCATTTTCTTTGACCACATATTTTTCATCCTCCAAACGTCGGAAATTAAGGAAAATACTTTTTGGAAGAATATTTTCCGCGAAACAAACGGAGCCTTAAAGGAAGTTCCTGTGAAAAGATATACATCTCGAAATGGCTCCCATACCACACATTTTGACATTATTCATATATTAAAGGGTTAATACCATGAAAAATCCTAAACTGATATACTTGTGACAAATTTACCCAAACTATTTTTTAACTATAAAAAATCCCAAACTGGTATACATGTGACAAATTTGCCTCATACTATTTTTTTTACCACCAAAAACCCTAAAATGATATATTTGTTACAAATTTATCCTAAAATAATTTTTTTGACCACGAAATACCCCAAAACAGCACACCTGTGACAAATTTATCCTCCGTTAAATTGAGTTAATATCACGAAAAGTTCCAAATTAATAAATCTGTGACAAACAAAGGGTAAAAACTCCAAATTGGTATACCAGTCAACTGCCACGTGCCATCTAACTTAGCAATTTGATAATAAAATTTAACGAAAAATAACGAAGGGTGAATTTATTATAGGTATACCAGTTTAGAGTAAATTTATCACAAGTGTATCAGTTTGAGATTTTTGTGATAAAAAAAATAGTTTTGGGTAAATTTATCAAGGGTGTACCAGTTTGAGATTTTCCATGGTATTAATCCTATATTAAATGTTGTGTTCCCCCCACTAGCAATTGTGATGAATGAGTGTTCTAAAGTGATAAAACTTGATGAGTAGCAAGTAAGAGAGTATCACCAGTCACAGATAAATTTGCTTTAATTGTGATAGACCCTCCAAGCTAGATTGACAAGAAAACTAGTGCAAATATCACTGTTAAATATGTTTTGAATTTTATGCACTCGGTCTGGTTCATCACCGGACCTGACATATTTTTTCTGCGGCCCAAAAGTAGAGAAAAAATTAAGATTTGGTTCGTGACGTGGAGAGTTGGGCTTTATTTATGCTGCGGCTAGAGTTTATTTTGTTGTACGGAGGATTTTCGTCATATGAGAAACTTGTGAGCCGTGTGCTTTTGTTCAGTCGCGAAAATCGACTTTTGTAACCTGTACTCTCTTTGATTATAGTGGAATCTTGTTTTGCCTCGCCCGTGGACGTAGATCACCTTGAACGAACCACGTAAATCCCTGTGTTCTGTGTTTGTTTTTCCGCATTTGATTCAACAAACTGGTATCAGAGCGAGTTCGTTTCTAGGATTCTTTGAGATGACATCTATGAAGTTTCAGATCGCATCTTTTGACGGACAGAACAACTTCGGATTATGGAGAATAAAGATGAAGGCTTTATTGAAGCGAGAAGGTACAGTTAGGGCACTGGATGGAAAATATCCAGACGACATGACCTCGGCTGAGATTGAAGAGATTGATGAGAAGGCGCATAGCGCGATCCAGTTGTCTCTAGATGACAATGTTTTGCGAGAAGTTGCCGATGAGGAAACAGCGGCTGGTCTCTGGAAGAAACTGGAAAGTCTCTACATGAAGAAGTCTTTAACATCGAGACTTTATTTGAAGCAGCGTCTTTATACCCTAAAGATGCGTGAAGGTACACCTGTTTAGGAACACTTGAATGAGTTTAATAAAATTGTTATGGATATGAAAAATCTAGATATTAAACTCGATGATGAAGATCAAGCTTTGATCGTGTTATGTTCACTGCCTGCCTCATACGAGAATTTTGTGAATTCGATGCTTTATGGACGTGAATCCATAACTTTTGAGGATGTTAAAACATCCTTGAATTCTGCAGAACTGAGAACAAAGTTGAATGGGAATACCAGTGGAAACAGAGCAGATGGTTTGCTTGTGAGAGGCAGGACCAAGAGCAGGGATATAGTCTTCCGAGGGAAATCTATTAGTCATTCAAAATCTAGGCCACTTGAAGATAAGATGAACGTCGAGTGCTACTATTGTCACAAGAGAGGACATTACAAATCAGATTGTCCTTTGCTCAAGAGAAAGGATAAGCAGCATAGTCAAAGACAAGATGCGGCGAATGTTGCTAACAAAAATGAATCTAATGCGCCAGACAATGTTCTCACAGCATGCTCTGCTGTTAGTTTCTCCAACGATATTTGGATAATGGACTCGGGAGCATCATATCACATGTGCCCAAATAGGGAATAGTTCACCACATATGAGCCAATGAATGGTGGATCAATCTTGATGGGAAATGATGCTGTATGCCAAGTTGTGGGAATTGGTACTGTTCGGATTAAGTGCCACGACAAAGCAGTGAGAACTTTAACTGAAGTAAGGCACATACCAGACTTAAAGAGAAACCTTATCTCATTGAGCAGTTTGGATTCCATTGGGTGTGTGTACTCAGGTGGAGGTGGAGTTCTTAAAGTCTCCAAAGGCAATCTGGTTGTGATGAAAGGAAGCAAGGTGAATCACTTGTATCATTTGTAGGGTAGCACAGTTATGGGTCCTTCAATTGGCACATCCAATTCCATTTCTGATAATGATAGAACGAAGTTGTGGCATATGCGTTTGGGCCACATGAGTGAGCGTGGCATGACAGTTTTGAGTAAACGTGGTTTACTTTGTGGTGAGCAGACGACCTCACTAGATTTCTGTGAGCACTGTGTACTTGGCAGGCAGTGCATAGTGAGATTCAGTAGGGGCACGCATTCGACGAAGGGCACACTCGACTATATCCATTCCGATTTATGGGGACCAGCACAGGTTCCATCTAAGGATGGTGCTCTTTACTTTGTGCCGTTTATTGACGATTATTCCAGGAAAGTTTGGGTTTATTTTCTAAAAAGAAAAAGTGAAGTGTTTAAAATCTTCAAGAAGTGGAAAGCCCTTGTTGAGAATCAGACAGGGAAGAAGATCAAACATCTTAGGACCGATAATGGTCTTGAGTTCTGTGGTGGCGATTTTAATGAATTCTGTGCAGATGCATGTATCGTTCGACATCGTACAGTTAGGCACACTCCACAGCAAAATGGAGTAGCATAACGGATGAACAGAACTCTATTGGAGAGAGCAAGATGCATGCTCTCTAATGCTGGCATGGAAAAGGATTTTTGTGCTGAAGTAGTTAACACGGCTTGTCATCTGGTTAATCGTTCTCCTTCAACAGCAATAGAAGATGTGGTCAGGTAAGCCTTGTGATTATTCTAATCTAAAGGTTTTTTTATGCCCTGCTTACTATCATGTTAAGGATGGTAAGTTAGAATCTATAGCAAAGAAATGTATCTTTGTTGGGTATGCTGATGGGGTGAAAAGTTATCGTTTGTGGCGCCAAGAACCTAACTCATCTAAATTCATTATTAGTATGGATGTTACTTTTAATAAAAATGCTTATGCTTGATCAAAGGAAGATTGTTGATGAGTCTGCGGGAAAACATGAGAGTGATATGAATGAGGTGGAGGTTCAGGTGGAACTTCGAGAAAAGACCTCTCAGAATGATTTGAGCGAACAAATTGTTACTATTGATTCAAGTTCAAATGAGGAAATTTTAGATGAGGTGGAGCAGCCATACTCTATTGCTACTGGCAGAGAAAGGAGGCAGACTTGGCCACCTCAAAAGTATGGGTACTCTGATCTGGTGGCTTATGCTCTTTCGACAGCAGAAGATATGGGTATTCAGGAACCTTCTACCTATACTGAAGCTAAGAGAAATGGGCTGTTGCTATGGTTGAAGAACTTGAATCACTCCACAAGAACCAGACTTGGGATTTGGTGTCGTTGCCTAAGGGAAAAAGAGCCATTGGGTATAAATGGGTCTTCAAGAAAAAGGAAGGCATTCCATGTGTTGAAAATGCTAGATGCAAGGCACGGCTTGTAGCTAAAGGCTACAATCAGAAGAAGGGAATTGATTATGATGAAGCGTTCTCTCCTGTGGTAAAACACACTTCCATTCATGTGTTGCCGGCTATAGTTGCTCAATTTGACTTAGAGCTTGAGCAACTTGATGTGAAGACTATGGTGAGCTTGAGGAGATTATTTATATGGCCCAGCCCGAGGGCTATTATGTAGAAGGCAAGGAAGATCATGTTTGTAGATTGAAGAAATCCTTGTATGGTTTGAAGCAGTCTCCAAGACAGTGGTATAAAAGATTTGGCAGCTTTATGATAGGGAGTGGTTATCATAGGAGCAGTTATGATAGTTGTGTCTACTTCAAGAAGGGTTCAGACGGATCCTTTGTCTATCTTCTCTTATAAGTGGATGACATGCTCATTAATGCAAAGAACATGTCAAATGTGTTGATCTTGAAGAAACGTCTCAGTGAGGAGTTCGAGATGAAAGATCCGGGTCCTACCAAGAAGATCTTAGGAATGGAGATTCAAAGGGACAAGAACGCAAGGAAGTTATATCTATCGTAAATGAGTTATATTGAGAAGGTACTTGAGAAGTTTGGCATGCAAAACGCTAAGCCTGTCAGTACACCGTTAGCATCCTATTTTAGACTCTCAGCTATACATTCACCTCAATCAGAGGTCGATGAGACTGCGATGTCTCATGTCCCATACTCCAGTGCAGTTGGTAGCATGATGTATGCTATGGTATGCACTCATCCCGACATTGGGCATGAAGTTAGTGTGGTTAGTAGATATATGGCACACCGTGGCAGTGAAATGGATACTTAGGTATCTTAAAGGCTCCGCAGAGCTGGGCCTAGTGTTTGATAGAAACAGTTCCAACGGCACTTCAATTGTGGGATTTGTGGATTCTGATTATGCAGGTGATCTCGATAAGAGAAGATCTTTGACTAGTTATCTTTTCACTCTATCTGGCTCGGCTATTAGTTGGAGGTCAACCTTACAGTCGATAGTTGCTTTGTCTACTACAGAGGCAGAGTATATGGTAGCAGCAGAAGCAGTAAAAGAAGCTATTTGGTTAAGGAATATTGTTCAGGAACTTGGGCTCCAACAGGAAGACAATTCAGTTATCTTTTGTGACAATCAAAGTGCTATATACTTGATTAAAAATCAAGCATATCATGAGAGGACTAAACATATCGATATCAGGTACCACTTTATTCGAGAGGCGTTTGCTGAGAGAAATATTATGGTAAAGAAAATTGGTACTACTGACAATCCTACTGATATGTTGACAAAGTCAGTCCCCGCCAACAAGTTTAAGCATTGTTTGAACTTGATTGGCATGCTTGGTTGAGTTTTTCCCCTTCTGGGGCTTGGTAGCGAGGTGAATGAAAGTTCTATGTTTTTTTATGAAGTGGAAATGTTCTTTCGTTGCATCCCTTGTTTCCTACACCGAGTTAGCTCACGTAGACTTAGGGATGCTGGGAGAATGTGTTCGGCTTCTTGACTGTTTTTCTTTAAATTTAAGCCAAGGTGGAGATTTGTTAAATATGTCTTGAATTTTATGCACTCGGTCTGGTTCATCACCCGACCCATCATATATTTTGTGCGGCCCAAAAATGGAGAAAAAATTGAGATTTGATTCGTGTCGCGGAGAGTTGGGCCGATAGGGGTAGATTACCTTGATCGAACCACGTAAATCCTTGTGTTCTGTATTTGTTTTTCCGCATTTGATTCAACATATCACTCACATAGCCCATGAACTCCTGTTTTATGGTCTTATTGTGGTAAAACCGTATGGAGAGCGAAATTGAAATATGTCAAATAATGTTAAAACAAGTAAGTAGCAATTTAGGGTGCTTTTTTAACGGAAAATGAATGATTTGAAAAATATTTTTCTAAAATTGATCACTTTACATAATTAGTCAATGAAAAATATTTTTACCATCAACGACAATTTATGTGTAAATATTCTTGAGGATGATGAAAATATTTTTCGTTTGTAAGGGATACAAGCGGTCATCTTTATGAAAATTATTCTTCACATGAATTAATTTATGCGAAACAAACGGAGCATTAGGGATTATCAACTTCTATTTCATGTTAGTGTATCTCCAAATTAGCCAATGTTGACATTCTCTTTTTATTTCATTTTCTTCCGTCATCTGGGAGGAGTATGATTGTGTTATTTTCATGGACGACTCAATATCTTAATTGAGCTCAGAGGGAGTAAACCAAAAGATAATCCTGTGAATAAGTGTAATGAATCCTAGTGTTCACATGACAATATCAAAGCACCATATATTTCATGGAAAAATGTTGGAAGCGCTCCAATTGGATCCACATTTACTCAAAAGCTTAAGTCAATGAGTCATGAGTCAACTTGGATAATATTAAATGCTCCACACCACATTAATCCTTCAATGTGGGATTCTTCTCTAACACAACTCACACGTATATCCTAATAATCTTCCCCTCATGTGTGAGCTCTAGTCTAAGGTTTGTGCCCCATTAACCAAATATCATTCCGCACCAACTTATCTCAACTTGAATCTTCATCAACGCCCATCGGGCCTACGCTGCTACACCATAAAGCCTATGTCGCGACCTAAAATTAGGCCAATGGATTATCATGTTAATTAAAATAACTTATCTAATTCGGACTCTCCCAAGTCCTACTGAATCGCAACTTAGGTTCATTCATGGAAAATATTCAATTGGAGTCGCCACTTATCATTTACGGTAGGTTGATTAGAAACCTATATAAAATAGTGGGAGGACTATTTTATCTCTACGAACCAGAGAAATTGGGTTCGGGGACTTGGTTACATTAATTTAGAAAAATTAATGCCCTTTCGGTACCAATTTTCATGAAAAAAACCTTGTTCGATTGATCGATGTGAATTGATTTTTATTTAGAAAAAATGCGACATGAGACCATGTGTTATTCACGAAAATGATCTTGTTGTTTTGTATTTTTTTGGATTAAACTTGAGAAAAAAGAAACATTCAAAAGAAAACAAAAAATTGAACAAAACTAAACAAATATGCCCATAAAATACCTTAAATTTCGAATTTCCAATAAATCCTCTCATTCCCAAAGATATGGGCTAAAGCAGATTTTATCCACTACATCCTCGAGGATTTGAGCCACTATGCGGACAATTGTATAGAGAAACAACATCCCTTTCACTAAAAGGCGTGTGATTTAATTTTTTCGACGGGTCTAGGCACGAGGGGAGCATATTTTATAGGCATTTTTTGTTTAAAAATGTGTAAATTTTATCACAAGCAAAATAGGCAAGCATGACAAAAATAAAATAAAGATGAGTCAATTTGATTTGAATTTTCGAAAGTTTAGAGAGATAGCCGAAATTAGGAGATTGGGGTCCACTTTTCCTCATAAAAAATCTTATCCAATTTGATTTGAGAAAATTATCATTAAGGTTTGGAAAAGTTAATTTCAGATAATTCTCAAAGTTTCGGATGTAATCCAATAAAATGATGTTGGTAAGAAACTTTCGAAGGTCTTTGTTTTCGTATCTCTTTGTGATTTGAAAAATTATTTTTAAAAAAGTTTCCTTTTCAAAATCGAGACCACACTTGTTATAGCATGGGTTTTGAATAGAGAGAATATGTTCTAATGTTTTTGAACCAAGAGAAAAAATTTTGGAAATAGCTAAAATTTGATATTTGTAAGATTCATTTTCCCTTAAAAGAGAATTACGATTTTCTTGAATCTCCAAAATATCTTTTTTTAGAAGGTCGCGATTTTCTAGAACTTCCAAAACTTCTTTCTTGAGTAAACCATGTTTCTTTCAAATCGAAAAAATATTTTTGAAGAAACTCAATCTTTTCATTTTTAGACAGATCCTGCTGCCTTAATCTCAAATTTTCCTTTTTCTACTCAGAGATTTTCATAAGAGGAATGTCATATTCTAAACATAATTCATCGATATAGTCAAACACTTCACCAGAGATTTTAGGCAAATTTATCTCTCATTTTCGGAATCTGGTTTGGCCATTAAGCAATGTTGGTGGAATCTTCCTCATCGTTTTCTTCGCACTTTGTATCGCTCCATGTTTCAGCTTTCAAGGCTTTGTTTTTCTTTTCAAATCTCCATTTATTTTTCTTCAGGAGTGGACAATTTGGCTTGATATGTCCACGTTTCCTTCACTCAAAATAAATTATTTCCTTACTGTCGCGACCCGTCCGGAAGCGGACGCGGCTAATGGATTACCGATCGCGGGCCTTGGATCGGCGCAGGCCCTCCCAGGCCCATACCAAATCGCGGCGGGAGTATTTTTCAGAAGGATTCGACGATAAGAGTCGATCGCTTTTGACCTTCAGTGTGGTCGTGGTGGCATGTGCAACTTGTGCATGCATTTGGAGTCGCCACCGGTCTTTCTTGGAGGGTAGACCGGAAACCTTACTGACCGATTGGGAGAGATCGATCAGTTCTGCGGAACCAGAGATTTTGGGTTCGAGGACTTGGTTACGCTGGTGTCATTACCAACGCCCTTTCGGTACCTAACGCGAGTGATTTCCCTAGCTAAGAGTTCATGCAGGCGCAATTTTAGGTGAGGTAGGCTTAATTCAGGGTTTCATGCAGATTGGAAGACTGTTCCTATCAATCACAATCAATTTAAATGAAAGCGCAATCAAGTACATAAATAAATCACATCAATGCACATCGATTCGAATCAATGGCTTCCTAGTATAGCCATAAGGGCTTAGGAAAGGTGTGATTTCGGGTTGGGGTAAAATGGGAAGATTTGGAGGCAATTAGCCCGAAGGGCAAAATCGTCAATTTTTGGAAGACTTGGATACCGAATTACCCAAAATATTCCATGGCCAGTTGATTGTGGCCATTTCCCATTTTTGAGAATTTTTTGGAATTTCTTGATTTTTCATCAATTTTTGGAAGACAATTCGCCCAAAGGGCGAAATCATCATTTTAATAAGGGTCGGGGTTCAAAACACCCGGAATGAGTCTTGGCCAGTTGTTTGTGGCCATTTCCTATTTTTTGGGATTTTCTTGAATTTTTTAGAATTGTTTTGGAAGACGGTTTGCCGAAAGGGCAAAACCGTCATTTCTGGAAAGATCGGGAGTCAAATGACCCGAAATAAGTCATGGCCAATTGAACATGGAAATTTCCTATTTTCTGGGATTTTTTAGAATTTTTCTGAAATTTTCGAATTTTTTTTGAATTTTTTTATTGATTTTTGAATTTTTTTATTATTTTTTTATTATTCCGAAAATAATTATTCGGATTGGGCTTCTTAACCCAACCCTTCTAACGCCGTGGGCTAGGGAGAGACATGAAGCCCACATGAAGTTTAAGACAAGAAAGGCCCACTTTTATTCTAAAACCCAATATAACTTCAATCTCAACTAGGCCTAATCTTCTTTCTAATTTCTCCTTGAATAGCCCAATTCGAGAATTCAATGTTGGGCCTAATTTTCAAGAGAAGCCCACTGGTCACCAAACCAAACGCACGACCATCCCTATCTATCTTTTTTAATGTTTTCTTTAACTGTTTTTTTTTTATTTCTTTTACACTTTGTTCTCCTGATCTTCACGTTTGTTATTCTTTATATATATATATATATATATATATATATATATATATATATATATATATATATTTTACTTTCTTCTACGATCACCTTCTTCATGGACTCTTCTTCGGGGTTTTCTCTGTGAGTAAAACGCAGACCTCACTATGACTAAAACCTTTCCCCATTTTCATTTTTTTTTTTACTGAACTAAGTCACCTAGTCTAGCATTCTAAACCAAGGCTAGACCAAGCCGAAGCCGACGCCAATGGAACTCCTAAACAGCCCAGGACGGTATTGCTTTCGGGGAAGAAATTTTTACAAGTTTTCACATTAAACCTTGACTCCAACTAGTTGGTAAGCACAGTGCTGCCAAAAAAAATGAAAACTCCAACTGAGTCGCCGAAAACCCGATGGGTGTCCTAAAAAACTACATGAAAACTGCATCTAAACTCTTAGTGTCAAAACAAAACCAAATCACCAGCAATCCTTCATCAAAATATTTTGACTTCGCATGGAAATATGGCTTAGAACCAACCCAACGAGCCTTACACAGTCGCCTCTTGGGATTAAATCGATCTCTCGTTTTCGATTAACAAGCCTTAAGCAGACAAGTCAAGCAGCACCTAAGGAGTTCAAGCAACCTTACCTGGCTTTCCATAGGGGTTGGGGACGCCGAGAACGAGCTATGAGACTCACAACGACTCGGAAGGAACGAGGAGGTAAACTCGGGTTTTATGCACGAAAATGCAAAACAACGACGGATTTGAGGTCAGTAAGTCCTTAGGAGAATGATGAACTACGTTTCGCGAAGTTACTCAAAAAGACCGGAGGTCCGCCATTGACGAACGTCCGAGAACGCATTAACGGCACTTACCATTTTTTTTGGACGAAACTTTGTGCTGAAATTCCCTCGACAGGTTCGGACCTACAAGATTCCATGGCCGTGCGAGGAGTTGCAAAGAGCCCTTCCGTTCTCTTCTCTTTCGCCCCCCGAAGCCTTTCGCTCAGCTCCCCCCCTTTTTATTTTCTCCCATTCACTCCCCCTCTTTTCTTTTCATTTCTTTATTCTTCCACCCATTCCCCCTCTTTTCTTTTCACTTCTATATTCTTCCACTCAACTTTCTTTATTCTTCCACCAACTCCACTATCCATCATCCGTGGCCAAACACTTCTCCAACGTCCACCGCTCCAAAATATATATATATATAATAAAAATAAAAATAAGAACCACACGTACATTCCCCTCCATTGTGTGAACAATTTAATCAAATTTCAACGTAAGGCAATCAAATCAGATATCAAGACTTCAAAATTACAGAAATTGCAAATTAAAAGACATAATATGATTTTTTTTGCTCGATTCGGGTTTATGTTTGTGAAGGAACATAGTGACCCAAGCCGAATTTTCAATATTTAAAGTGATACACTTGAAGAGGAAATTAAAAAAAAATTATTGAATATTTTTGTGTATTTTTCTGACCACGAATGGTATTTTTCTGATTTTTTGGGTATTTTTATAATTAAATAAATTCGAAAAATATTATAAAATACCAAAAAATATTTTTTGTTCAAAATTGGTTCCTAAGGCCAAGCCAAGCTTCCAAAGTTGATTTTGTGATTTTATGACCCTTTTTGATATTTTTAATTTAATTTTAAAGAATAAAAATCACAATAATAGATGGTCAAAAATCAGGTGTCAACAGCTGCCCCTCTTTGAGAGGAATCTCGTTAGAGGTTTTTCTCAAAGATAACATGGCACCTGATTCCTAACCGACTCAACTGGGAAAATGAGAAAAGAAATGCTATGACATCGAATCCTTAAGGCTCTCGATAAAAACTCAAATTAATCCCTGGTTTACAACAACTTGAACATGGGCCGGGATGAGAGAGACTTACCTGAAGCTCACATGTCGGATGCTGTCGGTTGTGACAACTTTCAAGAAGATGCCTAGGACTCGTCATTCAGAAAATCCTAGGGAGATTAAGCTCTGACCTGTATGGTAGGTCATACCATTATGGGATTCCTAACTGGTAGGAACCCTAGGAAGGCGCATCCCACGCTTTGGGATTTGCCAAGGATTTTGATCCGTATGGTGGATCGGACCAGAAATGGTTCACCTACTGTAAGGTTTACCTAGGGAAACGACTCTTTCCGTGTCTGGAATTTGTCAAGGTTTTGATCCGTATGGTGGATCGGACCATTAGGCTGATCCTTCAGGCGGTTTCTACCATGATTTGACCCTTCAGGCGGTTTCTACCTTGAGTTGACCCTTCAGGCGGTTTCTACCTTGGGTTGACCCTTCAGGAGGTTTTTACCTTGGTTTGACCCTTCAGGCGGTTTCTACCTTTGTGTTGACCCTTCAGGCGGTTTCTACCTTGAGCTGACCCTTCAGGCGGTTTCTACCTTGAATTGACCCTTTAGGCGGTATCTACCATCAGTTTGCTTTGAAAAGGGGTCTCATGACGAGGGTTCTCCACGTCTGATGAGACTGCTTGATTTTTGAAAAGGGGTCTCATGACGAGGGTTCTCCACGTCCGGTGAGACTGCCTAAATTTTGAAAAGGGGTCTCATGACGAGGGTTCTCCACGTCCGATGAGACTGCCTAAATTTTGAAAAGGGGTCTCATGACGAGGGTTCTCCACGTCCGATGAGACTGTCTGATTTTGTTTAAAAGGGGTCCCGAGACGAGGGTTCTCCACGTCCGATAGGGCTGTTTGATATTTTTGAAAAGGGGTTCTATCCTCATCCCTTCTTTTGAAAGATCCCGAAACTTGTCGGGAATTCAATTTTGAAGCAGTGAAAGATTTTATCTTGACAAAGCTTCACTTGAGTCTGTTGAGGCGACATTCTGGGAGATTGGTGTTTCCAACGGATCTTGCAGAAGTTCGAGCCTGAAAAACTTTTCTTCACCAAGAAAACCTTAGCAATCTTTGGGAAGACCACGGCTGTCCATTTTGACAAAAACCGTATGACTTAAGTTTTAATTGTGAAATGTGTATTTTGATGCTGGAGGTTATCCAAAGCATTCTTGCAACACACAGATGTGATCACAAATTCCTTGTGCGGCAAATCTGGATCAAACAATTTGAAAATTTCCAAAAAGAGTTTGTTCAAAACATCTATTGGAATATTTCTCAACGATGAGGTCTTTTCACCTGTTTTGAGATAGTGGTTTTTATAGGGGATGCACTCAATTCCCTACTACCCTGTGCCTAGGTTTTAGACTCATTCGCAGCGCGTACATTTTGATCGGTCGGGAGGTCTTCCACGGGACCGTAATGTTGGGCTTGGATATTGGTTTTCAAGGGGGACCCGCTTTGGAGTCGAGGCCATTGAATGAAATCCTTCACCATCTGCTCCGGGTTTACAAGTCAAGAACCCTGCAAAATGAGAAAGAAATAGTCTTGCTCGTACTTCTTCGAGCTAAGCAATATGTTAACCCAAGTGTCTTAGTCAGAGAAGACTGTTTCAGGGTTATGATGTTGGTAGGATTGGGGACCGAAAAAGGCTTGTTTTTGGCCCAGAATTTATGAGGGGATTGACATTGGTGATCATTGCAAACTTGTCACATGTCTTTTCCATTTTGCATCTTCAATTTTTGAGGCATGCAACCGCTTTTGACAACTCTGTCTGCGTCTTCCACGCCTGACATCATTTGGAGGAGTAGTCTTTTTGATCTGACTCCATTAGGGATTTCCTCTTTTCCCATCCGGCTTCATTGCGGATCAATCAAACAACTTACACGAGCATCGGCCTTGCTTTTACCATGCACTTTGCTTATTCTCGATGCCGTGGATTTTTTCTCATTTATTTTTGAAATCCCACTTTTCTCATCTTCATGGGATCGTGTTAGACATATGTCTGAAAGTCTAAACATCTTTAAATATCAGTCCGGGAATCTTCTTCATAATCCCTGAGTCTTGAACTCTTCCATTTTTGAAGTGGTGCTGCATCCGTCTTGGAATGATCACCAATGGGTTCATGAAATGAATTTGCAGGCTCAAGTTGGTTGTGCAAAGGATTCAGTGTGTGGGATAGAGAAATGAATGCTTCTCGTCATCCTATGGCACTTGGATTACCATATAAACAACACACAAAGATTAATGTTAGTCCGAGCAAGAAAATTTCTAACCATTTTCTCCTGATGCTGTTGGACTCACCTCCATTTTGCCCCGATGTGGGGTGGTTCTTGACAGGGTTAAGAATGAAAATCGCCGTTCAAATGGGTTATCAACGGTCACCTGTAGTGTTTGGGTGATATGAAACGAATGCCTCCGTCGTCCCAACCCATGTAATCGCTGCGACTGGTCCCTACCTCCGTAGGTCCAGATTTTGCTGTCTTATCCGCTCCACTTCTCTCTTAAGTGTGTATAGGACGTGTTTGGACTAGGCTTCGCCTCTCGTCTAAGAAAACACCCTTTTAAACGGTTTGAACAACTTTTATTGAAAAAATTCTTTTTGTTTTCTCCGAAAAATTTCCTCCCAATGGGGCTTTATGATGCACATGCATGTTTCATTCATGTTCGGACAACCTTCCAACTTCAACTGTGGATGTCTATGAGTTTAAAAATTCGATGCCTCTTTTCAGACATAATGATTGAAAGAGTCATAACACCTTTTTTTTTTTATCTTCAACGACTTGGGAAAAAGGGATACTTACCTACCCGCCGTGGCTGGAGATCCCTGAAAATGCGGAAGAAACATGTTATTGTACGTTCATGAATTTTTCATAAAATTAGAACGATACAATTTACCCTTGGTCATGTATTCCAACGGGTAATACATGGGATGTGAAAACCTGTTTTGCCCTGATGGCGAGCCCCTGTCAAACAATAAGTGTCAGTTTGTGTTCCAAAATTCAAGACAAATTGGAACGATACCGCCTTGTCCTTGTTTTGTGTTTCCATTTGAACACAGACGCGCGACTTGTAGAATATGGCCCTCTATCTTGTGGCCTTGGTCCACTCGTTTGGTTGGCGATGAATCATTCTCAAGGATTTGTCCCAGAGGATATCCATTTGTGTTTTTGGGCGCACTCCAGCGCCATTCTTCAAGGTTCCTTTTATTCAAGGAAAAAAAGAAGATTTTATCAAAATGCATGTCAAAGCATGTGACGTAGGAGCGATACTTTTTACCATCCGCCAGGTCTTATAATCAAAGACCATCTCTTGGAATCCTGACTTCTAAGGCCGATGATTCTATTCACCTCCCTGTTAGCGCGTTCTTTTCATTTGAGGCTTTCAGCGCCAACTACTTCCTGTAAAATGAGTAAAAACTCCTGTTAGGTATGTGGTCCTCGAAGACCAAATTGGAACGATACAAGGTTACCATTCACCCAAATTCGTATCTTGGGGTTTGATTCTGATGCGGACGACTCTGTTATTGCATCCATTGACTTTGCCAGAGGAGAAACGTCCGGCGTACAAATGATTCACTTGCCCCAGTTAGGCATGGTTTTGCTGTTTGTCATCTCTGGATTCGATGACCTTGGTCTGATGCTCTTTCATGGGGGATCATGAGAGTTTGCCCTCGGTTTGGCTCCTCAAAGCAAGTGGGGGCGACCTCCTCCCATTGATTTTTGCAGGTTCTGATTATCCAACTCGATTGTCAGAGTCCTTGATCAATTTTATCTGTCTCCAGATAGCTTGATATTCTTGGGATTTCGTCATGTGGCGGTTTGGTGATTCTCTCGATCACAGTCGCCATTTGAGGTATTTGATGTTCCCTGTTTGTTATTTGAAAGCATTACATCCTACGTCCTCTGCTCTTGATCATCATCTGAGAGGAAAAAGAAAGGAAGCATTATTCATATATCAAGAAAATAATCATTTTGGAACGATACGTCCTTTTACACTTGATTTGCATTCCGTTTTGATGTTGCATATTGATATGCACAACATCCATCAAATTCCTCCATCCGTGCTTGAAGGTATTTGCAACGCCTACGGTTCATTTGCCCCAGATGGGCGACGTCTGTTTTGTCATTTGAATGCATGAGCTTTTGGGTGCATTGTCTCTTTTATCACCTGAGATAAAAAGGATGGAGAAAAACTCATCCTCAAATCTGATTAAAAATCAATTAGGAACGATACGTCCTTTCACCAAATGAGTGGCTCTGCGGCCGAATGTATTTTGCACTGAAGGGACGAATTCCACTATGCTCCACGGGTTTGGGGAATTTGCCCTCATTTTCAATAGAAATGAGCCTTATCAAGATGTATATAATACAAATAGATCCCTAATACAATCAATCTAAGGGACAAGATAGAGAGGATCTCAGCAAAATTAATCTTATACAAGAGAACTAAGAATGTCAAATCAATCAAAGGAATGTGGTCCGAACACTTGGAGATGCCCCAATTCCAGTCTTCGAGATGTGACTCCAAGATCAGCGATTTTTTTTTATAGATATACCAACCATCTAAAGACATGCACATGAGACAAGTGAGGATAAAACTTCTAAAAATCAATGGATTTGGCACCTAAGGTCAAGGTTCCCACCTCGAGTTCTAGAAAGAGCAGATTCCATTGCACAACTATCGTTGCATTGGGGCTCGATCCATAGTTCGAAATGAGCGGAATTGAAAAGTGGATTACCCCGTGTCTTTCCTCACGGAGATTCCATTTTCAATCCCTTCTATTGTTTTCCTATAGGCGGCGCCCGGGGTTTTAGGCGCGGTTGTGTGTGTCCATGTGTCGTGATCATCACAATGCAAGTCATGCACAACAGTTTATCAATCAGCGCTTCAAATCATCCACAAAACATACATTCCTACGCCAACCTGCATAAGACAATGTTAATCACGGACTACACCCCTTATCTCTCCAATCTGCGAAAACATATAACACCTACCATGAGCGGACTTACCTCACCTTCAAGAGTGCCTGCAGGGTTAGAAATATCACTCAGCGTTTTAATTACGGCCTAAGTCCACTTGGGGTCTAGAACCATGGGTTCTAGAACAGAAAGTCCCCAGCGGAGTCGCCAGCTGTCGCGACCCGTCCGGAAGCGGACGCGGCTAATGGATTACCGATCGCGGGCCTTGGATCGGCGCGGGCCCTCCCAGGCCCATACCAAATCGCGGCGGGAGTATTTTTCAGAAGGATTCGACGATAAGAGTCGATCGCTTTTGACCTTCAGTGTGGTCGTGGTGGCATGTGCAACTTGTGCATGCATTTGGAGTCGCCACCGGTCTTTCTTGGAGGGTAGACCGGAAACCTTACTGACCGATTGGGAGAGATCGATCAGTTCTGCGGAACCAGAGATTTTGGGTTCGAGGACTTGGTTACGCTGGTGTCATTACCAACGCCCTTTCGGTACCTAACGGGAGTGATTTCCCTAGCTAAGAGTTCATGCAGGCGCAATTTTAGGTGAGGTAGGCTTAATTCAGGGTTTCATGCAGATTGGAAGACTGTTCCTATCAATCACAATCAATTTAAATGAAAGCGCAATCAAGTACATAAATAAATCACATCAATGCACATCGATTCGAATCAATGGCTTCCTAGTATAGCCATAAGGGCTTAGGAAAGGTGTGATTTCGGGTTGGGGTAAAATGGGAAGATTTGGAGGCAATTAGCCCGAAGGGCAAAATCGTCAATTTTTGGAAGACTTGGATACCGAATTACCCAAAATATTCCATGGCCAGTTGATTGTGGCCATTTCCCATTTTTGAGAATTTTTTGGAATTTCTTGATTTTTCATCAATTTTTGGAAGACAATTCGCCCAAAGGGCGAAATCATCATTTTAATAAGGGTCGGGGTTCAAAACACCCGGAATGAGTCTTGGCCAGTTGTTTGTGGCCATTTCCTATTTTTTGGGATTTTCTTGAATTTTTTAGAATTTTTTTGGAAGACGGTTTGCCGAAAGGGCAAAACCGTCATTTCTGGAAAGATCGGGGGTCAAATGACCCGAAATAAGTCATGACCAATTGAACATGGCAATTTCCTATTTTCTGGGATTTTTTAGAATTTTTCTGAAATTTCCGAATTTTTTTGAATTTTTTATGATTTTCTATTTTTTATTGATTTTTGAATTTTTTTATTATTTTTTTATTATTCCGAAAATAATTATTCGGATTGGGCTTCTTAACCCAACCCTTCTAACGCCGTGGGCTAGGGAGAGACATGAAGCCCACATGAAGTTTAAGACAAGAAAGGCCCACTTTTATTCTAAAACCCAATATAACTTCAATCTCAACTAGGCCTAATCTTCTTTCTAATTTCTCCTTGAATAGCCCAATTCGAGAATTCAATGTTGGGCCTAATTTTCAAGAGAAGCCCACTGGTCACCAAACCAAACGCACGACCATCCCTATCTATCTTTTTTAATGTTTTCTTTAACTGTTTTTTTTTTATTTCTTTTACACTTTGTTCTCCTGATCTTCACGTTTGTTATTCTTTATATATATATATATATATATATATATATATATATATATATATATATATATATATATATATATATATATATATATATTTTACTTTCTTCTACGATCACCTTCTTCATGGACTCTTCTTCGGGGTTTTCTCTGTGAGTAAAACGCAGACCTCACTATGACTAAAACCTTTCCCCATTTTCATTTTTTTTTTTACTGAACTAAGTCACCTAGTCTAGCATTCTAAACCAAGGCTAGACCAAGCCGAAGCCGACGCCAATGGAACTCCTAAACAGCCCAGGACGGTATTGCTTTCGGGGAAGAAATTTTTACAAGTTTTCACATTAAACCTTGACTCCAACTAGTTGGTAAGCACAGTGCTGCCAAAAAAAATGAAAACTCCAACTGAGTCGCCGAAAACCCGATGGGTGTCCTAAAAAACTACATGAAAACTGCATCTAAACTCTTAGTGTCAAAACAAAACCAAATCACCAGCAATCCTTCATCAAAATATTTTGACTTCGCATGGAAATATGGCTTAGAACCAACCCAACGAGCCTTACACAGTCGCCTCTTGGGATTAAATCGATCTCTCGTTTTCGATTAACAAGCCTTAAGCAGACAAGTCAAGCAGCACCTAAGGAGTTCAAGCAACCTTACCTGGCTTTCCATAGGGGTTGGGGACGCCGAGAACGAGCTATGAGACTCACAACGACTCGGAAGGAACGAGGAGGTAAACTCGGGTTTTATGCACGAAAATGCAAAACAACTACGGATTTGAGGTCAGTAAGTCCTTAGGAGAATGATGAACTACGTTTCGCGAAGTTACTCAAAAAGACCGGAGGTCCGCCATTGACGAACGTCCGAGAACGCATTAACGGCACTTACCGTTTTTTTTTTGGACGAAACTTTGTGCTGAAATTCCCTCGACAGGTTCGGACCTACAAGATTCCATGGCCGTGCGAGGAGTTGCAGAGAGCCCTTCCGTTCTCTTCTCTTTCGCCCCCCGAAGCCTTTCGCTCAGCTCCCCCCCTTTTTATTTTCTCCCATTCACTCCCCCTCTTTTCTTTTCATTTCTTTATTCTTCCACCCATTCCCCCTCTTTTCTTTTCACTTCTATATTCTTCCACTCAACTTTCTTTATTCTTCCACCAACTCCACTATCCATCATCCGTGGCCAAACACTTCTCCAACGTCCACCGCTCCAAAATATATATATATATATATATATATATATATATAAAAATAAGAACCACACGTACATTCCCCTCCATTGTGTGAACAATTTAATCAAATTTCAACGTAAGGCAATCAAATCAGATATCAAGACTTCAAAATTACAGAAATTGCAAATTAAAAGACATAATATGATTTTTTTTGCTCGATTCGGGTTTATGTTTGTGAAGGAACATAGTGACCCAAGCCGAATTTTCAATATTTAAAGTGATACACTTGAAGAGGAAATTAAAACAAAATTATTGAATATTTTTGTGTATTTTTCTGACCACGAATGGTATTTTTCTGATTTTTTGGGTATTTTTATAATTAAATAAATTCGAAAAATATTATAAAATACCAAAAAATATTTTTTGTTCAAAATTGGTTCCTAAGGCCAAGCCAAGCTTCCAAAGTTGATTTTGTGATTTTATGACCCTTTTTGATATTTTTAATATAATTTTAAAGAATAAAAATCACAATAATAGATGGTCAAAAATCAGGTGTCAACACTTACCTTCTTCTTTATCGCTAGAAGATTTCTCAAGTTCCTTGAATGGTCGTCTTCCTTTGAAGTTTCTTCCTTTTCTAGCCATCCTCTTGAATTTCCTTACCATCGCGTCTAGTTCTTGATCATCTTCGCTTCCTCTGAATTTGCATCGGTTGAATAATGTATTTTTGACGTCAAAACAATTTTATTTTCACCTTTGGAGCCATCCTCATCATTCAATCGTTCGGATTCATAGGATGTTAATGTTCCGACGAGATCGTCAATAGACAGAGGCAATATTCTTTAAGTTTCTCTAATTGTGGTCTTGATGTTGCTCCATTCCTTTGTCAATCCTCTCATAATTTTGTTGACCCTCTCAGTTTGAGAAATCTGTTTGCCGTAGTAGGTTAAGCCATTTACAATATCTATGAACCTGTTGATCATATCAAAAATAGATTCATCAGGTTTCATTTTGAAAGACTCATATCTTCCAAGAAAAATGTTTGTCTTTGTCTCTTTGACTCTATCAATTCCTTCGTGAGCAACTTGAAGACTATCCCAAATTTTTTTTGTTGTTTCACAAGAACAAACACGTTATATTAAGCCGGAGATAAAGCACAGTAAAAAGAGTAAAGTGTTTTAGAATCCAAAGCTTCTCTTTTGGACAATTCGGTGGAGCTGAGTTTTTGTTCTTCAGAAACTTTTTCTTTTGATGAAGATGTGGTAGGATTTGCTCCATTTGTACGACATCACACATCAGTGTATCTGTAGATTTGATGAATACTTTCTTCTTATTTTTTCAGAAGTTGTAGTCTTTTCTATCAAAATATGGAGGTCGGATGTTGCTTTGACCTTCCACAATACTTGCTCCAAGAATGCTAGCCATTGAAGATCGTTAGGTCAGAAGTATACACTTCAAATAACATACCTTAGGCTCTGATACCAAGTGTTGTTTTTTCTTAGAACTAACACCTAGGGGAGATGAATAGGTGTTTATGATCAAACTTGATAAAATATTGCGAAAATAAAAACTTCAAGTTCAATAGGAGCGGAAGTAATTAATAGAACAACGCACTGCTTCTACCAAGCAGTAAAGAGAGACGAGTAAAGAGTAGAAAACAATGCACAAGAGATTATAGTTGTTCGGCTTTTGGTAAGCCTACGTCCACTTTCCCGCACTAACAGCCTACTAGTTGGATTCCACTAGGTAATCAAATGAGATATTACAGAAAAATGTGATTGCTTAAACACAAGCACTTCCAACAGAAGCGAGCTCTGCCTCTACCAAGGCTATCTCATTCTCCACACTTGACTCTGTATAATACCTCACAAGATCACAGTTTAAGCACGAGTAGATAATTGAAACAAATGTAGTTCTCTTGAGATATGGGTATTGATCTCTTGATCTCTCTTACTTCTCTTCGAACACAGTGCTCTTTATATACTTCTCGTCTTCCAAGCTTCTCGCTGAACAGAATCATCCCGATGATCAATCTCCAAAACTAGTCGTTAGTTGATTGTCGAATAAAGATCACGAGCCGTTAAGGTAAGAGCAATCAGAGATTTGAGGATTTGCTCGCCCATACAATCAAATATTTAACTACATAAATCAAGCTTCTAATAAAAGAAATTATCTAAAGAGTGATGGCCAATCTAACAAGATTCCTCATATGAAAAGTAATGAGAATACCTTTGTGATTGAAAGTAATGAGAATACCTTTGTGATTGATGGTCAATCAATTTAACTTAGAAACGCAATACTAACCAAATAATTGATTAAATAATGAGGATAAATCAAATATCCAAATATATCTCGTCATGATTCACGCATCAGTCTGCATCTACCACGAATCTTGTCTGCTTCTATCAAAATAAAAGAGTTATGCATATTACATATAAAAGGCATAGAGATATATTTATAGTAAATCCTCAAAGTATAAATCAAAGCCTTTTCAATAAAAAATATTGGTGTTGTTTCCTTCAAAATCAAATATAATTTTCGAACAATGACAACATTTATGAAAGAGGGAGCTAAATATTGAGCTTAAATCTGAGTCTATCGAGATGTCTAATTGAACCCACCGGCCTATCAACATATCCAATTGGATTCATCTTTACTCAAAAAATTCAACCAATGAATTATGAGCCAGATATGACATATTAACTGCTCTACGCCATATCATTTCTTCGAAGTGGGATTTCTTTAACATAATTCACTCACACGTGCATCCAAAAAAGCTTGAGGAAAGGATAAGACAAGACAACGTGCTTGACTGAGAACAACTCTACCAGATTTCAGCACATCATTTACAAGATGCAGACACAAATTAAACTTTCTTTTATCCAAAAACCATGAAATTGTCTTCCCTCATACCATGCGACCTTGTTCCAAATAGAAGTCCAAAAACAAACTGTAATCCCTGATTCTCATGGTGGATTTTGCCTCTCCTCTCTCTCGTGATTTTTCCCACAAGAATTTCTATGTAAATCTTGGTGTTCCGTTCTTCTCATCTGTCTAAATTTCGTTTTAGTTTCCGCATTGTCGTAACAAACAGAATCAAATATGAGTCCTCCTTAGGAGGATTGGCGCTCCATGTTGAGGCTGCAAGGCCACAAAAACCATGGGAGCATGAACATAAGATGGCGACACCTCGAAAGCAAATCGCCTGACCAGCATGGCTAGAACAACCTTGGCCTCGACCATGGCCAAGTTCTGGCCAACACAAAATCTGGGGCCGAGCCCCAACCCAAGGAACGAGGCCAGGTGTTTTCGGGGCTTTGCGAATCTTATCGGATTGAACTCTTCTGAGTCTTCGCCCCATATCTCAGGGTCGTGATGCACAGTAGCCAAGGCCAAGTATAGCTGTGTTTTCGCTGGAACCTGAAGGTCCCCCAGCCGCACATCTTTATAAGTTTTCCTCGTCGCCATCACAGCAGGAGGGAACAGTCTAAGTGTTTCTTTCAATACCATCGTTACCTGTTTAAATTTTCTATAAAAAAAAGGATTTTAATTTTTCAATCAGACTAAACTTTCAAAAATTAGGCGAATGGAGTGTTGAAAAATGACAGTTGATAGCAATAAGCCTATTCGAACAGTGAACTTAGAACATTAGATCGACCCTGATTAAATAATTAGCCCGCAGCGCAAGGCATACCTATATAACTAATCGGGGCCGAGGGCGAGTCCCCCGTGTATAATATACGTTGTGGGAACAAACATTGGAAGGTAGTCTCCATGTCATGTACAATTTCCTCTTAATTGGTAAGTGAGATATTTCAAACTTCTTATTTGAATGTGCACAGAAGTTCTTCATCACACACATCAGACAAACGATGATTTTTTCTTTACTAGACAGTACTAAACGGGTCTCTATCTGAGCAGTGAAGGAAAACGATTAACTTACAATCTTGAGCTCGTTCAGATTTTCCACAGCCGGAAGCCCTGTTTTCCCGCAGACGTGGATCACTTCTTCCCGGGCCTTGTCCTGCCATTCCTGGTGCTTAGCCAGAAGGAGAAGCGCCCAAGTGAGGAGCGTGCCAGTGGTTTCTTTTCCCACGAAGTAAAATGTCTTGCATTCGTCTATGACTTCCTTCACTCCTAGCCTTTCTTCTTCGTGGGATGATGTTAGGAGAGCTAGAAAATTGGACAGATTCTCTCTCGATTTTCGGTTGTTCTCGATCAGCTTCCGGACTGAGTGGCGGATTTCCTTCTCTAGTCTCCAGTTCTCTCTATTCTTCTGAGTCGGTAGGAACCTATGTATTGAATGAAAACATGTGAATCGTCTAATCTTCCATGAAGAGCTAGAGAAAAGACACATCATTGAATCGTGTCTTTTCCTTGAAATATAATCAAGAATTACTGATGCAAACTCTACAAAAATAGAAACGATGCAACATATGTTCCACTTCTTAGATACTATAAGAATATGAGTACAATAATTTTAGTTTATTGACTGAAATGGAGCAAGTTTAATTAGACCTGAAGCCAGGAATGTAAATGTTCTTGATGGCTTGAGTGTAGAGGTGCATCTGCTGCTCCTGCAAGGCGAATATGTGCTTGCCCTCTTCGAAGCTGCTTCCGAAAGCAGTTCTCGAGATGATGTCGGCCGAGAGTCCGTGGAGCTCCTTCAGTACCTCCACCTCAAATTCCTCTCTTCCTCCTCGCATATCCTCCCATGTGTCTAGCATCTTGGCAGTGCTCGTCACGATGTCCGGGATCCACCCCTATTCAGAATGAAAGATCTGTTCAGCGATAAATGTGATGAACCTGTTGAAAATATGTCTCGAATTTGAGCCCGAAGCGAAATTATAAATATTTCGAATTGAATATTTTACGGATATCCAAAATTGAGAAAAATATCATATGTTCGTTTTTTGGATATCTTTGGGCAAGAATATTAAAAAGGAAATCAAATAATAAAGGAATCTTGGACGATAGCATGAAGAGGAAATACACCACACGAGATATCGCTTTTCGTGCGAGTAAAGGAAAGGATAAAGAGACTAAAAGACAAAAAGGGGATGAAACAGGAAAGTCAATGTTGGATTCTTTCCTGATGTATATCTCTCCAAATTCGTGCATGGGGGCATCATGTTCACGTGGATGTCAGATATTGATATATATATACCACGTAGCTCAAGTGTTAAAGTGGAACAAGAAATCGTCCCCGAAGACCCTGTATTCGAGTCTTGAAGAAAAAAACGCAAGATCAAAAAGCGCCGTTCTCTAAGTGCCGTGGTTGATGTCCATAGGTGCTGAGTGCTTGAAGTGTGGGTCTTCGCGTCGTTTCGGAAGCGCCGTTCGTCGAGTGCTTGGCAAGGGTTTATCGTAGCTTTTATTGTTCGCGGAATTACATCAAGAGTTCAAGTGCCGAAGCCAGTTAAAATCTTTAGGTGAGATTTGTGTGTTAATTCCTTTACGAAATTGAGAGATTATTTTGCTAGGAATTTGGGGCTAAACAGTGTGTGCGTTCTTGGTTGTAATTGGGGCTGGGAAACACCAAGAGTGTGTTTGTGTAACTCGAGTGATCTGTAATCTCCGTGTATCGCTTGATCTATAGTGGAATTCGTTGCTGCTCTCCCCGTGGACGTAGGTCTTTACGACTGAACCACGTACATCTGGTGTCCGTTTACTTTGCTCGTTCTGTCTATTTTATCGTTCGATCGCTTGTTCCGCGCAACAATTGGTATCAGAGCTAGGCTTGCTTGAGTTGAAGCGAATCGATGGCGACAGAAGAAGCTAAAGTGAAAATTGACAGATTTGAGGGGAAGGACTTTGGTTTCTGGAAGATGCAGATAGAAGACTATTTATATCAGATGAAACTGCACGAGCCCCTGTCTGGGCAAAAATCAGAAACGATGAAGCAACCCGATTGGGAATTGCTGGATAGACGAGCGATGAGTGTTATTTGGCTGACGTTGGCTCGTAACGTCGCATTTAATATTGTCAAGGAGAAGACAACTGCGGGTTTGATGAAAGCCTTGTCGGACATGTACGAGAAGCCCTCTGCGGTCAACAAGGTCTATTTGATGCGACGTCTGTTTAACTTGAAGATGAGCGAAGGTACATCTGTTGCTAATCATATCAATGAATTCAATGTGATAGTTAGTCAATTGAGTTCCGTTGAGATTGACTTTGAAGATGAGGTACATGCTTTGATTCTATTATCCTCATTGCCTGATAGTTGGAATACTACTGTTACTGCTGTTAGTAATTCTTCTGGGTCAACTAGTTTGCCGTTTGATGGGATTCGAGATTTAATTCTGAGTGAGGATATCCGTAGAAGAGAATCTGGCGAATCTGTATCTGCTGCTTTAGTAGGTGAAAGAGGAAAAACTAGTGCTCGTGTTAGCCAAAGTAGTATGAACATGAATAGACGCAGTCAGTCTAGGACTGGCGGTGATGTCTGTTGGAACTGTGGCAAGAGAGGGCATCTTAGAAGAAATTATTTTAAGCTGAAAAACGAAAGGGCTAAGGGAATTGGAGTTGAATCTGCGGATGATGTTGCAGCTGTAGCTGAAAATTCTGATGGTGTCGATTGTGTCTTGTCTGTCACTGAGAATTCGTCGTTTGACGGATGGATTATGGATTCTGGTTGTTCTTTTCATGCTACACCAAACAGGAACTGGTTTACTTCTTATCAATGCATGGATAGTAGTAAAGTGCAGTTGGGAAACAACGCTGAATGCGATGTTGTGGGTATTGGTGATGTTAAAATCAGAATGCATGATGGTATTGTGAGGACATTGACTGGAGTAAGACACATTCCAGAATTGAAAAAGAACTTAATTTCCTTGGGTGCCCTAGATTCAGCTGGATGCAGGTATTCTTCAAAAGGTGGAGTTCTGAAAATTGTTCGAGGTGCTCTGGTGACAATGAAGGGAATCAAGCATGGCGGCCTGTATAAACTTCAAGGTGAGACTTTGATAAATTTTGCTCCTGAGATGTCGACATCTGTTCGAGAGTCTAATGGCTACTCGAGGAAGGCCTGGGTGTTTGTGCGAAAGCACAAGTTTGATGCTGTTGTCAGGAATACGCAGTCGAGAGCTTTGATCGGAACGGAGACTGGTAAGTTGATCAAGCATGTGCGAACTGACAGTAGCATGGAGTCCTGCTCGAAACTAGTAAATAAATTCTGCATGAAAAATGGCATAGTGAAACACCGCACTAGTGCCAGTAAACCACAACAGTGTGCAGAATTGATGAGCAGAGAGTTACTACAGACGGACCGTGAAAAGATCTCTAGTACTGGTATGGCTGGGAGAATTTCAGCGGATGCGCTTAGTATGGCGAGCTACCTGGTGAATAGATCCCCATCGACTGCGATTGGATATCGGACTCCCGAAGAAGTGTGGTCAGGTACTGATGATTCTAATTTTAGAATGTTTAGTTGCCCATGTTATTATCGAGTAAGTGATGGTAAGCTCGATGTGGGGGCAATGTGCATATTCCATGGCTATGCACAAGGTGAGTGTGGCTATCAGTTGTGGTGCCCGGATATAAATTCACCTGTTTGCAGCAAAGAAGTTACATTTGACGAGTCTCCAGTACTTCTAGCTAGAAGTAATTGTGGCAGTGTTAATACGGATCTGGACGGTGTTCAGCTTGAGGTGGAGTTGCAACCAGAAACTCCTGAGGTAGCGGATACTAGCGTGATAATCGACACAAATGATGCTTATAGCGAGGTGGAGCCTACAGAGCTAATGATTGCTGTAACTGCTAATATTGACAAGGTACGTTTTCAGTTTCCTGACAGATATGGATGCAACAGTGGTTTTGCTTTATCTGTGATTAAGGAGCTAACATCAAAAAGTCATTGTGGAGCAGTTAAAGGTGCATGTTCAGTTGGTGTTTTGTTGAGGTCCTCAGTTATGGCGAAGTTCAAACGCGAGTTGAACTTGAATGATTTATGTGACGGTTGAGCCCAACGGGGCTGTTGGGAGAGTAGCAGATGATGTTCGGATTCTAGCAAAGCTATTGTAATTTGACTCAAACGTCAAGCCAAGGTGGAGATTGTTGAAAATATGTCTCGAATTTGAGCCCGAAGCGAAATTATAAATATTTCGAATTGAATATTTTACGGATATCCGAAATTGAGCAAAATATCATATGTTCGTTTTTTGGATATCTTTGGGCAAGACTATTAAAAAGGAAATCGAATAATAAAGGAATCTTGGACGATAGCATGAAGAGGAAATACACCACACGAGATATCACTTTCCGGGCGAGTAAAGGAAAGGATAAAGAGACTAAAAGACAAAAAGGGGATGAAACAGGAAAGTCAATGTTGGATTCTTTCCTGATGTATATCTCTCCAAATTCGTGCATGGGGGCATCATGTTCACGTGGATGTCAGATATTGATATATATATACCACGTAGCTCAAGTGTTAAAGTGGAACAAGAAATCGTCCCCGAAGACCCTGTATTCGAGTCTTGAAGAAAAAAACGCAAGATCAAGAAGCGCCGTTCTCTGAGTGCCGTGGTTGATGTCCATAGGTGCTGGGTGCTTGAAGCGTGGGTCTTCGCGTCGTTTCGGAAGCACCGTTCGTCGAGTGCTTGGCAAGGGTTTATCGTAGCTTTTATTGTTCGTAGAATTACATCAAGAGTTCAAGTGCCGAAGCCAGTTAAAATCTTTAGGTGAGATTTGTATTTTAATTCTTTTACGAAATTGAGATATTATTTCGCTAGGAATTTGTGGCTAAACACTGTGTGCGTTCTTGGTTGTGATTGGGGCTGGGAAACACCAAGAGTGTGTTTGTGTAACTCGAGTGATCTGTAATCTCCGTGTATCGCTTGATCTATAGTGGAATTCGTTGCTGCTCTCCCCGTGGACGTATGTCTTTACGACTGAACCACGTACATCTGGTGTCCGTTTACTTTGCTCGTTCTGTCTATTTTATCGTTCGATCGCTTGTTCCGCGCAACAGAACCAACTACTCACAGTTCAAAGATTTTGAAGGAGTATCTGTGCTTTTTCCCTTTTTATGGGAACCAGCGAGTCTTACATATTGATTGTGAACAAAACTGGTTACTGTTAGAACGCACCTGCCCTTACATTATGGAGGCGCTTTGGCAAGCTGAAGAACAGTTGATCTTCACCAAAATACCAAGGGCTATACGGCAATTTAAAGAACATAAAACTAAAGTGAGGTATGTTCCAGAATTTCAAAAGAATTTGATTTCTTTGTGTGCATTAAATTCAGCTGGGTGTCGATATACTTCAGGATGTGGAGTAATAAAGGCCGTTCGAAATACCTGGTTATAATGAGAGGAATTAAGTATATTAGTCTGCATGAGCTTCAAGGGCAAACGGTGGCAGATTTCTCCGAGTAGAGTCGAATGCATCTATTCTGGAGTCTGATATCTACCATATACGTTTGAGGTACATTGGCTAGCAAAGCCTAAAGAGTCTGATATCTACCATATGCATGGGTTGTGACTTAAACCAATCGCAGAAAATGCGATTTAGTATGACTGCCGTAGAAACCATGGAGATTGTAAAGTTAATTCACTTGGATGTTGTTAAGTTTTAGTAGTCGTGGTTTTGGTGCCCCAAAGTGAATTCACTTGGTCTTAGCAAAGATTAACGAATCTCCAACACTTCTTTGTAAGAATAATTATGGAAAGGATTATAATAATTTGTGCAGTGTCTATCTTAAGGTAGAATCGCAACCAGAAACTCCTAAGATAAATATATTGTAGAGATGGTGCGTGTACCAAGGTAGAGCTTCTAGAGCTGGTTGTTGTAGTTGCTGAGTTTGACCGGATGTGTGTTCGATCACCTCAAAGATGTCAATATAACGAGGGTTTTGCTTAATCTATGGTACGAGTGAAAATTCATATGGAGCTGTTAAAGGTGCAAGTAAAGTTGGTATTCCAATGAGCTCCACGGTCATGGCGTAATTCGAGCATGGCTTGGCTTTATGGCGATTAAACCTATCACGAGTTGTGGAAAGAGTAGCGGCGAAGTTCAAATTCCTACGACGTGATTGTTACTTGACTTAAGTCGAGCCAATGTGGAGATTATTGAAAATAGTTTTTGAGTTCAAACTCGTGAAGGAAACTCAATTCAAGTAAGATTCCAAACTTTAGTAGGTTTCCTAGTGAAATGTTTTTCTTGTTTGAGTGGTCTCTTAATTTGAGTATAATTCCTATAAAAAAAAATCATACGTGGGATCCCAAACTTTTCTACATAAGAAATGGGTTTCTTCGTGAACTGCATCCAAGAGGAGCTTTTTGGTATTCAAGCCAATATATCATGTGGTGAGAATTGTAAATTCCTATATGATTGGAAGCTGGAAAAAATTGAGATTATTTGAATGGTTTTAGTATGGTTGTAATCTTTCAATCAATAGCGGAATGGGGTCTCTCTCTCTCTCTCTCTCTCTCTCTGTGGATTAGGTCTCGCCAATCAAAAAAGGAAAATCCGAAATTCGATTTATTTCATTGCTATTTTCTATTTTTTTAGTTTAATTGTTTGTTTTTTCGAAATACGTATTACTGTGCAGTGTCTTGAGTTGTGCAGGACTAAGATGTCATGTTCATAAATCACAAGGACATTGTATGTTGCGATGAAAGTTTGATAATTTATACTGCCTCCAGTACTCACCCTCACTCTCTCCATAGTGAAGGCCTGGTTAGCGATCCGCCGGTGAACGGCCCACTTCTCACCTACCAGCCCAACAAGACCTTGCCCGAACAGTTGTCGGGCCTGTGGGTTGAACTCGATCTGGTCGTACGACCTGCCTGTGTTCATCAGAACCTCCTTGATCATGTCCGGATTCGAGATGCCCAACCTGGGCCTCGACCCGAACCAATAAACGAAAGTCTTCCCATACTTGAGGGACCAGTGGTAGTAGAAAGGGGCCACCCTGTGGACGATGCTGTGGTCAAAGGGCATGGACTTCGACTGAGCCTCCGTGGATAGGCGATTGATCTCCGCCGTGTTGCCGAAGATCGGACGGTATCCGGGGCCCTGGACGCCTTGCTTTGCGAAGTGGCGCTGTAGCTTTAGCGGGATACATAGATAGGAGTATGTGAATTTTGAGAGGAGGATGAGGATTAGCAAGAGACCTGGAACAAGAAGCCATAGCATAGTTGGAGGGAGGAGGTAGTGGAGAATGAGATGTTCACAAGAAGTTAGAAGAATGGAGTAAGATAAGTAAACTTTGGCAACCGTGGTCTGGAGGAGTAAAGCAAGCTGGGTACAATTAAATAGATGTTGGGTCAAACTGTGGTGTTACGCTTTTTCCAAATGATTTCAGGATTATGCGATTGGAAAATACATAATATATCGTGGTCTTATTAACAACGAATGCTTTCAGGGCACTTTTTAGTCATATTTAATGAAGAAATGTTAGCATTTACAATGTATTGATTGTTCATAGAAAGAGAAAGATGGGGTTTTGTAAATGACAAAGGTTGTTTAATGGGTTACTTGTTAAACGCTCCTTTAACAAGAGCTTGTGGTTTTTAATACATTGTCTTGCTTGTTTTATGTATGATCAATTGGGGATAAGGGTGAAACCAAGTCAAGTTATTTGCGCTCGGACTCAACTCGATATGTACTAAAGATCGACTCACCTAATTCCGAGTCACGCTCGAGCTCGCTAACACGAAGCTCTCAGCCTTCCTAAACTAATAAATCTTGATCAAATTAATATTTTTAACATTTGGAATTACTCTATAACTACTTTTACAAAAAACTGGGAAGTTACATGGTGTACCTATGTTGCGAAGTTAACTAATTGAGCTTGATAAGGTCGAGCTTGAGCTGGAGCATGAGTTCACATATCACTCTATTATAATCGAGTAGAACGAGAGTATTTGCACCTTCTATGTGAGTAAAGTTCGAGACGAAAGTTTAATGCCCATCGAGCTCGAGTTGAGTCGAGGTTCGAGCACTGTTTTGCGAATCGAGTTGAGCTCATACTTGGCATTGTATTGAGGTAGGAAGTAAAAATAAAGACAAATTTGTTTAGTTTGTTGGGATTTTTTTTCTAGTGGGTGCTTAGTGGTATTTATAATGGTGGATTGCTCAACTATCCCTTGACGGTTGCAATTTTCAAATGGCCTTCATCGACTGCTTCCATGTTTGCTGTTCTTCATGAACTGCTCGACCATGTTCTTGGGTGGTTATTTCTGCCATCATATAATTGTCGATGGCCCTCTAACGACTTGTAGCAAACCAAATCTTCCCACTTTTACCCGTATCGATCATGCCCACGTTTCTTATTAATTATAATCCCACGATCAGGCCCTCAGGCGATCGTATAAGCTCTTACATAACTGTCGAATAATTATTCTACCGCCGAATGTTCAAACAACGATTATTCTGCGCTTCTGGCGCACATCTATCCTAGATTATTTCAAATTTCTGAAAGCATAATCTGTTGTTGGCATCAGAATCAGCAACTATTTCAATTCCATGGTTGTACTTTGATGAGTGGACATGTGGCATTAATACACACGATCGTCGGTGAACACGCAAACATCCTCCGATATATAATGTTTTTTCAAGATCTTTTATCTTTCGGAATTGAAGTCTTGAACCTCGTATGGGCGATGAAAGAGGATTGGGTGAAAGTGAGTGTTAGCTACACATGACAATTACATGGGAGCAGAGTAGGAAATTGAAATGGTTGAGTGGAGTAACAACAAAAGAGGTAGTAAGACCCCCCCCCCCCCCCCCCCCCCCCCAAAAAAAAGAACAAATTTTAAAAAGAGCAGGTTTCTTGGGGTTTACACTTAAAAGGGAAAATGAGAGAGTGACAGCAACATCGGTTCGGATGAGTCTTAAGTCCCCTCGGTCGATTCGCTCAGGGGCTGCCCCATATTATATAGTCAAACCCGCTCCTCACATTACTCTTTGGAGACATACACACAAATTTTCTCAAGGAAATCGGGCAAATTACCGAGAAAATTGTGAATACACAGTCACACACCATGTGTATTCCTTTAAATTAAATATAAAAAAGTCAAATAAAAAAAACGTATATTAGAAGCGCATCAATATATTAGTTAATAGTATTATTATTTAATATAAATAATTTCAAATCATGATTCTTGCATATCGAATTATACATCTAATACACAAAAAGAAATTCCAAATATTAGATCTTTTTGGTGCCATCCTAAGATTCCACTTCCTAGTACCATGACTGTCTTTAAATTAGTGTGAAAAGAATAGCTTAAACATCTTTATTACACGCTTTATCTCTGTATACTGTTTACACCTGATTTTTGACCATCCGTTATTATAGTTTTTTTTATTTCTAAAATTAATTAAAAATAGAAAAAAAGGTCAAAAAATTGCAAAATCAACTTTGGAAGCCTTAGCCTAGCCTTAGGAACCAATTTTGAACAAAAAATATTTTTTGTATTTTTAAATATTTTTTGGAATTTATTTAATTATAAAAATACCCAAAAAATCAGAAAAAATACCATCCGTGGTCAGAAAATTACACAAAAATATTCTGAACTTTTATTTTAATTCTATCTTCAATATTTTCACTTTTTATTAGGGAACTTTGGCTTGGTTCATGGGGTTCCTTCACAAACCTAATCCCGAACCGGGCCTAAAAAATCCTTTTCGAGTCTTTTACTTTTCAATTCTCGATTTTTTATAAGCTATGACATTGGACTCCAAAGTATTGAAATGCAATTGGGTCAATTTGCCCTCCAATTTGATCAATTTTAACCAAAAGGGCTTAATTGCATAAAAATCTTTCAATTTAGTCCCCGGTTTCACAGGTTTTGAAATTAAATTTCACACGGGTACACCCATTAAAATTAAACACCTCTACCCAACAGTTTTCATCATGCTGAATCCATTGGTGGGCTCAATTTTGGCTAATTCGATCGTTTAGGCCTTCGATTTGGCGAAATCAAATTTCGGGTACTAGGGACAATTTGGGGTTTTCACAGAATTTCAATAAATTGATTCACGAAAATACCCATATTTGATGGAAAACATGTCAAGGAATCCGATTTTGCCATCAATTTCATGAAAAGAGGTCATTTGGAGGGTCAATTTGACGATTTGGTCGATTTGGCCGAACCGGGTCGGTCGGACCCGGTCCGACCCGGTTCTGCAACAATGCACAGAATGTGCAGCAAGGTGCCCAGAACGTGAAAAAAAAAACAGGGGGGCGGCGAGTCGCGATTTTCTAAGAAAAAAAGGACGACGCATGCGGGGGGGACACGAACGGGTGGTCGACAATCGTTTGTGCGGGTTAAAGGACCCGAAAAAAGGGTTGGTCGGCCACGAGGAGGGGGATATACTCGGTTTTTTTAACCGAGCTCTGAGGGATGAACAAAGGGGGAGCCGAGAGAGAAAGGAGGATTTTTTGAGCTGAGGGGAAGCGCGAAACGGCGTCCTCGGACCTTCAACATACCAAGGCGAACATCACCAAAGGCTCGGCGGTCGTCGGCAAGCTCCGGATAGGTCGGTATCTCGCCGGATCTCCATTTTTTTTTTCCGCGCATGCTATGTGTTCGATAAAATGCTCAAATGAATGCTATGTCTTTGGGGGTCTCGGTCGTGTCTTCCCGAGCTCCATTTGCGCGTGTCTAGCCTCAAGCATGCATTAGAACCGACTCTAAGCCTCGTTTCCCCTTTATTTTGCATCGAACGCCACCGAAAAACGAGGGCCGAAGGTCGCCGAGCCATACCCGGACCAAGAGCTCACGCCGGCGAAGCCGGAGGTCGCCGACCATCAAAGGACCATAGGTAAGCTTCTAAACCTTCCTTAGATGCCACGTGAATGCCCGGAACCGAGTTTAGACGAATAAAATTTTCTGCAAAATTCCTCGCCGGAGCCGGGTTCGGGGAGGTCCGGTTTGGCCATTTTTCGAGGTAAAATCTGTCATAATTTGCTTATATGTTGTTGCTGAAGTTGTGAGGAGTTGAATGCCGCAAGAACGGGCGAAAAATACCAAGTTTCGGGCCCGTTTCGCAATTTTCCGGCGACCTCGCCGGAATTATTACTATTCATCATCTTCTCCGGCGACCCTCCGGCCGGTCAACGGTCAACAGCCGACGTGGCGTGCCACGTCAGCCGGGTGGGGTCCGATCCATGTATTTTCAAATAAAACAAACGGACGGCCACGATCGCGACACGTGTCGCGATCCTGGAATTTTTGGAAAATTAAATAAATGATTTTCGAATAATCGATCCGGCGGACGAGGATGTGCCACGTGGCTCACTGAAGGACGTCCGATCTTGTACAAGATCGGACGCACTAGAGGAGGCCACGTGGCACGTTCTAGAGCGTCCGATTTGTGGGTTTTTCTAAAAAAGGAAAAGAAATTGATTTTTGATCCGACGGTCGTGATCGAGCCACGTGGCTCTCTGTGAGTCGCCCGATCTAGTGGAAGATCGGGCGCACGAGACGAAGCGACGTGGGCCGTTCGATTCAGGAATTTTCGGATAATTAAATAAAATAGATAAAAAAAAATCAAAAAAATTGTTAAAAAATGGAAAAATGTTTTAAAATATAAAACGACGTCGTTTTAGGCCGGTTTCGACCCCTAGGGTCGGGCCGGGCGCCCGAGAGGCGTGGGCCGGGTTTGACCCTGCCCGGAAAATATTTTTAAATATTAAAAAATTCAGAAAATAATAAAAAATAAAAAAAATCAATAAAAAAAATAGAAAATCATAAAAAACTAAAAAAAAATTCGGAAAATTCAGAAAAAAAATTATAAAAAATTTCAGAAAATAGGAAATGGCCACTTTCAACTGGCCACGACCTGTTTCGGGTCTTTTGACCCCCGATCTTTCCAAAAATGACGGTTTTGCCCTTCCGGCAAACCGTCTTCCAAAAAAAATTCTAAAAAAAATTCAGGAAAATCCCAAAAAATAGGAAATGGCCACAATCAACTGGCCATGGCTCATCCCGGGTGTTTTGAACCCCGACCCCTCTAAAATGACGATTTCGCCCTTTGGGCGAATCGTCCTCCAAAAATTGAAGAAAAATCAAGAAATTCGAAAAAATTCTCAAAAATGGGAAATGGCCACAATCAACTGGCCATGGAATATTTTGAGTAATTCGGTATCCAAATCTTCCAAAAATTGACGATTTTGCCCTTCGGGTTAATCGTTCCCAAATCTTCCCATTTTGCCCCTGGTCCTAAATCACGCATTCCTTAAACCTTTATGGTTATACTAGGAAGCCATTGATCTGAATTGATGTGCATTGATGTGATTTATTTATACACTGGATTGCGCTTTCACTTAAATTGATTGTGATTGATAGGAACAGTCTGCCAATCTGCATGAAATCCTGAATCAAACCTACCCCACCCAAAATTGCGCCTGCATGAATTCTTAGCTAGGAAAATCACTCGCGTTAGGTACCGAAAGGGCGTTGGCAATGACACCAGCGTAACCAAGTCCCCGAACCCAAAATCTCTGGTTCCGCAGAATTGATCGATCTCTCCCAATCGGTCAATAAGGTTTCCGGTCTACCCTCCAAGAAAGACCGGTGGCGACTCCAAATGCATGCACAAGTTGCACATGCCACCACGACCACACTAAGGTCGAAATCGATCGGCTCTTATCGCCGAACCCTTTAAAAATATACTCCCGCCGCGATTTGGTATGGGCCTGGGAGGGCCCGCGCCGATCCAAGGCCCGCGATCGGTAATCCATTAGCCGCGTCCGCCTTTCGGACGGGTCGCGACATATACAACCTTAATAAGTTTTACCTTTTATTCAGTTATTTTACGTTCAGATTGCGAATTAAACCTCCACAATCATGGGTTAAGATTTATGACTCAAATCGACTGATGTAGGAAACCTTTATGGTAGTTGAAATATGGAGTACCCATTCCCATCCTTTTATCCATGAAAAGTACACGGGTATCTTTTTCGTGAAACGTGTGATACGATTAGCATACCTTGTTAGGTTAAAATGATACAATTGGGTCAATCAAAATTTGACTTGTATTTCGGTTTGTTACATACATAAATATTGATAAGAATACTGAGATATAACTTTTTTGGAATATTTCAATATTTAAATAAGCCTTTAAACTTGACGAGAAAGTTCAAAAGTTAATTTTGACTTTTGATGAATCTAGATGAACAACCGTAATTTAAATTAACATATAAATCGATTAACATAATGTGAATTGACATAAATTGCATCACCAAATCAAAGACACCCATAGTGAGCACTTTACAAGTTCAAAACAAGAAGTTATCTTGGAGAGATCCCGTGGATCATGCATTGTTTCTTATTGAATTAAGCAAGGTAAAGCAAATTCTATGGAATAAACATTAAAATTCCTCCACAAGTCAGATCACGTGGATCATGCATTATTGAATTAATTACGGTATAGCAAATCTTATAGAATAGACATTCAGATTCCTCCACAAGTCCAACCACGTTGCAAATGGACTTTAGAAAGGAA
The DNA here is from genome assembly GCA_021437785.1 of Rhodomyrtus psidioides. Lineage (NCBI taxonomy): Eukaryota > Viridiplantae > Streptophyta > Magnoliopsida > Myrtales > Myrtaceae > Rhodomyrtus > Rhodomyrtus psidioides. The sequence goes on along the minus strand of JAILYB010000162.1, from coordinate 544,032 downwards.
TTTGTGGCCAACCAGTCTCCGTAGTTCCGAAAGAGATAATAGAGACCATTAGGATAACAACGCCTTGTTTACAAGAGGAGGCTAGAGGAAGGTCCAGCAAAAACTACAAGGATGGTCATATCAAGTATTGCATCCTCTCCACGTGATCTTTAGATCGGATGGATCCCACATGAACCCTCTTCATTGTTGTATGAAGATTGCGGTCACATGCATAACAGCAATCGAGAGCATTCCCTAACTTTGCGCCACATTAACATTCAGAAGCTCATTGAAACTTTCAAGCTACCAAAAGGTGAGACAAGTCCTGTGATGGCCGAAAGGATAACACCAACCAATCGGCTTGCCATCAAGCATAACAATTTTTCAGTAAGCGAAACCGTCAGTCATGTTGTAATACAATGCCGGAATGCCAAATCACAAGCTTAAAAAAAAAAAAAAAAAAAAAAAAAACGCATGTCTAGTACCGACAGCGGGGCAACAGATAAGATTCAACAAGATAACCACTTTCTCCATAATGTATTCGTTTTGCTTGAGCAGTTTCAAGAGATGTCTCAAGCTATTTTGTTCTCCATAACCCATCCGCCAGACGTCCATCTAATGCATCCGGTAATACTCGATGCATCCAACCCTAAATGCAGTCTCCACAAGCATTAAAAGAATTATAGTCTTTTCATCCAAGTACATATGACGCCTCAGCACCAGGGCATAAATACAGCTAATATTACCTATACGTGGACCAATGCAGTCTCCACAAGCATTAAAAGAACTATACTTAGTGTTTTCATCCAAGTACATATGGAGCCTCTGCACCAAGGCATAAATACAGCTAATATCACATATATGTGAACCCGGCCCTAAGCAAGTCTTATAAGTGATCAGCATGTACCCCCATCATCCCTCGGAGATTGCCCCAGTGACCTCCTGAGTTGCCATAAGTAAATTGGCCTTTACACTGGATTATCCAAGATTAAAGTTACAGAGAATAAACACGAATAGCACAAAATTTGACCAGGCCAAACCAATCACGAACGGCAGGTGTTGAAGATCTCGCCTCGCATCATGTCTATGGGCATGTGTTCCAGAGCGTAACGCTCTGGACCTAAATAAAGACCCGTTTTCTCCAAGAGAGCCAGCCCTTCATCTCTGCCATATTTCGAACTATAGAGCTTCAAGTACTCATAGTCCTAAAAAGCACAGAGACCTGTCTTTTAGAATATGCGGTTACACATCATATTAAGAAGTTCAACACCATGCCTACCAAAGATCCAAGTTTCATGCTAAAATATGGCACGCATCTTTCTGTATCATACTACAGCCTCAGTCACACACTACGACCATAGCAAACACATAACAAATGCCTAAAGGGATGGAAAAGAAGTAAATTTTCACCAAAGCAGGTGAAGAGGTGAAAAAGTGCTTTCCATAGAGTGACGGGTCAAACCAATGGCACCTCTAAGAACTTGTATATTTGCCTCACCTGCAACCCACTGAGGATGCGCTCAAGTCTAATTGAAGCAACTGGTTCCTGGGAAGATGAAAAGACTTCGCCGGGGTAGTATAAAACACCATCACCAGGTGGAAGACCGCGCCTAAATCTTATCTGCTCAATGACAAAATAGTGCACTTACGCATGGAAAACATATTACTGGCATTTTGAAGTTGAACGACAAATAGATGAAGCAACTACCTCAGCACTAGGAACTGTCGCCTTTTCATAGCAATTGGCACCCCAATAAAGAAATCCTGTACCACCTTCCTTCCATACTCGCCACATAACAGCACGATGTTGTGTCCCACGCATCCCGAGATGCCAGTTGGGATGAGGATCAGATGGTCCCATACACACATATGTCCACCACTCCTACACAAAAGGGAAAAACCTTTTTTAGCAATTAATATGATGATTATCGCGCAGTTAAACTTTAACAGCACATCTCTGCTAATAAACAAGGGTAGAGCTATCTATATCTCGTTAGAACAATCCAAAGGAAAGAAAAAATTAATAGATATAGTAAGAGAGGAGAGAGAAAATTAATTTATCATTTTTTGTACTTCCTTATTTTTCATCAGACTTCTCATAATTAGTTTCCCTATGAATGAAACACGCCTAATTGCACATCATCATACCAAAAGTCAATGAAAAAACCAACTACAAGAAATTAAAAGATTGAATTACTCATGTTGTTCATATGACAGGCAGAGTTTTCCCTTCATTCTCCAAAATTACAAGGTATCACATCTCTAGTACTATCAATCCAGAGAAATTAGGCTTATAAAACACCATGGCTTTCAAACTATTAAATAACCAGAGAGCATCTCCAACAATCCATGCAGAATTTTGATCCCTGTATTAAAGTCCAAGACTCCAAATTGCGGCCATTGTCAGAAAGTTGGCCCCAGTTGGATTATACTTTGTTCAAAAATTCACCAGTCCACCAAATTATTGATAAAGTCTGTCCCTGATCGTCCATTCAAATTACCATAACAAGCCTACGACAAATAAACAGAACCATTGATTACAATAGTGGGGGAAAAAACTAACCCATGAAATTCAAATTTAAAACTTAAAGGAAGTTCCTGTGAAAAGATTTACAGCTCGAAATGGCTCCCATTCCAAACATTTTGACATTATTCATATTTTAAGTATTGTGTTCCCCCACTGGCAATTATGATGAATGTGTTCTAAAGTGATAAAACTCGATGAGTAGCAAGTAAGAGTATCACCATTCACTGATAAATTTGCTTTAGTTGTGATAGACTCTCCAAGCTAGATTGACAAGAAAACTAGTGTAAATATCACTCACATAGCCCATGAACTCCTCTTTTATGGCATCGTTGACGTCTTACTGTGGTAAAGCCATATGGAGAGGGAAATGGAAATATGGCAAATAATGTCAAAACAAGTAATAGCAATGTAGGGTGCTTGTTTAGCGGAAAATGAATGATTTGCAAAACATTTTCCTAAAATTGATCGCTTGTATCGCTTGACATAATTAGTCAATGAAAAATACTTTCACCATCAACAACAATTTATGTGTAAATATTTTTGTGGACGATGAAAATATTTTTCGTTTGTAAGGATACAAACGATCATCTTTAGAAAATTATTTTCCACATCAATTAATTTACGCAAAACAAACGGAGCATTAGGGGTTATCAACTTCTATTCCATGTTAGTGTATCTCCAAATTAACCAATGTTGACATTCTCTTTTTATTTCATTTTCTTCCATCATCTGGAAGGAGTAAGATTGTGTTATTTTCACCGACGACTCAATATCCTAATTGAGCTCCGAGGGAGTAAACCAAAATATAATCCGGAGAATAAGTGTAATGAATCCTAGTGTTCACATGACAATGTCAAAGCGCCATATATTTCATGGCGAATAAGCCCTATCCTACCTTGGCAGGATCATCCAACCGACTTCTCACCAAAAAGTCACTTGAGACATGCTCCAGAAAATAACCAAGCCATAGCTTGTACGTAAAACCACAAGGCTCTTAACAGTACACTGCCTGTATGCCTAAGGAACAATTATGTCAATTGCTATATGTTAGATAACATATTAGTTAGAAAATGATAAGCTAGGAAAATATAAATCAAGGTCTTAAATTCTACTTCCTACGCACTTTAACAAACTGAACTGCAGGCATCTTCAGAGTGGCTGCCTATATGTTGCCTAAGGAACAATTATGCCGATTTCTATCTGTTTATTAACATTTAGTCAAGGAAATGATAAGTTCTAAATTCTCTTACCGTGTTCTACTACTACCCTTAAACTAAGCAAACAGCATATTAAAAGGCTGGAGAGACTTCAGTACCAGTTACCAAAGTAGTCGGAGGACAAAGGTTTTCAGGCGTCTTCGCCAAATAAAAGACTGATTATAAAGACATAGCTTCCAGAAAATTGTCAAATCATTTCAGTTGGATAAAGAGACAGAAAACTTGTGAATGGAAATGACCTCTAATGAAAGATCAAGGAATATGAGGGTAAGAATTCATCAAGATTGATAACATAATGAACACACAGATTAAAGTTTTTGGGAAGAAAGAGGTGAAAGAGGACAAAATCGCCAACCCGACATAGGTTTTAGTGAAGGTACTTAAACCTCAAGCAATAACAGATATCAAGTGAAATCCATCTTGTCCGAGTTCAACGTCATCAAAAATAATATTTTCTGTAAAATTTAAATGTGATAATAAAGACATCAAATGTCATAATCATATAATTGAAAAAGCAACATCCACGTAGGAAGTGGAGACAATTACCTCACCATTCTCAGGCTCCAGCTCAGCAATGATATCCTTGGCTAAATCCTCCCGATTGCCCAGCACCCACTCACTGCATATAAGAGAAATTCTCATTAGCTGTCGCATACCAAGATATTGTTTATATGAGAGGGATACAATGTCAAGCAAAGAACTTTTCATTCATGCAGTATCAGCAGAAAGGCACAATATTCCACCTGAGAATCACATCACATCCATGACAAGCAAGGCCAGTGTAAAAGTTCGAGATTTGGATATGAGAAAGAAAAGGCAAGATGGGTTTTAATTTGAGAATGAGTAAAATTGACATCTGAGATAATCTGACAAGATGCCAGCCATGATAATCAATGCCAAAACAGGCCTAATGGTGAGATTCAAGTGACTGCCAAGGACTCAAAAGGCACTATGGAATCTAACTCCATAGACATGATGTGTTTTTCCAAGTGACATGAGGTGCACACATTCGCTCACAAAAGTTAATGAACATGAAGAAGCATTTGTGATAGCCAGCCTTCCATCTTAGATCCAGTAACTCTCACTTTGTATGGACAGGTATAATACCAAAATTTTTAAACAAGATACTCTGAAAACAGATTAATGTCGAGGTAAAAAAAGCATCATATCACTAGAACATCAAGTCTAGACAATGTCACTAAAGCTTCAAAGCTCCTATTAGAATTCAATATCATTTTCCCAATACTGTTCCTGAAATAGCTCTCCAGGCAGAACCCTCCCAGAAAAGAGAACACAAGATAAGATGGCCCCAAATAGCAGGACTACAACTTATAACCAACAAGCCATCTATTCTCTCCTACACGGTGACATTTAGACAATCCACCAAAACATACCTGGTACAATATATTTGAGTGTGAGGGCGAAGATACTTCGGAACCTTCAGAAAAGCTTCAAAGGCATTAGGAGCAAGGGGTGTGTCGCTCGGCCCTAAGAAGTATGCGGAAAGACAATAACAATACACATCATTAGTTATAAAAGCAACTATAACATAAAAACCTATTGCTGAAGTGATGCAGGAACATAATTCTAGTTTTATTATGTCTTCTCTTTTTTCAGTGGTTGGGTTAATAAACAGTCATGTGCCGGTCATGTGACTATTAATGACCTCCAGTAGTTGAGATTAGAAGTCATTATGTCAGATCAAGGGTTGAGATTGGCCAACGTCTCCTGTTGCGTTACTTAAGCCATATAGAGTTTATTTTCTGGGTTTTATTTCTTTTTACATAAGGGTATTATGGTCAAGTATAAATATAGTCAATATAACAATAGCTGTAGGATTTCTATAATATAGAAGCAGAGAACTCATAGTTGAAATTTTACGATCTGTTTCTTCATCTCTTCTTCTCCTCTCTAGTTCTCCTCTCTTTCTTCTTCTCTCTCAGCTATTTATTGCAAATTCTCTAATTAGCTTTGTGACATGATATCAACGCAGGAGGTCCTGAGTTCAAATCTTTCCAGGCCCCATTTGTCTCCCAATTAAATATATTCACGCTTAGTACTGGGCAAAAAGACCAAACTAAACGTAAGGGGGAGTGTTCGAGTAATAAATTACACAATGTCATCTTTTAATAAATTAAGCTTTTAGAACAGTTGGCAGCGATCCCACAAAATCTCACATGCCCCTTGCATGTGTATTAGCAGCAAAAGCAGTCTACGACACCACTACTCTCCAACTCTTCTATGCCCTCTGTCCAATCTCCCTCCTTATCACCTCGTCAAACGATCTTCCCGTTGCCCTTCACAAAGGAAATCATTTTTGTACACAAAAATCCTCTTTTGCTTTTTCTATCGAGCGTTATGTTTCTCTCTCATATCTTCCTTCCCCATTACATGATTTTGCACTATACCGCTGAGGCCTTATCTCCCCTTGAGTGGAAGAGAGCTATGGATGTGGAAATGGAAGCTCTAGTGTCCCGCCAAATGTGATCTTTGGTTGATCCTCCTCCCGGGAAAGATGTGGTGAAGTGTCGATGGGTCCTTTTTTGGAATATTTATATCGTCTTTTTTATATAAGCCTATTTATTCATCTTTACAAAATTTCCCACAAATTTGATTTGTATTTTTATTTGTATAAGTAGTTCACATTTATGATGAAATGTAATTTATGAAGATTAATTTGCTGTTTGAAGCTATCAAGTGCGTCCCAAATGGCTCAGTCGAGCGTCGTAAGGCCCAGCTTATTGCTGAAGGTTTTACTCAGCTTATTGGGTGCACTATTTTGAGACAATTTCTCCTATGGCACGTTTCAATTTTGTTCGTGTTATTATTTCCTTTGCTGTCAATTTTGATTGGCCATCATATCAATTTAGTGAATGAATTAAAGCAGATAGGCTAGCCAATCAATCTCTGGATGAGTATTCACCAGTAAATACAAAGTTCCAAATGAGGGCATACTATTTGCCATGAAAGAAGATGACTGCAGATGGTATCCTGCTTTTTTTGTACTTTTTTGGAGCCTCCAATGCTAAAGCAGCAGGAGTTGGCGCGGTGGGATTCGAAACGGGAAACAATATCCCGTCATTACCAAGCTAAGATATAAATGTAGGCATTTTTTCCTGAAGCATGTCTCAATTCTGTTCGTGTTATTATTTCCCTTGCTGTGATTTTGATTGGCCATTATATCAATTGGATGTGAAGAATGCTGTTCTTTACGGCGATTTGTCTGAGGAAGTATATATGGACCAACCTCCTCGGTATGTTGCTCAAGGGAAGAATTATAGTAAAGCATGTCGGTTGCATAAGCCTATTTATGCGTTGAAACAGTCTCCAAGAGCATGATTCAAAAAATTCAGTTCAGTGATTTCTAGATGTGGTTTCTACCAGTGTTATTCTTATCATTTTGTTTTTGGTCGCAAGGAGTCAGGTGTGGTCATTCTTGTTGTATATGTAGATGACATAATTGTGGCAATGACATGACCGGCACTTCAGAGGTCGCCTTTTCTTCAGCAGCAGCTTCAAATTAAAGACTTGGGAGCTCTTAGGTATTTTTTGGGTATTGAAATTTTATGAAGTAAGAAAGGTATTAATTTGTCTCAACGAGAGTATGTTCTTCACCTTTTGTGTTAGACTGTTACACTAACTTCCAAGCCAGCTGATACTCCTATGGATCCAAATCAGAAGTTTGAAGTTGATGACGAAGATGATATTGAAGATAAGCATCAATATCGCCATCTAGTTGGGAAACTAATTTATCTTACTGTTACACGTCCCGATATTTCCTTTGATGTTGGTGTGGTGAGTCTATTTATGGTGTCACCCAAGAAGGCTCGTTGGGATGCTGTTTGTTGCATTCTTTGGCACCCTAAAAGTTGTCCTGGTAAGGGACTGATTTATAAACTGAACAATTCTTCCACTCTGATTAGCTATTCTAATGTTGATTGGGTCGGGTCAGCATGTGATCGGCAGTATCTGATTGGTATTGCACCTTTCTTAGTAGTAATTTGGTTACTTGGAAAAGCAAGAAGCAGACTACCATTGTCAAATCTAGTGTAGAGGCTGAATATCATGCTATAGCACATACTATGGATGAATTGTTGAGGTCGAAATCCTATCTCCAAAAGCTTGAATTTTCTATTAATTCTATTAATCAACCTATTGATATGATGTGTGATAATCAAGCAGTTATTTATATTGCTGGGAATCCTGTTTTTCATGAGCGAACTAAGCATATAGAAGTTGACTGCCACTTTGTTCGTGATGCTATGAAGCGGAAGTTGATTGCTACTCCTTACGTTGCCTCTAGAGATTATCTTCACTAAAGAGTTGTTTCGTCCTGCCTTTGTTGCTGGTTGTTCCAAGCAAGACATGGGTGACATATATGCTCCAGCTTGAGGGGAAGTGTTACTTAAGTGATATAGGGTTTATTTTCTGGGTTTTATTTCTTTTAACATACAGGAGGTTATTATGGTCAAGTACGATTTATAGTAAATATGACGATAAGTGTAGGATTTCTATAGAAACAGAGAACTCCTAGTTGAAATATTATGATCGGTTTCTTCCTCTCTCTTTTTCGTCTCTATTTCTCCTCTTGCTTCTTCTCTCTTGGCTATTTAATGAAGATTCTCTAATCGGCTTTGTGACAGCTCCTAAGGCCTCATTAGTTTTTTCGTTCATGCAAAAAACATCATTTTTTTTGTAAAAATGAAAAAAACATTGTTAATCTCTATAAACCCTAAGATATCTTTTCTCGGTTCCAGCTTCGGTTCAACTCGTAACCGCCCATGTTTACATTCTTTTGGCTTCTTTTACATCTCCAACTATTGTCAATCAGTATGACAACCCTTCTTGAACATGGAAGAGGAAATCAAGCCCAACAAATAGAGATGATTCAAATAAGACATGTGACTGAAGACTTGCCGCAAGCTGTTCAAGCTTTGCAGCAATAAGAACCTGTGCAAAGCCGTATGGAGAATCCGGAAGGCGACCGTGATCCCCTTGGACATGTCAGAAGGTGGTCTTCAGGCCGATACGATGGCGGATATTATGAGAACCCCTTTCATAATGCCAGGCTCGGGAATAGGATTGAAAGAGCAATTGTCTCATACTTAGAACTTGATGAGAGAGTGTCAGTTTAAGTGGGATGAGGAGGAGGAAATGCAAATAGTGGTTTGGGACGACTTTAATGATCAAGAAGACTTTGAAATATCTTACCTTGGAGAGGGTGATAAATTGCAATTGATTGAAGACCAATGTGAAAAATGAAAAGTATACTCTTGAAGAGTTTCTTCAGGAGACATCAACAAATGTCACAAAAGAGGATGGCAAAGCATGTGGAGGAGATGCTAGCCAACTTAAACTTGAAAAGAGAGTACTCTTCATGTGGAAAGTAGATGTTGTTATCCCGGAATAATATTAGGGTTCGATTGAAATGAAAAAAATCCATCCTCAATTCTTTCGATGATGTGATTCAAATACTAATGATGATTGGAAGGAACTCGCTCCATCTCATTATTCAACACTTCAAAACTCGAGGTCGAGTGCTCTCTAATGGGAGAAGAATGATGCTAACCAGGAATAATGATATGCTAGAAATTTCTCAGTGAAACAATGGATATATCATGCATCGAAGCTAAATGGTTTTTTGAAAGGAGATGAAGTAAATTAATACAGAGACCATACTAAAGAGGTCTTCACATTCGAGCTTGATTCTCACAAACCTAGGGAGAATGATACAGAAGCATAGTTCTAATTTTATTATTTTTAAGTATCTTTTTTTTCTTTTTTGTGTTTTATATTGTTATCAGGTTACTAACCAGCCATGTGACTTTTAATGAGCTTCAGTGATCGAGATTAGAAGTCATTATGTTAGAACAAGGGTTGAAATCGTCTAACGTATCTAACCATATAAAGAGGCATTTATATCATTTTTCAGTAGTATTTCTTCATTCAATAAACAATATTGGTTCTTTACACCCTAGAATGTTTTTGTCTGTTCCAGCTTCAATTCAACTCAATTCTACCCCTATTTTGTTCATTTTGCTATCTTTTACTTCTTCAACTACAATATCAGAGCCCTTGTTAGAGTTGGTTCCAATGTAGTGAACTATGACAGCAAAGTAGTTTACCAAAAATAAAGAGGCAACTCATGCTACTAGCTCGTCCTCAAACTAAGTTACAAGAGCTCCCTAATGCTTTATAATTAAAATCACAAATCAAATTATCCAACCAGTCTTTTATCGATGTACAGCCTATTAGACAGTGTTTGCATGTCATGATGCATCATATACAAACTAAGAAAATTAAACCAATTTTCGATGTCAGTAACAACGAGAGATTATTAAGTGGCTTGACCACCAATTGGCATAATGAAAAACATAGAAAGAACAAAAGCAAGAAGAAACATGATGATAATGGTCATTAAGAGAGGAAAAACGCTTACCACAATAGTAAGTAGTTAATACACGAGCATCAGGAGCCTGAGCATGAATTTCACTGGCCATTCTGCGAATGGAATCATATTGTTCTGAATTCAGTGGCTGCAACCGAATTTCATGATATGAAAAGTCAGTTATCATGACTGACATGAAGTGCCATTCTCTTTGATCATTCTTTGCATGGGTATTATTGCCAACTCAATCTCATTTCTTCTAACTTCCAAAAATCCATACCTCATCCCATAGATAAAAGTAGCCTTTCTTCCAGTGGGGCTTTGCCCTCAAGATCTCAATTTCCTTCTGCAAATAGTCCTCTGATACAATGCCCCTGTTGCATGTTAAAAAGGTGGTGTAAGCATATAATGTCTTTGCAAATATACATGACCATGGTGAACATGTCAAGTAAATAATAGGATACCGTGAGACTGCACGACAGTGTGGTATAGCATATGCTGCTAATCGTGGGTCTGAGAAGTATTCATCAGATTTTGGATGGTCAGCTGCAAAGGAACATAAACCATACATTGTGCGCGTGTTAATTCAAACTAGAACCTTGTATACACCAGCTGATAAATGACTAGTTGCATAATTATATCGACTTTCGTCTCATTAAATGAATATACCAGGCCAAGGACTGGTGTATGTCAAAACACGCATGCTATCCCCCCATCTGCAAAAATATGGACTAATTTTGTATTGAAGGAGCCACTTGAAATGGCAATCCAACGCATTATACCACTCATCTGTTCCATGTTGGACACCAAATCGATCCTCAATTACGGTATCGGATATCTTCAACATAGTTGAGGGAAAGCTAATCGAATCAATCTCCAAGTAAATGAAATTTTGATAGGTGATTTTTCCTTGTTCTTCAACAAGAAATTCTCATCCTAGATGAGTTAAGACAGCACTGACAGGTTAATAGAGCCTGGAAAACATAATTGCATGCTAACACTCACAATTCAGCACCTCAACACATTCTCCAAATTTTTACTACCTTTCCAGTCTCAATTAATTTATTCTTCACTGACAACTGAAAATCTTCAACAAACTTGAAAATACAAAGGGCCAATTTGCTCAACTTCTAAGAAAATTCAAATTGTTCAGCCAACATTGCTGACTGCCATTTGGCACGGGCTCCTCTGAGTACACAACTAGATTATCATGCAGCCAGAGTCCTACTCTTGATTTATCTATAATTCTCTGCTATAATTTGTACTTTAACTTGAAAACTACTTCCGCGAACACAAAGGATACACCAAAAACTGCAGGTAGTGAGGGAGTCGCAGGAAGAATGAAGTCCCACACGGTCAAATTTAACTTCACACGCACCGGAAGGTTGGAGACAGCATCTTCGTCCATCATATCGTCTAATCCATCTTCAGAAAACGATGGAGATGATAAAATTCTTCTTAAAGACATACTTGCTGATTTCACTCTTTGTACCTAAAACAATACATGCATGAAAAGTCACGACAGCCAAATATAACCGAATATTTTGAAATCAGAGATGATGTATGAGTATGATTAATCACCACTTCTTCCAGTGGTTTTTCATCTACTTGTTCCACAGAATCTAGACAGCTTCTAAGTTCCCTGCACAGTTGATGCTTCTCCAATCTGGTTAAGCCTTGACCTGCTGATTTGGAACTATACCTATAACCATTAGTTCAACTAATATTAAGATGTCTATCATCATCAATTAAGCTTAACAAGAATCAAGAGGATCTCCTACCACAAACTTCTAAAGCATACCACAAAGCAATAAACCAAAAATGACAGGGAAAAGAGTATGTTATTACTCTTTATCTAGCTTTGTCGCAGTAATTGTGATCTCCCCCTCATATTGCCCAGGAGGTTGTTCGCTCGGAACATCTATTGATACCCAAATTGCTGTAGTTTCACTGCCACAAGAGTAAATCAATCTCAGTTTCGACGTGTGGAATCACTTCACATCATAGTACTAGGGAACCTCAATGTGGAGAGTACCCCGGAAATAAGCTCACTTGACTTGTTGGAAGATCAATTGGAACAAGAGCATCTGGGACACCTAATATGGGCACCACCCGCCGCAGAGTTACTGACTTTCCAAGAGCCAACCTGTCGACGGAACATCAGCAAACATGAGTGGAAGACTGTCATGACATGCACAAAAGCCATATGGTATCACTAAACTAACCGATCACCGGATTTGGAGCATAAGTCACAACCCTGAACTTGCACTATCCCTGCCATGCCAGAGCCACCCCAAGTAAGTTTTGGGCGCATGGCAATTTGAACACTTTCTCTCTCATTTCTTGCAGCCAACAGATTAAACTACAAAATAAAGAGCATTTATGAAGTTAGAACATACTTGTAACTTGAATGAAAATAAAAATCTCTGCTCCTTGTTTACATTGATATATGTGAAATTTGCTATATCAAGACTGCAAGGGAATTTCAAGTAAAACTTGGATGAAGGGTAGAAGCTTCTCAAAACTCCTTTAAGTGAATGCACCAAGGAGACGAAGACTAAAATTCACAAGTTTGGAGGGTACAGACGCTTTTCTTTAAGGATAAATATCCTCTTGGATTAAGAAAAAAGATTAACCTGCATGATTGTCATCACACCTCCAACTCCTCCTAGAACTAGCGCTGCTACAGTGACAATCATAACTGATCCCGGTATCATGAATTGATTTATGCCCAAATTATAGAGCAATTGCATCACAAATTCATAGAAATTGATTATACAGAAATCAGCAACTAGCAAACGAGAACAAGGACTCTCTACATTTATCATGTTCACCCAAATTCACAAAATGAAAAGGACATCCAGTATGGAATGCTAAGACAAGCATAAGAATGCAGGTCCTGCATGGAGGCATTATTTATGTGAATGCCAGAGCAAAATTCTCATTCATGACGTGCATACGCCTATATCTTCATGTTTTATGCAGCAATAGAATATCCAATTTTCTATGTGACACTAAAGCCACTAGTTGTGTAATAGTTACGTAGATGGCCCCGCATCAACATCACATTGCTCCAGTTTGCATGTCAAAGAACTACAATGCGCAGGCAAGGTACGTAAAGGTCTAAAGAATAAAAGGCATGTGTGTTCATAAACAACTGATTATGATATCGGTATAGTGCATTACCGGCTCCAATGGTCGAGGCATTTCCTGAGGCCCAACATTTGCTGTGCTTGGCATGCACCAGACATGCACTAAATCTGCTGTAGGAACCTCACTGGGGTTAATCGATTCCTTAAGCAGATTCGAACCATGGAAGCCACCATCATTCCATCCATAAGCAGTTCCTCCTCCGGCTACACCTTCGACTGGTGGCACAATAATGTCTTCAGAATTTGCTCCTGTTGATTATTTACCACACAACATGGTGAGTTGTAGTTAAAGGAACATATCATCCTATTTGCAATAAGCCTTCGAGACCCATGAATTGCATCCAAGAAAATCGACATTTTTTTGCACAGGCAGAGTACATGCTTGAAATATTTGAGTTTGCATGACTAGCAGATTTGATATGGAAAGCGCACTAGCTTCAGCCTAACTGGCATGTTCGAGCCCAAGATTTCTAGCCCTCAACAGTGATGATCTCTCCCTACGCCTCAATTTTTGGTTCGAACATCTGCGTCGAAATCCAAGTAAGCACAATGAAAACTGGGACGACACTGGAAGAATGGTTTTCTAAAACACTTAAATTGGCTGTCGAGAGTTTGTACAGTGTTGGGTAACAAAATCGCTTCCCTCGATCAGCCTGTTCAGTTACATGGAGTTATTCGAACACGCAGATTACCGCGATCAAGAAGACGATGAAATTCCGGCTCAACTGTCGAGCTCGGCAGAAAGGAGATCAAAACAATTCGAGCTCGAGATACCTCCTCGTCACTGATTCCAAATTTCCTCGGCGAGAAAATAACGGACAGCTCGCGAGCAACGTAAACGAGAAAACGGGAAACAGAATTGGGAAAAAAAAAAAAAACGATTCGGCGCAGCCGTAGAACTAAGAGTTCGACTCAATCAACGCTAAGCGAACTGCCGACACTCACCGGAGTTATCCATGTTCTCGCGGCGTCGAACCACGGTGCTGCGAGCGTGAAGGACCTGAAATCGGAAAAATCAACCGCTCAACTAAGCAAAGAAGGTATTCGATGGGCGATTATGGAGGAGGAGGAGGAGGAGGAGGAAGACGAAACGGGGACGGACGATCGAGAACAGCTTGATTAGTGTGCTCCGTTTGCGGTTCGCGATTGATTTGCCCCCTTCAAGCTCGTGCGAGGGTCGCTCGGCTCGGCTCGGCTCGGCTCGGCTCGGCTCGAGTTTGGAAGGGCGCGACGTGAACGTCACGGAAGGCGTCCGGCGAGTGACACTTGCCAGGCCTATGAGCCTCGAGCCACTCTCTTCGGAAGCACTAGCAAGCTGAAAATTCGACCCATTTGGTCCAGCATTTAATCAAGAAACTTTGAATAAATACAAAAATCTCTAGACTAAAGACCTTTTTCAGGTTCAGCATTTGGTCAAGAGATTTTGAGTAAATGCAAATATCTCTAGGATAAAAGCAATTTTCAAATTGCAAGTAGTATTTGATAAATTATTTTTTAAAAAACACATTGAAATACAACTTTGACGTAAATGTCGTTTGATGGAAAAAATATATTTTGTAAAGTATTTTCAACGGTCGACGGGCGGCGGTCGGAGGCAATCCACGATCAACGAGCGACAGCGAGCAGTGAAGGTCATCGGCGGTGGTGGGCGAAGACGGTCGGCGGAGGTCGTCAGCGATCGACGGGCAACGACGGCGGTCGGCGGATGTCGTCGGCAGTGGTCGGCGATCGGCGGTTGGCGAACGGCGGGTGGCGACGGTGGTCGACGATAGGCGGCTATAATTGGGAGGGCGACAATCGGCGGCAGCCGTCAGCGGTGGTCGGCAATTGGCGGGCGGCGTCGACGGAGGTCATGGGTGGAGGTCATCAGTAGTGGTCGACGACGGCGGCGGTAGGAGATAGCGGGTGGCGGCAAGTGGAGGTGACAAAGCTAAAATTGAAAAATTATTTACATTTGAGATGCAACTTCCCAAAATGGGCTAAAGACCTTAAAGGTGGGTTTGGTTCAGCATTCCCAATGGGCTTTCAGCCCCCAAAATCCATTGAGGGAATGTTGAAGCATTTGTTTCACCATTAAGCCAGCATTTGAATAAATACTAGGCTTTCAGCATTTGGTCAAATGTTAATAGATTTTTTTCTTTTCAAAACTAACATCATCAATTTCCTATGTTTTCGATTTTGCCCCACTTTTTATTATTCATCTTCTTCTCCAGTTCGGCAAAAGGTAATTTTTAATTAAAAATTTAAAAAATTACATTGAAAGCTCATTTGCAATGTTGTTTTTACCAAACACCATTCAATCCAAAACTCATTTTCAAATGAGATTTTACCAAACGCAATTAGAATTTTCCAAAATCTCTTTAGGTTGAAGGCATTTGTATTTCCCTAAAACTCATTTCAAATGCTGAATCAAATCCACCCTTATAGAGCATTTGAGATGCAATTGTATCTCCCAAAAATGAGCAAAAAAATGAACCACACAGTATTTGCATTTGGCCAAAGGACTTTAAAGCCCCAATTTTCATCCCCAATGCTAAACCAAACAGGGCCGTCACGGGTCAATTTAGGAAAAGTTCTAAATGGCGGCTTGAAATACACTAGATTTTTTAAATGATAATATAAAGTAAACTTTATTTTAAATGAAAATATGAAGTGAGAAAGTACCGTTGCTATTTTTTATAAGAGCATAATCAAGAAAATTCTCTTAATTTATATTTTTTTCGCTTTCTTCTTTCTTTCCTTTTTCGTTCATCCCTCCCCGGGCCATTGATGGAGGTCGTTGAACTCAGGCGAGAGTCAGCCTCATCAGTGTCGAGTGAGGGCTAGGGTTGCCCTCGCCATATCACGGTGAGGAAAGCCTTTGCCCAATGCAGACAATGGCCGAGAAAGAGATAGGAAAAAAATGAAAAGAAAAGAAAAGAAAATGACAAAAATAACCTCTCGACCAAGCCATTCTTGAAAACTATAAAGGCACTTAAGGCTCTTATTTGAAATAAGATCTACTTCAAATCTTTATTTGAGAAAATAGGACACTTCATGTGCTTTTATTTTGAATTTTCGTTCTATTTTAGTACGAGCTTTTGAATTATGATGACTTGCTTTCGAGTGGATCGGATTGTGCATGATAAAAGATCTAACATACTATATGATTTATTCTACTCTTGATTTAGGTATTAAAAAATCTGAAATATAGAATAAATGAAGACAAATAAATTAAGTAGGAAATTAATAGTGAAAAAAATAAGTATTGGTAGTAATATCAAAAGCTAAAAATTGTTGATAATTGAATGGAGATATTAGGAGTTTTATTTAGAAAAAGAAATATAGTTAAGCAAAAAAGAAAGATGCCTAAAAAGAAAATTTTCAAATACCAAAAGTCGAAGTCCCATTATATATTTTCAAATAGTTAATTAATATAAAGACAAAGACGACTCGTATTTTATTTATCATTTTATTTTATACTTTTAGGAAATCATTTCCCTTGATGTATTCTCTATAAATGTTATTAATATTCGAACATTTTTCACATCAATTAGCCTTTTAAATTAGCATGATAAATTATCAATTTTTTTCATTTGACCTCTTAAAAACTGTCATTGAACGTCGCAGAATACTGTAGAATAGAGCGAAGACATATTCCAATAAAAACACAAAAAACATATTACATGTTTTATGTTCTAGATTCCACCTACCTGTAACCTACTCGTTGGAAGGTTACTCAATTTTTGAAACCTGCATACCTCGAAATCTATAAGCAGATCGATTCCTCACTCAGTTCCAAGTTTCAAATTCTACCACACAATCATGCTCACCCCTACTTCCTTCACCTGGCAAATATGGCGAAACCATGAGCATTGGAGCTAATGAATAGTGATGGTTAATGAAGGACGCGCATGATAATACTTCTACAGCAGAAATCCATTTGGTTAGGCAATTTCGTTTTTATACTACTAGAGCATTTTTTGCTAAAAAATAATTTTGAAGCCATTTGAAGATTTTTTTACTTCTTTTCATAAGTAAAAAATTAACTTATGATCAGAATTTGATTTATAGAGCAGAAGTGTTGCCATCATATGTATGGACACCCTAAGATTCAAAGACATCTTGAATGAGGATCGTGCCCTTCGCCACGGACCCGGATCTCGTGCATATCCCCAGCCTTGATATAGGGGGAGAGCACCATCAAGGGCGGGGATTTGCTGCCTTAGAAAAAATTAAGGCAGCAGATCCAACTCCTTCGCTACCACATGAGGCCCAAGCCCAGCCCAGCCCACACCATCCCGGACATAGATAAATAAGCCTCCCGCTCCCGCCACTGCAAAATTGGCACCTTCTTCCTTCATACAGTCCCTCCCTCTCCAGTCCTTGAGGCGCGAGCTCAAGCTGAAGTTCTTCATCGGGCTCTCTCCGACTCACTAATCCTCACCGTTTCGACTCGGAGTTGGCCTCGTTTACTCTCTACACTCCGGCGGAAGCTGTGTCACGCTCGGATCTGCGATGCTTGATTCTGATCGTTGATTCTATCGAATCAGGCACGGTCTCGTCTCCAGACCCGGACCCGACTCTCCACCCGGTGGATCTCCGAATCCGTGCGTAGTTCTTCAACGGCGGTCAGTGGTAAATAGCAGAGTCATTGTCCTGTCGTTGTCTCGGTCGTTCACTGTTTCCCTTTTCGTCGAGTGTTAAATCTGTTGTAACTTTAGCTTTGCTGTCAATTAACGATTGATTTTGAGAGTTCGCTGCTCTGTCGTCTCGAGAGCTGGAACTCATGAATTAGCGCGCTTTTCTTTTTATCTTTAAAGTGTCATTAGTTCCTCCGGTCGCTTGATGTATCAGTCGTCAGGTCTACAATGATGCTTTCTCTCGGGATCGTATATTATGGCCTTTTAGGTGTCTACTGTCCACTTTGTGGAGAACATTAATAACTTATGGGAACTCTGTAGGATTTAAGATCTTTCATGAACTTTGATTTAGAGTTCAGATTATCAGACTCGAGGAAATGGGAATCCCGGCGAAAATAGTCGAGTAGCTCCAGTGAAATTATTGCTTTCACAGAGATTTTATATCAATCTCGTCAGATAGTAACTAGACTGCACTCTCTTGTCACGGTGTGAGAAATGGAATGTGAGAAATTGCTGATAGAATGTCAGAGTGCTCGTTAAAGTTGCAGCTTTTAGACATCATGGAAGTTTATGGTGGTATGGATTGTCATTCTTACATGTATGAAAGCCTGGGATTGGAATGATAACAAAATGGCTTGTCGATTACAAATTGGAGTCTCTCGACAAGTAATTATAGACCTGAGATGAGTTGTTTATTAGAACTTTCTACAGGCAAAAGTTGTCGTAGATTTTACTTTTCAGAGTTAGGATTTTTGTGGCTTTTTGACTCCATCTGTTGCATAAGCACTAAAATCTGAAAGCTTTTGCTCAAGATCAGCGAATTTTAATAAAATCTGGAAGATCTGGTCTAGTGGTAGAAGAATATGTGGGTTCATTCGGAATCAGAGTAGGGACAGAGAAATACTTAACCGAATTATAGTGGTTTTTGTTCCAAATCATTGTCCACTCCATTCCCCGATATCGTTTAGGAGTCATGTTCAATCCACTAAACTTGAAATCTCGTACAAAGGTTGGTTTACAATGGAGCCAACTCTCCTTTACAAATAGGGTTAACTCTTTTACATAATATTTCTCACACGGTTTAATCTCTCAACAGTTTTGATTGCAAAGTATGTACAAGAATTTTTAGCTAATGTATGTAGTGCTCTCTACATGCTTAATGCAATGTGCAACCCTATTAATAGAAACAAGCTCAACTGGCTGCTAACACATCTCAAACGGCTAGTAATTCAATTGTTGAGGCTTCCGCGTGCATGGCCAAAAAAGGCCTTGACACCCGCTGGATTGTGCAGACAATAATTAACTTTGAACTCAGCCGCCAAGTGTCTGAAAATAGAACTTCCGATACTTGGCCAGACACCCTGCCCTTCTCTTCAGAGTTGAGATAGTCTTTATACGTGTCGAAAACCTAGAGTACTTAAACAGTGCAGATTATTTCAAATAATCAACAACATATTTGGGTGAGTTTTGTAATAATCAAAACTGAATTAGGGTCAACAGAAGCACCTTTAACATCCTTGCACCAGACAGGCTGACGGGTTGATTGTACCTGCCCAGCCAGCTCAATGAATTATAACAAATATAGTTGACACCAGTGCAGATTCCAACAGACTACAGCGAGGTAGAATTTTGATCTGACATAATTTAAATTATCTTTTGGACTTGGACCTAGATCATGAAGAATTCTACTGATAGAGAGCTCCTAACTAATTCGTCCTTCCACATCTCCTCTTTACCTTTATCTCTGTCTGGCTAAATGTGTTTTTGTGCTATTCAAAGTGACTTAAATATGGAGTTGCTCGAGCATGCTTTTCTGCAGACATTGTCATGTGATCCAGTTCTGACTTTGATTGCATTTCATTTCATTAATTCAATTTCAATTCTTTTCCTCTTCTGGTTGTTATGTTAAGAGTAATGTTTAGCAGCCATAGGATTGATGTGTCTTTTGATGATCAGTTGAGTTCCTAATTGCTGCTTGGCATGAATCCAGGACCTTGAAAGCTTTCTAGAATCTCGAAAAAGGATTAAGTCATTTTCAAGGCATGGAGTTGAGAAGTTGCGTCCACTTGCATTCTATCCAGGCAATTAAAAATGGCCATGTGACCAAAGTTCTAAATGTAACACATGGAAGACCAGCACTTTTATTCAAGAAAGTTGCTGATTTATATGGTTCACGAGATGTCAAAGACCACATTACCTTCCGAAAGTTTGAGCCAAAAGATGAGCTTGATGTCTCAGATTTTGATGACGACGATGATGTCAGAGGTGGATTATGTCCTGACGTTGTGGGAAGTAAAACAACTCAATCCAACTTAAATTGTTCAAAGTTCAACCATGTTGATGAAAAGAATAGCCTTCTCGATGATTTTTGCCTGGGGAATATGACGTTGAATCAAATTAAAGAGAGATGTAAAATGCAGAAACGGAAACGATTCTTGTGTGAAGATTCCAGTGCAATTGATGATGATTCTCCCTCTCCTAAAAAGGAGGCTCGTTCTCACTCTCTTTCCGAGGAAGCTGAACTTGATCTCGTGGAGCCTCTGATTAAATGGAAAGCCAAAATGAAGAACTTCAAAGGGAAGAAGGTTTCCCCCAAAAAATGCGTAGGTTCATCATGTCAAAGTGCCGAAGTAGCTGTCGAAGCAGAACAGATCCCATCTCCTCAACCAACCCTGCAATCTGAAGGGAATTTACTAATGCCTGTTTCTGTGAAAGTTGAGGATGAGGCCCATGACTATGATTTAAACTCACAAGCTGGAGTTGGTGCTCCCAGAGATTCCTTAGCAGTAGCCAATGATGGCCAAGTCACCTCCTCCGTTGCAGTTTCTGGTGAAGTGCCTAACCTGGCTAATGAGTCTTATCAGGATAATCTGATTTCTGTCGTGGAAGAATCTGAGATTTGTGTTCTCAATAAAGTGCCATATGAAGACGTGGAGCATGCCATGTTGGCATATGAGTCGTCCAACCTTGATGTAGCAATTTCAGTGGTCAGCAACTTGGAAGTACCAAGGTCGAATTATCATGAATCAGATATACATGAATCAGAGGCACAAGAAGGATCATGTGATACGAATTTCCTTAGCCTTGAAGCCCCTTCTCAAAGTTCTGTAAATGGCTTTTGCGGTAATCCCAACAACTGTGAAGATTATTTGTCGACACACACTATGACATCACACCTAAGCAGTTCCAGTCAAGATCCAGATGGGTCCTCTGGCAGCAGTCAGCCCACAGAACAACCCTTTGGAGATGGCGTAGGCATGTCTCAGGATGATGCTGGAGAGAATATGCTTTATGATCATGAGAGAATTTCTAAGAAAAGCATTGTTTGTGATTGTAACTCAGCTTGCAATGCAAATCTGAATCCAAGTTGTGCTGTCTGCTTGGATTCTCCTATCAATGTGGAGAAACAATCTCTTATATGTACTGGTGATGACGCAGAAATCAGCTGCACCGCAGACCCTCCTTGTGATGTTGCTGATGATCCTACAACCTTGCAAATGTTTGAAAACTTCAATCAGTTGGAGTTACATTGTGCACGTGTGAGGTTGTTTTCTGCAAGAAAGGTACTTGTCTGATATTGTCATGTGACTAGAGTGAATCTATCTGTGATTCCTTCTCTAAATAGTGCTTGTATTGTCAGGTCATATCTCCAACTTCCCAGGAAAGACTGCGCAAATTGATGGTGGCAACAGTGTCAAATGATGATTGTTATGGTATGTGTGGTAATGTAGGGTTTTTCATATGGATCTCTAAATAAAAGTATTGTTCATGGTCTATGTAGGCCATCTTTGAAACAGGACTGTTGACAAGATAACCACAGTTATCGTGAGAAGTCCTATGATAAATTTTGTAGTTCTACCATGACTGAAAATCTTCATCCCGCGAATAACCATTTTCAGAATGGTTCCTTTTTGTTTTTATCTGATTATCTGTTTCAAATGCTGGTTCATGTTCATTAGACTCTTTAAATGGGAACATAAGTTCCAAGCTTGGAATTGTTTCCTTTTATTGAGCTCCTTTTCAAACATGGCTGTGATAATTGCGTTGCATTACTTGATGGCTGTAGCATTTCACTGTTCTTTACTCTGTCACTTAGTATTTCTTATGGTTTTTGCAGGATATAAGGGAAAACTGTACTCACAGAAACAGACGGAGATGGAGACATCATCTTTGGAAGTTGAAAGGTCCAAACTGGTCAGAGGGGCTGAACTATTTCCAAACCCCAAACATAAGAAACTAAAGAGCAATAAAAAAGGATCACCACCTAAAGGTGGTCACAAAGATTCTAATCTATCTGGCACCGTACCGCGTATAAACTCCACTCAGAGTTGTTCTCAGAGTGCGATTGCATTCTCTCAACGGCAGATGCAAGACATTGACAATCTTGCTACAAAACTCATGACCGAGTTCAATGTTATGACAGATATTTTGGAAGGGAACTCATGTGCTGATAGCTGTCTTACAGGAACTACAAAATATACAACAGATGAGGTATGCTGATGAGCAGATGAAGATTACAGTTTTAGTACCTTTATAGCACTGTTAGGATATTCTTTTGCTCTATTTTTTTATTAACATGTGGATTAGGTTTTGTTTTGAGAATATCTGTTGAGCAGAATTATGTTCATGCATTTGTTCTCTGAGGCTTGTCTTGAGTTACCTGTTATGCTGTGGGAAGGCTACCAGATATGTTTCCTATCTACGAAATTACTGTTATGGTCCGTTATATCTGAGTCTGTGCGCTTATCCGTTACTGATCTATAGGTTTCCTAGCTGCCGATGAGAAACTGTGACTCAATCGGCTTTAGAGTTGATATGACATTGGTTACCCTATTTTTAAAGTTCAATTTGATGATGGTTTACCCTTTGGTTTGTTTGCTTCGTCCGTACGGTGTCCTTCATGATTTTACAGTCCAAATGAACTTCTCTCTCTCCACTACTTAGGAAGACATTAGTTACTACGGAAGTATTGTTTGTGAGCCCATTGTTCTTTCTTCATTCATTTCTCATCTGACTTGTTCAAGAAAAGAGAATGTACTATCATGAAAATCTATTAACTCCGGTCTCTCTGGCAGGTAAAGACTGCCATTGAAAATGCCAGTAAAGTGAAAGAAACCGCAAGGAAATGGCTTTCCATGATGGCGAGGGATTGCAACCGTTTTTGCAAAATAATGGTTTGATTCTGTCCTTTTCTTTTATGGCTGGAAAATGCTGGATAATAGATGGCACTTTTGCATTTTTTGACAATATCATTGTAAATTCCAGAGATTAACTGAGGATTGTAATCCAACGACGGAACATAGGATTCACAAGGAAAGAAAGAAGATTACATTTGCTGATGAAGCTGGTGGCGAGCTATGTCATGTCAAGTACATTGAGGACAGCACGGCTTCCTTCCTGGCATCAGATAAAGAGGAAGCGACGGTGGAATAATTGGTTGTTCTCTTCTTTACCTTCATCTGCAATTCAGGAGCAGTAAGAGAACGTTTAGTGGTGCTTCTTGAGGAATTGGACACTCTAGGTGTAGAGCCCGAGTTGCCTCAACTCATTCTCGCGAAGAGGACAGAGAATATAAGAGGCGCAATTGGACAATGCTTATCGATTTGAGTGGATCTTGTCCAAACTGCACATGCCCTGATTTTTGTTTTAGCTGCTCGCATGGGAATGCTCCCTGTTTGTACTATTTTCTCCCCACCTGTCTGTTCAATTCGACGAGGTTATGCAAACAGTAGATCATGCTATGACGTTTTGGAGGAATGACGCGCTTTCACGACTAGCGAGTCTTGATATCCTTTCGTTCCTTTCATTGCTTCTAATAAGTTCTGATTCCTGATGAAGGGACATTTTGTAACTGTGCATTTAAAAGGGTCGGCCGTTGATGGGACAAATGGAGTTGGGAGGTTACTGAATCTGAGCGAGCCGATTTAGGCAAAATGACACAAATAGTCCCTAAACTTTGGCAGAATGTGCAATCTGGTCCCTGAACTTTTAATTTGTTCAATTTAGTCCCTAAATTTTGGCAGAATGTGCAATTTGATCCCTAAACTTTTGACTTGTTCAATTTAGTCCCTGAACTTTTAGTAAATGTTCAATTTAGTCCCTGGACTATATAAAAATATTCAACGTTATCCCTTATCTTAAATTAACAAAAGGACTATATTGAACATTTTCCTATAATTCAGGGACTAGATTGAACATGCACTAAAAGTTTAGGGACTAAATTGAACAAGTCAAAAGTTTAGGGACCAAATTGCACATTCTGCCAAAGTTCAGGGATTAAATTGAACAAATTAAAAGTTCAGGGACCAGATTGAACATTCTGCCAAAGTTCAGGGACCATTTATGCAATTATCCCGCCGATTTATTGTAACTTTATTGTAACTCCAACTGTACAGTCTTGAGAAATTTGTCCGAACTCCCATCTCGAGATGGATCCACGCCAAAAAGACGGATTAGGGTGTCCAGGTAGTTGACCCGGATTGGCCCTGATGCTTAATTTTTTTTTTCCCTGGTCGATACCCTGATGCTTAAGTGTGTAAGACTCCGGAGGAATTAGGGAAGAAACATTATCTAAACCTGTTCATATTTAAAATTATCGCGAGTAAATATTTCCTTACAAAAGCCTGTCGACTATAAACGATAATCGTTGCGTGTGTTCATTAGAGAGTTGGATTCACTTTTAGGCTCGGTAGGTCCTGTCCCGAGGCTGTCTGAAAGTAGATGTGTCTCACATCAACAATTATTTGTTTGTACCGTAAGGTCTGCTTGATAACACTTTCAAAAGTCAATTTGGCATAGAAATTCGTTTGGTAAAAAAATTAACTTATGGTATGAATTTTCACTTATGATAGGATTTTTTGCCAATTTTGAGAAGTAAAAAATTTTAACTTCTCAACTCTAGAATCACTTTTTGGACCACACCTATCTCCGCCGACCACCGCCCGCCCATCGCCCGCCCGTCCCGCCGCTGCCCCGCCTGCTCGCCCGCCACCCCCCCAGCCGCCGCCTCGCCCGCTTATCAGCCACCCCACGCCCATCTCCCGCCCGCCGCTGCCCACCTGCTGCCCGTCGCCGCCCAACTACCGTCCTCTGCCGCCGTCGCCCACTAATCGCCACCGACCACCGCCCTTGCTAACCGCCAATGGCCGCCGACTATCGACGACTGCCACCCGTAGACTACTACCGTCGAAGATTTTGTTAATAATATTTTAAAAGTAGAAATTTTCGACCGTTACTAAACGAATTTCTCTGATCAGAAGTCAATCTGGAGCAGAAGTAGAAAAATCAATTTCTACTTTTGAGGAAAAGTAGAGAAATCAACTTCTGATCAGAAGTTGATTTCTGGTAAAGAAGTGTTGCCATGCCGAGATGCGAATCGCTCTAGAATGTGGAATGCATATGAGTGCAAAGAACAGCTTTTTAAGACATCGCAGTGTCATAATGGCGGGCTTCTTTTATGCTAGTAGTCAATAATAAGATCCTGCAATTTCCATAAGAGAGGTTAATATCATGAAATTTTTTAAATTAATATATATATGATAAAAAAATTCAAATTAATTTTTTGACTACAAAAGATTTTAAATAGGCAAATTTACCCTATGTTAATTTTCGTTAAATTTTTGTATAAAATTGCTAAGTCCGATGATACGTGACCATTGATGAGTGTATTAATTTCAGGTTTTTGTCCTGTTTGTCATAGGTATACTAGTTTAAGATTTTTCGTGGTATTAATCCAATTTAGTGAAAACTAACGGAGGATAAATTTGCTACATGTATACTGATTTGGAGATTTTTTATAGTTAAAAAATTATTTTCGACTAAATTTGTTATAAGTATACAATTTGGAGCTTTTTGTGATAAAAAATTTAGTTTAGAATAAATTTGTCACAAATATACAAGTTTTAAGTTTTTCGTGACTTTAACTCTAAATATAATTCAATACGCTTAATACATAATTAACCCACACAATTTACAAATCGAAACAAATAGTGGCTAGCTTAAAATAAAATGAAAGATATTCTAACAAAAAAATTACGAATTCGCTAATGAACCAACATATTTAGGTGTATGATTGGAATACCTTATATGTCATTCCCCGACTCTCGAGCCGGCGACATCCGTTGCCAAATCGCCACGGGGTCATCAGGGATAACGTCCCAGGCACGCTATCGACTTATCACTTACTTACGCACTCGGAAACGTTTTAAACTCTTGACAACAAATAGACATGGGATAGAATAGCATGAGTCAATCAGCATAACAAGTCGCCAGATGATAATAATAAACATACAACCTAAAAGCAGATGAGACTTAATCATTAAGCTATTAACGTACGTACACAACCCCATACTTCGGAGCGGTTGATCGAGACCTCAAAGGGTTACTCGATTGGGTAAGGCTAACTGCTCATCTACTTCAACATGTTTACTCCCACATCCAATTCTTGGTATCCACGAAGCTCCATCCGAAGGGACCTGAAATTATTATCCCACGACGGGGTGAGAATAAATCTCAGTGAATCAAGCCTAAGCTCAGTTAGGAAGCTGATTCGCCCAGGACATCGTAACAGAAGGCTCACTCAAACACGTACCGCAGTCAATCACAATCACAGAAGGATAATCATCCACATGCACGCTTACCATCTTCAGCCACACATAATGCAATACTTGACTCGACTCAACAGTTAAATCAGTCAATCAATCAATCACAGCATCACATCCACAAGTACGCATAGGACACCACACAAGTCCATTTATTAACGATGATCGTGCCCACGGCACATGAGAGGATCTACGCGAAAGAGGGCGTGATTCGACTCTCACAACTAACGCGATCTAACACCTTAGTGCGATCCAGCGTTCTACCGGCAGAACCGGGCTACGTTCCTTTACTCTCGGCAATGGTTACTACGAGAGGTGTCTCCAGTGCACCCAGCACGGCACCAGCAAGTAGGCATTCCTAAACGGGGCGTCGGTCCAACACCAGTTGCGACCGGCATCCGGTAAACTCTGCACCCATACTAGTTAACACTGGATCAGAGTTGTCGTGCTTCTGACAAGTCGTCTGATTCCACCAAATTGGTGCAAAACGAACTTGCCAGGAATGCATCATCGTTCCCTCGTATGACCACACAATCCACATCCAGCAATCAACCCATTTCATTATCTTTGGTTAAGGCCGGATGCTCACACAAGCATGTGAAAGTCCTGGCCGAATGCCATTTTCATGCTAAAATATGTCTTTTAACTTTACACACGATCATATGCATATGCAAACAATCACTAGTCACCACAATCACAGACGAGGTAATTAACCTCCAAATGAACTCTCAGTCAGTCAATACCCATACAAACATTCAATCAGTCATTCCAGCGAGACATTCGATCCAATGAATCACATCAATGCAATAGCAAGAAAACAAGTCCCAATAGGCCATATAAGGCTCAATTCATGCAATGGTCCTTTATTAATCAATCCGATTTAAATGTCGTCGATCGCTCGTTCATCTCTAACCTGTCACTCGCTCGCGACCAAACAACGGCAGTCCATTACCCAATCAATCAATCAATTCAATCTAGTAACCAACTAGCCACAGGCGATCTAAACTAATCTGACTCACATAATCGATTGGCCATTTAACCAAATCCCCATTTCAATCTAAATCGGTCTCGATCGTGTATCTAAATTTCACAATTGACTAAACGACTAATCCTAGGCGCAATTAGCGCCCTAACCAAGGATTAGGGTCAACTCACAATTAGCTAGCTGAGGCGGTCTCAAAAACGATGACGCGGCGTCGATGATTCCCGGCGACGGCGGTGGTTCACTGCGAAACTAGGGTCTATCGCGCGACGACTCGTCCCAACAGCGGCTAAGGTGCGTGACGGAGGTCCGGCAAGGCGGCGGCGATGACGACGACGGAG
This sequence comes from Rhodomyrtus psidioides, assembly GCA_021437785.1. NCBI lineage: Eukaryota > Viridiplantae > Streptophyta > Magnoliopsida > Myrtales > Myrtaceae > Rhodomyrtus > Rhodomyrtus psidioides. Next base: position 516,224 of record JAILYB010000162.1, on the reverse strand, counting down.
CTCCGGCGAACGGCGGCTGGCTGAAAACAGAACCGGCCAGTGAACAAAATAGGGAAATCGGGCTATTTTTAGGCGATTCTCGATCTCAACGGCCGTGACAAGGCCGGCCAAGGCTAGGGGACTCACCGAGGGGTTGAGCGTGGTCGGTCGAGACCGGTGACGAGCGGCGGAGGGCGGTCGACGGCGACAGAGCAGCGTCGAACAGAAACGGGCGAGAACAAGGGACTTCGTGCGGCAGAACATGGGAGCGGTCCGAGGTGATTTTCGGGCTCCACACACTGCGGCGAGCTCCCACTAGCTCAGGGAAGTTGGAGAAGGGTCTAAAGAGGCCGAAGGAGGTGGTGGTGAGCGGCGGTGGCGGCCGGCTTGGCCGGATCGAAGAGAAAATCGGACCGAGTTTCAAAACAGGGCACCAGGGCTTCAAGTGATTCCCGCGGCGGTTCCGGTGGACGACGGCCGGAGGGATGGCGTTGGGGAGGTCGGGAGGGATCTGGTGGACCTTGGTGAGGCGGTGGTTACCGACGGTGGCGTCGCGAACGGCCGGAGGAAGCTCGGGTCTTCTCGGGTTCAAGGGGATCGAAAACAGATGAGGATTTCCCGCGACGGTTTTGCGGTCGCCAGCGGCGAACGGCAGCCGGGACAAGGTCAGGGCGATGGCGGGACGAGGCTAGAGGTGGTGGTGGCCGGTGGTCGCTCAAAACTCGACCGAAGAAGGAGGAATGGAGGAGGAAGGCTCGGATGAGGGAGGGTGGTCCGCGAATGAACAGGAAGAAGGAAGAAGCAGTAGCAACGTGAAGAAGAAGAAGAGAGACAGAGAGAGGAAAACGTGGGAGAGAGAGAGATTGATGGCTGATGGGAGAGGGGTGGGGCCCACTTTGAAGACTTTTGGGGCCTTTTTGTCCTTTAGTGCAAAATATCCAAGGGCAAAACGGTCTTTTGACAAATCGGGACTGAACGAAATTTGATAAACTAGATGAAGGGTATTTTTGGTAATTGTCGCGACCCGTTTTTTTTCGGGGTTGTCGAACGGGCTAATGGATTGTCGAATCGGGCCCCCACTCTGAAATGTGGATCGTAGGCTTTCTCGACGCGGGCCCTCTTAGGCCCAAACCAAATCGCGATGGGAGTAAATTTGACAGGTTTTCGACGATAAGAGTCGATCGCTTTTCGACCTTCGTGTGGTCGTGGTGGCATGTGCTATGTGTGCATGCATTTGGAGTCGCCACCGATCCTTCTTGGAAGGTGGACCGGAAACCTCACTAATCGATTGGGAGAGATCGATTAGTTCTGCGGAACCAGAGATTTTAGGTTCGGGGACTTGGTTACGTTGGTGTCATTATCAACGCCCTTTCGGTACCTAATGTGAGTGATTTTCCTGACTAAGATCTCATGCAGGCGCAATTTTTGGGTGAGGTAAGTCTGATTCAGGGGTTTCATGCAGATTGGAAGACTAGTCCTATCAAATCACAATCAATATAAGAAAAGCGCAATCAAGTGCATAAATGAACCATGTCAATGCACATTAATTCAAATCAAGGGCATCCTAGTATAGCCTTAAGGGCTTAGGGAATGTGTGATTTAGGACCAGGGGTAGACTGGAAAGATTTGGGGGCGAATCGCTCGAAGGGAGAAATCGTCATTTTTTGGAAGGTTTGGGTGTTGAACTGAACAAAATAGGTCGTGACCAGTTGATCTTGGCCATTTCCTATTTTTGAAATTTTTTTCGGATTTTTCAAGATTTCTTGAGGAACGATTTGCAAAAGGGCGAAATCGTCATTTTTGAAAGGATCGGGATTCGAAAGACCAAAAATAGGTCAAGGCCAGTTGATTGTGACCATTTCCTATTTTCTGAAATTTTTTGAAAATTTTAGAATTTCTGCAATTTTTGGAAGACGATTCACCAAAAGGGCAAAATCGTCATTTTGGAAAGATTGGGGTTTGAAAGACCCAAAATAGGCCATGGCCAGTTGATCGTGATCATTTCCTATTTTTTTTTTTTGGGATTTTCAGAATTTCTGTAATTTTTTGGAAGACGATTTGCCTAAAGGGGAAAATCGTCATTTTGACAAGATTCGGGTTTCAAAAGACCCAAAATAGGTTATGGCCAGTTGATTGTGGCCATTTCCTATTTTTTGGGATTTTTCGGGATTTTTATGAATTTCTTCAATTTTTGGGAGACGATTTGCCTAAAGGGAAAAATCGTCATTTCAGAAGGGGTCGGGTTTCAAAAGACCAAAAATATGTCATGACCAGTTGATTGTGGCCATTTTCTATTTTTTTAAATTTTTTAAGATTTTTTCGAGTTTTTTTTTTAATTTTTTTTGGGATTTTTTTATGATTTTCCATTATATACACCTTTTTATTGAATTTTCCCGAATTTTATAATTTTTATGGTTTTTTTTATTAAAAATATTTTTCGGACCGGGTCAAACCCGGCCCGCGCCTCTCGGGAGCTCGGCCCGACCGTACGGGTCGAAATCCGGTCTAAACGACGCCGTTTTTGATATTTTTTCGAAATCTTTCTATTTTTTATAATTTTAAAACCATTTTCTAATTTATCCGAATTTCTAAAAATTAAAACAAATCAGACCGTCCCCGCCCAGCCACGTGGCACTACCCTAGCCGCCGGATCAATTTGATTTTGAAAATATCGGAACGCGACACGTGGCACACCCACGGCCGTCCGATCTAGGGTATTTTGAAAACATCGGATCGTGACACGTGGCACACCCACGGCCGTCCGATCTAGGTTTTTTTTGAAAACATCGGATGGCGACACATGGCACACCTACAGCCGCCCGATCTAGGGTTTTTTTTTTAATTTTCTGAAAAGCCATTTATTATTCAAAAATCATTACTAATTTCGAAAATTTCTAGATCGCGACACGTGGCAATACCGTGGCCGTCCGATCTAGGTTTTGTAGTCTTTTTTTTTTTAAAGGGGAAGCCTTCCCCGGCGGTTGACATGGCCGCCTACGTGGCGCGCCACGTCAGCGTTGACTGGTCAACCAACGTTGACCGGTCAACTCCCTTGTCGGGGAAGACGACCGATGCCGGCGATTCCCGCCGGCGCCTCGGCGGAGCTTCGGTTCCGACGTAAAAACGTCGATTCCGAAGCGCGATTTCTGCAAGAAATGACCCCCCATGCATCCTAGATCTACATACATCAAAAACATGGCAAAATCACGTCGGAAACCACTCCAAAAACACAACGACCGAACCGACTCTGGCGAGGGATTTGCAGATTTTTTTTTTTTTTACTTTCAAACTCGATTCCAATCATTCAGAGAGCATCCATGAAGGGTTATGAGGCTTACTTGAGGTCTCCCGGTCCTTGGCGACTGTGCGAACTCCTCCGACAAGCCTTAGGTCCGACTGGTGGCTGATGAAGCTCTGGCCATCGTTCTCGATGGTTTTCAATGCAAAATAAACATCAAGCCGAGGATAGAGTCGGTTATAATGACGGTTCAATGCCAGACTTGCAACAAATAAGGCTCGAGACGGCCCGGCCGAGACTCGAGAAATACAACGTTCGTTCAGGCATTTTGTCGAACACATGGCATGCACTATGGAAACGGTGGTCGGGGAGAAGAACCGACCTGTTTGGAGCTTGCCGACGGCGACTAGGGCTCCGGTGGTGATTGGTCTGAGTCGTTGAAGGTCCGGGGATGCTTCTTCGCGCTCTGGCCTCGCTCGAACTCCTCCCTTTCTCTCTCGGCCTCCTCTCCATTTTTTGTGTCCGAAAAACCCCCCATGGTATCTCTCATGGCCGAACCTTATATTTTTTTAGAGTCGTCCGGGATCGAGGACGATCACGCACTCCTCTCCCTCTGAAAAAGTTGGTCTGCCAACCTTCCTCTCGGTCGCTCGACGTCGCTCTATTCTTCTGCCATTTTTGCCGCCTGTACGTGAAGAGCAAGGGGGACAGGTTTTATCTCCTGTGTTGCAGACCCGATCGGGTCGGGTCCAACCCGACCGGCCCGATCCTTAATTTTGGCCTAATTGAGCCTCCAATTGACCTTTTTTTTTTTTTTTACGAAATTGATGCTAAAATCGGACTCCTTGGCATATTTTTCATCTAAAATGAGTATTTTTGTGAGCAATTGAGCTGGAATTTAATAAAAACCCCAAATCGTGCTTAGGATCCGAAAATGATTTTCGCCAAATTGAAGGCCCAAATGACCAAATCAATCCAAATTGAGGCCACCAATGAGTTCGGGACGATGAAAAATATAGGGCAGAGATGTTTAATTTTCATGGGTGTCGTTAGAGAGGATTTAATTTTGAAATTTGTGAAACCAGAGACTAAATCGCAAAGAAATTTGTGCAATTAAGTCCTTTTTGTCAAAATTGATGAAATTGAAGGCCTAATTGACCCAATAGTACTTCAAGGCTCTAGATCAAAATGTCATGGCTTATTGGGAGTGGGAATTGGAAATTAAAAGACTCAAAGAGAAGTTTTTAGGCTCGATTCGGGTGTATGTTTGTGAAGGAACATAGTAACACAAGTTGAATTCTTGACATTAACTAAGATAAACTTGAAGAGGGAATTAAAATAAAATTATTGACTATTTTTGTGTATTTTTCTGACCACGAATGGTATTTTTTGGGGTATTTTTATAATAAAATAAATTCAAAAAATATTAAAAATTATGAAAAATATTTTTTGTTCAAAATTGGTACCTAAGGCTAGGCCAAGTCTTCCAAAGTTGATTTCGTAATTTTATGACTTTTTTTTTTCTATTTTTAATTTATTTTAGAAATAAAATCGACACAAAAGATGATTAAAAATCAGGTGTCAACAGCTGCCCCTCTTTGAGAGTGAGCTCGTCAGAGGTTGCTCTCAAAGATAAAATGACACCCGAGTCTTAATCGACTTGACTAGGAAAGGAAAATGCCATGACATCAAACTTTGAGAAACCCATCGATGAAAGCTCAAATTAATCCCCTGTTTGTCTTGACAACTTGCACGCGGGCCGGAGAGGGAGAAATTTACCTGAAGCTCACCTGTTGGATGCATGTGGAATCTGAGGCTTCGTCGTTATGCTCCTGGGGTATTGGAATCGTGGGCTCGGTTTCCTTCTTTTTTTGTTTTTTTTTTTGTTTTTGTGTTTTTTTTTGTAACCTTCGTAGCTTCTGACTCACTATACTAGATTTTTATTCCTCCCTTCGTAGCTTCAGATTCACTATACCAGGGGCTTCGAAAATCTTTTCCGCGGCTGCTCCTGTAAACACTCACAAAAAGATTTATCAAATTTATAGTGCTTTTGAAATAGCAAGTGAGCTTTTTGGGCTTCAGTCTTGGTCCGGCTTCTAGGCATATATTTGCTTTAGGGGATCCCATGATGCTGACTAGCGGGGTCAGAGGGGATTTCTTGCTTGAGAGGGGTTCCCATGGCGCTGACTAGCGGGGCCAGATGGGAACCCCTGGCGCTGACTAGCAGGGCCAGATGGGATTTCTTGTGCTTTGTTTGAAATGGGTTCTCATGGAGCTGACTAGCGGGGTCAGAGAGGATTTCTTGTGCTTTGCTTGAAAAGGGCTCTCAGGACGAGGGTTCTCCACGTCCGGTGGGATTTTTCGAATTTCTTTTTGAAAAAAAGGTTCTCATGACGATGGTTCTCCACGTCAGAAAGGGTTTTCTTGTTTTTTTCTTCAAAGGGATTCCCATGACGAGGGTTCTCCACGTCAGATGGGATTTTTCTTGTTTTGAAAAGGGTTTTTCTGTGTGTTTGAAAAAGATTCCCATGACGAGGGTTCTCCATGCCATTGTGTTTTGTCTGAAAGGGGCTCCTAGGACGAGGGTTCTCTACGTCCGATGGGATTTTCCGGATTTCTTTTTGAAAAAGGGATCTCATGACGAGGGTTCTCCACGTTGTTGACACCTGATTTTTGATCAGTCTTTCATAGTTTATTTTTTAAAAATTCATAAAAAATCTATAAAAAGTTAAAAAAATTAAAAAATCATCTTTGGTAGCCTTGACCAAGCTAAAGGAACCATTTTTGATAAAAAAAAAATAATTTGTCATATTTTTTAATATTTTCCAAAAATAGAAAAATACATGAAAAATGAAGAAAAATAGCGTTCGATGTCGTAAAAATATAGAAAAATAGTCAATATTTTTATTTTTATTTCCTTTTCATTTTGAACTCATAAATAGTCAAAATTCAAGTTCAATTGCATGTGTTTCTTCACGACGCATAGAGTTGAATTTGGCAAAAAAATGTCATTCGAGTATTTTAATTTGTAAATTTCTACATATTTTTTAGTCTTGACGTCCAATTAGATTGACCACCATCTACAATAAATTCCCCTTGCTGAATATTTTCGTTTTTGTTTCACATGATTTCATGGTGTAAAACGCCGAGTGGATCCCCAAATATAATCGGGTCGGCATGAGCTCGATAGCTCGTCCAAGACCAAACCAGGGCACGGCGAACCCCATGTGAGTACTCTCGAACTCCTTCGATGCTTCCTAATGCTTTTCTTAGATTAGATCGTGTGTAGAATGGCTAGGACAGCTAAATCATTCTTGAGCTGTGATTGATAAATAGGGCCTTACTAGGAATGCCATGTGATTTATTTGCATATTTAGATTCCTTGAGTTGCGCATTTTATTACTGATTGTGATTGCTAGGATAATCACTCATATCTGCATGAATTTCTAGATTTAGGGTTCATACCTTACTCATCCGCATGAATCTCAGGCTAGAAAATTCAGTCAACTTAGGTACCGAAAGGGCGTCAACTCTGACAGTTGGTGTAACTAAGTCCCCGAAACCATTTCTCTGGTTCTCGCAGAATTGAATAGAAACTCCCAACTATTCGATTAGGTGGTCCAATCACACCCTAAAAAAATGATTGGTGGCGACTCCATGGCATGCACACTTAGCACATGTCACTAGACCACACTGAAAGTCGATCACGCATACCTCCGTTGTGATTTGGGTAATGGGCCTTGGGAGAGACCCGCGTCCGACCAGACAGGACGGCCCATTAGCCCTCGAGAGCCCGACAACCTCAAGAGGGTCGCGACAGACTGGCGACTCCACTGGGGACTGGTTCTTAACCATTTAGTGGACTTGAGCCGATTAAAATGTTGATTGATTCTTCTAACCTAATTTTATGCAGATGCTCTCGAAAGTGAGGTGTATATGCTAACGAATGTGTTAGATGTTTTTGTAGACGGGAGAAATAAGGGGTGAAGTGCTTGTTAACTTTGTTTTATGCAGGTAGGAGTTTTGGATGTATGATTGTGTGGATGTTTATATTGAAGCGGTGATTGTTAAATAAAATGCATGTCTATTGCTTTAGCACGACACAATGAATACACACAATTGCGCCTAAAACCCCAGGCGCCCTCTTTAGGAACACAATAGAAGGAATTGAAAATGGAATCTCCGTGAGGAAAAACATGAGGTAATCCACTTTTCAATTCTGCTCACTTCGAACTATGGATTGAGTCCCAATGCAACGATAGTTGTGCAATGGAATCGGCTCTTCCCAGAATTCGAGGTGAGAACCTTGGCTTTAGGTACCAAGCCCTATCTTTTAATTTTTAGGAGTTTTCCCTCACTTGTCTCATGCGTTTGTCTATGGAAGGTTAGTATACCTAACACTGCAAAAAATACAGAGAAGCTTGATTTTCTCTTAAGTTTGGTTGGTAAGACTTTTCTATCCCTCGAACTTGTTACATCTCTTAATCATTATATTCATTGCATAATTCCAGTGATTGGATTAAATGCCATTTTGAGGAAAGATATGTGTGTTTTCCTCCCAATGTTCTTGATGGAAGATGAAGATGGTGTCATCCCATTACGAGCGCCAAGTGGACAAGAAGAGCCTACTATGGACATCATTGAGGTATCATCTAATGAAGATGACGATTTGGAATAGGTGATCCTGAAGTCACGTCTCAAAGATCAAAACTGGGGCATCTTTAAGTATTAAGATCACATTCATTTGTTTTATTTTTCATTTCTAGCCTTCTTGTATAGGATTTATTTTGCTGAGATCCTCTCTATCTGATCCCTTAGATTGATTGTATTAGGGATCTATTTGTGTTTATATACATTCAGATTGAAATTTGTTGTATTTCTATTGACTTGTCATTGGAATGTGATAGTGGCATTTCTTCTAATCACTCGAATACTCCAAAATCAATTTTATAATTCCTTTGGATGAAATTGAAATTGGAAGTCTTATACAACCTTTTGGCCGTATAGGGCAATACAATCCCAATTTCGCCAGAAGGAACTATAAACTTGAATTGGTTCATGCATGTTTTGCATCATTGGTAATCCACAATAATTGATCAAGAGTATTCGTGTTTTTCAAATTTAAAGAAAAGATAGATATCCAAATTACTCTCGTTCTTAGCAAACAGCTTTAATTTGGATACCGTATCTTCAATTGAATTTAAAACACATCGTCATTGTGTACTTTTGAACATTCCATTGATTTTCTTGGAATTGATCAAAGGCGATTATCGTGAATTACATTCCTTTCAATGATATGCTTTCCTTTGAGGAATATTGATAAAAGCTTTTGCACAAGGCCAAAACCCTTGTAAAAGCTCTTATCCCTATTAATCACAAGTAAGCATAAAATTGAAAGGATTTATGCTTTATTTTTCAAATTCTTTCTTCTGATTCTGCCTTTTCATTTGAAACAGGTTAAAAACAAGTAGAGAAGAGAAGTCTTTTTGTGGATAATCGCGGTGGGAGGTTCCTTTATCCGATCATAAGCAAGATTAAAAAATCAAGATGTATACGCTCGAATCATCAATGTCAAAGCGCAGCTTGCCTAGGTTGAGAGTGGTCAGGTGTTCGAGAAAGTCAGCCATACAGAAGTTGAGACACACACATTAGAGCTTTCATTCATTTCGCTCAATCGAGGGACCTTAAAAGCAGATCATACAAATCATCGGGGTGGAAACGTAAAACCGCAATGAGCCCTAATTAGCATCACAAAGGAACCTAGTTGGCCCTCCACATTCCCCTTTAAGATCGGCAACCTTGGTCCCGTGATCTTCGGCGGCTATTTCCAGGTCCCGAACTAGTCCTCTCCCATGGGCTATATCCGCGGTAATGCTGTCAAGCCTTTCTTCCTGCCACTCACATTGAAACTTCAACACGACATTACGACGGTCGTGCTCATAGGTGGTCAGGGATAAGGCCAAGCGCTCCACCAAATTTCCCCTCTCGCGAAGCAACATCGAGACTCGCTTGTTGGCGAACTCAACAGCCTTTCTGTGACTATCGGCCACAAGGTTGGCCAACACCAAGCAGTTGGACCGATCCTCATAGCGAGCTCGCAAAACGTGAGCCACGGTAGCTTTTCGATGAGCGACACGGTAAGTCTCTAAAAAGTTTATAAAGAGGGTTGGGAAGATTCTATATTCCCTCTCTAAATTAGTGCCCTCGATGGAGGTGGTGTCTATTTCCACGAGCAAAATACGGATTTCATCTTCAGTTTCTGGGTGATCGGCTATATGAGCATAGCCTCGACCGAGGAGGTTATAGAGTTTTTCCCACTGGGCCAAAATTTCGGCCGAGAAAGCGCGAATAGGAGAGGATGTCATTTTCGTTGGAGTGAGGGAGAAGAAGATGAGTGTGGTAGAGTGATTAAAATACGAAAATGCAATTATGTAAGAGTGTTAATCTTCTCTGCATTAACTCCTCCTTTTATAGCAACTCGAGAATGAAGAAAGGCATAGCAATAATGCTCGTGGAGCCAAGTTAATTGGGTAAAGCAATGGTGGCTCTTTCGGTGAACCATCAGATCTGTCCCAGTCCGCGATTTCAGGCTTGATAAACCTAAAAAAGTTGTAAAAAGATATGTCGGTGTCACCATATTAAAATTGAACGGGAGTTAAGCGCAACTATCGAAAAAAGTTGTGAAAGGATTTGGCGGTCCCATCATATTAAAAAACTGAGCGGGAGGCGAGCGTAGTTCTACCTTTTTGAAAATAAGTGGGAGACAGACATGGATATCGAGAAAAGGAAATCGATTTGGTGTCCCTCCACGTTGAAAAGAAGAAAGAAGACGACAAAGCGGGAAATACGAAATCTTGGGAGCAACGCTTGCCTGATGATCTTCATCCATGTTTAAAGAACGTTTCATGGGCATACAGAACCACTCAAAAGAAAATTTAGAGAGAGTGAGCATACATGAGAGAGTAGAGAACCCTGAGTGAGCAAAAATTGATCGAACATTTTTCGATCCAACATGTTTGAGGGTTACCATCAGTTGCTAGAGGCGACTGATCCAAAAATCTCAGAAAATGAACTACTGAGAGATCTCGAAGATTCTAGGATGGCGTCTGGTACCAGAACCACAGAACCCAACCCTTTCGGCAACGAAGTTCAGGATCTCAGCAGCGACGACAACAGCAGCAGCGATGGTCAATCCCGGAAAAGGAAACGTCGCCAGTGCCACACTCAGAATGAAATCCAAGAGCTTGAAGCTTTCTTTAGTGAATGCCCTCTCCCGAACATGAAACAAAGAAATGAATTGGGCCAGAAGCTAGGGATGAAACCTTTGAGGGTCAAGTTTTGGTTTCAAAATAAGCGAGCCAAATTGAGGGCTCAACACAGACGTCAAGAACTTGCGATTCTAAAGGAGGAAAACGAAAAGCTTCGAGCGGAGAACATGAGGTATAAGAAAGCTCCCAGCACTATCGCTTGCCTTAATTGCGGTGGCCCTATCACTCTCGGCGAAATGTTCCTTGATAAGCCTTATATGAGGATTGAAAATGCTCATTCACCACCCCACTCCCTCGAACCATCTTCGATACAATCGGATTTTGTTGGAGATATGCATGAACAAATCAATTCTACGAAGTCAATACCGATGCCTTCTAAAGGATGTGATATGCGTCACCATGATTGGAGTTTCCTTAACGATGAGCTTGCTATCACGACCGACCAATCCAAAGCTGATGAATTCCCTCCACAACAATTTCCGGCTCGATCAAATCCTACTGGAAATAGGCCAGAGAGCAATAGCCAAGTTGTCAACACTGTTCCGGGTCGCAAGAAGACGAGGGTCAATTGGTCCCCCGAGCTTCATCTCAAGTTCCTTAGTGCGGTTCAGCAACTAGGGATCAACTCAGCATATCCAACGCGCATACTTGAGATCATGAACATGCCAGGACTCACTAAAGATGGAGTCGCGAGTCACCTCAAGAGTTACAGAAGGGCGCTAAGACAGCGCCACACAACACTGAACCTGAAAGAACTCAACTTGTGCCTAAACACTAGGCATGGCTATAACTACAATGCCCCTGAAGTAAGAAATACCCTGCCAAATCTAGGCACCGACCAAGCTGGTAGCAGCACCATCGACTACTTGGGCGCTAATCAGAATATTCCCCCGAATCATCTCAGCACCCCTCAAGAGTATATGCCACAAGTGCAGCATGTACGAACTCCTTGGTTTGAGCAGCAACTTTTCGCTAGTGCTCTTTCTATCCCCGATCAACATATTGCGCCTAGTGTTCAAAGATCTGCCCGGCTTGGGCATATGATTTCGGAAGATCAAGCGGGCGGATGCTCTGAGGATTTTTGTTTCTTCCATTCCCAAATGGAAGGTGCTTTTGATAGTGAACCGATCAATCATCCTCTTATAATCTCGAGCAACGACGAAGGTTCTAGCTCGAAGAATCAGATCGCTCACAACAGAAACAGGAATCCTTCAACGCCAAGCGATGATGGTCAACCCGAATATCAGTTGCTCGAAGAATCAAAAGATTTCCTTGATGAGGAGCTCCATATCTGGATCGATCAGTTTAAAACTGATGGACTTATGAAGTTATGATCCAAAATGACGATTATATGTCTGATTCATGGTGCAACTGGCTGATCACCGAGAATCCTCAAGGGAACTAGGCACATGTGACTGGATGTATCATTAATCTTTCTGTCATAAAGTCTTCCATGCAAGATAATCTTCCTTAATGCCTAGAGTTAATCTGGGGCAGCGATCAGTACTACCTGCGAGCATCATCATGCTTGAGTGCGACAATCCCTTGTTAGATTAGAGTCGAGGCGAATCAATTGAACGCCACGAAGAAAAACATTTAAAGGCTTCACATAGGAAAATGCGAGCAAAAGCCCGAGCGAGCTCAAAGACGGTTAGCTCTGTATCGTTCTAAGGGACCTTTAGTCGTTATGAACTCTAAATTGAGCTTGTTTCATTCTCGATGGGGGTCGCTAACTGCTTCAAGAATTTTATAACAAAAAACGAACCAGTTAGGGACGCCAATAGTGCTGTGTCCTGGTAGTCAGTGAAATGGAAGTGGTACGAAACGTCAGGATTTCGATCTCGGGATTGAAAAATCATTTTATCAGTTGGTCTATCACCCGATGAAGTTCAAAGAGATTCGACGCAGATGACTATAGAACTTGGGGCAATTCGAAAATCATCGATTCATTTTCATCAAGCGGCGAAGTTGGTATTGTAAAATGTGAAGCATGCAAATGACAAATCCGAAGCAGAAGGAGATGAATCATGATTCGCTTATCCAAGGTCGGGATTTCAACCTTCGACTAAAGCCAAATCTAGGATGAGTTTTTGATCTTGCCCACTCGACAAAACCCATCTCCACTGAAAATGGGGGCAAACCATTCCTACATCCGGAAAGCAAGTTGAAGCCGAAGACATCAAATTCATCGTTTAATCCGTGGGGCAAGTCCCTGAAGTGATAGTTATCATCCGTAGAGCGTAATGGAATCCATCCTTTCAATGTAAAACGCATTTGGCCGCGGAGCCACCCATTTGGTAAAAAGAACGTATCGTTCCTAAATGATTTTCAATCAGATGCGGGGATAATGTTCTCTCATTTTCCTCTCAGGTGATGAACAGAGACGAGGCACCCAAGAAGCCATGCATTCAAATAACATAACAGTGCATGAAACACGCCCAAAAAGATGAATGAATCTCCTCCGACGTAAATCCTCGAGGTGGATTCGTTGCCCAACCAGACGAAGAAATCGTGGCCACAAGCTTGAGGGCCGGCTTCTACAATCTGCACATTGGCATGCAGAATGGAATTCAAATCAAGAGTAAAGTAGTATCGTCCCAATTTGTTTTGAATTTGGAAACCCAAAATAATGCTTAATATTTATCCTTGGCAGGAGCTCGCCATCAGGGCAGACATGTAAGTTTCATTTTTCTCCAAAAACCAAGAAGTCGAAAGAACTTTAGAACACCTAACAATCTTGTGTTACTATGTGAAGTGCAGATTTTCACAACCCTTGTACACTCGTTGGAGCATATGACCAAGGGTAAGATGTATCGTTCCAATTTTTGTAAAGTTTTAGAATATACGATGACATATCCCTTTTATATTTCCAGGATCTCTAGCCTCGATGGGCAGGTAAGTATCCCTTTTCCCAATTCATTGGAGATTAAAAACTTTCAGAATTAATTCGATTCTCACATCTAAAAAGACATAGAATTCTTACTTCATTGACATTCATGTTTTAAAACATGAGATTATCTGAACATGAATTACACATGTATGGTGCATCACAAAATCCCTTTGAAGGATAAATCTTGATGAAATGAAATGAATTTTTCCAACAAGAGTCGTTTGAACTGTTCAAAAGGGTATTTTCTCATAAGAGAAGCGAGCCTAATCCAAACACGTCCCATACACACTTGAGAGATGAGGAGATTGGAAATGATAGCGAAACCTTAACCTATGGATATAAGGGTCATTCGCAACGATTACATGGATCGAGATGACAGAGGCATTTATTTCTTCATTCCAAACACTACAGATGCCCATTGAGAACCCCATTGAAAGGCGATTTTCATTCTCAACCCTGTCAAGAACCACCCCACATTGGGGCAAATGAAGGTTAGTCCAACAGTATCAAAAAGTAAACGGTTTGAAATTTTCTTGCTCGGACTAACATAAATCTTTGTGTGTTGTTTATATGATAATCCAAGTGTCATAGGATGACGAGAATAATTCATTTCTCTATCCTACACACTGTTATCCTTTGCACGACCAAGTTGAGCCAGCAAATTCATTTCATCAACCTATTGGTGATCATTGCATATTCCAAAGCAAAGGCAACATCACTCTAGGAATGGAAGCGTGCCAAAGTTTAAGTTGCATATCTAGCATGATTGCCGAAAATCCTAGCTCCAAAAGAAAAGAAAAACACGGGATTAAAAAAAGGAGGAAAAGAAAAATCCCTAGACATCAAGAAAAAGCAAAGTGCCTGGTAAAAAGCAAGGCTGATGTCTATTCAAAATATCCCCAGTAAAGTCTAGATATACGATGAAAAGACCCTGCAAAGGAGTCAGATCAAGATGACTACTCTCCAAATGATGTCGTGCTCAAATTGCAAACACACAAACAGACGGTCTCTTAATGTAACAAGAGACGCTTTTAAACATCCTTGTGCGCTCTAAAAGAGGAGTGTACACTTCAAGAAATGGAGATGTTCTTCGAAGGACATGTGGCAAATTTGCAATGATCACCAATGCCAAACCCTTCACAATTTCTGGGCAAAAAATAAGCCTTTTTCGGTCCCCAATCCTTCCAATGTTACAACCCTGAAGCAGTCTTATCTGACTAAGACACTTGGGTTAATGTATAACTTAGCTCAAAGAAGTACGAGCAAGACTATTTCTTTCTCATTTTACAGGGTTCTTGACTTGTAAACCCGGAGCAGATAGTGAAAAATTTCGTTCAACGGCCTTGACTCAAAAGTGAGTCCCCCTCGGAAACCGATATCCAAGCCTAACACTACGGTCCCGTGAAAGACCTCCTGATCGGTCGAAATGTATGCGTTGCGAATGATCCTGAAACCCAGGCACAGGTCGGTAGGAAATTGAGCACTTTCCCTATTAAAGATCATTATCACAGAGCAGTGAGGAGCCTTCTTGGATGAGAAATACTCCAATGGATGTTTTGAGCAAACTCTTTTTGAAATTTTCAAATTGTTTGATCTAGAGTTTCCGTGCAAGGAATTTATGATCACATCTGTATATGGTAGGAATGTTTTGGATAACCTCCAGCAATCAAAATGCACATTTCATGACTAAAACTTAAGTCGTAGAATTTTTTCAGTTAGACAATTATTGTCTTCCCAAAGATTACTAATATCTTCTTGGCGAGGAAAATTTTTTTCAGGTCTAAGCTTTCTGCAGGACTTTTGGCCGCCCCAAAGACTGGGTGCGTCATCCTTAGGTGAAGCCTTTTAGTAGGCAAATCTTTTCTAAGACCGATCCACAGAATGATCGAGTCTCCGACTAGCCCCGAAGAGCGGGTACGTCATCCTTTGATTCATATCAATTTGGAATCTCATAAATGGTAGAAACCGCCTGAAGGGTCAACTCAATGGTAGAAACCGCCTGAAGGGTCAATCAATGGTAGAAACCGCCTGAAGGGTCAACACAATGGTAGAAACCGCCTGAAGGGTCAATGTATGGTAGAAACTGCCTGAAGGATCAACCAATGGTAGAAACCGCCTGAAGGGTCAAAACAATGGTAGAAACCGCCTGAAGGGTCAATGTATGGTAGAAACTGCCTGAATGGTCAACCAATGGTAGAAACCGCATGAAGGGTCAATGAATGGTAGAAACCGCCTGAAGGGTCAAAGGACTGGTAGAGACCGCCTGAAGGATCAACCCAATGGTCCGATCCACCATACGGATCAAAACCTTGATGAATCCCGAACGCGGGAGGATTCGTTTTCCCTAATAAGCCTTACATTAGGCAAGCCATTTCTAGTTTAGTCCACCACACGGATCAAAACCCTTGGCAAATTCCCAAATGTGGGATGCGTCTTCCTTAGGTTCCTATCAGTTAGGAATCCCATTATGGTTTGACCTACCATACAGGTCAGAGCTTAACATCCCCAGGACACTCCGATGACAAGTCCTTAGGAATCTACTTGAACCCATCAGACACAGAAAATGCCGCAAGCATTCGACAGGTAAGGGGCAGGGAAGTCTATCTACTCCTTAACTTTCTTACATCATATCAGGGAATTGAATGAGCACATCTCTTTTTAAGGAAAAGCACACATTGATGGGCATGAAAATTGGATGTCATGATTTCTTTTCTTTTCCCAGTCGAGTCGATCGGAACACAAGTGTCACCTTGTCTTTGAGAGAAACCTCTGACGAAATTCCTCTCAAAGAGGGGCAGCTGTTGACACCTGATTTTTGATCAGTCTTTCATAGTTTATTTTTTAAAAATTCATAAAAAATCTATAAAAAGTTAAAAAAAATTAAAAAATCATCTTTGGTAGCCTTGACCAAGCTAAAGGAACCATTTTTGATAAAAAAAAATAATTTGTCATATTTTTTAATATTTTCCAAAAATAGAAAAATACATGAAAAATGAAGAAAAATAGCGTTCGATGTCGTAAAAATATAGAAAAATAGTCAATATTTTTATTTTTATTTCCTTTTCATTTTGAACTCATAAATAGTCAAAATTCAAGTTCAATTGCATGTGTTTCTTCACGACGCATAGAGTTGAATTTGGCAAAAAAATGTCATTCGAGTATTTTAATTTGTAAATTTCTACATATTTTTTAGTCTTGACGTCCAATTAGATTGACCACCATCTACAATAAATTCCCCTTGCTGAATATTTTCGTTTTTGTTTCACATGATTTCATGGTGTAAAACGCCGAGTGGATCCCCAAATATAATCGGGTCGGCATGAGCTCGATAGCTCGTCCAAGACCAAACCAGGGCACGGCGAACCCCATGTGAGTACTCTCGAACTCCTTCGATGCTTCCTAATGCTTTTCTTAGATTAGATCGTGTGTAGAATGGCTAGGACAGCTAAATCATTCTTGAGCTGTGATTGATAAATAGGGCCTTACTAGGAATGCCATGTGATTTATTTGCATATTTAGATTCCTTGAGTTGCGCATTTTATTACTGATTGTGATTGCTAGGATAATCACTCATATCTGCATGAATTTCTAGATTTAGGGTTCATACCTTACTCATCCGCATGAATCTCAGGCTAGAAAATTCAGTCAACTTAGGTACCGAAAGGGCGTCAACTCTGACAGTTGGTGTAACTAAGTCCCCGAAACCATTTCTCTGGTTCTCGCAGAATTGAATAGAAACTCCCAACTATTCGATTAGGTGGTCCAATCACACCCTAAAAAAATGATTGGTGGCGACTCCATGGCATGCACACTTAGCACATGTCACTAGACCACACTGAAAGTCGATCACGCATACCTCCGTTGTGATTTGGGTAATGGGCCTTGGGAGAGACCCGCGTCCGACCAGACAGGACGGCCCATTAGCCCTCGAGAGCCCGACAACCTCAAGAGGGTCGCGACACACGTCAGAGGGGATTTTCTTGTTTTTTCTTCAAAGGGTTTTTCCTTCTTCTTTTTGAAAGGATTCCATGACGAGGGTTCTCCACGTCAGAGGGGATTTCTTGTTCTTAGATTTTGAAAAAGGGTTCCCATGACGAGGGTTCTCCACGTCAGAAGGGATTTCTTGTTCTTAGATTTTGAAAACGGGTTCCCATGATTAGGGTCCTCCACATCAGAGGGGATTTCTTGTTCTTAGATTTTGAAAACGGGTTCCCATGACTAGGGTCCTCCATGTCAGAGGGGATTTCTTCGATTTTTGAAAAGGTTTCCCATGACGATGTTTTGCAAAGTCAGATTAGATTTTCTTGATTTGATTTTGAAAAGGGTTCCTATGACGAGGTTCTCCACGTCAGAGGAGATTTCTTGTTCTTTGATTTTTGAAAAAGGGTTCCCATAACGAGGGTTCTCCACGTCAGAGGGGATTTTTCTCTCTTTTTGAAAAGGATTTTCATGACGAGGGTTCTCCACGTCAGAAATTTTTCTCTTGTTTTGAAAAGGGATTTCCCACGACGTTGGCCTTCACAAGGTCAAAGGAAATTTTCTATTATTTTTTAAGGGTTTCCCGTGACGAGGATTCTCTACGTCAGAGGGGTTTTTCTGATTTTTAAAAGGATTTCCATGAGAAGCAGATGGATTTTTTCTTATTTTGAAAATGATTTTCATGACGAGGGTTCTCCACGTCAGAAAAATTCTCTTCTTTTGAAAATGATTCTCCCATGATGACGGTTTTCAACGTCAGATGGGGTTTTTTTGTCTGATTTTAAAAGGGTTTTCCCATGACTAGCAGAGAGAATTTTTCTTCTTTAAAAAGACTCTCCCATGACTGCGGCTCGCAATGTCGGATGGGGTTTTAGTCTGATTTTAAAAGGGGTTCCCATGACTAGCATAGTGGATTTTTCTTCTTTAAAAAGACTTTCCCATGACTACGGCTCGCAATGTCGGATGAGATTTTAGTCTGATTTTAAAAAGGGGTTCCCATGACTAGCAGAGTGGGTCCTCTCTTGTTTTGAAAAAGATTTTCATGACGAGGGTTCTCCACGTCAGGAAAATTCTCTTGTTTTGAAAATGGTTCTCCCATGATGACGGTTTTCAACGTCAGATGGGGTTTTTTGTCTGATTTTAAAAGGGTTTTCCCATGACTAGCAGATGGGGTTTTTCTTCTTTAAAAAGACTCTCCCATGACTGCGGCTCGCAATGTCGGATGTGGTTTTAGTCTGATTTTGAAAAGGGGTTCCCATGACTAGCAGAGGGATCCTCTCTTGTTTTGAAATAGGATTCCATGACAAGCAGAGGGAATTTTTTCTTCTTTTAAAAGACTCTCCCATGACTGCGGCTCGGAATATCGGATGGGATTTTAGTCTGATTTTGAAAAGGGGTTCCCATGACTAGCAGAGGGGATTTTTCTTCTTTAAAAAGACTCTTCCATGACTGCGACTCGCAATGTCAGATGGGTTTTAGTCTGATTTTAAAAGGGGTTCCCATGACTAGCAGAGGGGATCCTCTCTTGTTTTGAAATAGGATTCCATGACAAGCAGAGGGATTTTTACTGATTTTGAAAGGAGATTTCCTTGACAAGCAGAGGGATTTTTTTCTAAAGATCCTGAAACCCAACGGGAATTCAGTTTTGATGCAGTGAAAGACTTCATTTTGACGAAATTTCACTTGGGTATGCTGATGATGTGGGATGCGACATTCTGGGAGCTGGGTTCTCCAGATATCCTGTAGAAAGTTCAGACCTGCAAATTTTCTCAAAAGGTATCAGTCTGGGACCTGGGTTTTCTAGGGATCCTGCGAAAACATGAACTTGTAAGCTCTTCCTGACATAGCAAAACGTCCTTCTGGGATCATGGGTTTTCCATGCATCCTGTGAAAGCTTAAACCTGTGCACTCCACTTCACGGAGCAAAATATTCTTCTGGAATCTGGGGTTACCAAACATCCAAGTGTCCCGCAGAGATATCAAATTTGTGTGCTCTACTTCACGGAGCATATATATATTTTTTTGGGATTTGGGGTTTCCAAAGATCTTGCAGAAAAATAAATCTGTAAGCTCCTCTCCTCAGAGCTAGGCATTCTTCTGGGGATTTGGGGGTCGCCAAGGATCCTGCAGAAATTTGAGCCTGAAAGATTTTTCTTCACTAAGAAAACGTTAGTAATCTTTGGGAAGACAATCGGCTGTTCAATTGATAAAACCGTATGATTTAAGTTTTAATCATGAAAGATTCATTTTGATGCTGGAGGTTATCCAAAGCATTCTTGCAACATGATGTAACGATCAAAGCTCCTTTTAGGGAGGATTTTGAATCAAATGATTTGAGATTGCCAAAAGGGTTTGGTTAAAACGCCAATTGGAATACGCTCATCAAAGAGGGCTCCTCACCATTTTTTCAGAGGGTTTCTTCCCATTTCCTCTTCTTCCCTTTTTTTTTTCAAATTTAGAAACACTCGAATTCTCTCTCGAACCTATGCTCAAGGTTTCGAAACTATTCGCAGTGTATACCCCTTGATTGATCGGAGAGAGACTTTTAAGGGACCGTAATGTTGGGCTTGGTCAACGATTTCAAAGGGGACTCGTAGTCGAGTCGAGGCCAATAAATTAAAAATCTTCATCATCTGCTTCGGGTTTACAAGTCAAGAACCCTGCAAAAATGAGAGAGAAATAGTCTTGCTCATACCTCTTCGAGCGATACTTAAAATCATTTCAACTCTACGTTAACTCAAGTGCCTTAGTCAGAAAAGACTTTCAAGGGTTGTAACGTAGGTGAGGATTGGGGACTGAAAACGGCCTTTTTTGGCTCAGAGTATATGAAGAGGATCTGACGTTGGTGATCATTGTAAATTTACCGCCGATCTTGACCCTTGGATTGATCTTCAGAAAGCACCCTCGTTGTTCAAGGATGGTGTTGTCGACACTTGAAACCGCTCCGGCTAGGGATAACTTTTATGATTTGATTCCCGTGGGGATTTTCTTTTACAAGCAGATTCCGCTGGGGATTGACATCTGGATATTCTAAAATCCTTTGGATGATTTATAAGTACAAAAATTTTGAATGGGCATTGGCCTTGCTTTTACCAGGTACTTCGCTTTTTGATGCCCGGGATTGGCTTTCGCTCTTTTTTTTTAATCCTGCCTTTTCTTTTCTTCTCTTTTTTGGACAAGATTTTTTTAGATTATGCTAGACACACATGCAAACGAAATCTTAGCACATTGAAGAATTAATTTATGACTTTTATATAGACCTAGTTCTTTTAAGTTCTCCCGATTTGAGGCGGTGCCGTCTTCATCTTGGAATGGACAATGATCACCAACGGGGTTTATGAAATGAATATGCAGGCTCAATGGGGCCGCGCAAAGGATGAGAGTGTGTGGGATAGAGAAACGACCGTTTTTCGTCGTCCTAAAGCACTTGAATCACAATACGAGTTTAAATGTAAAGAAACACTCGAAGATTGATGATGGTTCAAGCAAGAAGATTTCTAACCATTTACCTCATACCGCAGCTGGAATTCCTTCTGATTGGCCCAATGTGGGATGGTTCTTAACAAGGTTATAGAATTGAAGCCTCCGCTCAAATTGGTTAACAATGGTTGACATGCGGTGTTTGGGATATAGAAAAGAATGCCCTTCGTCTTTTCAATATAGGTAGCCACTGCGAATTATCCCTACATCCTCGAACACGGCTCTTATTCTAATTCTTACTTCACTCATCACTCAAGTGTTTGTAGAGACGTGTTTGGGCATGGGTTGCCTCTCATCATCTGAGATACTCCTTTTGACAGTTTTAAACATTCCCTTTTGAAAATTCATTTCTTTTTATCCAAAACGTCCCTTATTGGGATCCTTGATGCAAGATGCATGTTCCAATGCATGTGTTCGATGATTCCAGAAGCTTTTAAATGTGAATACAGATGAAAGGATTTTAAGAATTTCACAACTTTTTTTTTTCACACATGAAATTATTGAGTATCTCTAGACTCTTCGAAATCTCAATGGCTCAAAGACCTTTCAAAGTCGAAAGAAGTGGTTCTGAAAATTTTAAACTCTAAGAGATAAGGAAATGGATACTTACCTGCCCGTCATGGTGGGGAGTCCCTAGAGACGCAAAAGAGATGTATTAGTATACGTTCTCGAATATAGAGAAAACTGGAACAATATAACTTCACCCTTAATTATGTGTTCCCATCTGGATGTAATCGCATAGAGTCTGAAGATGTACGATCCAACTCGATCGAATGAGATGGCCAAAAGCTTGGAGCTCCTTTGAAATCTAAAAGGAAAGGGATACTCATCTGTCTGCCAGGACGGCGAGTCCCTGTCAAGATAAGAAATGAAGAGTGAGTGTACGTTCCGTGTTAAAAATGAACTGGAACGATACCACCTTACTCTTGATCCGGTAGCCCCGGTCAGGTGGCGTTTGCCCCGTTTAAGTGGGATTTGCCTCAGTTGACTGCTTTAATCTATTTCGCAACTTTTGTAATCTCCCCTTTTTTGGGATGTCGCTCGCTTAGGGCTTCCTGTCTCTCTTCATCTTCAAAGTGTTGCCCTTTCAACGCTTGGAGGTATTGTCTCTCTCTCTCTCGAGATGTCCTACCCCAGTGGCCTACGCCTCGCTACTTGTCACTAGGGTCTTGATGGCTTTGCCCCAACATGCTCTTTTGGTGGGGAGTCTGATCCCAGTGGATCTTCAATCAATTATCCCGATGACTTGGGCTGTTGACTTTTTTATTTTTTATTTTTTTTAATCTTCTTGAAGTACCATCTCTTAGACATGCACGGTTTCGGTTCCGCCAAATGGTGGAACCGTCCTGTTCCGGGCCGGTTCTGGTTCCGGAACCTTTAATTTTATTTTTAAAATAATAAAATAAATTAATAAATTATTAATTAAAATTTATAATCAAATTGTACATTGTAAAAAAATTTGAAAAAAAAAAGATGAGGAATGGGCTTGAACTTAATGAATTATCATTAAGCGCCTACATATCTTCTTGGGGATAGAAGAGTCAAAGCCCATGTAGTTCTCTTACCTTTGGTAACCCCAACTTACCTCATCCTCAATCGTCGCTACTTGTTGTTGTGGTGGCGGTGGTATCTCCACAATCATCACTGAAGAATTCGTGTTCTCGATCCAGCTCTTGTTGTCGAAGCCTAGCCCTTATCCAATCATCGACGCAAGCTTGAAACTCCATACTTTCCGGATTTAATCTTGAACGGCGGGAGTCTAAAATTAATCCTCCAGCACTAAATGCTTGTTCAACTGCCACTGTCGAAGAAGTTGTCGCTAATATTTGTCTTGCGATGAGGGAGAGAACTGGATATTGAATTGAATGGTTCTTCCACTACTCAAGAATCTTGAAATCTGCGCTGTGTTCGGAATCACTAAACTCAAAATAAACTGTTAAATAGTTTTCTAATTCGGAAATACTACATGTTGTCCCTTTTTGTTTTTTTTGCCTACTCATGAGTATTTTATACCCTCTACCAAGTGAAATACTTGTATTGCTTCGTGAGACACTATGCTGGACAGATTCACATCCACTATCACTTAAACCATATTTACTACAAAATTCATTATATAATTCTACTATAACTTTTTTAACGTCTACTTGTATACTATGAATATTTATTACTTCATTCAAATGTAAACATTCATAATAATAAGCATTCAAATAATCTAATAAACCATCTAATTTAGTACGTGGATTGAAAACAATACAAACTAATAGACAAGAGGAATGTTCAAGTAATAATGCAACCATTTTTCTCGCATTACTAAAATACTCGAAGCTAATTCAGTAGCTTTTTCACATTCGTTAAAAATATCAGCAATGTTAACACACTCTATTAAAAATAAATGCGTAGTAGGATAATAAACACCAGATAAAATATTAGTAGCATCATTAAAAACTTTAAAAAAATCTAATTTTTTTTTCAAACTTTCCAATGTTGCGGGAGCAAAGCAATATCGGGAACATTATTCGAAATAAAGGAACATAATAAATCTTTGTAATCAAAAGTTTGTAGAAGCATCTCGTAGGTAGAATTCCAACGAGTCGGAATATCTTTTGGAAACCTTCTTACTCTTCTCACATTTTTTTACAATATTTTCCCCACTCTTTCATAAGTTGAGGATGGCTCCACAAATATCTAATTGCATTATTTATTGGCTGAAAAGATGTTGCAAGAACTCGTAAACCATCTTGAACACATAAATTCAAAACATGGCAAGCACATCTAATGTGAAAAAATTATCCGCCAAAAGAGGGTTTACAAAGTTTTTCTAACTCAGGAATGGAAGCAGTATTTGCGGCGGCATTATCAAAACTAACTGAAAAAATTTTATCAATCAAATTAAATTCTTCTAAAACTTGCCTAATTAGTCTATAAATATTATGGGCCGTATGCCTTTCAAGAAAAACTCGAAATGCAAGAAGTCTTTTTTGAATAACCCAATCATCACCTATCCAATGGCACGTGATACCTAGGGGTGAGCGGTTCCAGGTTCTGGGTAGGTTCCACCTGGAACCTGTAACCTACCCGCTGGTACATGTTCCTCATTTTTGAGAACCTGGAACCTACCCGCCACACTGTGGAACCTGGAACCTACCCGGGCACCGGTTCCGGTTCCGGTTCCAGGGTACCCGAGAAAGAAACTACTGCTTGATCATCCTTTGGAAAGCCAGAAAGAAACTACTGCTTGATTAGAGGAAATCAGTACTTAATTGGCTTATAATTTCAGGACAACAAATAGTACAAAATCACATTGGTTTATAGGGACGTAATTGCAAAGACCAAACGAATCAGGCTAAACACAAAAGGAGAGATGGACAAAAAGAATGCTCGCAAGGACTAAAGTAAAGCGGAACTCGCAAACCTCGCTTTCTCGCTTTTTCAGATTTGAACGAAGAAGAACCGCTTCATTCCGGGAATCACCTCCTCCTCCAAACCGGAATCTCGCCAAGAAGCTCGCCGATCAACTCAACCCAATCACAGCCCACACTAGCTCGACTTGTTCCCGAACCTGCGACGATGCGCCTGAGTCGACCCACCTGCCGAAAACGGCTCAATGGGTGGGCTAAATAGCCTAAATCACTCGAAGAAGAGGGCGACGACCACGAGAAGAACAACACCCAGAGAGCACAACCTCTCGAGCGCACCTCGCACTACACGAAGAGAGAGAGAGAGAGAGAAGGAGGGAGGGAGCGGACCTGAGAGCCGCGAGAACAACGTAGAGGGAAAGACGACGAATCGGGCGCGAGCGGCGGGGGGATGGAATGCGGGTGCCGAGTTCAGGCGCACAACGGCTCTGTGTCATCAATGGGTTCGTTCTTCATCGGTTTCGCAAGTAATCGACAAGGGGAGGAGAGACGCATTAATAATGGGAGTGGAGAGAGCACCTACTTATGCGATTTCCATGGAGGCTCGCGACACTGTTGCTCCCGCTGCTCCTTGCGAATTCAGAGCAATCGTTCTTCTTGGAGGACTCAGCTTCTTGGGCTGATTCGATGAATTGCTCAGCGTCTTCGACGAAGACCATGGGATTGGGGGGGACTGGGAGGAAACAGGAAAGGAAACTGAGAGGCTGCGGCGTCGAGGTGAGTAAGTAGGGCAAACTGCAAAGTGAAAGTGCTGCGGTGCGGAAAGTATAAAGTAGGGTTTTTGTTTAATAAGTTCCGGTTCCGGTTCCGATTCCAGTTCCGGGTAGGTTCCATAGTGGAACCTGGAACCGGAACCGGAACCACCGGTTCCTCAAAATAGGGAACCGGGAACCGGAACCGGGGACATCGGAACCGGGAACCGGACCGGAACCGGCGGTTCGGTTCTCCGGTTCCCGGATCTACCCGGGAACCATGCTCACCCCTAGTGATACCCATATAAGAATTAATATTCCAAGAATCAGTCCAAATATCACTACCTATATGTACACGTCCATTGAATTCTTTAAAAAATCTTAACAATTTCTTTTTTTGTTTTGTATAAACTTATTCAAGTTCGCGTTTAAGAGTATTTCTCGGAATAGATGGTGCTTGCGGAGCTAACGCAGTGTTTACCAAATATCTAAAATTAGGATTTTCACCAGTATTAAAAGGAGCATGCTCAAGGGCAACATATTCAGCTAATGTTTCTTTGTAAAGTGCATTAGTGAAACGAAATAAAGGATGGGCGTTAGGATTGGCGAACCCGGGAATTTGTTGTTGGCTAGTGTCGATCCTCGCTTGCGTTGAATATTTTTTCGTCACATGCCGACGAAATGTTCCATAGCCATCTCCTTTACCAAACTTGTATGTCTGCGGATAATATTTACAGCTTATATCAAACTTGCCTTCATTTCATTCCATACTTTGTTAAAGTGTAGCCATAAATCGGATTCTCGGCTCTTTCGTCCCGGCTCCTTCGCTATTGACGATTCTTCGACACCACGAGGATGAAGACTTTCTTGCGTTGAGACGTGCTCGACGTTGGGATTGGAAGCATCGTCATCTTCCCAACATGCATATTCACGAGGATCATATTCATGAACGGGATAATCGGATTCTCCCATCTCGATCGGCGTCGGGTTCTTTCCCTTTCTAGTATTTCTGCTTCCACTTGCCATTTTTTGATAAAATTGATCGAAAAATTGAGATGAAATTTAGAGAGAATAGCAGATTGAGAGAATTTGAGAGATTCTGAGACTTGAGAGTATTAGAGAGAATTGAGAGAAATTGTGAGAAAAATAAATAGGGATCGAGAGGTATTTATAGATTTTTTTAATTTTTTTAAAATTTTTCTTTTAATTTTTGGCCTTCGGGCCGTTTCAATTTGCAACGGCCCGAAGGCCGTTGGGGAAGAGCCCCGACGACCGTTTGGGGGAAGAGCCGTTGGCTCTTTCCCGCGGAAGGGGGAGCCCCCCTCCTGAAATTTTCAAGGGGCGGGGCCCACAAGGGGGTGGGTTTTTTTTTTTTAAATGGGTTGGAATCGACCCGGAATCGGCGGTTCCGGGCCGGTTCCTAAAAAATAAGAACCGCGGACCAAGTCAACGGGCCGGTTCCGGGTTCGGGTCCAATTTGGCCATGTCTACCATCTCTTGATGGATTCTCGGGATGATGTCTCGCCTGTTGAATTTTGCAATGTTCTTCGCGGTGACATTCGTATATGACACGTCCTCGTGAAATAGTCGATTGCTACTAGTATGAAGCGATGTCTGTTTGAAGCCTTAGGATTGATCGGGCCTGTCATATCGATCCCCCACATGGAGAATGGCCCTGTCTCGGACATTTGGTGAAGCTCGATCAAAGGTGCGTTGATTCTATCCCCGTACACCTGACATTGATGACATGATCTCACATGTTGATTACAGCCCGATTCCAAGGTCATCCGGTAATAACCCAGTCGCATGCTTTTCTTGGCGAGGAGATGACAATTCATGTGAGGGCCGCATTCTCCCTCATATATCTCTCTTACAAGTAACTTGGCTTCTTTGGCGTCCACGCACCTGAGGAGCATTGAATCGTAGGATCTCCGATAGGGGATTTGGCCGCTGAGGAAAAACTTGCCGGCCGCCTTTGCTATGTATTTCCTGTCCCTCGCCTGGGCACCTGGAAGAAATCTCCCTTTCGCCAGGTATTTCTTAATGTCGTGATACCAAGGTTGATCATCGAACCCCTCTTCAATTACCATGCAATGCGCCAGTTCCTGGGTGACGCCAATCCTCAGCGGCTCAATGTCCATGCCATTCGTTGCTTGAAGCATGGAGGACAAGGTAGCTAACGTGTCGGCAAAGTGATTATGCGTCCTCGGCAGATACTCGAAATCGATCACTTCGAATCCCTCGACTACTTCTTCCATGAATTTATGGTATGAGATGAGTTTAGAATCCTTTTTTTGTTCGCCTTGGATCTGTAGGATGATTAACATCGAATCTCCATAAACCTGTAACTTCTATACTTTCATGTTGAGGGCCAACTATAACCCTAGGATAGAAGCTTCATATTCCGCCACATTATTGGTGCATGGGAAAGTTAACTTCGCGGCCACAGGGTAGTGCTGGCCATATGGAGATATTAAAATTGCCCCAGTACTTGCCCCAGCTAAGTTGACCGCGCCATCGAAATGCATAGTTCACTTGTCGTCCGAGAGTGTCAGAATATGGCTTTCGGCTTCCTCCTCTCCGTCGGGGGTATCATGACCTTGTGAACTTTCCACTAACATATCGGCGATGACTCGTCTTTTCACTGACTTCTGATTCGAACTTCTCACATCAAACTCTGAAAGAAGTACCTGCCATTTTGCCAATTTCTCTACTAATGATGGCTTCTCCAACAGGTACTTGATCGGGTCATTTTCCGAGACTAATAGTATAGTATGATGGATGGTGTACTTTCTCAACTTATGAAGCACCCAAACCAATGCAACACAGGTTTTCTCAACTGCTGGGTATTTCGCCTCTGATGCAATGAACTTCTTACTCAGGTAATAAACGGCTCGCTCCTTTCCATCATCGGGGTTTGTCTAGGCGAGTAGAGGCCTAATGACTCTTCATGAATTGTGAGGTAGAGAGTCAACGGAATGCCTAGAGTTGGCGGTACCAAGATCGGGGGATTAACCAAGTACGCCTTAATTTCATCGAAGGCTTGCTGACATTCCGGATTCCACTTAATCTTGGCATTTTTCTTCAGGAGTTTAAAGAGAGGCTTGGCTTCCTCCGAAAGCTGGGATATGAAGCGGGCGATGTAATTCAACCCGCCCAAAAGACTTCTTACCTCCTTGACTGTTGAAGGGACCCCAAGACTAAGGATGGCTTGGACCTTGATGGGGTCAATCTCGATGCCACGACTGCTAACTATGAACCCCAACAACTTGCCAGATTTTGCCCCGAATACACACTTTGCGGGATTCAGCCTCAGCTTATACTTCTTGAGTCGTTCGAACAAATTCCTCAACACTGCAGTGTGATCTTCTCCATATCTGGATTTCGTATCATGTCGTCCACATACACCTCTATCTCTTTATGCATCATGTCGTGAAAAAAAGGGTAACCATCGCCCTCTGATAAGTTGCCCCAGTATTCTTCAGGCCAAACGACATGACTTTGTAATAGAAGGTGCCCCAGGGCGTGATGAATGACGTCTTGGCTTTATCTTCTTCCCTCATGCAGATTTGGTTGTAGCCAAAGAAACCATCTATAAAAGAGAACCACTCAAATCCAGCCGTACTATCTATCAGGACATCGATATGCGGTAATGGGAGGTCATCTTTGGGGCTAGCCCTGTTTAGATCCCGATAGTCCACACAGACTCGAACTCTTCCGTCCTTCTTCATGATAGGGATAATATTAGCGATCCATTCTGGACATGCAATTACTTCAATGCATCCTACTTCGAGGAGCTTCATCACTTTTTCTTCAATTTTCTTTCCCAACTCGGGCTTCGTCCGCCTAAGTCTCTGCTATCTAGGCGGAATACTGGGATCGGTCGGTAGCGTATGTTCCACAATACTAGGATCTAACCCCGGCATATCCGCACACGACCAGGCGAAAATGTCCTGGTACTCTTTGAGGAGTTCAATTATCCTAAACGCCTCTGTGGATGATAAACTTTCACCGATCTTCACCTCCCTGACTTCCTCTAAGGTCCCTAGGTTTACTGAAATGGCACCCTCTGTGGTGGGTGGCTTGGATTCTTAATGGCGATCCCAACTATACTTAATCTCTCCCAGATTCTACTCTTCGTCTTCTTCTTCGATTTGGAGGGTAGCTCCCTCTTGAGAACCCGGGTCGTCTAATAATCTGCTATGCATGCCCGAAATGGTATGCATCATTGGACATCCCCGCCTCTCAAAACTTTGAAAACTAGGAGACGTGTGGGAAATCAGGTATCAGGATTTTTCTTCTGAATAAGGGATGTGAAGAACAAAGCTTATCCGCCTATTCCGTCCTCTTCAATAGTACCAAATTTTTCTTTATCATATTTTTTCAGATTGACCATCATAGGTCTGATTTCGGAGAAGACTTCTGCCCCTACGGCTTGATCAATATCCGATATTTTAGACGAAACTGATCGAACGATCGGGTCAGAATTTGAGACCGTCGGGGATGCCCCTTGTATGGTGAGGATGAGCGCCTTCATCTCTATCATCGTTGCAACCACTTGAGTCATCTGACTCTCCAGGATGGTCAAGCGTTTCTCCATGCCATGCTGGTCCGTCTTAATTTGCGGCTGAGTCTTCACACAGGTATTTGGATTTCGCTATTGGGATTACCTGTTTTAAATTACAGAACTATGTTAGTAAAGGAAGTAAAGCATAAATCCTTTCAATTTTATGCTTTCTTGTGATTAACGAAGATAAGGACTTTTACAAAGCCTTAGCTTCGTGTGAAAAGTTCTTTATCAATGTTTTTCAAAAGAAAACATACAATTGGAAGGAGTGTAATCCATGGTTATTACTCTAGGCAAATTCCAAGAAAAATTTATGGAATGTCCAAAAAGATAAAAGTGCAATTCCAATGTGTCCTAAATTCAGTGGGAGGTAGGACATCCAAATTGAAATTGTTTACCAAAAATAATTCGAATATCTAATCTCCTCTTGAATTCAGAAAACATAGATGACTTTAGTTAATCACCATGGATTACCAATGATGCATGATATAGGCTGGTTCAATTCCATGCCTCACGCACCATGAAATAAGGATTAGATTCTCGTACTTGCGTTAAACACGCCAAGTGTGAGTCCTAACGAAAATTTTATTCGGATGAGACATGCAGTTCAACCGAAAAATCCGAATGGTTGAGAGAAATTCCAACGTCGCATTCCAATCTTAGGACGCTTAGATAAGACTCAAAGACCAAAGTGCCGAGGGTAGAATGGAGTTCCACAGATGGATACTCCTTACAGACTCGAGGACTCGGATAGATGGATACATAACTAAAAAGAGACAGTCCGAATGCGACCCTAGACAACCTAAGGAGATGCCCCAAGTTGGGTCTTCGGGGAATGCCGCATGTCGTCCCTACTCTAGCTAGTTCGGGTCGCCCTCTTCATCAAATGAAATGTCTATGGGAACGGAAGAGGATAGCTGGCTCTCGGGAAAATCCTCTTCGTCTAATGAAATCTCGATGACCTCTGGAGGGGGTCTTGGATCGGCTATAGCTCTTCGAAACGCCTTCTTCCGCTTTCGGTAGAGGTTCATCATCCCTTCCATATTGTGCTCGTGTTTGTGCTTGCACTCGAGTTGCTCGGCGGACTTGGTGTAGAAGCAATCCGTCCCTTGGATGAGGTTTCGTCTAGTAAGTGCCATCCCTTGGATAAATCGGAAGGAGCGGAATCCGTTGAATGTCTCGGTGGCTCGATGACGGATGATGCGTCGCTCGTATTCGAATATCTCTGGGATCTTGGACCGACTTGGGGAGACCATTTCTACTCTATCCATACTATAAAATGGAATTGGACTCAACCATCGGATTTGATGAATGCAGCATGTTGTGCGAAATCAAAGATTGCAGACAAATTAAATAGAAATGGAAGTACCTTACTACAAGCGGTACCTAATTAATTTTGGTTTTAGGTATACCAACCATCCACACACATGCGCATGAGACAAGTGAGGTTTGACTCTAGAAATCAAAATGGCTCGGGTATGGAATCTAAAGGCTTCCCACTATTCGAGTAGATAAATTCGTCCATAAGCGCAATCCACAACAAATGGATAAAAGAATCGACTTGAATAGTGAGCGGGATCAAACATGGTCAACTCAAGCGCAAATCCACGCCAGAGCCTTACATATCGATTCCCTATCTATGGCTACCTAAAAAGGTGATTTCAAGGCCTGGGTTTGGGCGCTTTGTGCAAAAGTGTCGTGATCCTCAAATATACAGGTGAATCATGCATGGCAGTTTGTATATCAATCAGCGCTTCAAATCATCCACATGACATACATTCCTACACCCAACCTGCATAAGACAATGTTAATCACAGACTACTCTCCTTATCACTCCAATCTGCAAAAATATTTAACACATATCGTAAGCGGACTTACCTCACCTTCAAAAGCGCCTGCAGAAAACATGTCAGAAAATCACTCAACGTTTTAATTACGGCCTAAGTCCACTTGAGGCCTAGAACCATAGGTTCTAGGGTTCGGTCCCCAGCAGAGTCGCCAGTCTGTCGCGACCCATTTTTTTACGGGATCGTCGAACGGGCTAATGGATTGTCGAATCGAGCCCCCACTCTGAAATGTGGATCGCAGGCTTTCTCGACGCGGGCCCTCCCAAGCCCATACCAAATCGTGACGGGAGTAAATTTGACGGGTTTTCGACGATAAGAGTCGATCGCTTTTCGACCTTCGTGTGGTCGTGGTGGCATGTGTTATCTGTGCATGTATTTAGAGTCGTCACCGGTCCTTCTTGGAAGGTGGACCGAAAACCTCACTAATCGATTGGGAGAGATCGATTAGTTCTGCGGAACCAGAGATTTTGGGTTTGGGGACTTGGTTACGTTGGTGTCATTACCAACGCCCTTTCGGTACCTAACGTAAGTGATTTTCCTGACTAAGATTTCATACAGGCGCAATTTTTGGGTGAGGTAAGTCTGATTCAGGGGTTTCATGTAGATTGGAAGACTAGTCCTATCAAATCATAATCAATATAAGGAAAGCGCAATCAAGTGCATAAATGAACTACGTCAATGCACATCAATTCAAATCAAGGGTATCCTAGTATAGCCTTAAGGGCTTAGGGAATGTGTGATTTAGGACCAGGAGGAGACTAGGAAGATTCGGGGGCGATTCGCTCGAAGGGAGAAATCGTCATTTTTTGGAAGGTTTGGGTGTTGAATTGAACAAAATAGGTCGTGACCAGTTGATCTTGGCCATTTCCTATTTTTGAGAATTTTTTCGAATTTTTTAGGATTTCTTGAGGAACGATTTGCCAAAAGGGCGAAATCGTCATTTTTTAAAGGATCGGGATTCGAAAGACCAAAAATAGGTCAAGGCCAGTTGATTGTGACCATTTCCTATTTTCTGAAATTTTTTGGAATTTTCAGAATTTCTGCAGTTTTTGGAAGACGATTCGCCAAAAAGGCAAAATCGTCATTTTGGAAAGATTGGGGTTTGAAAGACCCAAAATAGGCCATGGCCAGTTGATCGTGATCATTTCCTATTTTTTGATTTTTTTTTTTTGGGATTTTCAGAATTTCTGTAATTTTTTGGAAGAAGATTTGCCTAAAGGGGAAAATCGTCATTTTGACAAGATTCGGGTTTCAAAAGACCCAAAATAGGTTATGGCCAGTTGATTGTGGCCATTTCCTATTTTTTGGATTTTTCGGGATTTTTATGAATTTCTTCAATTTTTGGAAGACGATTTGCCTAAAGGGAAAAATCGTCATTTCGGAAGGGGTCGGGTTTCAAAAGACCCAAAATATGTCATGGCCAGTAGATTGTGGCCATTTTCTATTTTTCAAAATTTTGTTTAGATTTTTTCGAGTTTTTTTTAATTTTTTTTGGATTTTCCATTTTATACACCTTTTTATTGAATTTTCCCGAATTTTATAATTTTTATGATTTTTTTTATTAAAAATATTTTTCGGACCGGGTCAAACCCGGCCCGCGCCTCTCGGGCACTCGGCCCGACCGTACGGGTCGAAATCCGGTCTAAATGGCGCCGTTTTTGATATTTTTTCGAAATCTTTCTATTTTTCATTATTTTAAAACCATTTTCTAATTTATCCGAATTTCTGAAAATGAAAACAAATCGGACCGTCGCCGCCCTGCCACGTGGCACTACCCTAGCCGCCGGATCAATATGATTTTGAAAATATCGGAACGCGACACGTGGCACACCCACGGCCGTCCGATCTAGGGTATTTTGAAAACATCGGATCGTGACACGTGGCACACCCACGGCCGTCCGATCTAGGTTTTTTTTTTTAAAACATCGGATGGCGACACATGGCACACCCACAGCCGTCCGATCTAGGGTTTTTTTTTGAATTTTCTGAAAAGCCATTTATTATTCAAAAATCATTATTAATTTCGAAAATTTCTAGATCGCGACACGTGGCAATACCGTGGCCGTCCGATCTAGGTTTTATAGTCTTTTTTTTTTAAGGGGAAGCCTTCCCGGCGGTTGACGTGGCTGCCTACGTGGCGCGCCACGTCAGCGTTGACCAGTCAACCAACGTTGATCGGTCAACTCCCCTGCCGGGGAAGACGACCGGTGCCGGCGATTCCCGCCGGCGCCTCGCCGGCGCCTCGGTTCCGACGTAAAAACGTCGATTCCGAAGCGCGATTTCGGCAAGAAATGATCCCCCATTCATCCCAGATCTACATACATAAAAAACATGGCAAAATCACGTCGAAAACCACTCCAAAAACACAGCGACCGAACCGGCTCCGGCGAGGTATTTGCAGATTTTTTTTTTTTACTTTCAAACTCGATTCCAATCATTCAGAGAACATCCATGAAGGGTCAGGAGGCTTACCTGAGGTCTCCCGGTCCTCGGCGACCGTGCGAACTCCTCCGACGAGCCTTAGGTCCGATTGGTGGCCGACGAAGCTCCGACCATCGTTCTCGATGGTTTTCGATGCAAAATAAACATCAAACCGGGGATAGAGTCGGTTATAATGACGGTTCAATGCCAGACTTGCAACAAATAAGGCTCGGGACGGCCCGGCCGAGACTCGAGAAATACAACGTTCGTTCAGGCATTTTGTCGAACACATGTCATGCACTATGGAAACGGAGGTCGGGGAGAAGAACCGACCTGTTTGGAGTTGCCGACGGCGACTAGGGCTCCGGTGGTGATTGGTTTGAGTCGCTGAAGGTCCGGGGATGCTCCTTCGCGCTCTGGCCTCGCTCGAACTCCTCCCTTTCTCTCTCGACCTCCTCTTCATTTTTTGTGTCCGAAAAACCCCCTGGTATCTCTCATGGCCGAACCTTATATTTTTTTAGAGTCGTCCGGGATCGAGGACGATCACGCACTCCTCTCCCTCTGAAAAAGTTGGTCTGCCAACCTTCCTCTCGGTCGCTCGAAGTCGCTCTGTTCTTCTGCCATTTTTGCCGCCTGTACGTGAAGAACAAGGAGGACAGGTTTTGTCTCCTGTGTTGCAGACCCGATCGGGTCGGGTCGGGTCAGTTAGGGTCGGGTTCGACCCGATCCTTAATTTTCGCCTAATTGAGCCTTCAATTGACCTCTTTTTATGAAATTAATGCTAAAATTGGACTCCTTGGCATATTTTCCATCTAAAATGAGTATTTTTGTGAGCAATTGAGCTAGACTTTAATAAAAACCCCAAATCGGAGGCCCAAATGACCAAATCAATCCAAATTGAGGCCACCAATGAGTTCGGGACAACGAAAAATATAGGGTAGAGATGTTTAATTTTCATGGGTGTCGCTAGAGAGGATTTAATTTTGAAATTTGTGAAATCGGGGACTAAATCGCAAAGAAATTTGTGCAATTAAGTCATTTTTGTCAAAATTAATCAAATTGAAGGCCTAATTGACCCAATAGCACTTCAAGGCTCTAGATCAAAATGTCATGGCTTATTGGGAGTGGGAATTTGAAATTAAAAGACTCAAAGAGAAGTTTTTAGGCTCGATTCGGGTGTATGTTTGTGAAGGAACATAGTGACCCAAGTCGAATTTTTGACATTAACTAATATAAACTTGAAGAGGGAATTAGAATAAAATTATTGACTATTTTTGTGTATTTTTCTGACCACGAATGTTATTTGTTTTGGGTATTTTTATAATTAAATAAATTTGAAAAAATATTTTTGGTTCAAAATTGGTTCCTAAGGTTAGGCCAAGGCTTCCAAAGTTGATTTCGCAATTTTATGACTTTTTTTTGCTATTTTTAATTAATTTTAAAAATAAAATCGACACAAAAGATGATTAAAAATCAGGTGTCAACAGTAATTTCACAGGCTAGGCTCGGTCGGGATTAGGCTCGGGTCGCTAGGATTGAAATCTTAATTCGCGGCAACTAAGAATTTCGAACCTAATCTAAACCGACTAAAGCTTCGGAATTCGTCCAACCATTGTCCATTCAGTCCTTACGATCCAATATATTTATCGACTGTAATTCAATTTAATTTCCTTTTATTGAACTTAAGGACTATACCGAAGTCGGATTTTCAGGGCGTCACATTATATGTAGAGGTGTCAATAGATCGGTTTTGATTACAGCGAAAACGGTTCCAACTCGAATATTTCAGTTCAAGATATTTTCTGATCTGACTTGAAAAAAAAAACGGTTCGGTCCAGTTCATCTCTCAAGTCTTCCACTTTATCCTTTTTTACCAAATTTATATGATTAGAGGTGATAAAATGGGTCTAGAACCCACATTTGATGGTAGTGGATCAAAAATGGGTTTGTTTAAGTGCTTAAGTGGGTCATAAATAGATTACTTAGAAATCTAACAGGTTCTAAATGGATTTCAAATTGGTCATAAATGGGTTAAGTAAGACAACTATCTTAAGATAGTCATAAATAAATTTTATGAATATTTCAAAAAAAATCCTAATATTTTAAATTTTTAATTTTTTTATTATATTTTTTTATTTTCTTTTTTTCTCCTTCCTGCCACCCTTAGTCGGCAAAGGCCACCGACCAGCTTAGGGCGAGCTTGGCTCGCCGAGATCTGACAAGCCTCGAGATTGATCGAGCTCCTGGTGAGCTTTGAGCTCGACCGATCAAGGTGAGCTCGAGGCTTGTCGAGATCTGGCCTTAAGCTCAAGGCTCGCTTGGACATGGCTGGTTGTCGAGCTTCCTGCCTTCGCCGAAGCCCTAAATATCGGCAGACAAAGGAGGGAGGTTGCAGGTGGAGTTGCAGACGAGGAGGGAGGTTGTGCTCCCACAAGAGATCCAGACCTATATTTTCTGATCCTTCAATAAAAATATTCATTCTCTTTATAAAAAAGAGTAGGTAGAATCGATAAAAATTTATTTTTCGATTCATCCATGGAATTGAATACCTCATTCAAGAACTATTTTTGATCCATAGAAAAAACAAATTCCTTATGATACACTAGATTCGGCTCGCTTATTCTGTCAAGCCCGAATTTGCCTTTTCCACGGCCACGACCATTGAATGATGAGCAGTGACATTTGATAGTTGATAAACAATAAAGATTGCCTTGGCAAACCTAGGAGAGAGGATAAAAGAGAAAAAAATAAAAATTATTTTAAAAAATTTTAAAAATTTATAACGAGAAAATATTCACAAAATTTGTATTGTATGATTTGGTTAAATATTATATTTAGTTATATCATTTTTTTAATCAAATTATAAGAAATAAACATGGAATGATTTGATTAATTATAGAAATATTTAAGAAATACTGATTAAGTATGAGTCATTAAATTTGTATTGAATAAATATGAGTCAAAATGAATTAAATAAATTAATATGAATAGAATCATATTTGATCCGAGCCGAACTCTATCCGACCTAACCCAACCTCACAAGCTGAAAACTTCTCGGAAAAACCCTAATGCCCCCCAGCGGCCATTCCCCTCTATAAATCAACCGATCTCTCCGTAGACATTTCACTCTTCACCGTCTGCGCCTCCGCCTCCGCCTCCGTTCATTCGTCTTCTCCACATTGATCTCTCTGTCTCTCTCTCGGATGTCTTCTTCCTCCTCTCTGACACCTCAACTCCCATCACCGCATCAATCTCCCATTAGCTTTCGTCTCGTCCGAACGCAGAGCTGCAACCCTTTTACCCTCTCCTCTTGCGGCGATCTCACGCTAAAGAAAAATGGCAAGAGGGGATAAAACGGAATTGCGCAGAGTGAGTTCGGCCGGCTTACCAGCCCATCGCATGCTCTCTTCTTGGGCTTTGCCTTGGTGTCAAATGGACCGACCGACACTCTCTCGTTCTCTCCTTTCTGCTTCGTTTGATCCAAGCTCGATTTTTACTCTCTTTTTTCGGATCGTTGTTTCCCCAAAGATTATGTGCCATGAGCCTCTCGGGTTTTGAGGATTCGTTTTATTTCTTTTTTTGTTTTTGGCCTGCTTAGTGGTCTGTCGTGGGTTGTCATGGTGGCAAGTGATGATTTTTCGTGAATCTTATCCTACACACTGATGCGCAGTGCTGACTATATTACTCTGCTTATTGTCTGATGCCTCGTGACGAAACTTGAGACACTGGTGTTGGCTCTTTCTTGCTGTCGCTCATGCGTTCTCATGAGATTATGTCAGTGTGGGGTGGATTTCTTTCTCTCTCTTTTTTTTTTTTCGTGTCATGCTATCGTGCAGACCTCTTTTTGGTCATCAATGTCGGATTTTTTTGTTCAGTTTGGGCAGAGGGAGCTATTATGGTCTTGGCTAATTTAATTCGAAAGTAACGTGCTTGTGCATCCATTGGTGTTCATGTAATCTTTCTCTTTTCCTGATTTTATTGAGGGGAAGGCGAATGATGGATAAAAAGTTACATACACACTGAAATTTCATGTGGGTTACTATTCCGCTTATTGTCTGATGCCTATCCTTTCTCAATTTTGCTATTTGGCGCCTGTTTCATTAGCGTTGGTCGTGCAGTGTGGTAAAATTTTTCTTTTCTTTATAAGCCTTTTTTTCCCCATCTGGTCCTAGTTTTCAGAGCAACCGAAAACTAGTAGAGAAATTTACGAGCGGAAATGTGATGTTTTATCAGGCAGACCTGTTTTCTTTTTTGGTAAAGATCAGGCAGACCTGTTTTCTTTGTCTTATAATTTCAACTGTTTGTTTAATGTAAAATTGCATACTAAGCCTTTGTCTTTTGGCCTTTCCTAGATTTTTACAATCTGCTTAATGTTGTCAAATGGATAAACACATGTAAATATGTGGACTTTCACATAGTACCGAGGATGACAAAAAGCAGACGGGCGGACTGAACTGATGCCATGTTGATTGTCTGCAGCTTCCACTTGTGGAACATATCTGAGGTTTTGGAATATAATTTCGAAATTCCTTCCAGCATTAATTCAGTTTCATTGTTGCCTGTTCCCGTGTCTCAATTTCATTGGGAACTCCAGAATCTTATGATCTTTTTGCGTATACAATCCCATGGAATCCTTTTTTTTTCTGAAAAAGTATCAGTGAATTTAATCAGACACAACACAACATAAGCGATTCATTATCTTTTCTTCTTGCTGTGATGAAGTTGCTTTAATTATGTCTGGACATATGATTGTCCGTGATTTGATATGCACTTTTCTGAGCAGAAGAATGTTACTTCTTAAATGTTCCTCATCCTGCCTGCTTGCCGGTGGAGTTATGAAGAAGTCCACTTGTTAATTCAGGTCTCATTATGAAGTTTGAGGTTTCTCGAAAGATGATTTCTGACAAATTGTGGCAGCCGTGTTTCTTGGGTTAGAGAGACGGGATGCATGGACTTAAGATCAGGGCTTTAGAGTTTTGGGGTGAAGTGTGAGGGATATTGAAGGGAAGATACATCAGGAGTGGTCTTGTAATGTTCATGCTTGGAGTCTAGGGCGTGAGGCTTAATTTCGAAGTGATCACTGACGGATGATGAACATGACAGGTTGAAATTAGTTGTGGTGTTGAATTGATCTATGTGTCTCGCTCGAGGCAATAGAAACCTATGCTTAATGGTTGTGGTAAGATTAGTTGACTTGGGTTGCCACACTTGCTGGGGAAGCACAAGTGACTGAAGATTCGCAAGAAGCTTTTAGGTGATCTGATGTTGGGTGAGCAGTGGCCCATGTGTTTCTGTTGGCCGAGTGCTGGCTATTCACATTCACATCTCGTGGTGGTGATGATGGTGGGAGAAGCAAGGAAGCAATTGTAACAACCTCAATAGTGTTGCAAACAGCTTTTTTCGGTAGTAGTGACAGAAAATGAGTTTCTGTTGGGCGATTGTTGACCATTTATGTAAGGCCCTAAAACTGGTGATGATGGCAGAAGGACGCAAGGGCAACGAGCAGTAACAAACAAGCAAAGGTCTTTCCTAGCCATATATGGGCTCAAGAATGGGGCTTCTGGATATTGGGGTAAGCATGAAATGCAGATGGCCAGATAGATACCCCTGAGAGTTGATGGGAGCGGTGTCAATGCTCATCTGTTGAGGGACATGTTACCAAGCCTGTGGCACAAACACATCGACACACTCGTGCACAGGCTGGTAGGGTGCTAATTGCTGCTTTCCTGATGATGGCCGTGGTAGACTGAAACCAATTGTCGTCTTGTGACTCTTGTCCTCGGCATTATCCCCTAGCTTTTTTGCAATTCGTATGGATGAAAGTTGTTAGTTACAACATGCTATCTCCTGTTTTTTTTTTTTTTGGGTCTCATCGAAATGGCAAATCCACGGTCACTCAGTAAAAAAGTTAAATCTTTCGGAATGGAAATCCATTGAACGGGTTGAGATCTGTTTGTATGGAATTATGGATGATTTGTCCTAAATTTCAGACTGATATTCTCTCCAGTCTCAGCTAGGGGTGAGTACCGGTCCGTTCCAACTTGATAATCTTGACTGGCCAGTTTCGGACGATTCTCGATTCTCAAATTTTGGAACCCGACCCGGAACCTGCTTCCCCAATATAGAATTTAGGTTAAGACCAAATAAAATATATAGAAATTGAGGGCTTGAACTTCGCTCTTCTGGTCTTCGGAGTCGACCTGCTAACCTCCTTTGTATGGCGATCTTTTCTTGCACATTTATTGCTCCTCTGAGTTGGCGGTACCGGTGCCGTAAGACAAAAGCTAAGCGAAGCCTGTTATATTTCATCCTTGTCTCTGCTTCACTCATTTGTGTGTTGAAGTCTGAAGAGGTAAATCCAGACAAGTCGCCTCTATAATAAGTATGCATCCACCGGCATTTGGTCAGACTTATAAATTCACAAATAGCCGTTTTTCCATCCTACCTACCTTGATATAGAGAATGTATTTGCATCGGGTAGTTAGTCCACTTTCTGTGTCCATTCGAGACATTTTTTTTTTCATCTGATATCTAACTAGCCGTTAAACCCCTCCCGCAAAAAAAAAAAAAAACTAATAAATACTTTATAATCCCAATCACCCTCATCCGTGTGAGCTCGATATATTTAGTGTGTTGCCTCTGGCAAGAAGAACAATATAGGCGGCCTCCTCGACCATCACAATTTTGGCGGCTCAGCTCACATGACTCCTCTCTCTCTCTCTCTCTCTATATATATATATATATGTAGGCTTGTGGTTATTCGACCATCATGATTTCGGAGGTTGTTCATCCTAATAGTAAAGTAATTTGTTCGGCACGCTTCAAAGGGATCAGAATCCATGCCGTTCTTATCCTACTTTGTTTAGCTTAACTTTTTTTTTTTTAGTGTTGTTTAGCTTAACTTATTTATGTCATTTCCTATATACTATTTTCACGTTCTATTGTTTTTGTATATTTTGATCGGCCTAATCCCAAAAAAAACCTCAAACTTTGGTGTTTGTCCCAAAAATATCCATAACTTTTTTTTGTCTCCTAAAAAACCTTCAATTTTTGATTTTGTCCAAAAAAAAACCTCAAACTTTGGTCTTTGTCCAAAAAATATCCAATTTTTTTTGTTTCCTAAAAAACCTCTAACTTTTGATTTTATCTCAAATCTACCATAATTATTACAAAAAAAGAGCGTTTCGCGCCCAGTTGAACAGAACCCACATTTTCGAGACGTAATTGAGTTACCCGAGATTCACATACAATTTCAGTGGGAACAAGATATTAACGA
Organism: Rhodomyrtus psidioides; assembly: GCA_021437785.1. Lineage (NCBI taxonomy): Eukaryota > Viridiplantae > Streptophyta > Magnoliopsida > Myrtales > Myrtaceae > Rhodomyrtus > Rhodomyrtus psidioides. The sequence continues at coordinate 475,172 of JAILYB010000162.1, read as the reverse complement.
ATCTTCTTTTTATACTTCAAATCTTCACCGAAATGATGATCGTAAGAAAGCGTTGGGGGTAGCAGCTTGTCGTCACAGATGTAGGATCGGCACGATGGTCCTTGGTGGGAGGCTCGATTGGCATCGAGGACTATCAATGGGTAAGGAGCCGATGCCGATGGTTGCTATTATCTCGGGATAAGGCCACACCATCGGACGACGGTCGAGAATCACTTGGAGTTTCGACAGAAGCTAGATGGCCGACATCAGAATCGTCGGAATTCTATAAGATGGAAGGGAGAGATATGAAAAGAGCACGATTAAAAACCAGCCCTAATTGCTAATCTAAAGAGAGAACATTTTTTGAGAATTTTTCCACGTCAACAACGAAGATGTAATTATAATGAGGTGAAACTGCCACCTAAGATTCATTAACGACAAAATCAAAAGTTTGAGGTTTTCAAGGAGACAAAAAAAAACTGTGGATAATTTTGGGACAAATGCCAAAATTTGAGGATTTTTTGGTGATTGAACTGGTAGATTTGGGACAATTCAAAAGTTGAAGGTTTTTTAGAAGACCAAAAAAAAGTTGTGGATATTTTTGAGACAAATGCCAAAGTTTGAGTTATTTTTGGGATTGGATTGGTAGATTTGGGACAAAATAAAAAGTTGAAGGTTTTTTAGGAGATAAAAAACAGTGTTGGATATTTTTGGGACAAACACCAAAGTTTGAGGTTTTTTTTGGGATTGGGCCTATTTTGATCTGAATACTTTTCATAGAAAATGAATGTAGATGGAATAGAAAGTTAGGTAAAGAAGGATTACCCACCTCAGTTTGTATTGTTCTTTTTGTGGAACAGATGGGCAGTGCGGTACGTGAAGAAATGCGAAGGTTTGTCGATCTTTTTAAAAACCGCGTTGACCGTTGACTGTCTTCAGGACCTGGACGCGCAAATGAAAAAAATCCGCCGTCGAGGACATAAATCAAAGGGACTCATCTCAGTACTCAATACACACCATTAATTTTAGGCCTAATTCCAAAAAAAACCTCAAACTTTGACGTTTGTCCCAAAAATATCCATAACTTTTTTTTTGTCTCCTAAAAAACCTTCAACTTTTGATTTTGTCCCAAAAAAACCTCAAACTTTGGTCTTTGTCCCAAAAATATCCACAACTTTTTTTGTCTCATAAAAAACCTTCAACTTTTGATTTTGTCCCAAATTTACCACAGTTATTAAAAAAAAGGAGTGTTTTGCGCCTAGTTGAACAGAACCCATGATTGTTCGACAAAGATCAAAATGTACTTCCAATTGTTTCAAGGAAAAATGTTTGACACATTGTAGCCGCATTAATTCATTTTGAGACATAATTGAGTTACCCGAGATTCACATAAAAATTTAAGTGGGAACAAGATATTAACAAATCTGTTTCTTATACTTCAAATCTTTACCGAAACGATAATCACAAGAAAGCATTGGGGGCAGCAGCTTTTCGTCACAGAGGCAGGGTCGACAGCAGCTTGTTGTCACAGCTTTTCAAAAGTTGAAGGTTTTTTAGGAGACAAAAAAAGAGTTGTGGATATTTTTGGGACAAATGCCAAAGTTTGAGGTATTTTTTGGATTGGATTGGTAGATTTGGGACAAAATCAAAAGTTGAAGGTTTTTTATGAGACAAAAAAAAGTTATAGATATTTTTGGGACAAAAGCTAAAGTTTGAGGTTTATTTTTGGGATTGGGCCATTAATTTTATTAATTGAAGGTCTTAGCTCCCTCCGCAATCACCGACAAGACCAAAGTACGGCTCCTTGGTATGCGCAGTCAACCTCAGTCGACGTTAGAAAACTCCCTGCGTCGTATTCCCCGAAAACGTCGGATTTCAAGCGGGACCCCACCACCGTCCATGTTCTTTCACGGTGAAGAATCGTACTCCCCGTGTTTGATTTGCGTAACCCACTGCTTTTAGCGGGTTGTTAATAGGACAAGACAAGACCCTCCTTTTACCTGGCTGTAACTGTAAGTAGTGCCGATGTCCGAAGAAGAAGTAGTTGATTGATTTATTTTTAAGTGAGGAGGGTGACATTTGAAACTGAAGTAAGTAGCCCTCTTAAAACTCGTACTTCAAAAGTTCGAAAAAAAACATGTAGGAAACTGTTATTTCCAGAAATCTAACTAATGCCACAACCACAATAGCATTAGCTTTTACCTCGAATTTGGGAAGAAGTAACGTAAGGCGTCGGTGCACCGCATGAGCGTTCACCCGACCAAATCACGAAACACCGGATGCTATGATCCTTGAATCTCTACGAAGGCCCACCCTAATGATTTTCGTGCAGAACCTCGCATTAACAAATCCCAAGCTAACGAATTTGGCAAGTTCAAGTTCAAGTTCGCGAGGAAAAAAACACCATGTCAAAATTTTCGCTACGCACACACTCTCTCTCTCTCTCTCTAGTCTCTACGATAATTGACAGGCCACCCACCCGCACTCCCCCATAGATCCCATTTATATGGCCCCTTACAGTGCTCAGAAGCAAAACCCCTCCCTCTCTCTTCCTTGAGCTTCTTCTGGTTCACGAAGACTGACCCGACCCATCTTCCTCTGCTTCTGCAATGGCCACCGACGAAAATCACTCGCCCACGACGACGATGGCGGCGGCGGCGACCGCGAGCTCGACTGCGTCGAAGAGGGAGAGACCCACAGAGAGCAGGTTGTTTAGCAAGAGCACCTACAAGTTCTGGGTGTTAGCCGTCATCCTCCTGCTCGCCTTCTGGTCGATGCTCACCGGCTCCGTCACTCTCAAGTGGTCGGCCGGGAATCTCGCCAGATTCTCCTCCGACTTGCTCGATTCGCCTTCCTACGAAGATCTCGACGTCTTGGTACTCTCTCTCCTCCTTCCCTTCCATTTCTTGTTTTTTGGGGTGTGGTGCTGTCGGGAAAGTTGATGTTTTTTATTCTCATTTGGGTTCGATAGGAAGTGGAGGAGAGAGAGAAGGTAGTGCGGCACATGTGGGATGTGTACACGCAGAGCAAGAGCAGTAGATTGCCCAAGTTCTGGCAGGACGCCTTTCAGGCTGGCTATGAGTTCTTGACGAGTGATGTGCCGGGCGTTCGCGACGTCGCCGTTTCTGAGATCGCGAAGATGTCCCTTCGCTCCTTCACTTTCTCCGACCCTCTCGCTGCTAGTGCTCATTCTCATCCTGCGGTAACTCATCCTCTGCCTTCAAAAGCCCCCCTTCTTCTCAGCTTTTTTATAATGCTTTCCTCGCTAGCTTCATTTGCTTGGAGAACTTTAAGTGCTGAGAAATTGGGCAGTTTTCGTGAAATGCTGGGAGTTTGGTTGCTGACTTACCCTTTTTGAGATTGGATGAGAAGTGATCAGTTTACGAGCTCTTGGATCTTGTCATCGAGCCCTCTCTGGACACATGAATTGAGGGCTACAGATTTATGATGGCTTAAGCGTCAAGCTGTGAGCCCGCAGTTTTCATCACCTGGCAAACAGTTTGGAAACTGAGATGTATCGATGCTTGAATTTGGATGATTCTGTCCCAATTCAGCAATTATTTCTCTACCTTCAAAGAAATAGTACTTGTGTCTCTTCCATGTCGATTGGGAAATCTGAATACTGAGAAGCACACGGTAGATCTAATGATCTTCATTAGGTGCTCCAGGAGCGTATAAGAATTACAAATTGGAACCTTTTTTTTTTTCTGCAGGTAGGTCAAGCTCATTCTAAGTGCAGTACATTCATGTGTTTGCAGGCATTTTAATTGTTATACCCTTCAAATGCCAACTGTCTCATCCTTTTTCCTATTCCTACTAGGCCATTGTTCTTTGACATTCTCCTGCATATGTAAAATTTATGTCGCAGTCTGATCTAGTTGGTGCGTACAGGTTGCGCTTTTAAATGGGCTTTCTGTTTTGGCTTATTATTTGGCTTTTGTATTTTGTATCATCCCAACAGTGTAAGAGAATAAAACACAAAGTAGACTGGATGATCTTGTTGTCCTTTCTATCATCTGCTGGAAGCGTAGCTCCAATTTTTTTTTTTTGTTATGATTGAAGTTTTAAAAGGTAAGACTGCCAGCTATTTATTTGGGAACTTAGAAGCAAGAGGACTTGATGCATGAGTTACCTGTGAAGCAAGATCTTCCGACATCTGGACCTTGATAAAAGATGAAGCAAATTTTTGTGGTGGGGACGTAGTGATTATTAGGGAGATTTAGCCTTTAGGGCCTTAAACTGAAGAATCTGATCTTTGGCTGCACAGGTTCTGTTTTCTTTTCTTTCTTTTTTTTCCTTTTTTTTTCCACCCTTTGGAGAGCAACTAGTGTTTTCTTGTTTTTCTTTCTTAGACAACGAGGCTAGTTGTGGATTATAGTAATGATTATATTTAAAGTTACTCGATAAATGTTGTTGAAACATGCCTTATTATTCTTAAAACTTGACGGACAGTTCCAAGATGATGCATGTTCCTGATGATTTTGCTTCTGCTACTGTTTGGTTCATAAAAAACTGAGTGAGCTGATTCCCCATTTTTCTTGTCCTGTGCAGAATGACGACAACCAAAGAGAGGCTTCTGCTATAACGCTCAAAGCTGGCCAGGGCGCTCATGTTGCAAGGATACTATAGTTAGAATCTCTCTTCTGCACGATGCACCTCACTAGAATGCCTGCTAGCTGCTTCTGGTTTTTACTGAAGATGGCAATGATCACACTCATAAAATCCATTCATTTGGAGGTAAATAATCCACGTGGAATACCCCTACTCCTATGTCGGAATCCCACGTTCTTGAGCTGTACTTCTGTCCTTCAAGTCCGAAGGCAATTACATTGAGCTTTGTATGAGCTTATGCTGTTACTAGAAGCCCATGAAGATATGGGTTTCTGTTTACATTACATGTATGTATTGAGTGATTCTCTTAGGAGTTTCATCCGGAGATCAGATGCAATAGATACGTATATTTTAGTCCACCGGAATATAAAGCAGATCAAACTTCAGAGCCTAATGAAGGTTTGCGTGCATGGTTCTATTTTTGCCGAGAGCATTAAGTTGTCTCTCCCCCTCCGTTCTAAAAGCAACTTAAAGTTCCATGCAAGGATCACTGGTGTCATGGGAATTCGTTCTTTATATACCAAATACAGACTGGAATGCTTCAATCCGCATATTCTCCTCGTAAAGCTAATCTTTTTTACAAGAAAAAAGAGGAAATTTTGAGAATCAGGATTGGGCACCAATGCTCATGAGACAGGAGCTGCCACTTTTGCTTCATGCATTGCCATCGCCACTGGCAAAGCCACGAGTAATCTCTTCCTCTTAAGCCGCACCTTTCCTCCTAACTCCTTGATGATTGAGAGTGTGAGCATAATTACGCAAGAAAGTTGGGCGCGCATGGCAACACTTCTGCTTCAGAAATTATTTTCTGGTTAAAAGTTGATTTTCCTACTTTTACTCAAAGGCATAATTTGATTTCTGATTAAATAAATTCGTTTGGTTACGGTTGAAAATTTCTACTCTGAAACATTATTAACACAAAATCTTCTATGAAAAATTATTATTGGCGGCCGAAAAAATTTATACCTCATTTTTAGTTTTTTATTTTCTTTGAAAAATAATTTTAATTATTAAAAGTATTTTTCATTTTTTGAAAATAAAAAATATTTAATTATTTTTTACTTTGGCAGCTGAAGACGGCGATAGCGGTGGCCGACGGTTGGCAGCGACGGTTGGCAGCGGCAGTGGACACAATAGTAGTCAGCAGTTGGCGGTGGCCAGCGGTGCTTGACGAAGACGATGATCGATGGTCGGCGGCGGTCGCGGTCGGCGAAGGTTGGCGGTGGACGGTGATCGGCTATGACGATGGTCGGCAATGGCAGCAGTTGCAGGCTGCAATCGACGGAGGACTGTGATGGGTAGTGGCGGGCAATGGTCGATAGTAGTTGGGGGCAATGATGGACGACAACTAGTGAAGGTCGGCGATGGGCGGCAATTGGCGGTTGGCGACATGGGGCCGGTAGTTGCGGGTGGCAGTGGGCAATGACAGAAGTTGGCGTGATAAAAAAGAGGGTGAAGGCGTAATGAAAGGTGATCTCGATAGTGTTCGATTGTACATCGGTCTAGGAACGACTGATTTCAACCCTAAGCCGGGGTACTTGAGGTGGTCCTCGACTCGCCAGTCACTTGCAAGCTGACCCTGCTCTGCAGGATGGACGGTCCAACCCTTAGTTTGATTTGGCGCCAAAGGTCGGTAACTCCTGAGATGTTTCAATAGTTGATAAGTGGCGATTCCAAATTTAGAACTATGATGAAGAGGCAGATCATTAGTCGACCCCGTCCGTTTAAATAGAATGCCCAAATTGCCATTAATGTTAGTCGTGATTGATGTCTATGGAATGGGAAGAAAAGCAGTGTCAAATCCTGCTCGTTGGAAGTTAAGAAATGGTCAACCGTTACATAGGGATGACTAATTTCTGTGGTTACTATGTCAGCCAATAGCTGAATTGGACAGTAAGTTCAAATGGTGTCGATTCCGGTTGAATCTTTGGAGTTGGACGATTTAATCTGTTTAAACGAATTGTGGATATGGAATTGAGTCAGTTTGGTAATCGAGGATTGTAGGTTTAAATCTGACTCAGGCTTCGATAGTCGCTTTTTTGTTCTAGTGTAGTAAGGATGTTTGAAGTGTTAGTGTCTTTATCCAATGGAGAGTTACAGTGACTTAATTTCGAGGACTTATACGGTAGAGCATGGAGAACACTAGTGTGTTGAGGCAAAGTGGGAAAAAAGGTAGATCATTGGATCTGAGTTAAGGGAATAGTCAATGATAGCGGTCAAGGTCATCAGAGACAGACTGAGGACAGCTCAGAGTCATCAGAAGAGTTGCACCGATAGGAGGCGGAAAACTTTGAAGTTTCAGGTATGCGATCATGTCTTTCTGAAGGTGTCGCCTATGAGAGGGACATCTCGTTTTGGCAAGAAAGGAAAACTGAGTTCAAGGTATGTTGGACCGTTCGAGATCCTAGAGCGGATTAGAAATCTGGCGTATCGTCTTGTGTTGCCGCCGAGACTTGCTCAAGTGCATGACGTTTTCCACGTATCGATGTTAAGGAAGTAAGAACCGACCTCGCTCACGTACTAAGTTACAAAGAGATCGAGCTGGATGAGCAAGCATCGTACGTGGAGTGACTAATCGGGATCGTGGATGGGAAAGAGCAAGTGCTCTGGAACAAGATGATCCCATTGGTTAAGGTAATGTGGCAACATCATGGTACTGAAGGAGCTACTTGGGGGATCGAGGAAGTTATGAGGAATAACTATCCTTAATCCTTATTTGTTTGAAGGGTTGTAATGGTACTAGAGTTTCGAGAATGAAATTTCCTAAGGTGGGGAGAGTTGTAACGCCCTGAAAATTCAACCTCTGTTTAGTTCTTGAATTCAATAAAAAGGAATAATATTGAATTTCAGTCTGTATGAGATATTGGATCGTAAAGATTTAAGAGACGAAAATTGGACAAGTTCTGAAGTTTCAGTCAGTTTAGATTAGATTTCTAAAATCCTAGTCGTCGTGAATTAGGAATTAAATCCTCGCGCACATGTCTAATCCTGACCGAGCCTGGCCTGTGGATTGACCAAATTACCATTCGTCTAGTGTATCAAATATTTGTTTAGTCTTGATTTATCAAAAGACCATTTTACCCCTTCAATTATTCACTAAAGGATAAAATTTTCAAAATCCTCCACGTGGGCCCCACATGTCTAATCCCACCAATCCCCTACCCACCAAAGTCAATGGTCAAATCTCCCATCGCGCTCTCTCTCTCTCTCCTCTCTCCCGCTACTTTCTCTCTCTTCTCTCTCGGCTCACTCTTTCTTTTCGTGGACACCCCTCTCGCCCCCCTCCCCCGGCCGGCCGAGCAACCTCCTCCTCCTCTTGTGTTCTTACACGACCACCACCACCTCCAGTCGCCTTCACCGACCTTCCTCCACCGCTCTGACCTGTCGCCGTCGGCCCGTAGGTCGCCGGAAGCTCGCGTGTCTCGACCGAGCCTCACAGCCCATTGAGCGTCGGAGCGGTCGCGAACAGACTCGAGAGCCGTTGTGCTCTATTTCGGGGTCTTGTTCGAGTTTTCTTTGAACCCGACCAGGTCTGCCATCGCCGCCGCGCACCACTACCCCCAAATGACCACCCTTGACTTCTGGTCGTCCCTTGAAGCAACCGGAAGTAGGTCGCCGTCGGCAGGAGCCGCGAAGAGTCCGGCCAGCCTCCCCTATTTTGAACCAAACCCTGCCCTATTTTGGGCCGGTTCTGTTCCGCCGCTGCCGTGTCGCTTCCAATCGCCTAGCGCGTCGTCGAGCCACCGTCGCCACTCCCTCCAACCACTAGGTGAGCCCTCTAGCCTTTCCCGGCCTCGCCTCAACCCTTGAGGCCGAGATCCACTTCAAAACAGCCCCGGATACCTCTGTTTTGCTTCTGACCATCCTGTTTCAGCCGCCGCTCACCGGAGCTCCAGTCGCCGGCTACCTGTCCTGACGACTTTGCCGAACCTTCCCATGGTGTCCTAGCTGTGTTGGGTTGAGTCACCGTGCGTTAGGTCGTGAGTTCACTAAAAATCGCTGTCGCCGTTCGTTGCAGCCGCCCGAGCCGTCGCCATTGAGACCGCCCGAGCTAGTTAATTAGTGAGTTGATCCTAATCCTTGGTTAGGGAGCTAATTGCGCCTAGGATTAGTTGATCGGTCGATAGAATGATTATGTAGGTTCGATTATGGCTGAATTAGTTAGAAACCCGGTTTAGGTTAAATGGCCCTAATCGACTGAGTGAGTTGAATAATTAAATTGTCTGTGGCTAATTGTTGTTAGATGTAATTGACTGATTGATTAGTTATTCGTTAATTTTGGTTTGATTGCGAACGAGTGATAGGTTAGAGACGAGTGAGCGATCGGCGACTTTTTTTTTTTTTAAATCAAATTGACTAATAAAGTACCATTGCACGAAATTGAGCCTTTATGTGGCCTAATGAACTTGATTGCTCGTAATTGATTTGATGGCCTTTATTGGGCGATCGTCTCGTTGGAATGTTTGATTGAGTGTTTTGGAATATTTATTGGTTGATTAAGCGTTCCTTTGGAGGTTAATTACCTCGTTTGTGATTGTGGTGACTAGTGGATAGTCTGCATATGCATATAACCGAGTGCGAAATCAAAAGACATATTTTAGTATGAAAATGACATTGGACCGAGTCTTTGAGCACGTCTCTATGAGCATCCGGCCTAAATCAAAGAGAATAAAACTGATTGATTGCCGGATGTGCTGAATGGTCATATGAGGGAACGATGATGGGTTTTCCTGGCAAGTTCACACTGTACCAATCGTATGGAACCACATGACTTGTCAGAAGCATGACAATTCATTTCAGGGATTGTCGGATGCCGGTTGCATCTTGTGATGGACCGAAGCTCCATATAGGAATGCCTACTCGCCGTGCCATGCAACGGGTGCACTGGATACACCGCTTGTAGTAGCCGCTGCCGATGGGAAAAGGAGCATAGCCTGGTTCTGCCGAATGAATGTGATATTGCACTAATTGTGAGAGTCGATCACGCCAATCGCGTGTATCCTTTCATCAATTTGCGCCAATGGCGGAGATCATTGTTAATAAATGGGCTCGTGTGGTATCTTGTGCATACTTATGAATGCGATGCTTTGTTTGAATGATTGACTGATATGACTACTGAGTCGAGTCAAACATTGCATTATGTGTGGCTGAAGGCTAAAAAGTATGCATGATGATGATTACTATATTATGATTGTACTTGGTGGTTATATGCGGGCACATGGTTTTATGATCCTTGTGATTAGGATGTCTTTAGCGAATCAGTGCCCTAACCGAACTTAGGTTTGATTCATTGTGATTTATTTTCACCCCGTCACGGGATAACATTTTCAGGTCCAAAGTGATGGAGCTTCGTGGATACCAAGGCATGGATGTGAGAGTAATCTTTTGAAGTAGATGAGAAGTTAACCTTACCTGACCGAGTAATCTTTTGAGGTCTTAGTAAGCCGCCCGAAGTATGAGGTTGTGTACGTACATTAATAGCTCAATAGGATTAAGACTCATATGCTGTTATGTATATATATGATTATAATTATCTTTTGGATGAATTGCTTTGGTGATTGGCTCCTGCTATTCTATCCCTATCTGTATATATGTTGTTTGGCATTAAACTATTTCCGCATGCGTATTCAGTTAATAAGTCGATAACGCGCTTGGGACGTTATCTTTTGTGGCCTAGTGACGATTTGACAAGGGATGTCGCGGACTCAAGAGTCAGGGCGCGACATAGGTTTTTGTTTTAAAAACTATTTCTGGATGGTTATCATGCGTACTCTAAAAAATTGCTTTTTTAAGGAAAAAGAGAATGGCATAAAGAATCAACAGAGATTAACATCAATCATACTGACAAAATTTTTCGCTGATGCATGCGTCCCGGTGAAATATCAACAATCATCAGAACACACGAGTCATGCCAACAACTTGGCAAGTTCATCAACCCTCAAGCTTCCATGCGGTAGTACATTCAAGTGGTGATCATCCAAATCTTTTTTCCTTCGAATTTTCAGATCTCTATGCTTGTTTCCCCTCCCTGTAAGTGTAGAAGAAGGTAAGCTTTCGGCATGGACATTTCTATCTTCTTCCTTCACAATCTTCTTGGGCACAGCTCTCTTAGGTCGGTGCCTAAAAATGGGGCCAGGTGGAGCGGTCTTTGCAAGAGCAACCGCCCTTTGGTAAGCGATGTCAGCATCCAATGAGTTAGTATCCAAGATAAGTGCACTGCCGGTCTCAACTGCCTGCCGTAACAGCAAAAGCACTTGCTCCGTGCAAGGTGACATTGACCTTGTTGGTTGGATTTGATCAGGCAAAACTTCTGAAACATTGTGCAGTTTCTCTGTTTCCACCGTGGTCTCAGATTCTTCCGCAACAACATTGGGCCTGGCAGCGGCTGCATTGATGCTCTTTGCATCTTCCGATTCATCTGCTTCACTGCTTTCGCTGCCTACAATGATTTCATTTCCATCAACCTCCCTCGAAATTGAATCTGCATCAGCAACTCCGCATACCTCGTTTTCTTGAACAAAAAGTGGACCGGTTTTCACCAGAATTTCCTCTTTTTCATCCTGTTTTGAGATTACTGGAAGAGGAGATTCTTCACATGCACGATCAGCACTAGATACATTATCCTTGAAATGACCCTGGGGAGTTGGAAAGGAAGACTTCCACTCTCTTCCTCTCCACATAAGTATGTGCTCATATTCAAATGAGATTAACACACATGGGACTAGATCCTGGAAGTGAGAAATATTGAATAACACATCTTAAAAATCAACACAATGATACATAAATATACAGAATATATCCTATAACACAGACCTTGAGTTTCGCACCAATTTTCCTATAATCACTGCCATTCATCCCTTGGCAATTTATTCTGACCAATTCACACTCTTCAAATGCCTCTCTAACATTTTGTACCAGGTCACAGTAGACACCATTTTTACCTGAAAAACATATGTGTCAACTGAATAGTTAGTTTGCTGGAGCATAAAATAATTCCGTTCAGTCTTTTTTAACGAGTGCCAACAGCCCAATGGTTTTCAAAGGAAATTCTTCCCCCACCAATCCCAACAAGGTTCAATCGAAGTCTTGCCCCAGCACTTATATTGCAAATAGAGACCTTTTTCTTTGACCTATCAGAAGAACAGCTGTAAAATATGCATACCAAGTTTGCATATTGGTATCAGCGTCCGTCCCTTCCTGCGCATATCTGTAGCTTCTTCCAGTGTTAGACCTTCTGGAACCCTCTTAATCAACCTTGGATACACGGGAGTAGCAGGTTTCCACAGCATCAGTGGAAACCGAGGACGAGTTTTGTAGTTATAGTTTCTGCCCCTGAAAAGGTATAATACCCCTCCTTTGCTGTAAATGATCTTCCCTCCAGTTCGCTCCTGCCCATTCATGAAATTGGTGAAAGATATGTCAGTCAAGAGTGCACATCAGAAAACTAAAGACCTCATGTAATACAATTCTGACCCATGAGTCATCAGTGAGATGTATTTCCCTATGATAAAGATAAATAGCAGAGAATTGAGAAGAGCAAATAGAATGACTCCCAAAATAAAGGAATATCTGATCACCAAAAACTTCTAAAAAAAAAAAACTATAGCTATCACACTGACTAACTGCTCTGCTTACAAGTAAACTCCAAAAGCAAAAACATGCAAGAAAACATATGAGCGAGGACTGAGATCACATGTGATAGTGAGAGAAGAAGCGACCTCCAGCTGTTGTTTCACATTGTCCATGTCTACTGTACAAACACCTTTGCATTTTATCTTGCACACTCGGCGCCGCTTCCAGTGAGCATGAATGTTATCCAGCATATTGTGAGTCAAACCATCCCTACCTAGACACATTAAAAAGCAAAAACATCCATAAATAGCTACACCTTCAAAGAAAACATAGCATCTAACAAGGTTTGTCACAAACATAATTCTCGAGTGTCCCACTTGGAGTTGCCTTTTCTAATCCACAAACCCTAACGTTCAAAACACCAGGTTCTGATCTATGATATGCATACGATCATTTAGCATTTACGAGGTCCTCCTTCAAAGGACAGAAGCACAGATCATTTCTCTACCTTAAGGACAGAAGGTTACTTGAGAAACAGAAGAACCATGATCTTAAGTATATTGATGATCACAACCTAAAACACTACATAAAGTTTGCAAGAAAGGAATAGGCAATATGAAAGCACCATTAGGCAGTGACTACAAGCCCATCATATGACTGAAAGACCGGCAAATATGAGCTACTGCCAGAAGCACAAGCGAGACTGCCATCATATATAACTGTTGAACCAACGAATATCTTCAACAAGATTGAAAAAGCACCACGCAAGCAAAAGACCAAAGAGCAAATCATATAGCAAAGCGTACCCATATTCAGTTGCCTCTGGGACTTAATACACCCATTAACCAAATCCCTCACCTCTTCCTCCGTCAATGGCTCCCCCAATATCTCCTCCCTTGTCCTCACATACCTCGGCCCCCTGCCTGGCAAGAACGGGCCGGGCGACTGAACCGGCTTCACCCCTTTCTTTCCAGGTGGTGGCAACCGAAAAGAATCGAATTCCTTCAACTTCTTTTTGCTCGGTGGCAGCGGGGCGCGCCCTGTCCATGGCCTCGACATGGTAGTGGGCCCGAAAGGCGCATAAGGCGCTTCTCGTAGCTTCAATGGCTTCACCTTCGGCGTCTCCGTGTAACTATACTTCATCGCAAATGGAGCCCCCTCTATAATATAAGACAACCCATCCTCACTCAACACGACGTCGGCCTTCCTATCAATCGGGTCTTCACGGACATCAATTTCCTTCTGTTGGGTTCTTCGGGTCTGCGAAATCCGCCTAAAAGCCGGGTGTTGATCCTTGGAGTACTTAGATTTCTTACCCGGAATCGAAGGGCTCGATGGAGAAGACGGCGTGCCTCTGGAGTGGAATGTGTCTGGGGAGTTGGAAATGGTTGTGGCAGTGTCACCGCCAGTGGCTGGACCGTCAACCTGCGCAATTCTGGTGGCGGAGTTGAAGCGGCGCTCGCGGCGGATATCGTCCTCGATCTCTTGCTGGGCCCTCCGTCGTTCGTTGAACCGCTCGGCGTTGGCGTTGTTCCACCGAGAGAAGCGGATCTCCGTCGGCGGCCGGTGCGAGGCCGCATTCGAATTGGGAGCAGCGTTGGGGTTGAGCAACGGCGGCGCGAATACGGGAAACGGAAGAGCGAACTTCAGCGCCATTTCTTGGGGGCCGAAACTCGATGCAAATGAACGAGCAGAGGCTCGATCTCTATGATGCCCGAACTGGATGGCTCGTCGTAACTTCGCATACGGATTGCAACAATTCAGTTGGTAGTACTAGTACCTCCGCAAAGTTGCAGAGAGGATAGTGCAGGGATGGGGGGTGGTCTCTGCGGAGAGGAAGAAGAAGGAGAAGGAGAAGATGGGTTCACATCAATGAAAGTTTGGATTTTAGTGTCCGAGGTTTTTCTGGCTGGGCTTCGGGTTCGAACGTTGTTGGTCGATGGAAGCTTGAAAAACGTAGATGGACTGAATCGGAACATATTTTAGGCCCAAAACTATCCTCGTTGGAGTTGTTGGGCTGAAACTTTTCAAACACCTCCACCCCCAAAAAAACCAACTCCTTCCCACGACGACATATTATGCGGCCGAGTCGGGGCTCCACGAGGTCGTGGTCGCGCCATGCTCGGCACGAAACTTTGCGCGGGAGCTTTCGCGCCATCTCTTCTTGGAGAGCGTCGCCTCTATTTAAGCCGAGCGTTCGTCTCTGCCTCTTCAGCAAGCTCATCACTCCGTAACTGCTTTCGTACCCATCACCACCTTCTTCAGCGACTGAAAATGGTTGAGAACATGCCCGAGATCGAAGAGCCATGCTTCAAGATCCCGAAGCTCCACGAGAGTGGCGTTGTGGGAGTCGCCAAGCCTATCTCTCTGCTCAGAGTGAAGAAGCTCTCCGAGAAGGCCGTCTTGCCTTCGAGAGCGTCCTCTCTCTCCGCGGGCTACGATCTTTCAAGGTAGAAAAACGTGATCCCAAAATCTTTGGTTTCCTTACAACTTCGAGTTCGGTCCTTGTTGAGAAATCGCGATGGTTTCTGAATGTGAGTTTCTCTCTTTGTGGATGAAAAACAGCGCGGCTGAGACGAAAGTGCCGGCGAGAGGAAAAGCGCTCGTCCCTACCGATCTTAGCATTGGAATACCCGAAGGCACATATGCTCGAATAGGTGATGTGCATTAACTTCTTACCTTAAAACATGCTCTCGTATACCTTGTTTGGGTTATTGACGAGGGCTGAATCGAATTCGCTTGTACATTTTTCTGCCTCAGCGCCGAGATCTGGTTTGGCATGGAAGCATTCAATCGACGTTGGTGCTGGCGTGATCGATGCGGACTATAGAGGTCCGGTTGGGGTGATCCTGTTCAACCACTCGGACATCGACTTCGAAGTGAATGTGGGCGACAGGATCGCGCAGCTGGTCATCGAGAAGATCACGACTCCCGAAGTTGTCGAGGTCGAGGACTTGGACTCAACTTTGAGGGACGAGGGCGGGTTTGGGTCGACTGGGGTGTGAGGCCGTGGGCTTGGTTTCTGACTTTAAACTTTTGTCCTCCATATGTCTATTGTCAATGGGTTTTAGGTTGTGTCTGTCTAGGATGCGCGCAGGTCTGGTAGGGGCGTCACCTTGTTTGAGAAAATTTCCTCGAACAGTTGGTGTGTAAATATCTGCTAATTGCTATGTGCTCAGCGTTTGCCTCATTGTGCTTCAACATGTGACTGTACTACTGTGGTGGAGATGATAATGCGGTGCACCTTTTCATCAATTTACTGCAATTCTGGTTCTTAGAAAAGATTGGCGGTAATGATCGGATTGCACTGTCTAATCTACTAAACTTGTATCATTGTTGGAGCCGTGATTTCGATTGTGCTTGCACACTGATTTGCTTCGTGCCAAATTGCCTTACTCTCTCAACGTGGATTGTGAAGTCGGAAATTGGGGTATCTTTTATTCGGTTTCTGGCAATTGCTGGTGCAAGATCCAGTTCAGAGAGTACCATTCCAATGTGCATGTTCTTGTTCACAGACCACAAACAAAACTGATCGCTGCACTCCTATCTTAAAACACAGAAATCTGTTGCTTGCCTGATTATTTCGGTCAAAATTTGTCTGATGGATGCTAGTGTCATTAGAGATGTCATTAAATTACTCGCAATGACAGGCAAAATGACTAGAAAGCTGAAAAAATATTCCATGTACGAGGGTCGGTCTATAACAAGTGAACACACGATCCTCAAGTCCAGAGGATGAGATCATTCGCAAATCTCGATGGGTTGCGTCATATCTGTGGCAACAGGGTCGGGGGATCGGAGGGCACATCTGAAGTTGCCTGCAACAAACGAGTGACCATTAGTGCTGCTGAGCATATTTCAGCCTCTTAACTTCTCAAAATGCAACATCAATTGCTCGGGTTCAGCACAGGGGACGTATGAATTAAAGATCAATTGATGCTTCATTATACCTCCAGATATCTTGTCAGCATTGTTGTAGTACTGTGATTGAAGCTTTCAACTGGTTCTCCTTTCACACGAGACGCGTAAAGTTGCTTCCTCACTTGAGTTGCCAGGGACTGCAAAGACAATGAAAGTAGGCTCAACAATGGAGGAAGCTCTAGCAGTTCATCTTTGACAGTAAGGAATAACAAGGACAATATTCTCTAGTTGGCCTATACCTTTCCTAACTCAACTCCCCACTGGTCAAAGGAATTGATGCCCCATACGAAACCTTGCACAGCTACTCTGTGTTCATAGATAGCCAGTAACTGAGGAAGACAATCATTTTGTTGAAGGTTAGTCACATGGTAATTAGGTGTCCACAATTCAGTAAGGATAAGAGCACAACAAGGGAATGGAATGCATGAGAAAAATCGGGTAAAATCACATCTTTGCAAAGAATGGAAAGACTGCAGAACTTCCATAGCAGAAATGTCCATACAAATGAGACTAGCAAAGCAAAGCACGTTTATGTTTTGTGAAACTATTATGTCATGGACAGACAAGGGTCAGTTGATCCCACACAATCTTTCACTAGCTTTTTGGGGACTTCGCTAATAATCGGTAGCGTCTTGAGCTAGTGCTATTACACATCTTTTGAGGTTAGTAGATTAATTCCATGGGCCCGTGATCTACCTACATAAGGTCGCCTCCTCGTCAATTCTGACTAAAAAAAAAAGGTGCACTTTCTCGTCAATAAGAAAAAAAGAAGTGGCGAGTTATTATCTTAACTACGAGAAGATAAAGAGTAAAATTTCAAGCAATTCAAAGAAATGTCAGCACACGAGTAAATGTATGAAAGGACTTATCTTCTTTTTTAACAAACTGGCAAAGGAAGTGGAAACAACTTGGGTACTCAGTACTGTGAAGTATTGAACTTTATACCGCAAAACGAAATATTTTGGCCAAAAAGTATTCTATTTCTAAATCTGGAGTCCTTAGAGGGATCACGGCAATCAGATATCCGAGACTGCCATGAAAAGTGCAGGTTACAGATAGAAAGGCTCTAGGTTGGCTTGGCAACAATCCTATATCATGCAAGTCAACAAAATGGTATTCCATATAGAATGCAAATATTGGAACTTTTCAACTGTAACTGATTGTGGCATATTTAATGCTTATGTTGAGTCAAACGGATGCTAGTTACATGAGGGCACACATTTGAGAGAGAGAGAAGGATTAGTTCGAGTTATTGGAAATGTTCATCATTGCTCAAACAAAGCTTCAATAGAGAATCCAGCCAATGACGTCTCAAAAGCAGGGCAGTACAAACCTGTCCGATGTTATAGGAAGTCAAGGATGGGAGCAGAAGACTCAGAGAAGGCCTATTACCCATGAAAGTCTGCAGGAAAAAAATTTGAAGAAACATCAATCGAGACAAACCCTGGACTGCAAAAACAAGATTCTACGAACTTACCTTATGAGGGATAAGATGAGGAGGAACATTCTCCCTTTGTAACTGTTCTGGGGTCTACGCCATACCAAGATGTGGTTAGACTTCACTTCCGCTAGCAGAGACAATGACTCCAGAAAATGTTGAAAAAAACCCTAGAGACAACACACCTTCCCATATGCTAGGGCATCTGGTTGTGCAAAGAAGTTGGACATGAGCTCATCATGGTTATTCACCACCTCACCTAAACAATCGAGCATTCCAGTTAGTGCAAAGAAACATGGATATGACATAAAGTAAAGGAAGCTTCATCTAACATCGTCACTATTACCTTTCAGGAAGACAGGTTGCTGACTCTTCACGACTCCAATAAAATCACAGGGAATAACACGACCCTGAAAGTTGAAGATATGGTCGTACAGAGTGTCAAACATAAGATTCCATATTCCACTTTTCCAGCAAGGTAACTGATACAAGAGAAAAGGGGTACCCCCTTCACAAGCTCAAAAAAGGGAAGCTCTAATCAACTCTCTGTCCATGAAAAAAATTTACAGAAAGAATGGTTTTGCGATGAGTAAAAAGTGGACTAATAGGGGCTCCGTTGTTTCACGGAAAATGAATAGTGGCTCCGTTTGTTTCGCGAAAAATGAATGATTCAAAAAATATTTCCAAAAAAAGATTGCTTATATCACTTGAAATAACTAGTCAATTGAAATACTTTTGCATTATTTCCAACAATTCATGACTAAACATTTTTATGGATGATGAACACATCTATTGTTCATTCATTTTTGTATGTGATATAAGCGATCATTTTTAGGAAAATATTGTCCAAATCGTTTATTTTCTGCCAACCAAACGGAGCCAAAAATAAGCATCGAGATTGCAATGGGAAGAAACTTCCCATAACCGATCTTTTGATTGGTGGATTATGACCATGAACATTGCCAACATTTCATTATATCAAACTTTACATGTTTGTGATGTCCATGACTTGTAACCGTCAATTAGAGGCATGAAATGGAGGATAATATGGCCCATAAGCAAAATTAACTAAAGACAAAAATGTGAGTTCCTTTAAACACAATGCAGATATCAGTCTAATTACAGTGCGGTATTGCTTATGCCAATGAGATAATATCAACCATCAGTTACCTGGTGAATTAGCTGGTAAAAACTATGCTGCCCATTTGTTCCTGGTTCACCAAAGTCTATTTCGCCGGCCTCAAATGGGAGTGGCACACCATCGATTGATACGCCCTTGCCATTACTCTCCATGCTGACCTACATTATGACAGAAACATGGCACCTAAATAACAAGTGATCAATCTCCAAGGGAAATATAAATGAGCAAAGGGCTTATAAATATGCCTGTTGTATGTGCGGGGCAAACTTCTCCAAGGCTTGAGAGTATGGTAAGATGGCCTGCACAGAAAATCAGAAACTCAGTGAAATGTTTATACATCTGACCAGAAAACAGTTAGGATCCTAGGCAGAGGAAAGGACACCTACTCTTGCTGGATATCCTAGAAATGAAACATTCCATACGCTCAACAAACCTAAAAGCACCTGAAGAACAGAAAGTCAGCAGATTTCAAGTCAAAATGTCTTTAAGAGAGTATCAATGTTGACCTTGGAAGAAGGCCACTAGATTATGGATATAAAGTCAGGAAATCGACAATTGTAACACCATAAGAATTTCTATTGGAAAAACGAAGTCTATGTTGCTAGCGATCTTACAGGTATGTTCTTGTCGAATGGTGCTGAGTAGAAATGCTGATCAATGCTTTGAGCTCCCTTCAAGAACCTTAAAGCAATGGCAGTGCGTTAACCACATATTAAAGGAGACATACAGACATTTCAGTACTTGAGCAGATTTTTGAAGTCGAATCATCAAATTAGAAATATTTTAAAGTAATAAGCATCACTGAAATAGTTGACAGGAGAAAAGTCCAACAGTAGACTGATCTGCTGTCAAACTCGATGACGATACTTGATACTTTCAAACCTCAACTTAAATGAAATGGAGAAGTGATACTACTTGCTGTAGGAAAATTTAACAAAGAGAGATCTGCGATTGATCGAAACAGAATATTGGATAAAGAAGAGAAAGAACTGCAAGAATTCAAGACCAACTCAACCAACCAGAAAAATTTGCTGCAATTGCCCACCGATTAAAACACACAAAAGTCATACTCAACAAAATTAACCTTATTGAAATGATAGCATTGATGCTTCTTAACCTCTTCTTGGGGAAGATTTTTTGGGGAAGAAGGGAGCAAGGTCATCGTATCTACAACCTATATTTCAACATATCTTAAGATGCTAGGGTGATATTTGGGTGTGGGGATCCAGATACTCGTTACTGATAGAACACCTGATGGACTAAAATAATTAGAATATGAGCAGAAATCATCACTCTCACTACAGAACTCTACATAATAACAGTACTCGTCATACTTCTCAACAACAGGGAAGCCATATTGCAGCGATAAGGGCAACACTCCAACAGCACTGCAAACTACAGAGAGATGTCAAATATCAGTAAACATGAGCAATTCTAGCAGTCGCTAATGCAGCATATAAAACGCAATAATACTTACCACTGTAACGACCACCAACCCAGTCCCAGAATGCAAAAGCATTGTTAGGATCAATGCCAAACTTTTCAACAAGCTGCATATTAGACATTCATGAAATGCTTGTCATTTAGTCAAGAGATAGATGAGAAGCCACCACAATTAACAATGTATTTATTAGAACTGCCATTGAAAACCATTTTCTAGTACATATAGAATTTACATGAAATGGTATTTGGAGATAGACTTGAAAGAGAGGAAACTATTTAAACATGCTCAAGGTCTCAATAATACGTCTAGATCTAGAAAAAGAGATCAAGGTAATCCATTGAACATAATGAAGGCAAAAGTGAAGTCACCCTCAAAATGCAGGAGACAACTCTTACCCTTGTGCAAAGTAAGGGGTATAACATGGTATCAAGTTTTGGCAATCTAAAGCTTTTAGATCATGTAAAGTTCTTAGACCAAGGAAACCATGCGTCCACTAAAGCAGGTAGCTACTTTAGAAACGACAAAAGAAAAATCACCACATGTTCGGCTGGGAAAATAAGCATAACGAAAATGCTCGCACAGACATGGAATATGTGAATAATGGGAAAAGAAGAGGAGCTCAGTTAGGCAAGCATACAGATGGAACCTTATGGAAAACTGAATACAAAGAGCAGAGAGAAAAAGCAATTTGCCGGTTAGAGAAGGCAAACTATATGTCACCTATATGCATGGGATGGTAGAGAATTGATACCGGGAGATTCGTACTGACGGCCACCATATGCTTCGCAACTGCAGAAGGCCTGTGACAGCAAATCTAATTGAGTAAATACTGAGAGAGAAGATTAAGGGGGGGGGGGGGGGGGAGTCTTTTTATTTACAACAGTTTTTTTTCATCAGTAAAAACCGGAAGACTAGCAGAACAGAAAATTATTCAATCAGATGACAACCTAGAAAAGTTCCAAAAGAACTTAGTTCTTCAAAGAACAAAAGAGTTTCTCTTTATTGACGACTATCAGAACAGAAAATTATTCAACCAGATGAAAACCTAGAAGAGTTCCAAAGGAGCTTAGTTCTTCAAAGAAGAAACAGGAGAGTTTGTCTTTTGCTCCGATGCCGGAACATGAAAGACCCATTGCCAAGAAACTTCAAGAGTAGCAGAATTACTCCTGAAATTGCTTCCTTAGGAATGAGTAATAGTAGTATATGGAACTTACCCTAACGCAGCGGAAATCCACTCTCTCAAAGTCCGAGCATTTAGCATGGTTTCTGCTGTGGTAAAGGTCTTCGAAACCACAACAACTACCATCAAAAGACAAATTCTCAATGAACAAGTTATCCTAACGGACAGAAAACCATAGTGAAATGCATATACATAGATTTTTTTATTACCAAGTGTAGTTTCTGGATCTAAACCCGAGATGTTTCTTGCTACATCAATAGGGTCAACATTGGCAAGACTGCCCAGAAAAGATAATTACATCAAATTTCCAACACATAGCAGGTCCGATATGCTGTAACTATGGTAAAATTCTATCCAGAAAGAGAGAGTACAATAAAATCTATACAGCAGGTAAAATGGCATCAGAGTAGAAGCCACACTTGCTCAGCATATGTGCACATTCATATAGCGATCCATTTGGCTAATGCCATTGTATTGCGCTGATCATGAGAGTGCTTTTAATGTGTCAAAACTGATATATGGCACATCTTACATCATCACCATAAACTGAGCATTTCCAAGGGAATGACTGGTGTAACATGAATTCCATTTATTTTACAACAATAATCCTCCAATGTCAAATCTGAATGTCGAGGAAATACGGCCATAAACCAATGATATCAGGAACAAATTCTACACTGAAACAATGATTGCCCGCAAGAGACACCATTTTCTTTTCGCATGTAAATGATAGGTACTTGAATGTATACATTTTTGTGTTACACCTGAAGGTGCATTTAAAGTGAGAACAGCGAAAAGAAGATTCACAATCAGCTGCATGGTTCATGCACTCACAAGTACTAGAACACCATGAATGTGCAACACTACGCATGTATCTGCATGCACGCAACATGAATACTTACAAGCGCAGCTGGCGACCTCTTGCATGCTCACTGGCCTCAGGTTCTGCGGATTATTACAATGTAGCATCAGCAGAATTTTATGCTTAATATTGTCAAACAACAACTGGAAACCGACAGTAACCAATAGGGATAATGACAATAGCAGTCCTAAAACTTGCGTAGATCGGACACTTAATTCCTAAAGCATTCTTTTCCGTGCATCTAAATTCTAAAACTTTGCACATAACAAGCATTTCAGGACTTTCATTAAATCCATCTGTTTTTTTGTGGATGAAAAATCCTCTGTGGCTCATCATTTTTTTCAATCTTACATGGATGTTTGTCACAAAACGGTATCATTTCTTAGTGCTACATCAGGAATAGTTTATAAAAAAAAAAATATCAGAAGAACTCAAAACTTTTTCTAAAAAGAGATCTATCATTGCAGGGGGAAGTGGAGAGGGGCTACGCGCCAGCCCATCCTTCATCGGCGAGGGCCAAGCCCCTCACTGGGGTATCGGTCAGGGTTGCCTGCCAGCAGCAAGGGCGGCCAACCCTCACCTTTGGCCTGTCAAAGACCGGTCACCCTCCTTGACACCTCAGTGAGGGTCGGAGTCAACAAGAATGACCAGCCCTTGCCAAAGTACAAGGTCCACCCTTCTGTAAACCCCTTTCATTTCCCTCTGTCTTCACTCTTTCTATTTTCTTCGCCTCCAGTCAGGCAAGGAACAGCAGCCCTTGCAGACACCTCAGCGAGGGTTGCCAGCCCTGACCAATGAAGGAGGGGTGACACTGGCTGGTCTCTAGGCAGAGCAAACCCATTCCTCCTCCCCCTCCCCCCCATCTCTCCCTTCTCTCTCCCATTCTTTTCTCTATGAGGTTTTCTTCTTCTTCTTTTTCCTGATGTGGTGCCAAATCCATAGGAAGGAAGAATAATTAATGAGGGAATTGCCACGTGATTGTCTGTCCAAGTATTGTCAACGGAGGTCACTGAAGTACTGAAATACACTTTGCTTACAAATTTTAAGACTCGAGGGCCAACTTGAGACAAGTTTTAGGACTCCTACTGTCATTATCCATAATCGGTATTGCAACCAACCTGTTTGGAGAGCTGCATGCACAAACAAAGGACCAAGGAAGCTTCCACCAATACCAACAGATATTACATCTTTCAAAACTTTACCAGTGGCGCCAACCTACCATATAGTGTCATTTAGCTTAAGATCTAACAATGCTAAAGAAAAATAAAAACCCAGAGCTGTGCATTACCCAAGAACCACTGCGAACCCTTTCTGAAAATTCTTTGATCTTGTCCAGAACATTCCAAACATCAGGGACGACATTTTTTCCATCACTGCATATAACTGCATCCCGTGGAGCTCTCAGAGCTACATGCAGTACTGATCTATTCTCTGTACTGTTTATCTGCAATGGCCAAGAAAGAAAAAAATTCAGCAACTCCATGATTTACTTATTTTGATGTTATTCACCACAAACAAAATGATCTAATAGTTGTGTTATAATTTATTTCGTTCTCCCTTGTACATGTGAAAAATGACAATTAAATGCCAATTACTCTAACGAAATTCATTGTTGACTAAACAAGTGGATACTAAATGCCAAGCAGGCCATCTCCTAGAGAATCATATCGACTCGTTTAAATGAGTTCCCCATAAGAAAATTAAACCCAAAGCACAGTTCCACCAGTCAACTAAAATTATTTGATGATGAATTAAAGCATTTAAATTTAGTTGTCCATAGTAGCAGCATCTAATAGGCCACAAGTTATTTAACTAGAAAGTGAATTGCCAAGACTTACACGCTCTCCATTGTACATGCGGTCAATCTTCTGCTTGAGAGATGCGGCCTGCAGAAATGAAACATGTTCGAGGGACACTATTATAAATATCTTAGTTTCAGAAACATATAGTCCCCACTTAATTTGGAATATACCCATCACCCCAACAGCTACGAACCTCTGCTAATGCGAAGAGCTTGTCAATCGTGTCAACAGTAGCACGCTGCCGTGTGTAGTCCAACAGTATATCATCAAACTCACTGTAGAAAAGCTTCGATTACTTAAACATAATATTGTCTCACACTTGGTTCACGATACTTAATCCCATGATAGTGGGACAGCATATCGAGGAATATTAAATGACGATCTCAGAAAAGGTTCGATAGAGGCGCATACACCATCATAGACCGGCATCGTTCGGTGTCGCTCATCAATTCTCGCAAATGAGTCCTCTTGACTTCCTCGACATGGCCCTGCAACCACATGTCCACAACGCATCAAATACAGTTCCGTCATATCAACAAACACCTTCAGAACACTTAAGAAAGCAAGCTAGCCACCTTCAAGTCCTTCCACGGCTGAGTTTCACTGATCAGAGCAGGCGAAGCCATTTGGAATGCACTGTACCGATAGAAACCAAATCGCTGCACCAGAAACCATCAGTGGAGGTTACAGTCATAAACTGTTAAGATCTAAACTGCTCAAAACCATCTGAGAGCGTACCACTGAAATTCGACGGCTCAATTACAAAAGAAAAAACAAAAAGAGAGAGACTAGATTAGCCATTATAATATTAAGTAATCTACAGCGAACTAAAAGAACATCATCGTCCGGTGGAACAAGACAGATAATACAATAATCGCATTGAACGAGGCGGCATAAGAACGGAAAATGCATCCGCGAAATACAGAGGAGTGGTCATCACAGAGAAGAGATGAACAACAAGGCGGCGAGAGGAGAATCGACGATACCTGGAAGAAGGAAGATGAACGACGACGACGACGAATCAGATGCAAAGTGGAGGCCGACTGAGAGAGAGAGAGAGAGAAGGAGAAGTGGGAAGCTTCGCAAAAGAAAAGCCGCGCATGACGTCGCGTCTTCACGTGGCACCAGCATGCGGCTTCACACGTGTGGCATCTCTTGAACATTAGATGCGGATCACGAGCTAGACGGGGGGGGCTTTCTTTCTTTCGGACCTTTTTTTTTTTGGTCGGAAGCTTTCTTTCGGACTCCTTTTTTTTTTTTTTTTTTGGGTAAGGAGCTTTCTTTCGGACTTTTTTTTTTTTTTTATGACCGAACTTCCACCAACCCCGTCTAGGCTTACGCCCGCCGCCGGACTTACGTCCGAACCAGAGTACGATGACTATACCTCGGGGGGACTGGCCTAGCAACCCACCAGCCGGGGCCCCCCACTTAAGTTCGAGAAACGCGTTAGGAGGGTTTTGAACCTTCGACCAGCTTACGCTTTAAGGCCAAAGAGCTCAAAGCTCACCAAACGCGCCATGCCCGTGGTGGGTGCTTTCTTTCAGACTTTGATGTCCCCAGATTTGAAGAATTTTCAATTAGCCAGAAATGACTGAAATATATAGGTTTCTGTTAGTGTTGATAATAAATTGGACATATAACAAGATAAGATAACATGCTAGTGCCCCTATCATATGAATAAAAAAAAAGATTTTCACAATGTATATAGTTTAAGATTTCTGATGGTATCGATCTTACTCAAAATCATATTCGATTTGTGTAGCGCTTGAATTGGATTCGATTCTTTGTTTTGTTCAATGAGCTTAGCTAGCGAATTGGTCTAGTCTAAGTTCGAACTTCTTCCTACTTGACCCAACTATTTCTGAGAGCTTCTCCCATCAATTAAATGTAGAACTAGTTTCTCATAATCTTCATGCATAATTAAAACAACAAGGTATGCAACAATTAACAGTATTGTCTTTCTAAATCTTGACTACTCTTGGAGTTCAGTTTCAGATAATCAAGATGACCCGTTATTTGGAGTCAAATGGGCAGCGGATGATCCTCCGCTAACTTGTAAATCAGATCTTTTCACATTCTTCAGCCCTACTTCGGTAACATTATGGAACCTTATAGTCTTTCGATTGCATTAGGAGAATAAACATGAGCATGGAAATTTGTCATGCGAGATTTTATAAGACCACTATCATCCAACATGAATATAAGTAGCCTTATCGAGCGATATGACACAATATTCCAATATTTGCAACTTAAATTTTGGACCTCTGTTTGGACGAAAAAAAAAAAAAATGGACCTCTGTACTTTAAACATTCTTCATTCTCACAGTACAGTTTTATGAACAGGACAGCTGTAGCATTTTTTTTTTTTTTGGGTAAGGGTACAGCTGTAGCATTGATATGCAGAAAAGATTCAAAACAAGGATCTGCAATTTTTATCTCCTTGGTTGTATATCAAGCATTTCTCCCAATCTGCGGCACATGAACGTCGACGAGTCTACCTCCCAATGCTCCCATGGAATCCAGAAAGATGAAAACATGGAAAGATAAAGAAAGACAGAAAGGAAACAAAGCTTTATTCCTTTTTTTAAGGGTACATCAACGAAAGGTGTCGCCATCATCAATCTACTCATATCGAGATAATTGCAACTAAATGCATTATTAAACCATATTACTATGTTGTTTTGTTTAAATTTTTGCCAGAGCTTTGTTAAAAGAGGTTCAGAGCAGTCGTCACTTTTCAGGACAAAAGAACGTTTTACAATTGGCAACAAGTACAATGTGCTATTCCAGCAAAAATGGTCTTAGCTAATTAGTTTTCTTCACTAGCAAGATTCTTGTTCTCACCTGGTCAGTGATCCTCACAAACTGACAGCTAGAACTTAAGATCTACCCTGCGGTAAGGTTGTTGCCAATTAAAGCTGAATCATTGTCTCTGCAGTAGTTTGTTAAATTCATCCGGCCAGGTAATGGGAAATGGATGCATATTTACAATAAGGCAAACGAGAACCGATGCAGTGCTTATTCTGGCCAAATCATCGTGATCGATTAAACCTGCTTCATACTTTCAATGCCGCCAAATGACCAATTCTAGCTGCCGGAGTGACCTGTGCATCCACCGTTGTCAATATCTGAGGTATTGACATGCCTCCAGAGATGACGATTTCTGCATCACATGAGGAGATTAGAACTCAAGCAACCATTCCAGATACTGATTAACAAAGATAACTGGCTTTGAGTTTGAAGACCATACCGATCCCTTCCCGAACAGATAAGTTGGGCCTTATGATATCATTTGAACTAATTAGAAAGAGATCCCCAATATAGAGGTGGTTAGAAGGCACATAAACGCAGGTCAATTCTTCTTCGCCGACATTCCTTTGGAGAATAACAGACGACGTAATAAAACCAAATGCATATTCGCCAATACGTGGATGCCTTATTATAGCCACTTCTTTGAATGCATTGGAGGTTTGATCTGTAAGATGATGCGACGGAACACATTTTAGAACTCAGAAGCTAAGTCAGCACAATATATCCGGAGATTATACCTGGTGATATTGCTGCACTAATTTGCTTTGACGCAGAATAAATATAGCTCACGAGTGGCATTTTCTTAATGAACCATTCCCCGAGGGTGAGGACAGAGGCTCCTAACCATGACGACATGAAAATACCAACCAGGAAAATGAAAGTGATGGAGGTGACAAATCCGAGACCTGTAGATGAACAGATGGTCCCATAAAAATGGTGGAATTAATAACGCATTCAAAAACCAGGTCAGCCAAATATGGATGCTAAGCATAAGTTGACAGTATGTTTGCCTCCAGACTTCCATTAGTAGGCCTAGAACATAGACCACTTTTGTGTTTTGTTTTTTTGTTTTGTTTTGCTTTGCTTATAATGTTTCATATGTTTCAGCTAGACAGGATGCCCTTATTCAGGAAAGGGTACAGATGCTAGATCCAGTGGAAAGGAAAATGTAAACCCAATTTGCTTAGTCTAGCCAAAGCCAGCAGATTCACCTCTATTGCAGAGTTTCGTGAGTTCTCACACACAATTGAGGGACAAAAGAGGAATCTTATTTTTGTATCAAACAAATGAAACAGATCAGACCTATCTATAATGCTCATTGATTGGACCTAGTTGCCTTTCAAGCACTTAACATGCTATCCAAAATTGTTGCTAGAATGAAAATGCAAAAATATCATAACTAGACTCCTCTCACCATTGTCAGGGTAACAATATGCAGTCATCAAATTGGCTCGACGTATTACTGCACAGAAATACAAGAATCTGCCAGGAAGAGTGCTATACAGTGGCTTCCTCATTATGCGCCATGAAGAGCATTACGAGGGCAAATGCAATTTAGAACGTTACCAGTTTCACATTCACGCTTGAGAATAGAAACACATTTGCTGCAGCTGCTAACAATTGCATTAAACCTTAAGAACAATTGCTGCGACAAACACTTAAAGAATACTCACCAAAGATGTTAATCCCAAGATGGTTATAAATTGGAGAGAAGAACCCATCCACGAAATGAATGAAACCCCACGTGATATAAAATGTAATGGCCATTGGAAGAAGAATGACACTGCAAACAATGACAAACTATCTCACTTCTGTAAACAAAAAATTAGTCGAATAGTTGTGCTAGAGACTGAAAAACTCACATACAGCAACTACGAACCTTCAACTGTAGTAAAGACTTGAAAAAAATACTAGTAACTTGATAAAATGATTTGACAAATCTAATAAGTTGAAGATGAGAATTTCCAAATATATCATTCGGAGAAAAAAGGAGGAAGATGGCATACCACCCTGTCATAAACTTTTTGGAAGCCCAGCTCCGGACAACTTTGGAAATGGCCTATGGAAAAGCCGAAGCACAGTTATTATCCACTTATGGAGACCAAACCACATAAGATGCACGTATGCTATGATGTCTAATGGTCCATTCTAGTTATAGTTTTCATCTCATAGATATACATGGTCATCACAGTCACAGGATATCCCACCTCTGCGCTGGAGAATGTCAGAAAACCTCAGATTATCTCAAATTTAACCAGATTTTCCAAGATGCTGAACAGGAGGTAATCAATTTTTGTTTGCCCAAGTTTCATGTACGCAGAATCAGTATTGCCACAGCATTTCCTGGGCAACCCGACTGTAGCAGTGGATTTTAAAGACAATCGAGAGAGTCTCAAGTCTTGCATCTAATTATCTGCTGACATCTTTGTCTTTCTTACCAGCTGAAACTCCATGCAACAAAGGCCAGCTCTTATCAATTAATTTTGTTTTCCTGATGCATCAATCTGCATAATGACAGTAATCATAAGTCTTCCTAATCCTGATCACTTTCATCAGGATTCATCCAAAGATTGCCAGTGCACTTTCTCCATCGAACCAATGGAAAATGCAGCTTAAAACTAGAGGAAACGGATCGAAGGAATCACCTATAAGCTAGCGATCTAAACAGATAGAACAGAGAATCGACGGTGATGATGATGACGACGATGATTATGGTGGTGCTGGTGATGTCACAGAGAGAGAGAGAGAGAGGGACCTCTCGACCGGAGTGATGATGCGAGGGCGGCACAACCGTTGGAGGCGAGGACGACGGGGAGGAGGACTTGGAGCCGCCATTCTCAGGGAGGGCGGAGACGGGAATCAGCAGCTCGCGATCCCTATCCCTCTCTCTTGTCGTCATCGTTCTGCGTTTCTTCGTGCTCGAACTCAGATTTGTTTCGACTTCAGGGAATTCGTATGCAGTTAAGAGTTAGTTAGGGATGTGCGCGGGTCCCTTATAACTGCAAATCTTCACTTCGGACCAATCACATCAAAACGGGCCTCCCTACATTACACTAGGCCCAATGTCATAAATAAGAACAAAATAAATAATATTTATATTTAAAAGAAGGGAGACGAAAATGAATTTTGTTTCCTGCCCCAAAGGAAATGGAAATGGAAATGGAAATGGAAATGGCCCTTGTATATATTTTTTTGGCCCTTCTATTTTTTTTAAAAAAAAAGGGATAAATGAAAAGGTTAATACCACTAAAAACCCCAAACTGATACACCTATGACAATTTTACCCCAAATTATTTTTTTGATCATGAAAAACTCCAAATTGGTACATCTGTGACAAATTTACTCCAAAATGGTACAGCCATGACAAATTTACCTTTCGTTAGTTTTTGTTAGATTTTACCGTCAAATTGCTAAGTTGTATGACACGTGATTATTGTCGGGTGTACACGTTACCCTACGTTTGCCATAGGTGTATTAATTTGAAATTTTTCATGGTATTAACTCAATTTAACGAAAATCAACAAAATGATAAATCTGTCATATGTGTACTAGTTTAGGATTTTTTATGGTAAATTTATCATATTTATACCAGTTTAGGGTTTTTTGTGGTTAAAAAAATAGTTTTGGATAAATTCGTCACAAGTGTACAAGTTTGGTGTTTTCGGTGGTCAAGAAAATAATTTTGGGTAAATTTGTCATAGGTGTATCAGTTTGGGGTTTTTCGCAGTATTAACCCTAAATGAAAATGCCGATGTGCCTGTTAAATTTCTGTTAAAAACTGATATAGAAGCTAACTCCTCGTTCGGAAACCGCAGCTGAATTTTAGAAGCTAACTCAACTCCTCTACTGTGGGAATCTGACTCCAACTGGGTGGTGAATCGCAGCTTGTGTTGTTGGGGAACATAAAATTGCTGCAACTGCAGGGCCGAAGAAATCTAGTGCGAAGCGCAATTAATCATCTGATTACCGTTGCGTTGGGCAGATCAATTGTTCGCATCCCGGCTTTTTGTTTCGAGATCATATGCGAGAACCCACCCCATATAGTTAGTTATATGGCGGACAAGTTGTCAGATAAACTACTTTAAAGACTGATGGTGTATGTGGAGATCTGGAGATCAGCAAGTGTTTCAGCCATAAGCTCACTCACAAGCCGATCGATCCGTGACTATGAGAAAATGAACATCCGCAGTTACACATAAATATCACTTGATTGGCGCCATAGAATTCCTGTACAGGTAAAACAAGCCATCAGAGTTTTGAGTGATTGCTACAGTCCGACACACCATGTAGGATCGAATTTCTGTCGGATTTTGCCACCGCAGTAGTAAAGTACAACACAAATAGGACGAGTACCCTAAAGCATCCGCCATAAGTTCACTTCTTCTCGGTTTTACTTGCAAGAATAATGATCCTCCTCCGCCTTCAGCTTGCTCCACATGGGTAGACACAGCCATTGTAACCTAGAAACAAAGAGATCGATCGATCTTGAAAGTGAGATCGCCAATGATTTGAGAGCCGGTGAAGGTAAATGAAACACTCCGTTTCATTACTATGTGAGGACTAGAAGGAGAAATGAGTGAAGCATGAAACCCCCATATACAGTTAAAAACTTAAAATACAGTTAGGAGGAGGAATATGCTGCTTCTTCATGGGATCTTCTTCAAGCATAGAGGATTACAGAGAACAGAAAAGAAAAAAGAGTATCTTTTTCAGGTCATTTTAGTTGGAAGGCAAATGGACAGAAACTGTCTAGAAGTGATGGTACTCACTTGGGTTGTTGGATGAGAATGTGGCCGTCTGCGAGAAGTCGCAGTTCCCAGGACTGTGGTCAGAGTTCTGGTAGAAAAGATTCATGGCATATGCAGCATGTGATGCCACGGTGTTTGGTTCGAAGCAAGCCCCACCGGGTTGGATCGGCTGGCAATTAATTCCATGGCCACAAGCGTAATCCAAGTTCGCCTGCAACTGGGCATCCGACACCCCACTCTTGGGTATGCACCAGGTTGCTTTCTCGGGCTTTGGGGATGGACCGACAGGTGTCTTTGGCGATGGACCGACAGGTGTCTTTGGCGCTGCGGGAGTCTTCATCAAGGGGACCGTATGTTAGTAAACCACCCAAAAATTGATGCTATAGACCATGCAGTGTCGACAAAGTCGTTAATATTAGTCACAAGTCAGCATCAAGGGGAAACACTGTGGAGACTACAGTTCCAAAGATGGACAAATTGATTCTCACCTGGCTACTCTTGGAAAGGCCGACGTCGTAGTTCATGGAAAGATCTGACTTGAAAAGACCAAATGCACGCTCAGAAGCTGGTCCAGGCTTCAAATCCTCATCGTACAGGGCAAACAGATACGTATCTACTGATTTCCCAGGCATCAAGGGAGTTCCAACCATCGAGCGGAGGTGAGCTATCAAATTGCCATTATAGGCCTTCGCGTTCTCGATGCTAGGTCCAACCTCGTTGCTGTCTCCCTTGTATGGCCAACCGGTCTCAGCCACTACTATCTCCACATTTTTGAACCCAAATGAGTTTAACGCAGAGCGAACAGCATCCACCTGCAAAGATAGTGTTTTCTGTCAGTCAGATAGATGCCCCTCTTCTGCAGCTATTGCTAAAAATCAAGAATTAAAGAAAATAGCGGAATGTAACTCGGATCCAGTGTTAAAGGATCAACAAGCCGCAGTACCTGTATCTGGTTTGATCTTTCAAGTGTAATGAATGACTCGTTGTACTGAGATAACCATTTTATTGCATCAAAGTCTAAAGGATTTAACTTTTGTCCTTACCACAAAATCATGGAGATTGTAAGAATCCATATACTTCTCGTTACACATATCATTGTTCTAAGATCACATACTCATATGTAAAAACAAGCCGTTGCGCATTCATGCGGGGAATCAAGTCTGCATCTTTGCATAGTTGGATGAGGCATTCTTTGTTCTTGTTTTTCTAAGGAAGTGCAGAGATTCAATGGACTATGGCATCGATGAAACTTGCATAGGTTAATAGAATAACAGTGGCTGACTTCTAGATACCAAAATCAACTTGCCTAAACCCTACTGATTTCAAGTACTCATCTGTCATCAACTTAAGATGAACTTTTTGTTATCTGGAACTTGTTTTCATCATAGTCCTGTCAATTGGAGATACAAAGCCATTCTAGTACAGGTAGAGTGCAAAAATCCTACAGCTACAATTCAAATTAGCAACTGAACTAGGCCATATCCTGCCAAATTGCAAAGCAAACAACTATAAATAAGAAGTTTGCATGAGTTACCGACTCACCTGAGCATCAAACATATTGGTGTACTTAATCTTGGTGTTAGTATCGAGCCTCCCAGCATTTGGTTGGAACAAGCAGAAAGCCAATGTCTCAGGCCTAGGATCACTCCTGTACGCGAAATAGGGATACGGATTGATAGCGAATGGTGAACCAGTTGCATCGTTGAACCCCAAGATTCCCTTCATCACATCACTGAAGCTGGGGTCAAAACTACCAGAAGATGGCGGCTCGGACGACTTAAGCACTGCCATGGAATGCACCGAGGACACCTTGATTTTCCCTCCCAGGGTCATGGCATTAAGCGCATTCTGCATGTTCTGCATCGCCGGCAACAGCTGAGTCATCAAATTATGGTCTCCGGAGGTCATTACCTCATTGCCCACTGTAATGAGGATGATTTTGCTGGAGGGATAGAAGGGAACCACGTTCGCGTTGACCCAATTCTTCGCGAAGTTAGGATCATTTGCCAGAGCAGGAATGTCCCCATTTGCCGCGCCGATGACAATTCCAATACCCGTGTTTGCTAGAGCCCTAATTATGGCGGGGTCTGCTCCATAAAACCGGACCTTCTCGATCGACGTCGACTGAAGCAGCTTTGCGGTGGCGGACGGCTGCGGGAGGTTATCCGCAACCTGGCCATAGTTGACTCCAATAAATGACTGCGAATCTGCGTCGCAAATGGCATGTTAGCTAATCACAGATTAAACACAATCACTCAAAACTCTTGTGATTCTCATCCTTTTAGCTTCTCAATTACACACTGAGTTCTTGACTAATCCTTATTCACGGCACATTTTATTCCCAAAGGAAAGCTAAGATAGACCATGAAAACTCACTATAATACTCCATCATACACAGACTAAATGACACCATGGACTAATTGAGCGCAGAAACTGCTGCTCCATCACACTCGGTACAATGATCTTCTGGACCAGTCTTCACATACCCGGCATGACTTGACGGCTCGATGTTAAAAAAAAAAAATGAGATCTTGTTAACGAGGGCGCCGAGAATTCCGTGAGCATGCTAAATAAAGAAAGATTTACATTTTCAATGCAGGCTTTATCTTGACATTTTACATGTGCCTGGGCAGCTGTTAACAGAATAAAAGAAAAAGAAGTGGTTTTGCAGCATCTCAAAAATCCTGTCTGAAAAAGCAGAAACTCCAAAAGCAAATACTATGATCCTGCAAAAACCGAGTGGGACTTCTCGCATCTCAAAACAAGAACTCGGCACAATTACCAGGCGTTGCGTTGTGTGATTGAATTGGGATCAGGAAACTTACTCGCGAACCAAGACGTCCGCGAGAGGACGACGAAGAACAGGAGGGTGGGGAAGGGCGGAACCGCCATGGTTGAAAAAGAGCTTCTTTCTCTGAGTACTTTGCCAATGCCAAGAACACAAAACACAAACGCAACACGACGCGTGGGCAGAGAAGCGAGAGGAGGATGAGAATATGAAGGCGAAAGGTGAAGCTTTCGATGTACAAAAGTTTCAGGTGAAAAAGAAGAAAGAACAGAGAAGAAGTTCAAAAAAAAATAAAAGGCAAAAAGTGCGAGCTTGAGTGTGGAAAAGGGCTGGGCATTGTCTGAGTGCCTGCAGCTGGAAACTTTCCGTGTCCCCGTTACAGGAAAAAGAGCGGACCACTAGCACTTTGTGGAGACGCTGATGATTGATGAGAAACAGAGGAGCCGTGGGATATTTAAACGCCGTGTCGTTTCCGCCGCGCCATGTGAATTGACGGGAATGCCCTCCATTCGGACCGTTGCCTTGAGTCCTGTCGCGCTGGCTGCGGGATTCTTGGCAATGCATGGCATGCACGGTGGTGGTACTGGCACGTGCGCAAAAGCAACTCTTGTTAATTATGCCACATCATTTCCACGCAAAAAGGTTCTAAACCTATTTCAATTTTACCAATTTAATTATAAATATTTTGCTAATTGAGTCCTAAACTTTTCACGTTTTACCAATTGAGTCCATCGAAATCGCTGACGTGGATGCTAGTCGACCTAATGGCACGGCCAGTATTAACATAGATAATTTTTAAAATAATATTTTTTTTATTTTTTTTTTTTCTTTTCCTTTTTTTTCCTCTTTTCTTGTTTTTTCCTACAACTATGGCCGACAAGGGCCTGATGACCCTCACCCGCCACAATTGTAGAACAAAACAAGAAAAGGAAACAAAAGGAAAATAAAAATAAAAATTAGTAAAACATTTGAAAAAAGCTAACATGTTATTAAAGGTTATCCATGTCAGTGTTGATCGTGCCACATAGGACAGTCGGCGTCCACAGTAGCGATTTTTTTTTATACCAAAATTGATCGGATTGACTCAATTTGCGAAATGTGAATTTTTAGGACTCAGTTGATGAAATTAAAATGTTTAGGATTGAATTGACAAAAGTGCAATTATGGCTTTACGAACAATTTCTCCCCGAACAAGACGAAGGAAATTACAATTGCAATTCACACACACACACTCTCTCTCTCTCCATTTTCCATTCTTTTCATTTCCCTCAATTTCTTTCCCGACTTGAATTACCAGAAACAGGTGGCATATAGCCCTAGCCCATCATTAAAAAAGAGAGGAGTAGCGCGATTATATCTAAGCACACACCGCCGCGTCAAGACGTTGGAGGGATCGACTGAGCCCGGTGATGATCCCAACATTTCTGACTACTGATTCAAGAGTCTTTGATAGTTCAGAAAGAATCTGATCATAGATAGATAGAGAGGAGCAAATATTGGGTGGGGCGGCCCCATGCACCCCACCAGTCTGTCTCTCTCCTCTGACACAAGAGAGAGAAAGAGGAGAGAGATAGACTGGTGGGGCGCATGGGGCCGCCCCACCCAAAATTTTTCCGATAGAGAGAAGGAAAGATTTGCATCATGAGCAGCATAAAAGATACTTTTACAACTTTCATTTAACTGAGTTCATAAAAAGATTCGATGGCCTCAGTGGATGTTGCCTTCCCTACTAAGGAACTGAACATTCCCAGAATAAAGTTGCGCACCAGTTCACGTGAAGAGCCCACGGTGAGAGAATCGAAAATGGCTTCTTCTCGCGTAATGATAATTAAAAAAAAATAAAAACAAAAAATTGAAGGAACATGTTGTTTAATCTAAAGTTGAAAAGAGAGTACAAAAGAATAAAGGTGGGCCGACTTTCAAGTAAGATAGAATATAACTTGGGACTCAAGTTATGCCCCTCCCTAGCACGTGGTAATTTTTTTTTTTAAAATTTAAGCTCAAGGCTCGCCGGCCGCGGTCTTGGTGATGATGTACATTCGTAGTAGAGAGCACAAACCTTCTTGGAGAAGACGTGAAATAAAAGGGTTCATTTGTTTTGCTTCCATCGTTTACAAAAATAAATACGAAAATATTTGGACATAAATTATTGTCGACAAAGAATGCATTTTCCGTTGACTAATTATTCTACGCCATATAGACAACTATTTTTAGGAAAATATTTTTTAAATTATTCATTTTTTTGTTAAACGAATGGAGTCAAAATATAAAAAGGCTGTGTAAAGCGTCTTTGAGGGACATAAGAATCTTCGTTTTGAGAGCTATATATGTTCCTTTCCTATTCGAATTGTTCAAGGAAAATATGTTTTAGCGCCACGATACTATTGTTTTGTTTAAAAAAAAGTCGGATTGTTTCCATGCATGTTGAATTCTGAAAAAGCTATTAAATGTCCAAAAAAATAAAAAATACCGATAAAAAAAGGGAGTAGTTACACAAACTATCCATCAACTTTGGTACACCGTGCAATAGACTTTTATTTATTCAGTGTAGTCTTTATCTGTGACATTTTGAATTTCCTGCCATTTTGAGGCTGTTGAATGTGAATGTACCTTACGATGTATTTTAGTTTTGTCTCGCTCAGATCTGATCAATCTTGAGTAAACTGACCAAAAGGGAAAGGCTAACGCATAACAAGGTACGTGGACCTAGGAAACTCGAAAAAGGAAGTGACGCTTTGACCATAATGATTGTCGAGGGAACATTTAGAGCCAATGAGGCCGATTAGATAATGATTAAGGAATACAATGCTAGCGTTATACGATTGGATCGCGGGTGAAGCCGCTTAACCAATTTTTATTTGCAAATTTTCCTAAATCAAACTTTGACGATCGAAGCCGTCGGAACTAGCGATGAACCCTCGCAATTACATGACAACCAAAGCTGTCATAACTTGACTTATCCTCAGTGTGATGAGAATCACAGAGTCGATACGCGTAGTGTTTGCAAAAGCCGCCCGTTAGTTCGAGACAAACTGGAATTTCGATCGGCGGACGAATGATCATGAAATGGAAGCTCAAAATTGGCAATTGGAAATAGAGAATTCCAATTCTTAGTAGGAATTTGACAATGTCTCGCCCAATTGGTAATTTCGAATTGGAAAAGTGAAGTTTGGACTGAAAGTGCGAAAAGACCGTTTTGCCCCTAGACCATTTGCCCATGCCTTAAGAACTCAAGAAGGACAAAATGGTTATTTTCCCTCTCCATTAGTGGCTGCCGAAAATTCATGAACAAGGGTCAAAGGATTGGTCAAAGCCTTGATTGCATTATTGGTCCATGCCACATGTCACCCATTGGAGGCCTTAAGCATTTATTACCCATCTAATCCCATCTTATCAATTTGGAGCTCAATTATATGTGTGAGACAATGTTATTGAAGACCTCATCTGCTGTGTATACCCCTCCCACACGTTCACCTCTTTTTCCTCTCCATTTGGCCTCAACAGAAAACTTCCCAGAAAGTCAGGTTTCTGCCCTCCTGTTCGTTCCGTACGATCGGCCTCTCCCAACGTTGCATCGCCGCTGTCGATTATCAAAGGTTAGATCAGGATGTCCTTGACATTTTTCCGTTGGTTTCATGATTTTTGGAGGTCTGGTTGATTTATGGTGATTTTTGGAAAAAAGGCGAACGGATTCTGAGCTAGCTGAGGAGAAGTGTTGGTTCTAGCTCTTAGAAATTCCAAATGACCTCAAGTTTTTTAGGAGATCTTCATAACATCTAGTAATATATTCAGATGGTTTATGGCTACAAATAGATGGTTTTAGAATGAGATTTCATGGCTGATTTGAGGTGGTCTTTACTGAACAGATTCCGCCTCCTCCGACCGGTAGAGGATCCGTGAGCTTTTGAGGTCCGCCGAGGTGTCACCTTGCCCCGAAACTTGTTGGTAAGACACCCTAAGACATGATATTACATGTTAGCAAAGGATAGATGAGTTATATTGGAGTTTTGATGGTCGGTTTATATGGAAACTTGTTGGAACAGAATCTGCCTGGTACTGAACAGTGTAGGATTCGAAGTTTGTTGCGGTTCTTGGAGGAGTTTATTGGCTTATTTAGCTTGGTAAGTTGATTCTAAGCCTTTGTTAGGATGTTGGGTTACTAAAGGGTGGATCTTTGGTGAAATTGAAAGCATTTTAAAGGTGGTTTTGGTGAGAAAAACGTGAGAGACCCGAGAGGTGTCCAAATCCCGTTTTCTGCGCACACCGATTTTAAAACGGCCCGTTCTAATTCATCCGATGTCCAAATGGAGCACCGTTTTCGTCCACACGACCACAAGATATTGACGTTTAGTACCATGAAATTAGTTTTCCCAAAAAGTCAGTAGAAATATTTCAGTTTTCATGAGAATGAACCTGGTCATGGTGGGTAGTCATGTGGATTGGGGTCATTGATGACTTTTCTTGATTGAATGTTCCTTAAACATGCCTAGGGAGTGTCTAGTTGATGCTGTGATTGTTTGATGATGAAATGATATGTGAGAAAATGGGCATGTGATGATTAATTGGGATTCAATCGAGGGCTTTAATGCTCGGTGTCGCAATTGGTGTCGGATGATGCATGGTGTAACGATATGCATGTGTATGATGGCCGAATGGCTTGTTTTAAATGGTGAACCTGATGTGCTTAAATGCGTGCCTTGAGTGGCGATGGCATGATTTTGCTTGTGATTGTGAAATTGAGATTAATGAAAAGGTTCACAATGATGTTTTATGGCCAATGCATTGAGCCGGGGAGGGAGTTACTCCCATTGACCTGACGAGGTCGTGCGGCTAGAGAGTCCTACCTTGACCGAATCATCTCGAAGGCTGTAAGAATCGAGAGTCAGGTAGTGACCGAATCATCTCTAGGTCCGGACGCGAGAGTCCTATAGTCGACCGAATCTTCTCGATGGCGCGGAGTGTCGAGAGTCGCTATAGAGACCGAATCATCTCGCAGCGAGAGTCATGATGACCGAATCATCTCGATAAGACGTCGAGAGGCATATGATTGATCGAATCATCTCGCGGCCCAAGTGGGGCGGCCCTTGATGGGCGTAAAGAAGATAAAAGACTGAAACATGATTCTTGATATGTTTCCGAGTCTGTATGCTTGAATTGGCTGGAATGCCTAGGATGCCTAGAGTGCATGGAATTTTTATTATGCCTGTATGGCTTGAGAAACTCATATTGAAAAGTGAAAGTATGAAAGAAATGAAACTGGTGCCTGATATGCTTGAGTTGCTTTATTATGCCAATTGCTTGAGTGTCATGTGTGAAAATCATTTTGCCCAAAACTTGAATATTTTCAAACGTGCCTGGCGGTACCAATAGTCTAGCTTAGGGTTAGGGTTTACTTACTGAGATTATTATCTCACCACGTCGTGGGACCAACATTTCAGACCTAAAGCCTTGAAGGAAGCCTCGGAGGTGATGAAGAAGGGAAGGGAGAAGATGAAGACGTGTCTGTCTAGTTTGTGGATTTCTTTTTGAAGTTCTTCTTTTGTGGTCCCATAGTGCCTTCCTCTTAATCATTATGTCTTTTGATGTACTAGATCTTTTAACTGGGAGACGCTGTGTGTTGTTTTTAAATCATATGTCGCCTTATGTCTTTTTTTTTTTTTTATGTCTGGGGTTTTGTTTCGCTCCCGCATGCGTTTTTCATATCGCGCTCCACGAGTAAAGCCGTTGGATCCTGGGTTGTCTTATTTAGATTGACGGCTGTGTGGGATGTTGGCGTGCCCGCCGGGGTCGGGGCGTGACATCCCCGTTTAAGTGGTATCATAGCGAGGTTAGC
Organism: Rhodomyrtus psidioides; assembly: GCA_021437785.1. Taxonomy (NCBI): domain Eukaryota; kingdom Viridiplantae; phylum Streptophyta; class Magnoliopsida; order Myrtales; family Myrtaceae; genus Rhodomyrtus; species Rhodomyrtus psidioides. The sequence continues at coordinate 435,042 of JAILYB010000162.1, read as the reverse complement.
TCGATCTAATCTTTTCGATGTCTGGAGTGATAAGGAGTGGTGACTATAGGATGGTTAGGTAGTGAGACTCTAGGGGGATTCACTAGAGTTAGGCACGAAATGCATGACATATGAATTGGCGCTTGTAATTGGCATTGTGTTCAGGCATGACTGGTTGTGATATGTTGATATGCTTGAAAGCTGGTTGCGATTTTTCTAATACGCAGATGCGTCTGGACCTGAGGTATGAGTGAAATCTCCCTGTTGTGATGCCTCTGATTGTTTGAGTTGTGATGAATGGCTAGCTATGATTATTGGGGTGATGAGTAGCCTGGAGTTGTTAGACTTAAGTGAGTGACTTAGGTCTCTAATTCCTGAGTGGAATTGTAGTGGTCCAGGTGTTGTGAAAACTAGCGAGATGAGCTACCGAGGTAGAAACACTAGAGGAGCGTCTAGCTCGAGAGCACCAGTGGCCGAGGATCCAAGAGTTGATGGAGTCTTGAGGGCGCTAGAGCAAATTGGAGAGTTAATGGGAAAGGAAGCTCAAGATCGAGCCGCAGCGGCCCTTCGACAGGCCGAAGATAGAGCAGAGATAATAGCTCAAGCTGCTGAAGCTGCAGTGGCAGCTGTGAACCTAGCGAATGAAAATAATGGCCAAGGAATTGGAGGTGGTAATGTGCAAGGCCCTGAGAATCGCGCTATGGGACAGTTGATGGAGCAATTTCTGAAGCTAAAACCATCGAGGTTTGATGGCAGACGAGACCCTGAGTTAGCTCCTAGATGGATTGAAGAGCTGGAGAAAGCATTTACAGTTTTAGGGTGCACTGAAGCTGAGAAGGTAACCCTAGCGGCTTACCAGCTCCAAGGAACTGCGAATGATTGGTGGAAGGCCACCAAGGGAATGATTTTTCCTGAAGGGACTGAACCGACGTGGGCACCTTTTGCTGAGACTTTTAATGTGAAATATTTCTCTGAAGCTGCCCTAGAACAGAAGTTAGCTGAGTTTCAGAATCTTCGCCAGAATCAAATGACCGTTGATCAATATGAGGCGGAATTTGCAAAGTTGTCGAAGTATGCACCAAGGATGGTGGAGAATCCGTGGGATCGGGCGAGAAGGTTCCGAGATGGATTGAGGCCCGATATTCGCAGCCAGATGATCTCAATGAACTTGAGGGATTATAATGAGATCTATACCAGGAGCCAGATGATTGAAAGAGATATGAGGAATAGAGGAATTTCCTCAGGACCGCGGTTTAATCCAGTCAGAGACAATCGAAATTTGGGCAAAGGTCCTATGGTGAACAATAGGAGGTTTGTTCCCCCAATTAAGAGGAATATCGTGAAACCTGCTCACCAGAACAACTGGAGTTGTCGCCTCTGTGGGCGAATGCATGGAAGTGGACCATGTCCAAGGCAAATGGGAGGATGTTTCAAATGTGGCAAGATGGGCCATAGGGCAAGGGAATGTGGACAACAAAATGCTGGTCCTCAGTATCAACCGCCACGAGCTCAACAAGGACCACAAGCTGGAGCTGCCCCGCAGGCCAATCAAAATAGGCCGCCGGCTCAAGGAAGGGTGTATGCCGTAGCTCGCAGGGAGGCGGAGGAGACGCCTAGCGTGGTCACGGGTAAGATCTCTCTCTGTGATCATGCTGCTTATGCCTTGTTTGACCTTGCAGTGTCGCATTCGTTTGTGTCTGCCCAATTTGCTGATTTGACTGAAATGAAATTGGAACCGCTGGATGTTATCTTGCATGTGACAACACCCTTAATGGATAGAGTGCTTGTTTCACTAGGATGCCGGAATTGTAAGATAGTTATCAGAGGTAATGAAAGACGAATAGATTTGGCTGTGTTGCCCATGTTTGATTTTGATGTCATTATTGGAATGGACTGGTTGAGTAAACAAGGGGCTGTAATGGATTGTGGTAGTAGGGTAATTCGATTTCATCCTGTCAATCGCCCTAGTTTCGAGTTTGTGGGGAGCCGAGGAGGAATCTCGATTCCTTTGGTTTCGTCACTAGAGGTGACTAAGTTAATGAATGAAGGGTGTGAGGCTTACTTAGCCATTGTGGTGGATACGACGATTGAAGAGCCTAAGTTGGAGGAAATAGCCGTAGTATGTGAATTCTCTAATGTGTTTCCGCAAGAGTTGCCTAGTTTACCACCTGAAAGAGAAGTGGAGTTCTCGATTGAATTAGCCCCTGGGACGGAACCAATTTCGAAAGCACCATATAGGATGTCTTTGTCGGAATTAAAGGAACTAAAGGTACAGATGCAGGAATTACTGGACAAGGGATTTATTCGTCCAAGTGCATCGCCGTGGGGTGCACCTGTGTTGTTTGTGAAGAAAAAGGATGGGTCATTACGTCTGTGCATTGACTATAGGCAACTGAATCAAGTTACTATTAAGAACAAGTATCCATTACTAAGGATAGATGACTTGTTTGATCAGTTGCAAGGAGCGTCCGTGTTCTCTAAGATTGACTTAAGGATCGGTTATCATCCATTGAGGATCAAAAAGGAGAATATACCGAAAACGGCTTTTAGGACGAGGTACGGACATTACGAGTTTACTGTCATGCCGTTTGGGTTGACTAACGCCCCAGCTGCATTTATGGATTTGATGCATCGAGTATTCAAGGAGTATCTAGATCAATTTGTTATCGTCTTCATTGATGATATTTTGATTTACTCAAGGTGCAATGAGGATTATGAACGACATTTGCGGATTGTCTTACAGACCTTAAGGGAACACTCACTCTATGCTAAATTTAGTAAGTGCGAGTTCTTGTTGAATAAGGTTGCATTTCTTGGTCATGTAGTATCTGAAGAAGGAATCTCTGTGGATCCTTCGAAGATCGAGGCAGTTATGAATTGGCCTAGACCTACAACAGTAACGGAAGTCCGAAGTTTTCTGGGATTAGCAGGTTACTATAGACGCTTTGTAGAGAAGTTCTCATCTATAGCTACTCCGTTAACAAGGTTGACTAAGAAAGATACACGGTTTGAATGGACAGATAAATGCGAAAGGAGTTTTCAGGAACTTAAGCGAAGGTTGACGACTGCACCGATACTGACAATTCCGTCTGGTCCTGGAGGATATGAGATTTATAGTGATGCGTCGTTGAAAGGACTAGGATGCGTCCTAATGCAACATGGGAAAGTAGTGGCATATGCGTCGCGTCAATTAAGACCTCATGAGATGAACTACCCGACGCATGATTTGGAATTGGCCGCAATTGTTTTTGCGTTAAAGATTTGGAGACATTATTTGTGTGGTGAGAAGTTCCAGATCTATACGGATCACCAAAGCCTAAAGTATTTGTTTTCTCAGAAGGAATTAAATATGAGGCAACGTAGGTGGATGGAATTGCTTAAAGATTATGACTGTGATATTCTATATCACCCTGGAAAGGCTAATAGGGTAGCAGATGCCCTTAGTCGAAAGTCGAGCATTGCGCATCTGTTGGTTAAGGGATGGTCTGTACTGGAAAGATTGAGAGATTCAGAGTTTAAGTTGGAAGTTCGCCGATTGTCAAGTTTGATGGCAACTTTAAGAGTCGAACCGGAAATACAAGAGAGGATTAAGGCATTGCAATCCACGGACCCTGATATACAGAAAATCTTGGAAATGGATGTGGACAAGAGGAAGTCTGACTTCCAAGTATCTGAAGATGAAACATTGAAGTTCCGAGGACGACTATGTGTACCCAATGACGAGGAACTTAAGGAAAAGATTTTGGCTGAAGCTCACAGGAGTAATTATAGTATTCATCCGGGTAGCACAAAGATGTACCAAAACTTACGTCAACATTATTGGTGGAATGGGATGAAAGTGGACGTGGCTAAGCACGTAGCTAAGTGTCTGACGTGTCAGCAAGTGAAGGCGCAGCATTGTAAACCTGGTGGTATGCTTCAACCTTTGGAAATTCCCGAATGGAAGTGGGAACATATCACCATGGATTTTGTCATGGGCTTACCAAGGAGTCAAAGAGGTCACGATTCAATTTGGGTGATAGTGGACAGATTGACCAAGTCTGCTCATTTCCTGCCTGTGCGAAAGGATTTCGCGATGGAGAGATATGCTGATTTGTATATGCGACACGTAGTGCGACTTCATGGAGTGCCTGTGACAATAACGTCAGATAGAGATCCTAAGTTTGTTGCGAATTTCTGGAAGAGTCTACAGGATGCCATGGGAACGAAATTGCAATTTAGTACGGCGTATCATCCACAGACCGATGGACAATCTGAGAGAACGATTCAGACGTTAGAGGATATGCTGCGAGCATGTGTTATTGATTTTAAAGGTGGATGGGAGGAGAAACTGCACTTGGTGGAATTTGCATATAATAATAGCTATCAGCAGAGTATCGGAATGGCACCGTTCGAAGCGCTATATGGTAGAGCGTGTAAGACTCCGATATGCTGGGATGAAGTTGGTGAGAGGAGTATGACAGGCCCAGAATTGGTGGAGCAATCAGTTGAGGCTGTTAAGATCATTCAAGAAAGGCTTAAGACGGCCCAGAGTCGCCAGAAAAGCTATGCGGATAAGCGACGAAGGCCTTTGGAATTTCAAGTGGGTGACCATGTCTTTCTCAAAGTGTCACCTATGCGAGGATTATCTTGATTTGGAAAGAAGGGAAAGCTGAGTCCAAGGTACGTAGGTCCATTTGAGATATTAGAAAAGATTGGGACTTTAGCTTATCGTCTTGCCTTGCCGCCAAGCTTATCGCAAGTTCATAATGTGTTTCATGTGTCGATGCTGAGGAAATATGAACCGGACCCGACTCATGTACTGGATCATGAAGTCATCGATGTAGACAATAAGATATCGTATGTGGAAAGGCCAATACGAGTTGAAGATCGAAAGGAGCAAGTCTTGCGGAACAAGACGGTTCCACTCGTCAAGGTGATCTGGGAACACCATGGAACGGAAGGCGCTAGCTGGGAAAGCGAAGAAGCGATGAGGAGCCAGTACCCCCATTTATTTGAATAGATCTGGGTTATTCCAAATTTCGAGGAAGAAATTTTTGTAAGGGGGGAATAATTGTGAAATTCTGAATTTCCTGCCATTTTGAGGCTGTTGAATGTGAATGTACCTTACGATGTATTTCAGTTTTGTTTCGCTCAGATCTGATCAATCTTGAGTAAACTGACCAAAAGGGAAAGGCTAACGCATAATAAGGTACGTGGACCTAGGAAACTCGAAAAAGGAAGTGGCGCTTTGACCATAAGGATTGTCGCGGGAACATTTAGAGCCAATGAGGCCGATCAGATAATGATTAAGGAATACAATGCTAGCGTTATACGATTGGATCGCGGGTGAAGCCGCTTAACCAATGTATAATTTGCAAATTTTCCTAAATCGAACTTTGACGATCGAAGCCGTCGGAACTAACGATGAACCCTCGCAATTACATGACAACCAAAGCTGTCATAACTTGACTTATCCTCAGTGTGATGAGAATCACAGAGTCGATACGCGTAGTGTTTGCAAAAGCCGCCCGTTAGTTCGAGACAAACTGGAATTTCGATCGGCGGACGAATGATCATGAAATGGAAGCTCAAAATTGGCAATTGGAAATAGAGAATTCCAATTCTTAGTAGGAATTTGACAATGTCTCGCCCAATTGGTAATTTCGAATTGGAAAAGTGAAGTTTGGACTGAAAGTGCGAAAAGACCGTTTTGCCCCTAGACCATTTGCCCATGCCTTAAGAACTCAAGAAGGACAAAATGGATATTTTCCCTCTCCATTAGTGGCTGCCGAAAATTCATGAACAAGGGTCAAAGGATTGGTCAAAGCCTTGATTGCATTATTGGTCCATGCCACATGTCACCCATTGGAGGCCTTAAGCATTTATTACCCATCTAATCCCATCTTATCAATTTGGAGCTCAATTATATGTGTGAGACAATGTTATTGAAGACCTCATCTGCTGTGTATACCCCTCCCACACGTTCACCTCTTTTTCCTCTCCATTTGGCCTCAACAGAAAACTTCCCAGAAAGTCAGGTTTCTGCCCTCCTGTTCGTTCCGTACGATCGGCCTCTCCCAACGTTGCATCGCCGCTGTCGATTATCACAGGTTAGATCAGGATGTCCTTGACATTTTTCCGTTGGTTTCATGATTTTTGGAGGTCTGGTTGATTTATGGTGATTTTTGGAAAAAAGGCGGACGGATTCTGAGCTAGCTGAGGAGAAGTGTTGGTTCTAGCTCTTAGAAATTCCAAATGACCTCAAATCTTTTAGGAGATCTTCATAACATCTAGTACTATATTCAGATGGTTTATGGCTACAAATAGATGGTTTTAGAATGAGATTTCATGGCTGATTTGAGGTGGTCTTTACCGAACAGATCTGCCTCCTCCGACCGGTAGAGGATCCGTGAGCTTTTGAGGTCTGCCGAGGTGTCACCTTGCCCCGAAACTTATTGGTAAGACACCCTAAGACATGATATTACATGTTAGCAAAGGATAGATGAGTTATATTGGAGTTTTGATGGTCGGTTTATATGGAAAATTGTTGGAACAGAATCTGCCCGGCACTGAACAGTGTAGGATTCGAAGTTTGTTGCGGTTCTTGGAGGAGTTTATTGGCTTATTTAGCTTGGTAAGTTGATTCTAAGCCTTTGTTAGGATGTTGGGTTACTAAAGGGTGGATCTTTGGTGAAATTGAAAGCATTTTAAAGGTGGTTTTGGTGAGAAAAACGTGAGAGACCCGAGAGGTGTCCAAATCCCGTTTTCTGCGCACACCGATTTTAAAACGGCCCGTTCTAATTCATCCGATGTCCAAATGGAGCACCGTTTTCGCCCACACGACCACAAGATCTTGAAGTTTAGTACCATGAAATTCGTTTTCCCAAAAATTCAGTAGAAATATTTCAGTTTTCATGATAATGAACCTGGTCATGGTGGGTAGTCATGTGGATTGGGGTCATTGATGACTTTTCTTGATTGAATGTTCCTTAAACATGCCTAGGGAGTGTCTAGTTGATGCTGTGATTGTTTGACGATGAAATGATATGTGAGAAAATGGGCATGTGATGATTAATTGGGATTCAATCGAGGGCTTTAATGCTCGGTGTCGCAATTGGTGTCGGATGATGCATGGTGTAACGATATGCATGTGTATGATGGCCGAATGGCTTGTTTTAAATGGTGAACCTGATGTGCTTAAATGCGTGCCTTGAGTGGCGATGGCATGATTTTGCTTGTGATTGTGAAATTGAGATTAATGAAAAGGTTCACAATGATGTTTTATGGCCAATGCATTGAGCCGGGGAGGGAGTTACTCCCATTGACCTGACGAGGTCGTGCGGCTAGAGAGTCCTACCTTGACCGAATCATCTCGAAGGCTGTAAGAATCGAGAGTCAGGTAGTGACCGAATCATCTCTAGGTCCGGACGCGAGAGTCCTATAGTCGACCGAATCATCTCGATGGCGCGGAGTGTCGAGAGTCGCTATAGAGATCGAATCATCTCGCAGCGAGAGTCATGATGACCGAATCATCTCGATAAGACGTCGAGAGGCATATGATTGACCGAATAATCTCGCGGCCCAAGTGGGGCGGCCCTTGATGGGCGTAAAGAAGATAAAAGACTGAAACATGATTCTTGATATGTTTCCGAGTCTGTATGCTTGAATTGGCTGGAATGCCTGGGATGCCTAGAGTGCATGGAATGTTTATTATGCTTGTGTGGCTTGAGAAACTCATATTGAAAAGTGAAAGTATGAAAGAAATGAAACTGGTGCCTGATATGCCTGATGCTTTATTATGCAAATTGCTTGAGTGTCATGTGTAAAAATCATTTTGCCTAAAATTTGCATATTTTCAAACGTGCCTGGCGGTACCAATAGTCTAGCTTAGGGTTAGGGTTTACTTACTGAGATTATTATCTCACCCCGTCGTGGGACCAACATTTCAGACCTAAAGCCTTGAAGGAAGCCTTGGAGGTGATGAAGAAGGGAAGGGAGAAGATGAAGACGTGTCTGTCTAGTTTGTGGATTTCTTTTTGAAGTTCTTCTTTTGTGGTCCCATAGTGCCTTCCTCTTAACCATTCTGTATTTTGATGTACTAGATCTTTTAACTGGGAGACGCTGTGTGTTGTTTTTAAATCCTATGTCGCCTTATGTCTTTTCTTTTATGTCTGGGGTTTTGTTTCGCTCCCGCATGCGTTTTTCATATCGCGCTCCACGAGTAAAGCCGTTGGATCCTGGGTTGTCTCATTTAGATTGACGGCTGTGTGGGATGTTGGCGTGCCCGCCGGGGTCGGGGCGTGACATTATCCTTTAACTAATGTGTAATGCCGTCCATGGACATTTAGTTTATTCAATAAATCTCTAATCTTTTGGTTAATGCTCAATCCAGTCCCTACACTAAATGAAAATATCTAATGTTAGTATGTGAAAAAAAAATATTACATGTGGATTATATCCACGTGAGATGTTTATTCTAATTTGAGTTGAATATCTTACGTGGAAATTTTTTGTTTTCCCTCTGAAGCCAAATCAACAAATTTAGTTAACTTGAATTAATAAAAGGTTAGCATTGAATATTATTACGGAGTCGTTTTCGCAAAATAACCTTCGTATTTCCAGTAACTAGACGGCCATGCATCAATTTTCTCCCTTTGCTCATCGGAGGCCAATTATTGGGTTCTGGGGGCGAGCATGGTAACACTTCTGCTTCAGAAATCATTTCTGGAGCAGAAGTTCATTTTTCCATTTCTATGTTAGAAGCAGAAGTTAAAAAACAGCTTTTATTTCAGAAGCTGATTTCTGATCAGAGAACGACGTTTGATAACTGGATGAAATTTCTGCTTCTGAAATAGAAAGCTGTTTGGTAATGGTTGAAAATTTGCACTTCTGAATTTTTATTAATATAAAATATTCTAACAAAAATTATTGCTCCTTACGAAATGAAGAAAAAAAAAGACTATTTATTGATTAAAAAATAAAGTTTGATCAATCTATATGAATTGCAAACTCGAATATTCGAACACGAAACACAATCATGTATATAACATACTACACCACAATGGAGTATGTTTTTAGTATATCCAAGCCTGGTAGCAAGTTTTAGAGAGTTTCTTGTTGCTCCCTCTTCTTCTTTCATGCTTTATAATTCGCCAAATTCTGTTTGCTGCAGTTTTGTTGTATGTACTTCCTTGACTGCAATACCGAAGTAGGCTGGGAAACTACTGTTGAAGTTGGTGAGAGAAATTTTTGCTCTTCTTCCAACTATGAAAAAGGAAGAAACAGAACAAATTTATGCACAAATTCTTTTAAGGACGGCGTCTATTGATATTGACTGTGGTGCTTGTATTAGCCGTTGCTCATAGAATATTTTATTTGGTCGATATTGGAATAAGCAGGTTATGGTTTTGCAGCACTTCACATACATAGAATGATATGTGCCTTGTATCAATGCAAATAGATTTGCAAGTAATTTCAAAATGTGCGAAGAAAATATATCTTTGCTTCCTTTGGTGTTAGATGGTTTGCATTCCGATTGTTTTTTCCCTCTACAGTATCAAGGTTGTGTTTAATTTTCCTAACTTTTGAAAAGTATAGGACAAGTTGGCATGACTACAAGGAGGAGATTGTCCTAGACATTTTAAATGCAGCATTTCCTTCAAATTTAACAAGCACCTCGTCTTACCAAAATAGAAAAATACACGAGATAACTGGGTCCTTCAATAGTTCAAAACGAGTAATTAGAAACAGCTGCAAAAATGCCTCGTTTGCATTAAGAGCAACAAGAATCTCATACAAAGATGACAGAGCTCCTGTACAATAAGATATGGAAATATTTGGTACAGTCAAAGACCTCCTAGGCCAATCAAACATGGAAAACTTCTGTTAATTTGGCCTTGCCTCTTGGATCTCACATGCTAGAACAAACTAATGACCATTGCATCATTCCATGGAACTGGATCTAAATGCGCATCCCCCTTTTGTAGAGAGTAAATGAAGCTCCATAATCAACCCCATAGGGGAGTCAGTCCTCTTTGATCATGCCTTCCTCCTCTTGTAGCTTATTGGGCTCAGCGGGGAAGTATTTGATGCCCACCAAATCACCCACTAAGCTGACAACCTGTGAATTCAAAGCAAAAGAAGAAAAGTTACAAACTGCAAGTTCAAGAGGGTGGTGGTATAAGATTTCACACCTCAATGAAAGGTTTATCTGGTCTGCAATTCACCAGTTACATCTGTTTTGGGATAACACAACTGGATGGACAAAAATTATTTTTAGTACTCTAAAAAGGAAAAAAAATGGGGTAGAGTGTTACAAATAGAACTTGATGGACGAAAATTTTGGTTTGGGATAACACAACTTATCTCTATAGATGTGACATAATGTCCAAACCTGACGTCATTGCATTGCTCCAACAGATATTCCCAATTTCAAGGATAAAAAGAGAAAGTTTCTCTTGCACAAAATACTCGCTCTCCACGATAGTGATAATTATAATTTTGCTTGCGCCAAAAATTGTAGTCCTATAAATTGAACACACATGAGCATCTTATTCAAAAATGGTGCACACCAAGCCAAATCAACCTGAATTAATTATCTTATACTGCTTAAAGCCGGACTATTTGATCTGGTTTGACAGGTCAACCTGATTTATCTTGGCCAAACTTGTGGGCGTCCCTAGTTATCGGAGGAGTGGCTTCCACATATAATAAGCTCGAAAAGCAAAACTGCAGAATGAGAATCAATGTGGTGCAAGTACAATCGTGAAGGCCTTACACCCATATCAGACATAAAATTTCCTCGGCCTTCCTTTCTATATGCATCAGAAGCTAGTGCTCAAAATTATGCAAAAGACTAGATCCTTGAACTGTGGAGCTTAATCACTCCTATTTATTTGAGAAGCGCACACATAAAAACTTCAACCAAGTAAGCAGGTACATAAGGGTCTTCTAGGTGGGGGAATTGACAATAAGAGATTTCCAAGTAGTGCTACAAAAAATTACCTCCAAGGCCTTAAGAAGGTCTTCTTTAGTGTGAGAGGCAGATATGCATATACGAGCTCTAGCCAAAAGGAGTGGAGTAGCTGGAAAAGCAACTGTAACCACAGCCACCTGCAAGAGCATTTCATGATGATTATTCTCAACAGATACCAAGCTTTGTGGCTCCAAGGTATCCCGAGCGAGGTGCACGCGTATCCAATATGTCCTGAAATCATCAAGGGGGTCAACAACGGTGAAAAGGTACTCAAACCTCGCATGTTATCTGAGGATCTCTTTTACAATAAAGTGTCAAGCAAACACAATTTATTTCTCAGTTTGAAGTAGTCAATACATCAGACAATGTTTGTAGCGTCTTCTAGAAAGACAAGTACTTTTGCCCATGTAATCTTAACCGAACCATAGCAGAGATAATGCAATGCTTAACAAGTACGTGAATAATTTCAGTTTAGGGTTTCCTAACTTAGGATTCCTCAAAGTTAAAGGTAAACGAGAGAGGTGGCGGCTAACTGACGATTTGAAATCGGAATTAGGGACTTTGAGGGCCTGTATGGATCGTAGCCAGGGAAACTGTTTCTGTTCCAAAAGTGTTCGCGTATGGTTCAAAAATGTTCCAAAAGTGTTCCGCGGAACACTTTTGTGCTAGGGAACACTTTTGAAGAAACAAAAAAAACTTGCTTATGAGTTTTGGAACACTTTTTGAATCACTACCCATCGTCGCTGACGCAGCCACCACCCGCCTATCGTCGGCCGTAGCAGCCGCCGCCAATCGCCGGAGGAAAAAAAGTATTTTTTTTGTACTTACCAAACGTGTTTTTTCCCAAAAATCGTAGCCGGGAACTGTCGCGACCCGTCCTCGATTTTTCTTTCAATTGACGGGTGAATGGATTACCGATCAGACCCTCCCACTCTGTGATGTGGATCGCGGGCTTTCTCGACGCGGGCCCTCCCAGGCCCATACCAAATCGCGACGGGAGTTAATTTTTACGATTTCTCGACTGTAAGAGTCGATCGCCTCCGACCTTTGTGTGGTTGTGGTGGCATGTGCAACGTGTGCATGCATTTGGAGTCGCCACCGATCCTTCTTGGAAGGTAGACCGGAAACCTCACTAATCGATTGGGAGAGATCGATCAGTTTTGTGGAACCAGAGATTTTGGGTTCGGGGACTTGGTTACGTTGATGTAATTACCAACGCCCTTTCGGTACATAACGCGAGTGATTTTTCTAACTAAGATTTCATGCAGGCGCAATTTTGGGGTGAGGTAAGTCTGATTCAAGGTTTCATGCAGATTGGAAGACTAGTCCTATCAATCACAATTAATTTAATGAAAGCGCAATCAAGTGAATCATAACGTGCATATGAAACGCATCAAATCAGCATGGCATCCCTAGTATAGCCCTATTAGCTTAGAGAAGGGACATTTGAAGTACGGAAGGAGTTCGGGGATGATTTGAGGACAATTTGCCAATGAAGGGCAAAATCGTCATTTTAGAAAAATAAATGAGAATTTCGCGATAAGGGGCAAAATTATCATTTTGGAAAGGGATAGGAACCCAAGAGCATTAGAAAAAGGATTGACCAGTCGAAATGGCCCATTTCCTATTTTCTGACATTTTTGGAATGATCTTCCCATGAGGGGCGAAATCATCATTTTGAGAAAACAAAGGCAATTTACTCATGAGGGGTAAAATTGTAATTTTTAAGGGATTAGGAACCCAAAGAGTCAGAAAAAGGATTGGTCAGTTGAAATGGCCCATTTCCTATTTCCCGACATTTTTTGGAATGATCTTTCCATGAGGGGCAAAATCATCATTTTGGGGAAAACAAATACAATTTACCCATGAGGGGTAAAATTGTCATTTTTAAGGGATTAGGAACCCAAAGAGTCAGAAAAAGGATTGGTCAGTTGAGATGACCTATTTCCTATTTTATGACATTTTTCAGATCTTTTCTTGATTTTCAAAGCAATTTACCCATGAGGGGTGAAATCGTCATTTTTTGGAGGGTTTAGGAACCCAAAGCATAGGATATAGGATTAGCTAGTTGAATGTGCCCATATCCTATTTTCTGATATTTTTAAGAAATTTTCGAAATTTCTCCCATTTTTGGGAGACGATTTGCCTAAAGGGCAAAATCGTCATATTTAGAAGGAGTCGGGTTTCAAAAGACCCAAAATAGGCCATGGCCAATTGATTGTGGCCATTTCCTATTTTCTAGAATTTTTTTTGGAATTTTCGGAATTTTTCTTGATTTTTCCCATTTTTACGATTTTTAATTTCTTTATTAAAATGATCTGAACCGGACCAATAGACCCGGCCCGCGCCGTAGACGCCTGCCCCTGGGCCTTAAGGGCCCGACCTAGTCCAAGACCAAAAGACAAACTTGGGGGCTAGGCCCATTTTTATATCTTTTTTTTAGTGATTTTCCAAATGGGGCCCAACATTAACAAAAAGGGCCCAGACTAAAATTTAAAACAACAAATTGGCCTGCAAAGTCTTCACGTCCACCCGTCTTTCGTTAGTCAGACCGAATCTCATTCTATTCTGCTTTTCTTATATTCCCTTTTTATTTTTATTTTATTTTTTAACTTATGGGTTATCATCTTCCTTGGGACTCCTTCGTGAGTCTTTCCCAGGCGTCTTTCTCCATGAGCGCACAGCGAGCTCTAAACATTCGTCGACTGCTGCTCTGACCGTCTTCGACTACCAACAATGCCGACGATCGCCACCGAACTCGCTTTCATAAAAAAATGTTCGTCGACTCGAAGGCCCACCCCGACACCTTCGTGACCCAACTCAGAAAACTAATTTTTTTTTATCTTCCTTCAAGCTCAAGCCCACACACTAGCCTAGATACAAAGTTGGATCTAATTCACAGAAGCAAACCAACGTAGCTGTCACACTCTTACCCCATTCATCATTCACGTTTTTCATTCTTCATCCTATTATATCTCTTTTTATTATTTTTTGGATCTGTCTTCTTCCTTAAGACCTCTTCACGGTCTCACCAACAAAACTCCACCGAAACACCTATGGTGAACCAAGCCCGCATGGATCAACTACCACGACCATCGATTTTTGCATGTTTCTTGTTCAGTTTTTTTTTAGAGATTCGAGCACGCCACAAGTATCAACGAAGATCGAGTACTTACGAGGGTGGCCTCCAACCACAGACTAACGCCGCACTGCTTGCAAGTGGGCCGTCGCGCCACCTCTGGACCAGTGATGACCAGCCGTCTTTGATGCCGACTGTGGGTCTACGCGCGCTCCTTCGCTGGACTTACGCGGCTTGAAGTCGTTCAATGTTGTTTGTCGACAGTTGTCGTGTTGTCGGAGCCTGCTCGTCACGACACCACTCCGTTGGGTCTGCTCGCGCGTTGGCCCCGTAGAGTCCGTTCGCCTCAACGGACTGTGCTTGCGTGTTGTCGGATCTGGTGCTCCAGGCTCCCATGAGCTCTCCTCCACAAGCTCTCCATGTCCCTCTTGAATCAAAAAATGAAGCTTGGAGCTCCCTTGTCGAGAAACGTGCTCTGGGTTGCGGTTAGAGCTCAACTGGTCCAAAATAGTCGGATGAGAACCATGAGGAGATTCCCACGAGAATTCGTCCCTTCGCGACCTCCAGGTTTAGAAACAGAGAAGCGAGGCCTCCGGCTATCGAGAAAACCGAGCAACGGACGACGATAGTAGAAGGCGGGGAGGCTTGAGAATGAGAACTCCCTATTATTTGTAAAAGAAAGTCCTCTTGCACAGTTGCACTCTCTTACTGTCCAAAAGAAAAAGAAGGAGACCATTCTTCTATCCACGAAACCTCCTGCAGACTTTTCTTTTTCATTTTTTTACAGGTCTCTCCTTTCAGACCACCCAAAACTAACGTGTATACCAAGAACTCAACTTTTTTTTACCCTTTTTCTCACGCTGGAACCTCGAACCAACCTTCCTCTTTGTGGAACTAAACCTCTACCAACTCGCTTCTGTGAACGAGCTCCCTCCTTCTATTTTTCTTTCATTTTTTTTTTCAGGAAGCGCACCGCCCTCCTCTCTTCTCAGCCTCTCTATTTCTCTCACTAGAACCTGTTAGAATATTCTGTTTTAATATTCAATTGTGGGCTTTATTAATTGTTACTGTAATTATTATTTGGTCTAATAAGAAAGAGATATATTATTTCCTAATTCAAGTAGGATATGGTGCTGGATAGTATGGGCCGAGATATCCTTATCCTTGATGAGGGGGTAGTAGGGTTCATTCTCTATAAATAGTGCTTAAGTCCCTCCTCTAAACCCTAATGTCCACATAACCTCACATATAGAAATCTTCAGAAACGACAGTGAGGGGCCGTCTCATTGAAGCCAGTGATCAAGGGGGTTCATAGAGGAGAAGCTCTTAAGCGTTAGATTCTCGCAATTCCGCATCAAGAACGATGAATCCAAAACAAGGTGTGTTAATTCTTTAACTCTATGGAACATGGATTTGTGTATCTGTACGTGTGTATTTTGGGTTGCTGCATACGGATTAAATACGCAGCCTACATGTGGTATCAGAGCGTGCGCGTATTAGGTCACGAATTGCGTTCCCGGTGTATTTTCGAAATTTTATTTTTTATCGAAATTCAAAGAAAATTATATATTCGGAAAGAGATCGTCGAGACGAGAAAAATCGTCCAAGAATCATCGCCGGCGACAGCCGGACGCGCCGCCACGCGCGGCCAAGAGATAGGCCCCATCGGGTGCGTGGCGCAACGCTCCTCACGCGCGGACCCAGGCCCGCACGTGCGTGACACGTGCGGGATGACGTCATCCGACGTCGTTCAGCCGGGTGCAGACCCGACCCGACCCGGAACCCGACTCGATCCGTTGCCCCGACCCGGAATGGTTGACCGTTGACTCGGACCTTCCGGTCGGACCGGTCGTTAACCGGTTCGACCGGATCGCCTCGACCGGGTTCGCCAAACCTGTTCATGGTAGCGATCGGACTGGTCGAGCCGGTCGGACCGGTTTCAGAACCGATTGGACATACAGAACACGTGCGCGGCACGTGTCTGCGCGTGAGCCTCACGTGCCGAAGCTTCAGGCGGCGCGTGAGGGCGCGTGTGAGCTCCGATGGAGGTGATCCAGGTACCGGCGTACTCGTATGCTCATGCTCTACAGGATGGTGCATTTATTTTTCATGTTTGGTATTTTCATGGATGGAAATACGTACGGAACGCCAAATACGAGGGTATTTTGGGGGTATTTTTGAGGTATTTTCTGGTATTACTATAAGGATTTGTGAAATACAGGTACAGGCTTACATGAAAGTATCACGTGGAATTATGTGAAAATTTTTATCAATTTCATGTTTGTGGTTTGACATGAATTATTGAGGTATCGATGAAAATTAGCAAAGCGTGTAATTTTGAAACTGATTGCCCCAATTTCTGAATTGCATGCATACAGTGGATGTGAAATATGAAGTTATATCCCGATTTCAGGTCAATTCAGTTGGGTTGTGATCGCCAAAGCGGCACGCTTGGTTGAGTTTACTAAAGAATATGTTAAATAATATTGGGATGTCTCCTGTTTTAATGCATAGTTATATTCCCAAAGGAGTAATTGCGTATTCTTGCATGGATGGTTACATGTACAGCATATGGTTGAGGATTGATTAGTCTGAGTGCCGTCATACACCCAAAGGTGGTGATTAATAAAGATTGAAATAAATTCTCATGGCCGTTGTAATGTAGGGAGTATACAACTGTTTGTCATGTTTTCTGCCCAATGGTGTTTATATGATGATGTATGTAGCTCTCAAGGTGAAATTTCACATTGTGCTAATTAAAAATATTGGTTATTTTTCAGTCACCTTTTCTGTGAACGGCAACTCCATAACTATTGAGATTCTTACTGGTAGCAATTTTAAGAAGTGGAAAGAGGATTTTCTGTTTGGTATAGAACTAGCAGATGTTCATGCTGCTCTTAGTGGGGATAGACCCGCAGCTCTTACTGAAACTAGTACAGATGCTCAAAAGGCACATTTTGCTGCTGGGGAAAAGAGCAATATGATTTACTTGCTGTCAATGAAGCGATCCATACAGGAACATCTTAGGAGTGATTTTGCTGCTGACATCACTGCTAGACAAATGATGGATGCCTTGGTGGCTAGAAATCGTGAATCCCCTAATGCTGAAGTTGGGACACATATTTGAGGATTATTTAGTTTGAAGTATGATGGTTCTGCTGGTGTTAGGGACTATGTCATGAGGATGGTAGATATGCAATCAAAGCTCAAGGAGCTTAATGTTCCCATTCCTGATGCTTGTATCATACATTTTGTGCTGAATTCTCTTCCACCTGAGTTTGGTATTATCCAAACACAATATAACACTGCTGATCGGGCATGGACAATCAACGACTTGATTGCGAGGGTGGTGTCAGAATAGTCCAAGCTGAAAAAAAGTAATGTGCATATGGCTATGTATGCTGCTTCAAGTTCTGGTGTCAAGAAGGGCAAGGGCAACAAGAATCGTAAAGGAACTCATTCATCTGCTGGTCATCATGACAACTTGGGACCAAAGAAATCGACCTTTAAAAAGGACGGTAATGCTGGTAAGGATGGTCTTTGCTTTTTCTGTAAGAAGGAGGACACGTAAAGAAAGACTGCGCTAAGTATAAGAACTGGTTATCTAAGCGTGAGCCTAAAGGTAATGATTCTTTGGCGTTGGTTTGTGAATCTAATATGTCTGAAGCCCCATCTTGTTCGTGGTGGCTAGATAGCGGTGCAACTAACCATGTTGCGTTCACCATACATGGATTCATAAACCGGAGGAAGCCAAATAAGGATGAATCAAAGCTCACCGTAGGAAACAACAATAAAGCTGATGTTGAGTTCGTGGGAGATGTTATTTTAATTCTAGATTCTGGTTTTAATTTAATGTTAAGAAATACATTTTATGTACCTTCTTTCAGACGAAATTTAATTTCCGTATCAAGTTTGGACATGTGTGGTTATTCTTTTGAGATTTCAAACTCTGCAATTTCTATTTCTTTTAATTCAAATAAAATTGGGTATTGCACTATGTCCAATGGATTGTACAGATTATGTTTGTCTCCCAACGAAATATACGTCGCTTATACAGCTGAAAAGTTTGTTTCCAAAAGACCTCTACCTAAGGAACAATCATACGCAATATGGCACAAACGTCTTGGTCACATCTCTAAAGAAAGAGTGGAAAGACTGATAAAGGCTAGCATTCTACCCACTCTTATAAGTGACCTACACACATGCGTAAACTGTTGTAGATGTAAGATAACCAAAATAAAGAAGAAAACTGCAGTCCGTAGTTCTCACTTGTTAGAGATCATCCACACAGATATAAGTAGACCCTATACAGCAACATTGTGTAGAAATTTTTATTTCATCACATTTATATATGACTATTCCCGATATGGTTATCTGTACTTGATTAAGGAAAAGTCTGAATCTCTTGATAAGTTCAAGATTTTCCGAATTGAAGTTGAGAAACAGCTGGGGAAAGTCATAAAAATTGTCAGATCTGACCGCGGTGGTGAGTACTATGGTCAACATGGCGATGCTGGACAGATTAAAGGGCCATTCGCCAAGTACTTAGAGGATTCTGGGATTGTAGCTCAGTTTACCATGCCCGGTAGTCCTGAACAGAGTGGTGTAGCTGAAAGGCGTAATCATACTCTCATGGATATGGTAAGAAGCATGATTAGCAGAACTAATTTACCTGGTTTTTTTATGGGGTGAGGCTTTGAAAACGGCGCTTTACATATTAAATTGTGTTCCTACTAAATCTGCGCCGCTTACCCCTTTTGAATTGTGGACTGGACGGAAGCCTAGCTTGAATCATCTAAAGGTTTGGGGATGTCCTGTAGAAGTAAAATTGTATAATCCAACTTTGAGCAAGTTGGATCCCAAAACCACTCGATGTTATTTTGTCTCTTATCTAGATCATTCAAAGGGATATCGATTTTATAATCCCAATGGACGAATGAGAATTGTGGATTCACAGACAGCAAAGTTCCTAGAGCTTGATGTAGCGGAAAAGGGTGATAGTTCGCAGACCATTGAGGATAACAGCACGGTGAGTACTCCTATGTCGTTTTCTATACCTATACAGACAGTTCATGAAGTTCTTGTACCACAGATTGAACCTGTTGAGGCTCAAGAACCTGTTATTGAGGCAATTCCTGATGAAGTTCCTCAAGCTTATCAGGAACATAATGAAGTAGAAGATACTCCTCTAAGGAGATCTGTTAGACAGAAACGATCAGCTATACCACCAGAATATATAGTTTATCTGGGAGAACAGGATTATAATATTGGTTGTGTTGTTGATCCAATGACTTATACAGAAGCAATTTCTTGTCCTCAATCTGATTTATGGTTAGATGCAATGAAGGATGAGATGTTGTCTATGAAACATAATGATGTCTGGGAGCTTGTTGAATTACCTGAAGGTTACAAACATGTTGGTTGTAAATGGGTCTTTAAGACCAAAAGAGACACCACAGGAAAAATTGAAAAATTTAAAGCTAGACTAGTAGCTAAAGGATTTACTCAGAGGGAAGGAATTGATTATGAATCAACTTTTTCTCCAGTTTCTTCTAAAGACTCTTTTAGAGTAATTATGGCTTTAGTAGCTCATTTTGATATGGAGCGTCACCAGATGGATGTTAAAACTGCTTTTCTAAATGGAAATCTTGATGAACAAGTTTATATGGCACAACCAGAAGGTTTTACAACATATGATACAAGTAATCTGGTTTGTAGATTGAAAAAGTCTATCTATGGTTTGAAGCAAGCTTCTAGACAGTGGTATTTGAAGTTTCATAATGTTGTTACTTCTTTTGGTTTTGTTGAGAACAAGCTAGATCAATGTATATACTGCAAGGTCAGTGGGAGAAAGTTTATTTTTCTCGTTCTTTATGTTGATGACATCTTGCTTGCTAGTAGCGACATTCGGTTAATGCATGAGACCAAAAGAATGTTGTCGCAAAATTTTGACATGAAGGATCTAGGTGAATCATCTTTTGTTCTTGGCATTGAGATCCACATGGATCGTTCTTGCCGCATATTGGGCTTATCTCAGAGGGCTTATATTGATCGTGTTCTAAAGAGATTCAATATGCAAGAGTGCATGTTAGCACCTAAATTTTAATTTTTTAGAAAATTCATTTATTTCATAAAATGAGAGTTAATCCTAATTCTCGCAAAAAAAATTTCACGCATTACATAATTCATTTGTCTGTCATGCATTAGCAATCAGTCGCAGGCGATCTCGATTGAACAGAATTTAACAGGCAGCGGAACCGAAATCAATTCGGGAATTTTCGATCATGAAAGGGGAATCACCAAAAATTATAATGGCCTCGATTTAAAATCTCATTCGGTCCATTTTAATTTTATGAAAATAAGGCTTTTAATTAATTATTCGTTTAATTAATTAAAGCCCACTTAGGCCTTAAGTCCGCCCGAATGAGCCCATCTGAGAAACCCTAGCCCGATAGGGTTATTCAAGAATCGTCGAGTTATGATCCTACGATGGATATCGCGTCGGAAATCCGTAGAGTCGACGGCTAAGATTAAACCTTAAAGGCGTAACCCTAGTATCCCCTATATATATCTCACTAAGCCTAGGGTTACTGTCGCGACCCTCACGAGCGCCATCTAAATGGGCTAGCGATGGTTAATGGGTCGTCCGATGTTGCATGATCGGACGCGGGCCTCTCCCAAGGTCCATTACCCAAGTCGCAACTGCTGGATATACGTGATCGACCTTCAGTGCGGTCTAGTGACATGTGATGAGTGTGCATGCCAAGGAGTAGCCACCAATCGTTTCGTGGAGGGTACGATCGGAAACCCTATCGAATAGTTGGGAGTGGTCTATTCGATTCTGCGGAAACCAGAGAAGTGGGTTCGGGGACTTAGTTACGTCGACTGTCAAAGTTGACGCCCTTTCGGTACCTAAGCTGAATGGTTTATCTGATCCTAGGATTTCATACAGATGAGTGGGGTACAGATCCTAAATCTAGGAGTTCATGCAGATGGGAATTACTACCCTATCAATCACAATCAATAGAAGTAAATGCGCAAATCAAGGATCCAGTACATGCAGATAAAACACATGAAATCAGCATGGTATCCCTAATGAGGCCCTATTAGCCTAGAGAAATATCAATCAAGGCTTAGGAGTGATTTGGACATGATTTGCCCATGAGGGGGCAGAATCGTGATTTTGAATAATTCGGGAAAATTTATCCTTAAAAGGGTAAATTTGTCATTTTAGATAAATTGGGAAGTCAGAAGATATGGGAAATAGGATTGGCCATCAATCCAATCCATTTCCTATTTTTCGGGAATTTCTAGGATTTTTCTGGAATTTTCAAGTGATTTTACCCTTGGAGGGGTAAAGTCGTCATTTGGACAGAGACGAGAACAGGAAATCTCAAATATTAGGGTTGGTCGTCCACCTGACCCAAACCCTAACTTTAAGCAATTTTCAGAACTTGATTGAGACAAGAAAGACAATTTTCCTATTGAAGGGCAAAATCGTCATTTTGAGAAAAGGTGCGGGACTCGAAACCCAAACTCGAGAATTGGTCGTCTAATTGACCCTAATTCTTACCTTGGCGTTATCGGCCTTATCTCGCATACTCAGCAGAGGCGACTTACCCCTAAAGGGTAATGTCGTCAAGTCTTAGGAGAATGGATAAGAAACCCCAAAAATAGGGTTGACCAGTTGTCTGTGGTCAATCCTCGATTTTTGGGGGGTTCTGGGGTGTCTAGGATTTTTCCACAATTTTTTCACATTTTTTTGGAATTTTCTGGAATTTTTCTAGCATTTTTTTGGATTTTCTAGGATTTGATTGATTTTTTTTTTATTTTTTAAAATCATTTTTTGATTTTTTAATTAAAAAATGTGATTCGGACCGGGTCAACCCGACCCACTCGGGTCGGAACCCGGCCCAGACCCGGACCCGCGCAATCCACAGCCACGAAACGACGCCGTTTATTCCTTTTTATTTTTTTGATTATTTAGACTTGATCCGACGGTTCCTATTGAACCGCCCGGCTAATCCACGACCGCTAGATCAGATTACCAAAACCTACGGTTCAGATTAGGCGAAGACCCGATCAGGGCCGTCTGATCGGATTACTTAAACCTACGGCCACGATTAGATCCTAAGACTCGATCTAGACCGTCTATTCATATTAACCTAAACGATGCCGTCCACTAACTAACCCATACGGCGCCGTTTCAACCATTTTTTATTTCCGATTTAAAATCTTTTTCGAATTATCCTAATTTCTAATCGGACGACCACCATTTGTTGGACTCGATTAACCTGAACCGTCCGATCTACGCTGACTCACCCTAACAGACTAACGGTCGAGCTGACTCGACAGACACGTGGACCAATGGCCGAATGCCAACTAGGAGTTTGACCGTTTGACCGTGCCATGTCAGCTTCGTCTTCAACCTCGCGACTCCGGTAGAGTGGACGGCTGTGGTTCTCCGATGATGATCTAGCGGTGAACTCTCGATGAAATCTCATGAAACCGACGGCAATCAACTCGCAATCATCTCTATCTTAACATATCTTAGAATCGAGGCGACCTACTTGCAGAATCGAGAGTATCATGCGAACTGCCGAGTACGGCCATGGAAACTCAATCACACAGGTCACACGAAATCAGATCAATTCTTCCACGGATTAACATGGCAGGAGGTTCAGGAGACTTACCTCGGGCTCCGATTGAGCCCGCTCGACCCAGGTTTGGCTGGGCAAGAATCGGCTGTGGAGGCTAAGTGTAAAGACTCGATTCAGGGGTTGTGAGCGGAATCGATGCAAAATCAAGACGTGAACATGGTCAGTGGTGTTCAAGGAACGAAATGCACACACAAATCGCAAGAATGATCGTGAAACAGGCAAGTCGCCTTTGATGCACAGTAGAGAGCTTGAAGCTGCGTCTTACCTGTTTTCGTGGGCTTCACGTGCGCGACTTGACAGCGATCGACTCAAGGGACTCTGGGCGGCCTCTTGGTGACCTCGTGGAGCTTTGGTTTTGCCTCGGAAGGCCCAACCGGCGCTCTGCAATTTGAGCTCCAACCTTCGACCACCGCGAGGGAAGGTGAGCTCTTTCTCTCTCTTTCTTTCTCTCTCTCGATTCAGTTTCTTCTCCTCGAACTGAATTCAACCACCACTTGCTTCGCGAAGGCTTCTTAGTTTATATACTTGTTTCGAATTTTGGCGGGGGGCGGCAAGGACTAACAGACTTGAATCGCACGTGTAGCCACGTGATTTCAGGTCCAAACGACGCCGGGGAGACTGGGGTATTCTGCTTAGCTTCGTTTGATCCTCCGGCGGGTTCTAATCCTGAGCAATTTGGCACGAATTTGGCTTGCATTTGGCACTTGTTGACTTTCGCAGGTCTCGTGTCTTGACCGGCCAATTGTTATCTGCTCCGGCGGTCGTTGATCACCATTTCGGTCCCGATCGATGGGGAATGGTCTAAAGGATTAAATGCCCAACAATGCCTCTCCGATTATGGTCGATCGGTCGGTCAATTTTGTTGTTGAAACTCGTCTTGGCACTGTTCATCTGCACGGAGGCTCAGTAGGGAAGACGACACTGTTCTGGACCGGTTCGACCGGTCGGACAGGCGGTCTAACCGGTCCGAACCGGTTTCGACTTATCATTTTTCAAATTAAACCCAAATTTCTAGGAAAATTTTGCAATTGAGCCTCAGAATCGAATTTAGGGCATGGATTTTATCTAAAAATATGGTTTTGCCCAAAAGTTTTTATCAATTTCTACAAAACCCCCAAATTCCTATTTAATTGGAAATTGGGGATCGTGTAATTGAGGGTGCAGATGATCAAATTGGGTCAAACCACCTATGCCAATCGATTTAAAATGGTGAAATCCATTGGGTGGCATGTTCAATTTGTAATGGTAGCCCTTGAATTGAAAGTAATTTCGATTATGCTCAATTTCAAGGACTAAAATGCAATTATGCTTGCAATTGAACAATTTATCCGAACAATTAGGTCAAATTGAAGTGGGGGACGATTAGATTGAATGTCCAGATCCTAGAAAATGCCAAAATTGGAATTTAAAAGACTCAATTGATATTTTTTTTCTCAAATTCAATAGTATGGGTTACAAAGGAACACCCATAATTGAATTTAATTTTGAACTTTTTGTGAGGTCAAAAATACAAGGGATTAAAAAGAAAAATATTGGACATTTTTCCATATTTGTGTGACCTCGAATGGTATTTTTCTTGAATTTTTGGAGTATTTTCCTATTTTCTAAAAATACTAAAAAATGTGAAAAATATAAAAAATTATTTTTTGGTCAACAATGGTTCCTTGGGCTTGGCTAAGGCCACCAAAGTTGATTTTGTAATTTTTTGACTTTTTATGAATTTTTTGTGATTTTTCAAAAATAAAACTGAAAAAGACTTGGTCAAAAAATCAGATGTCAACAGTTACGAGGACGGGACAAATTTTTTTTTTTTCGACAGACTCCTTCGCCTCACGCATCTTCCATCTTGGATTTTTCTCTCGGGCGAACTCTTTCTCAGATTCCACGAATTCTCTCTCTCTCTGCCGAATCTCATCGACGGGTCCCTCTCTTCATCGCCATTCGAAGATTCGTTCGCATTTCTCTCTCTCTCATCTCACCCATTCTCACCATCAGATCCTGACACACCAAGTCCCTCTGACTCACGAATTTTCCTTCACAATTGACCCCTCTCCCTCACAATTTTTGTTCTGACAGACCAATTCCATATACAATCATTTTGGCATCTACCTCTCTCTCTCTCATCTCCTTTGCCACATTGATGCTGGGTAGAATTTCTTCACGAATTCTTTCTTACTCGATCAAACCTGCAACCTCAGATTCTCATCATCATTCCCCAACCATTCTCTGATCTCTCGCTCTCTCATTGATCATCCACCTCTCCCTCTCTCTTCGGCATTCTTACGGCAGTCCAAGGCGTTTCCCCCGAGCACCTCCTAACATCTGTTCTTGGTGAAGAACGTGGACC
This sequence comes from Rhodomyrtus psidioides, assembly GCA_021437785.1. Lineage (NCBI taxonomy): Eukaryota > Viridiplantae > Streptophyta > Magnoliopsida > Myrtales > Myrtaceae > Rhodomyrtus > Rhodomyrtus psidioides. The sequence goes on along the minus strand of JAILYB010000162.1, from coordinate 410,020 downwards.
GAAGCATCGACGAGCGTACACACTTTTCACCTACCCACGTTCTCCATTCGAAGGGAATTTGGGCGTGCACGAGATAGAAAGGGGTCGGCGCCATTCAAGCATTCTCCCAAAATTTCCCAAGCCGTGCTACCCGCTGCACGTCCCGACGTCTCGCGCGACATCGCCGTCCAATCGTCATCATCCTCGGCCTCGGCGATTTTTCATTATCGTTTCTTATTTTCGCAGGATATCAAATCGGTCCTTGGAGGCGTTTAACTCGAAGAGGGAAATGAAGCTCGGTTTAGGTATAATTCTAATCCCGGTTTTTGGTTGATTATTGAGTGATATTGGATTGATTTGCTATGGTCGTCGATTTAATTTAGTTGAGTTTAATCGCCTTGCATGTATCGCGAATTTCCAACAAAATCAAAAGCCCTTTTCGTTAAATGAAAAAATCAAGCTATGGTCGGTTTCGCCCGTTACCCCGCGGGTGCGATTTGCCGGGCTTGATACAAAAAAATGCTAAATCGGCAAGGTTGAATTTTTGGAAATAAGGATTTGATTTTTTTTCGGATTGTCGAATTCTTGCCATGTTGGTGTGATTGCTTGCCTAATTGATGAAAATTGATTGGATTCGATTTTCTGATTGAAATTATGTGGTTGCCTTATCTAGATTAGTTTCCCATTTCAAATCGATCTCGTTTAATAAGGAAAAATTCGAGTTAGGAAACTCTGAATCCGATCACATTTTTAAAAAGGAAGATGCGTCTAATCGATGGCAATCCCGATTCCCAAAATATGGAAAGCGCGCGAATATTTTTTTGAAAGCTTTCGGTAAGGAAAAATTCGAGTTAGGAAACTCTAAATCCGATCACATTTTTAATAAGGAAGGCGCGTTTAATAGATGTCGATCCCGATTTCCAAACATAGAAGGCGCGCGAATATCTTTGATAGGGATTGGCGGCAAACCCTAGATTGATTTTCGAGTTTAATGGAAAATCGGCATAATTTTCAGACATAAAAAAAATAAAAAATAAAAATAAAATAAAATAATTTTCGAAAAAAAAATGAATAAAAATGGCAAGTTTGGTCTTTGGTTAGCAAATTTCGAATTTCTAAAAAATGACCAATTCATTCCGCATATTGCCATGTCATCATGCATGTCATACCATGTCTCCCATGCAGTTTCATTTGTAATGTAATTTTTGATTATTAGGATTAGATAGACTAGGAAAAGCCCGATGTTATGGGCCTAATAGAGTCGGGTCATAGGAAAGATCAAGAAGAGGCGATAGGCTATCAGAACCACTCCAAAGCGTGGACCTTGCAAGAAGGAAGATGTCCAGGATCAGACGGTGGCCTAAGCCCAGCAAGATCAAGATGACGAGAGTGTCGGAGAAAATTCCCTTTAGTTTTTTTTTTAGGATTTTCGGAATTATCGAAGTGTATTTTCGAATTTTGCTTTTTATTTTTTTTATTTTTTTATTTTTGAATTTTGAGTCAGTTGATTCTTTGTGTGTAATTTTCGATTATTTGAAGTTTTGTACCTTTTAATAATTCGTCGTATGTCATATAGTTTTAGGTCATGCATTGCATCAGTAATTCATTTACCTTTCTTTTATTCGAAATAAAAAACAAAAACAAAACAGACAAAAAAAAACAAAAAAAATTGGAAAAAGCAAAAGCCTTGAGTTGATTTCCGAATCATCAATCTTTTCAAGAAAAATCCAAAATAAAAAGGAATCTAGGTACCGAAAGGGCGTTAGTCAAAGTCGATTAGTGTAATCAAATCCCCGGATCCAAAATCTCTGGTTCGCAGCGGTGAATTAGTTCTCCCGCTAGTTCACCTAGGTTTCTAATCGACCCACCTCGAACGATTAGTGGCGACTCCTCATTTGTTACAATCTTTCTCGTGTTGCGATTCGGTAGAGTTTGGGAGGATCCGCATTAGGTTAGTTCTCGATAACTTGCCCGATAATCCGATTAACCTAAGATTGATTTTTAGGTCGCGACAGTGCAAACCTGGGAATGCTCCAGTTTGCAAAGGTGATAAATTGAGTCTTTCACAATGTCCTCATTCAGAAATTGAGAAAGCACAGATGAAGGATGTACCTTATGCTAGTGCACTTGGTAGTATCATGTATGCTCAAGTTTGTACTAGGCCAGACATTGCTTTTGCAACAGGACTTCTAGGCAGGTATCAGTCAAATCCAGGACATGATCACTGGATCGCTGCCAAGAAGGTTTTGAGGTACTTAAAAAGAACTAGAGACTATATGCTGATTTATAGATGTGTTCAGAACTTGCAGCTAGTGGGATATTCAGATTTAGATTATGCTGGTTGTGAGGATGACAAAAAGTCGACAACAGGGTATGTCTTTATGCTAGTAGGTGGTGCAGTATCATGGAAAAGTGAGAAACAGAAAACAGTATCATCCTCCACTATGCAAGCGGAGTTTATACCATGCTTTACAGCTGCTACTCAGGCTATTTGGCTCCGGAATCTCATTAGGGAGTTGACCGTGTTTGACTTTATTGATAGACCCATACAGTTGTATTGTGACAATAACTCTGCCGTGTTGTTCATTAACAACAATAGAAGTCTCAAGGGGTCTAAGCATATGGAGGTCAAGTATTTGACCATAAAGGAGTCCGTGCAGAATGGTGACGTTGCAGTAGAGCATATAACTACAGATGCTATGATTGCTGATCCACTGACGAAAGGTCTACGCCCTTGTGTATTTGAACGACATGTCATTAATATGGGCTTAGAAGCATCATGGGATGCCATTGTTTAGTGGGAGCTTTCTAGTTTTTGCTCTAATAAAGTTTACAATGTTATATTACTTTTAGTAATGATTTTGATATGTATTGAACTTTTACATTCTTTGAAGTTTTTTTAATGTGATATTGAATGCATATTTGTTGAAAATCTCATGGAATTGTGTAAACCTTGAGTGATGGTTGGGGCATTTATTTTAGCCAAAAGGCATATGTCTTATTACATGTAAAGCATAGTTAGCTATAAATGTGAGACATATGTTGGTTCGTTGGAACCGTAAAGATGTTCTCTCGTGACACATCTGGTTTCGTGACACATAAAGTAAGAGAATGGTGACTGACAAGGAGGATAACATATAAGGTGCCTCTGTTATTTGAGATGTTATCCGATTGCCATACTACCATATCAAATCCATATCAGTAAAGTTAAGAGTATTTGTGATTGTGGATGGCTCTGTGTCTTCTGATGCAGTTACTGGCATGGTCCGGTACTTAAGACTTCATGTGATCGGATTGACTGTTGGGAATTATCTCTAGACCAATATAAAGATGCGCATATACAGTACAGTTTCAATTAATTTAGTCCAAGTGGGAGAATGTTAGAATATTCTGTTTTAATATTCAATTGTGGGCTTTATTAATTGTTACTGTAATTATTATTTGGTCTAATAAGAAAGAGATATATTATTTCCTAATTCAAGTAGGATATGGTGCTGGATAGTATGGGCCGAGATATCCTTATCCTTGATGAGTGGGTAGGGTTCATTCTCTATAAATAGTGCTTAAGTCCCTCCTCTAAACCCTAATGTCCACATAACCTCACATATAGAAATCGTCAGAAACGACAGTGGGGGGCCGTCTCATTGAAGCCAGTGATCAAGGAGGTTCATAGAGGAGAAGCTCTTAAGCGTTGGATTCTCGCAATTCCGCATCAAGAACGATGAATCCAAAACAAGGTGTGTTAATTCTTTAACTCTATGGAACAGAGATTTGTGTATCTGTACGTGTGTATTTTGGGTTGCTGCATATGAATTAAATACGCAGCCTACAAAACCCCCTTCTCCTCGTTTCTCTTCCTCTTTGTGTTTTCTTTTGAACCGAAAATTCTCCTCCTTTCTGCCTTTCCCCGACCGAACCCTTATGGCCCCGAGCCTTGGCAATCCCCCCGGGACTTTCACGCCATCCTCACCTCTGAAAAGGTGGTTTGCACCATCAGTGTTTGTTGCCGCCGTGCTCCTGCTCTGCTTTTTTTTTTCTTTTTGCCCCTGCTTCCCCTGCCTTACTGTACGTGAAAGAGCAGAGATTGTCTTCTGTTGCAGACCCGGTTCGGTCGGGTCGGGTCGGGTCCGACTCGACCGATCCGGTTACCCAATTTCGCCCAATTGAGCCCTAAATTGATCATTTTTCATGAAATTGATTTCAAAATCGGACTCATCAACATGTTTTTCATCTAAAATGGGTATTTTTGCGAACAATTGAGTGGGAATTTAATGAAAACCCCAAATCGCGCCTAGGATCCGAAAATGGTTTTCGCTAAATCGAAGGCTCAAACGACCGAATCGGTTCAAATTGAGGTCTCCAATGCGTCCGGAACGACGAAAACTGTAGGGTAGATGTGTTTTATTTTCATGGGTGTCCCTAGAGAGAATTTAATTTTGAAATTTGCGAAACCGAGGACTAAATCGCAAAGAAATTTATGCATTTAAGTCCTTTTTGTCAAAATTGATCAAATTGAAGGCCTAATTGACCCAATAGCACTTCAAGGTTCTAGATCAAAATGTCATGGCTTATTGGGAGTGGAAATTGAAAATCAAAAGACTCAAAAAGAAATTTTTATGCTCGATTCGGGTTTATGTTTATGAAGGAACATAGTGACCCAAGTCTAATTTTTGAGATTTAAAATGACCAACTTGAAGAGGGAATTAAAATAAAATTATTGACTATTTGTTTTCATTTTTCTGACCATGAATGGTATTTTTCTGATTTTTTGGATATTTTTATATTTAAATAAATTCAAAAAAATATTAAAAATTACAAAAATATTTTTTGTTCAAAATTGGTTCCTAAGGCTAGGCCAAGGCTTTCAAAGTTGATTTTGTAATTTTATGACATTTGTTGCTATTTTTAATTAATTTTAGGAATAAAATCGACATAAAAGATGATTAAAAATCACGTGTCTCTTGACTTTGTAAGTCCCACATTGCTTTAGAATGCTTTAGAATGGGTGCTCTTTATATACTTGAGGTCTCCCTCCACCTAATAGCTTAAGTTATTGGGTTGGAATTTCTAACATGGTATCAGAGCCAGTGTTTGCCCTTTCGCAATGTGCGTTTACCCAAATTTCACGTGCAGCTCTTTCCCGGCTTGCACGTGAGAGGGGCTCTTGACTTTGTAAGTCCCACATTGCTTTAGAATGGGTCTTTGGTGCTCTTTATATACTTGAGGTCTCCCTCCACCTAATAGCTTAAGTTATTGGGTTGTACATTCTAACATGGTATCAGAGCCAGTGTTTGCCCTTTCGCAATGTGTGTTTACCCAAATTCCACGTGCGGCTCTTTCCCGGCTTGCACGTGAGAGGGGCTCTTGACTTTGTAAGTCCCACATTGCTTTAGAATGCTTTAGAATGGGTGCTCTTTATATACTTGAGGTCTCCCTCCACCTAATAGCTTAAGTTATTGGGTTGGAATTTCTAACAGTGTCAACATGAACAGAAACACAAAAAAGTGTTTCTGTTCAAAAAATGCTCCAAAGAATAGAAACGTTATCATACGCAGCCTGAATGGAATGCACACGTGCGTTCGAGCCGAGTTTCGCATATGATCTTGCGTCGATAAGACGGGTGACCCGTGGCAAGCCGCAGCTAATTCTTGCCCTTTACCATGATTCCCAGGTAAGAATAAAAGTGATGTATACATGGGTGGGAATCATCTGCAGCCATCGATTTGTTTGATTCTTCAAGCATCAGAAAAACTGTACAAGCCATTTGAATCACACAAGATCACGAAATTATTTCGATACACGGCGATCTCGACCACGGTACAAAACACTGAAATTCAAGTGGTAATCAGGAAAAATGAAGGCCGGACTCGGGACCACTCTTTAAAGATGTCTAAGTAAAAAAAAACAAAATCAAGATGGTCAGCATTTTCGCGATTCTGCAACGAAACTGATTGCGAAAAGATGGGAAATGGCGACCTTAAGGATCACATTCTTTAGCTCCACCGGGGGCGAAAATGGCTCAGGCATCTAAAAGATCCATCGTCATCTCGTCGATGAGTCCACTGATCACCTGCTTCTCCACATCTCTCACCACGTCGTCCTTTTCCAGGAAGGCAGTCATGGCGCCGTTCCATCCGAAGTCCCACATACAGTTTGTGTCGGGATCGCCGACATCCACATCCACCTGGAGCATCTTAGGAACGTAGTACTCCGGTTCGCATTCGGGATTCCCATCCCTTCCGTGCAGTTTCAGTTGCTCGAAGTTTCGGTTCAACTGCTTGACGAGATCGTCAAGCGTCCTCACCCTCACAAAAGCGACGGAGATCTTCATGAAGGGGTGGACGGCGAGCTCTTGCTTCCTCCCCTTCCTCTTCATTATCTCGTACCCGCAGTCCAATATGAGCTTGTCGTCGTCTCCGCGCAAGTTCTCATCGCTGACATGTGGGAGGGCCACGGGGCTGTCGAGCTTGAAAAGCGCCTCGGCCGTGTTCAGGAATAGTTGACTCCTCATCAGAATGTGCTTGAGTCGCTTCTCGCATTCCGTCAACTTTTCTTGAATTCCGGACTTCGAATCGTCCCAGTCTTCCGATTTGTCAAGATGATGCGTATGAGTCATCTCTCCAGTGGTTCCTGCAACATCAAGATGATTAGCTTGATCAGAGAGGCCTCTTAATTTGTCAATCCCCTGTGCTTTTACTCTCTATGCCCAGGAATGTGGAAGAGGAATGTTTTTCGAACTCACCATCCGCCGGATCTGAAACAATTGTTGCAGAAATTAGTTCTTCATCTCTACTGAACTCTTCTGAGTCGAAGTGTGGATCGTTCAGGATTACAGAGGACAAATTTTGATTCTGCAAGACAGCTCAAAGGTGAGTTCTGGCTGATAAATCGGCGACTAGCCTATATGTTACACTTTCTCAAAATCCTTGGGAAAGCAATTATACTTACCTTGAAGTCTAGCTTGTGAAAAATGGTGGTGATAATTAGAAGTACCAAAGTCTTTTGACACGCCTATAAGATTTGATAACTATATCCTTGTATTGAATGTTGAAATACAGCTTTTCCCGAGTCGGCGACAAGATGGGCTTACCAAGTCATATGGGAAGGTTCGTGCTTCCTCGAGCTCGGGGGTTTCATCCACGTCGCAAGCATAAGCAGAAGCTAGTTGTTCAGCTTCTTTCTGGTGTTCAAGTGTATTAGTAGTCAGCCACTGGAGGCTCGCTTCGGCTGTTGTAGATTTGACATTGTGTTCTCTGTGAGCCAAGTTATCGGTTTTTGCTTGTTCAGTATCCGCCTGACCATCCAGCCTTGCACGCCTTATCTGCTTTTCTCCTTCTTTATAGGAAGCTTGTGGGAGTGGCTTCCCCAGGGATCCACCTTTTTTCTTCATTTCATTCAGCTTCCGAGGCATCTTGTTTTTCAGGGGCTCCGTGACCTTTCTTGCTCTTGGAGCTGTTTCGAGAATTCGTTTCTCCTCGACCACTGGCACAGTACTATTCCTGCCTTTTCCTGGCTCAGATTTTACTCTTCTCGGAACACGGTTTTGTGGTCGACTTTGGTCTGGAAGCTTGTCGGCCTGCACATAATAAATAGAATCTGCTGGACCAAACTTTTGAGGTTTTGATTGGTCCAGATGCAAATTCTTTCTTTGGAAGCTTAATACTTCCTCTTGCACAAGCTTTGGTGAAGTCTTGTGGACTATTTCGCTTCCTTTAGATTTCACGCCCTGGCTCTTCATCTCTACTCGCATTCGCTTTTCTTCAGGTGGCTCTGGTCTCTGCAGCCCAAAAGATTGCTCAAAACCATTGTCTCTTTGAGGCTTTTGCGGATGAAATGGGAACAACACGTCAGCGTTTCGCTTTTCTGTCTGTGATTTCCTTTCCTTGTACCCCAGCTTTTCTTGCAGGGTCGGTCTGAAATCCTTTTTTCTGGGTGTTCTTGGTGCCGTATGATACAGCTCGTCATGGTAGGCCTGTCCCTTGTTTTCCAGGATCTCTGCACTTCTCTCTTCTCTCGTCGGTTTGACATCTTTCCTCCTATCTGCTTCCTGCTTACGCGTTTGGTCTCCGCTGTTTGGATTGAACGGGTCGGTGTTTGTTCGCTCCTTCTTTGTTTCACTGTTGACCTTTTGAGTTTCCTTCCAGGGCAGTTTTTCGGAGGAGCTGACCAACTCTGATCCAAAGCTGTTAGCGGCAAGTCTCTTTTCCGCTCCCAGAGCTATACTGGGGGTGTCCTGAGTCAATAGATTCTTTCCTGGCTTTGTCATTCGGATGCGTGGCACGGAAAGATTGGGAGCATCTCTGGTCTTTGGTACGACATTCCCGGTGCTCCCTTGTGTCTTTGGGAGCTTCCTGTCTGACCTCTGACTGGAATTCTTATCCTTCTCCCGGATATATCTTGGATCGGGATTTTCTGGAAGTTCTTCAAGCCCCATAAGTTTAGCGATAACATTGGAGATTTTTCCCTTTTCCGGTTTCGTTTGCAGTGAATTGGAGAGATTCGCCTGTTCCTGGAGCGGGGAGAGGTTTTGGGTACTATTGTCAAAGCTAGATGACCGCTTGTGAGAAGCTGTTCTGAGGTGAGATTGAGTTTGCTCTTTGTGGTGAAAACTTTTAGCTTCTGCAGGATAAGTCAAAGCAGGCAATCCGGGCCTGTGAATGGGCTTAAGTTGTTGATTGTTGCGAGAGCGTCTTGCCGGATCATCAAAGGAGAACCTTGGCGGCAGGACAAGCTGTTTCTGTTCAGTACTCTTTGTTACGTCTCCTTCGTTGTCGTCGTCGTCGTCATCTAGCAGGACTAAGCGGTTCTTCCTCTGCGGCTCGGTCATGAACTCTGAAGCATCCTCCAAGTTCACTAGCATCCGCAGCGACTCCTCCAAATCCATGGCCCCTTTCAACAGCTCTTTTCCAATTTCTATCGAATACCTATCCAAGTTTGCTCCATTCGACCAAGCCCTTAGGATCTGATTCAATTTCTGCGCACCCTTTGATATCTCTTTGATGTGAAATTGAGAGAGGTTTGGGACTCGGATGGTCGACGAATGCCGCCGATCCATGCTGTTTATTCTTTCCATGTGGTTGAGTTCCATAGAGCCTCGGCCTATGTGCTGCAGGAAAGTTAGCATCGAACCATTGCCCGACGAATCAATCCTTCGGAGCTTTCCTCCATTTTCGATGGCGAGAGCGAGAGCCATGGACAGATCTCCTATTTGCTGCGAACTCTGGCCTCTGTGGAACGCGACTATCTGATTTGAAGCTTCTCCGCTGTAAAGTGATTTCTGGCCTCCGCTCGACCTGCTTTGAGTGTTTGCACTTCTCAGAGCACCCTGCAAAATGCGAAATGTTTAGTTCAACGGACTATGCATTGGCCAATCTACTCTATGTTAGTCATGGGAGCTTACCGTCCTATTCTGTGTTGATCCTTGGTGTGTTTGCCTTGGGTGGCCATATGCATCTGCAGTACATTATGTGATGATATAAGAACACAAAGTGAAATCTCTCTGCACACCTAGGATATGGCCAACATCGTAACTTTGCTAATGCTTGAGAGAACTTTTCTAGTTCTTGAATTTAGTCACCTTTTCCTTTCCATGTTCCATGTATGTGAACTTAACATACAAGAAACGATGTTAGTCCTAACTTTGCTAATGCTCGAGAGACCGCAGAGACCTGATTCATTTGGTCGATTCGTTATAATTCAACCTCCGGATGACTTAGTTGAACTAATCATAGTTGAGAAGCCTGTTGAACTAGAATTTCTCGTGCTTCCTGTTTGGAGTCCAGGAGGCATGCGCGAGAATGAAGAGATTACCTCATTTGCACCCCCCCAAGACTAGAATAGTCTCATCACTCAATCACACTCTTTTATCTGGTCCCTCCTACTACTGCAGAGTATTTTCCAAAAAGGTTGAGCAACACGACATTGATTTTTCACAGCTTTACATGTTTAGCGGGTACGATTCGACGTTGAGCATGCCGAGAATGCAAAACTTGATTTCTAGATGTACCGACTCAAGTCCTACTCATCACACAATGCACAAACACAATCGAAAAACTTGCCTCCTGTCTTGTAATGCGACCGGCTTGAGCTCTGAGATGTGGCCAGGCGTTCTTTCCGCAGCCTGAGGTCGTCCAAAAGCTTCTGAGCGAAATCCGATCGCTTTGCCATTCCGGGCTGTAATCTGTGACTGAATTTCTGCGCTTTCTTTCTTTCCTTTCCTTTCCTTTCTCTGAGGGTAAAAAAACATCAAACAGCTATGGAATGTGAATTCGGCTGCAACGACACTTTTTGGGTACAAAACGATGGAATGTCTCAGACATTGTGGTTGTGACGGACAGTTCCCTCCTTCAACAATGTCACAAAGTGAGTGGGATAGAATTAGGGAAAGCAAAACGAGGGCTTAGATTGTTTCTGGTTGAGAGGGCTCTTTCAGAGTTGGGTGTGGTGGGAAGTCCAGTTCAGAGCAATAAAAATGTGAGCTTGAATTTTCTCTGGCCACAATGTTGACGTGAAAGCTAGCTCTCTCTCTCTCTACCACTCCAGTTCTTGAAAACCTTTTGAGTGTACTTTGATTCCAATCCAAGCAATGAGCACAGAGAGGATTCCTATAGGGCTTCTCTTCAAAGCTTTCTCTTTCCATCACCAAACCCTCTGTTCTTTGTCCTCCGGTTCCCATGTTCATCAACCTCTGCTTCTTCAGCAACTGATATGATGAAAACACTGACCGGATTGGTGAATGCGACGGGTTCGGATTCATCGCGGAAGCCGTTCAAGTTTCCAGCCACACGCTAACACCCGTTCTTAAGTGCAAACTTGCGAACGGAGTGCTAAAACCACGCGCAAACTACATCGACCCGGAAAAGCTTCAGCAATTACAAACGACGTAGACAAAGAGAGAAGCGATGCGCCGTATTTTCAACTCAATCGGTGTCTGTTCACACGTGAGGCGAGGCGAGGCGAGGCGAGGCGAAAGTAGGAAGAAAGAGATGTCAAGGCAAAATCAGGAGGCCCCACCACCACAACATGCATCCGTGTCATGCACTCCATTCTCAATTCACCCGTTGTACTTGTGTGAAGCTCCGACAAAAGGCAGAGAGACGCTTGTGGATTTGATTCATTCGAATCTCCAATAAATTTAAGCTTCGAAAAATATTTGGTTAATTTGGCTTGGAAAAATTAGACTAATAGAAAACCTTTCATTATCGATAACATATTATATCTAAACATATTCGTCTAATGAAAATATTTCTTATTCATTTATTTTTAGAAAAAATTCCAAATAATGACATCATTTTCTTAAATAAGTGAACATTATCTCAAACAAGGGCATCAAATGACCATGACAGTGTCGAAAGGTCTCACCTTTAGGATGGTCAAGGATATCTTTGTCATTTACTTTTTGTCTTTCTTTTCTTTTCTTTTATGTTCTTTCATGCTTTTTTTTTGTTTTGTTTTTTTTCCTTTCCTTTTCAACTATGGCCAACCACCGGGGAGGGCAACCCTCGCTCGCCACAGGTGAGCCCAGTGAGGGATGGCCTGGCCTCGCCCAGCCCTAAAAATTAAATAAAAAAGTAAAGGACAAATGTGTCTTTCACCACCTTGAAGATCATCTCCTTATTTAAGTTCGGATGGCCAATTCGGGCCCTTACTTGAGACAATGAAGTCACATCGGGCTTTTATTTGAAACAATGTCCATTCCAGATCATTTTTTGAGAAAACGAAGGTATTTCAGATCTTTATTTGAAAATTTTCCCTTCATTTTTGTAAGCATCACAAGTTTTCGCCTTTCGGAAAATGTTCTCCATATTATTCATTTTCTGAGAAATAAAGTGAGCCTAATTTTTTTTTACAAATTATTTATTTTCCGTAACACAAAAGGAGCCTTGATCTCTCTTTGGGTCAATGTTTTTCTAGTCAAGTCATTATAGAACGATGCGAATAGAGGTGTCAAATGGTGAGTAGGGCTGGGCTTGGGTCAAGTTGAATATGGTTCGATTTATATTGACTCATTTAACCATAGTTGTTAAGGCGACAAGGCGATAAGGCGAGTAGAGGCCTCTAAAACGCCTAGGCGATTAGGCGCCCGCCTAGTCGTCCGCAAGGCGATAAAGCGACAATGTAGTTAAATTTTTAAATATATATGTATAATTGTATATTTTATATTTGTACTTCAAAACTTACATTCATGATTCAACAGAGCAAATATATAAATTAAAGATTATTAAAAATAGATAACTTTTAATATAGTAAATATATGCATGGAATATTATTAAAAATAAATAATTTTTAATATTTGTACTTCTCAAGGCGCCCAAGGCGTCCACAAGGCGACGCTTAGGCGACTAAGGCACCCGCCTTGAGGAGAACCAGCAAGGCTCCCAAGGCGTCGCCTAGGCGTCCAAGGCGCCCAAGGCGTCCACAAGGAGACGCCTAGGCGACCAAGGCACCTGCCTTGAGGAGACCTAGCAAGGTGACAGGACGCCTTGGTCGCCCAAGGTCGCCTTGTCGCCTAGGCGTCGCCTGACAACTATGCATTTGACCCGTTTTGATCCATATTCATGCAACGAAAATTCAAGGACCCATTCCGGACTCGATTCATACCCGACACAACCATATTGACACCTCTCACCCTTCTCCGCCGCCACCCTCGCCCGCTCACCCGTCGCCACCCGCCCGCCCGCCCGCCACCGCCACGCCGCCCGCTGGTCCGCTTATTGACCCAGTGTGTGCCGAGGGCAAGATGGACCGCCACATGGGGTGAGGGATTACTCAGTTCCCCCAAATAAAAAAGGGAACAACCAAAACGTTTTTCTAGTAACTTGATCCTGAGCGAGTCAAAACCCATCAGCTCAAAAGCATCCGTTATCAACAATACATCGCCACCCTTCGAGAGCAATTGCTTCACTACTCAGAGAACATAACAATATTGCCGCATGAAAGGACAACCGAATCTCATCACACTGTAGAACTCTCCGAACACACCTGAGAACTGCGTCAAACCAAAGTGACCCAAATGCAAAACTCTACAGAACCGGCAACAAGAACAGAAAATATTGAAACTTTTCCACAATTCAAATGCAAAATAGCAACAGGAAATCGAAAAGCATAGAGAGAGAGGGGGGGGGGGGGGGATGGGCCCCACGGGCGGTGGCGTGGCGGCGGGCGATGGTGGCGGTAGGCGGCGGGCGGCGACGGGTGAGCAGTGGCGGCAGAGAGCTTGGAAAGCTATAACTCATGTGTCAAAAAAGGGTCGAAAATGGGTTGAGCTATGTTGACACCTGATTTTTTACCATTTATTATTGTGATTTTTATTCTTTAAAATTAATTAAAAATATCAAAAAAGGTCATAAAATCACAAAATCAACTTCGGAAGCCTTGGCCTAGCCTCGGGGACCAATTTTGAACAAAAAATATTTTTTGGTATTTTATAATATTTTTCGAATTTATTTAATTATAAAAATACCCAAAAAATCAGAAAAATACCATTCGTGGTCAGAAAAATATACAAAAATATTAAATAATTTTGTTTTAATTTCCTACTCAAGTGTGTTACTTTAAATTTTGAAAATTCGGTTCGGGTCAATGTTCCTTCACGAACACAAACCCGAACCGAGCCTAAAAAAATGCCAATCGAGTCTTTTAATTTGTAGATCCTATAATCTGGACGTCGACCACCGTATGCAATAAACGCCCATTGTTTCTCTTCTTCGTGAGGGGACTAGAATGATTTTTTTTTTTTAAAAAAAATGAAAAGAGGACGGAGTGGAAGACAGAATGGAGCAAAGGTGGGGGAGCGGCGCCTCAACCAAAAACAAGAGTATAATAAAAAAAAAAGGGAAAAGTAGAGGACAACAGGAGTCTGTCCTCCACCATGCAATAGAAAGAAGGATAAAGCAAAAAAAAGAGAGGAGTCAGAAGGGGGCATGGGAATCTTCAAGGTGCGAACGGCACCCTCCATCTGCAAGGAGAAAAAAAAAAAGAAGATCACCCCCTCTCCCTTGTTGACAGGCCGCGCGAGAAACCGGCACCCGAGCACGCTCCTCCTTCCGCCTCCTCCATTGTCGCGAGCCACCACCTCCAATCCTTCTCCACCGATCTGACCCCAGTCTGGTCGTCGAACGCCGCCGGAGTGTCCCAAAAACAGCTTCATCGTCTGCCCGCCCTATCCGAGGCCTACCCGAGCTGCTTTAGCTCTTGCCGTCGCTCCTGGCCGCCATCAGCCACCGCTCCGTCGTCCCCTGCCTCCAATACCATCCTCTCGACAGCGCCTCGTTGCCCGTTGCCACCCAAGACCGCCGCCTACGCTGCGGCACCGCCGCTCATCGACCAGCCATCATGGATTCCGCCTTCCTCCACCACCTTTGTCACCGTTGCACCACGTCGGACCGCCGCGGAGCCGCCGAAAACCACCAAAACAGTCGGCGAACAGCCCTGCTCTGATTTGGGCTCTGTTTTGCTCCACTTCGGTTCATGTTCTTCCAATGACTTTAGACCATCAGCACTGCCTCAGCCAATATCACACCATCACTCGTGCAGCCCCGTTTTTCACTGAGGATACATGACCCATGCGACATGCCCAGCCGCTGCCGCCTTCGTCTAGTCATACGTGTCCCTTCCCATTCCCCCAGCTACGTCACCACCTCCAGCCATCATCCCGACCGCCGCGCGCCGCCAGCGAGCCAAGACAGGCCCGGCGTCCCCATGCTCTGTTTTTCGTGTTTAGTGGGCATTTCATGGTCCGCAGTCCTTGCGACCACCTTCGACCCTTCCTCAACCACCACACCACTTGCTTGAACCTCTCCGACTTCACTCCACCTCCCGCAGCCGCTGCAGATCCGCCGGAGAGTGGGAAACCAAGACTGCCCAGCTCAGGCCCCTGCTCCGCCCGGTTCTGTTCGAGCTTGGGGTTCCACCGTTCCGCGACCTTCCTCCGCTCATCTCTGGGCCCAAAACACTTCTAGACATTCCCTAATACCCCCACCGATCATCATCCGAATCCAGGGCGGCGTCGGATTCAAGAACAGCACCGACCAGCCCACCCCCCTGCGTCTCGTTGCTGCTCTGTTCTGCTGCGAACAGCTTCTGGTCGCTGCTGTCGCCACCCCTGCCGTCGTTGCACTAGCCACCGCCGACCACCTACGTCTCATTCCAACCACCCTGAACCTCCACCGTCAACCCCAGCATCGGCCACCGCACACAACCACCTGAAATCACCCGACCAGCCCTCTGCTTGCTCTTTCGCTGGGCTGTTGCACCTTGTTTTCGGCCTGGGCCGAACTTTGCTGGGCTTGATCGGTGGCCCATTAAGCTGGCGTGTGGCCCATCAGTCCTGGGATGTGTCTTAACGTGTTGGGCTGAGCTTTTGGGCCTTGTCTTAGGCATGTAACCCAAGTTAATTGAAGGTTTGGGACCCATTAGGTAAAATTCAAAGGTCGCGGTCCGAATGAGTTCGAGTTTCGAGTCGAAGAATTTTCTGGAGATCGCCGCCAATCTCGACTTGAGTATTTGACCGTAACGAGCATGGAGATGGTCGCAGGCTGGGGCTGGGCGATTGAAGACCGGCGTCCAATCAGGTATATTTCGCGTACCCGATCAGTATATTAGAGTTATTTTCTTAAAATATTGTCATCATTGATTTGATTTGCATGTATTCGTTTTAGTCTAGTGGTTAGCTTATTTATCTGGTTGAGTGTTATCTATTGTCAAAGACATGCTTTTTATTAAAATATTTTTCGAAAATATAAAAAAAATAATAATAAATTCAAAAATTCAAAAAAAAAATTCTAAAAAATCCAGATAAATTCCAAAAAAATAGGAAATGGCCACAATCAACTGGCCATGGAATATTTTGGGTAATTTGGTATCCAAGTCTTCCAAAAATTGACGATCTTGCCCTTCGGGCCAATCGCCTCCGAGTCTTCCCATTTCACCCCGGTCCGAAGTCACACCTCCCCTAAGCCCTTATGGCTATATTAGGAAGCCATTGATTTGGATTGATGTGCATCAAAGTGATTTATTTATGTACTTGATTGCGCTTTCATTTAAATTGATTGTGATTGATAGGAACAGTCTTCCAATCTGCATGAAATCCTGAATCAAGCTCACCCCACCCAAAACTGCGCCTGCATGAACTCTTAGCCAGGAAAATCACTCGCGTTAGGTACCGAAAGGGCGTTGGTAATAACACCAGCGTAACCAAGTCCCCGAACCCAAAATCTCTGGTTCCGCAGAACTGATCGATCTCTCCCAATCGGTCAGTAAGGTTTCCGGTCTACCCTCCAAGAAAGACCGGTGGCGACTCCAAATGCATGCACAAGTTGCACATGCCACCACGATCACACTGAAGGTCGAAAGCGATCGACTCTTATCGTCGAATCCTTCTGAAAAATACTCCCGCCGCGATTTGGTATGGGCCTGGGAGGGCCCGCGCCGATCAAAGGGCCCGCGATCGGTAATCCATTAGCCGCGTCCGCTTTCGGACGGGTCGCGACAGCTGGCGACTCCGCTGGGGACTTTGTTCTAGAACCTATGGTTCTAGACCTCAAGTGGACTTAGGCCGTAATTAAAACGCTGAGTGATTTTTCTAACCATGCAGGCGCTTTCAAAGGTGAGGTAAGTCCGCTTATGATAGGTGTTATATGTTTTTGCAGATTGGAGTAATAAGGGGGGTAGTCTGTGATTAACTTTGTTTTATGCAGGTTGGGCGTAGGAATGTATGTTGTGTGGATGATTTGAAGTGCTGATTGATAAACTGTTGTGCATGACCTGCATTGTGATGATCACGACACATGGACACACACAACCGCGCCTAAAACCCCAGGCGCCGCCTTTAGGAACACAATAGAATGAATTGAAAATGGAATCTCCGTGAGGAAAAACACGGGGTAATCCACTTTTCAATTCCGCTCGCTTCGAACTATGGATCGAGTCCCAATGCAACGATAGCTGTGCAATGGAATCGGCTCTTTCTAGAACTCGAAGTGGGAACCTTAACCTTAGGTGCCAAACCCTATGATTTTTAGAAGTTTACCATCACTTGTCTCATGCGCATGTCTTTGGGCGGTTGGTACACCTAAAACCGCACATAAGTCGACGAGTTTGGTTGGTAAGACTCTCTATCCCTCAAATCTATTACAGTTCATATAAATATAGGCATTTCATTCATTGCATTCTGGTGATTAGATTAAATGCCATTTCAAGGATAGATATGTGTGTTTTTCCAAAACGTCCTTGATAGAAGACGAGGAGGATGATATCCCATGGCAAACACCGAGTGAGCAACAAAGGAGCCTACTATGGACATTATTGAGATATCGTCCAATGAAGATGACGAGTGAGGGCAAGTGATCCGGAAGTCACAGATCGAGCTTGGGGCATCCTTGAACGTTAGGATCACATTCCTTTGTTTTATTTTCCATTACTAATCCTCTTGTATAGGGTTTATTTTTATCGAAGTTTTCTCTATCTCACCCCTTAGAGTGATTGTATTAGGGATCTATTGGTGTATACATTCAGATGGAGCTCGGTTATATTTCTTTTGACGGGTCATGGGAATGTGATAGTGGCATTTTCTCTAATCATCCGAATACTCCCAAGTCAAGTTTATAATTCCTTTAGAGGAAATTAATTGGAAGTCTTGCACGACCTTTTGGTCGTATAGGGTAATCCAACCCCAATTTCGCTAGAAGGAATTATACACTTGAATCGGTTCATGCATGTGTTACGCCGCTGGTAATCCACGATAATTGATCAAGAGTACCGGCATTGTTTCGAATTTAATGACGAGATAGATGTCCAAATTGCCCTCGTTCTTAACAAAATGGCTTTGATTTGGATGCCGTATCTTCAATTAAATTTAAAACGCGTCGTTGGTCAAAAGCGATTATCGTGAATTACATTCCTTTCAATAGTATGCTTTCCTTCGAGGAATATTGATAAAAACTTTTCGCACAAGATTATCCTTGTAAAAGTTTTTGTCTTTATTAATCACGAGCAAGCATAGGATTGAAAGGGGTTTATGCTTTCTTTTTCAAATTATTCCTTCTGATTCGGTCGTTTCATTTGCAGGTAAAAAAATAAGTAATAGAGAGAAATCTTTTCCCGGATAAGTCTGAGGCTATTCTTTCATCTGATCATGAGCGAGTTAGAAAATCGGAACACATCTACTCAACTTATTATGGACCAGCTCATCCAAGTCTAAGATGTCCGGATGCTCGAAGAAATGGATCATATAAAAGCTAAAACAAACACGGGGGCTTTCATTCATTCTTGCCCAAACCAGATCATACAATTCATTGGGGTGGAAAAGTAAAGCAGAAGTGAGCCCTAATCAACGACACAAAGGAGCCCAGCTGGCCCTCCAGGTTATGGATGCTTTGTTTATACGCACCACTCCGCGTATCATGGTCCGCAAGCCTGAGGTGAAGGCGTTTGCGTTCATCATTGACTGCAACAACCTGAGTCTCGTGATCTTCGGCGACTGCTTC
The DNA here is from genome assembly GCA_021437785.1 of Rhodomyrtus psidioides. Taxonomy (NCBI): domain Eukaryota; kingdom Viridiplantae; phylum Streptophyta; class Magnoliopsida; order Myrtales; family Myrtaceae; genus Rhodomyrtus; species Rhodomyrtus psidioides. The sequence continues at coordinate 391,556 of JAILYB010000162.1, read as the reverse complement.
CAAGTCTCGAACAAGTTTATTCTCACGAGTTATATCCTCATTTATGCCGTTGAGCCTTTCTTCCAGCCACTCGCTTCGGTTCCTTAGCAGGGCGTTACGTCGATCGCGCTCATAGGTAGCCAGAGATAGGGCTAAGTCCTCCACCAGATTCCTCCTCTCGCGTAGCAATGTCGAAACCCGCTCTTTGGCGAACTCAACAGCCTTTTTGTGGCTGTCAACCAGGTAGTCAGCCAGCGCTAGGCGGTCGGACTGATCCTCATAACGGGCTCGCAGGACACGAGCCACGGTAAGTCCCCGGTGAGCAGCGCGGTAAGCCTCCAAAGAGTTTGTAAAGAGCGTTGGAAAAATTCTGTATTCCCTCCCCAGCGTAGTACCCTCGAGGGAGATGATGTCCAGGTCCCCGAACATGACTCGGATTTCATCCTCGGTTTCGGGATGATCAGATATGTGAGCGTAGCCTCGACCCAAGAGGTTATAGAACTCTTCCCATCGAGCCAAAGCTTCGGCTGGGAAAGTGGGAACATGGGAAGAGGCCATTTTCGACGGAGAGGTGTGTAATGGAGCGATTTGAAGATGGAAGCAAATTATATGAGAGCATTAATCCCCCAAACACCAACTCCGCATTTTATAGCATCTCGAGAGTGGAGAAAAGTTGCAGCAATAATGCTTGTGGAGCCGGGTTAATGTAAAGCGAGGGCTGCTCCTCCCGTGAATCATCAGACATGTCCTGGTCCGCAATTTCAGGCCTGACAAATTCGGTCTCGCCATTATTAAAGCGGGGAGGGAGGCGAGCGCAACTATCGAAGAAGCCGCGAAAGGATTGTGTTGTTCTATCACGCATAAAGCTGGGCGGCGAGTGAACAGCTCTGCCATTTAAAAAGAGAAGACAGTGCTGAACAGGCATTACTATTGAGGAAAAGTGAAAGGCGAGCGCAACTATCGAAGAAGCCGCGAAAGGATTGTGTTGTTCCATCACGCATAAAGCTGGGCGGCGAGTGAACAGCTCTGCCATTTAAAAAGAGAAGACAGTGCTGAACAGGCATTACTATTGAGGAAAAGTGAAAGGCGAGCGCTACTACCGAAGAAGCCGCGGAAGGATTTGGTTACCCCTTCGTGTCGGAAAGCTGAGCAAGAGGCAAACAGTTCCGTCGTTTCAAAAACAGAACGCTGAACAGACCTAGCTTTCGAGGAAAAGGAGGCAACAAATCGAAAGAGCGAGTATACAAAAGAGAACAGAGAACCCCGAGTGACGAGTTCGTTGAAAGACCTCAAATTCTCTAGAATCAAATTCGACATCAAAGCCATGGAACTCAACATTGCCCGTGACGAGCATCAAGATCGCAGTGGTGACGACGGCAGTGGCCACGACGCTCAACCCCGGAAAAGAAAAAGTCGTCAGCGCTACGCTCGGAAAGAAATCCAGGAGCTTGAAGCTTTCTTTGATGAATGCCCTTGCCCAGGCGAGGAACAAAAGATTGAATTGGGCCGGAAGCTGGGAATGAATCCTATGAGAATCCATTTTTGGTTTCAGAATAGACGTTTCAGACTAGGTGTCCAACACAGGCGTAAGGAGATCACGGCCCTAAAAGAGCAGAACCAAAACCTTCAAATGGAAAACATGTGGTATGAGAAAATCCTCAGTACTATTACCTGCCCTGACTGCGGTGGCCCTACCTCCCTCAGTAAATTGTTCCCCGGTAAGCCTTCTACGAAGATGGAAGGTGCTCATTTATCCCCCTGCTCCCTTGAGCCATCTCCGGTACAATCAGATCCTGCTAATGGCGCGCATGAGCAGATCGATCCTGCAGAAATTATACCAGTGTCTTCGGAGGAAGAAGATATGTGTCGTTATGATCGGAGTCACCTCATCGAAGCCCATGAATCTCCTCCACAACAGCTTCCGGTAAGATCAGATACGGTTCAAGAGGAGTTAGAGGTTAGTCGGCAGGCTATCTACGCCACTCTGGACGACGAGAAGAAGAAATTCACTTGGCCCCCGGAGCTTCATCTCAAGTTCTTGGACGCAGTTCGACAGATAGGACTCGACTTCATAGGTCCGACAAACATACTTAGGGTCATGAACGTACCGGGACTTACCAAGCAATTAGTCGCGAATCACCTTGGTTGCTACAGAAGGGCGTTAGGACAGCGTTATGCAGAACTGAATCCGAGCAATAGACTCGGCTGCGAACCCAGCACCCTTATGACAAATGAGCCCGGTCGAATCTGGACGACTATTGGGGATTTGATCAGGATATCCTCGCGAGTCATTTCAATATTCCTCAAGAACACGCATCACAAGTGCAACGAGTAAGCACTCCTCCGTCCGAGCAGCAGCTAGTCAGTGTTCATCCTGTTGCAGATCAGCCCACCACGCCCAGTGCTCAAGGGTTTGCCCAATCAGAGCATGTGGCTTCAGGTGATCTAATGGGAGAATGCTTGGAGCATTCTTATTTCCCTAATCCCCAAGTGGGAGATGCTTGTGGTAGTCAATCGATCAAATCTCCTCTTATAATCCCAGACAAAGATGGAGGTTCCAGTTCGAAGAACCCGTCGGGCGATGCAGCTCAACCTACACATCAATCGTTCGAGGGGTCGGGTGATTTCTTCGATGAAGGACTTGATACCTGGTTCGATCAGTTGGAAGCTATTAAAGGTTGGCAACCATGATCTGCAGTTGGTAATGGCACACCTAAGCTGAGGCCAGACTGGTTAGTCATTGGACATGCCCAAAGAAAGAAGGGGATGTACGCGAGAAGGATGTATCTCCTATTGTAAAGTTCTCATCGGTGCATGCGTTTGTTTCTTCAATAGCTAGAGTTGATTTTGCATAATGTTTTTCGCAAACGTCATCTCGTGTGTATACGGTAATTCCTTGTTATTAAGTTCAAGGTAAAATCAGCCCCGACGCGTGAAGGCAGAATTGATAGCATGAGTTACTAGCAGAATGGGATCGAGCTCGAAAGTGAAAGATTACTAGCGGCCCCAAACGCAATGATCGCAAAATCAGGGGCAATCTTTAAGTTTCGAGCAACTACAAATCTATTTCTCACGAGGCATTCAAGTCAATCAAATATAAAGCGTCGGGCTGTGAGAATGATGCGTAGTCAATCTGTTGACACAGGCGAAAAGGGAGTCGCGTAGATCCGAAAGCAAAAACCTTTCTTGGCTAGTCAACAATGCAGAATGAAAGAGCATATATAAACAAACTCGCATTTATTTCATTCAGCAGGAAAGTTTACAAGTGGATCACTGAGGGGGAGCAGTAAACCCAAAATGAGTTCTGACAAGCATCACAAAAAAGCTTAACTGACTCTCCATGCTATCCATGCCTTGCTTACAACCCACACTCCGGGAATCGAGGTCTACAAGCTTGAAGAAAAGGAGACGACATTTCTCCTTAAGTTCGTTCACCTTGGTGTCATAGTACTCGAACTCAAGCTCTAAGTCATGAGCCAGCACCCTCCCGCGAGCTATATCCATGCTCAGGTCTTCAATCCTTTCCTCCAACCAGGCACACTGGAACCTCAACACGAAGTTGTGCTGGTCTTGCTCAAAGGCGGTGTCAAAAAGAGCCAGACGCTCCACCAAGTTGTCCCTCTCACGGACCAGCATCGAAACCTGGGCGTGGGCGTATTCAACAGCCCTTTTATGGTTATCGGCCGTCAGCACGGCCAACATCAGGGACTCAGCTCGGTCCTGATAACGGGCTCGCACGATACCAGCCAAAGTGACCTCCCGGCTAGCAACTTCATAAGCCTGCAGGAAATTATTGAAGAGAGTTGGGAAGATCACAAACTCCCTTTGCAGTTTCGTACCTTCAATACACACAGTATCCAGGGCCGGAATCAGAGTACGAACTTCAACCGCAGCTTCAGGATGATTGTTTATGTAGCCATAACCTCTACCCAAGAGATGGTAAAATCTCTCCCATTGGGTCGAAGTTTCAGTTAAGGCAGCAGGCACAGAGGAGGAATCCATATGCGATGGAATGACGGAGAGGAGAGTGAGAATGTGAAGAGTGTTTGAGAGGCTGAGTCTGATAAGGCTAAAGTGTTAATCTTCTTGACATCAATCTATCACCTTATAAATGCTCGAGTAAACAGGGAGAAGTGGTAATAATATTTTATGTGCAGTAGAGCCAAGCGAGTTTCGTTAATGCATCCCCGATGAGTCACGAATCCACCACCGTCCTGTGATCTCGGGTTTTACGAAACATAATGGCGCCGAAAGGTGGGCATGCTTGTTACTCTAGAGACTGGGCCAGGGGGACAAGCGTAGTGCTCGACAAAGCGAAATCAACGCAAGAGATCTTCAGGCTCCGTTCACGTAGAAAAGAGCAAAAAAGGACAAAGTGGGAATTACGAAGCCTTGAGAAGAACGCTCGTCAAGTAGCCATCACAAAAGACGAAGTGGGAATTACGAAGCCTTGAGAAGAGCGCTCGTCAGGTAGCCATCACAAAAGGACGAAGTGGGAATCTCGAAACATTGAGAAGAGCGCTCGTCGGGTAGCCATCACCTTTGATCGAAGAACGGTGATCCGGCTCCTTTAACCTCTCAGAATTTGCAGAGGAAGTGAAGATCCAAGGAGGAACAAAGAAAGCTGAGTTAACGGAAAATCAAACAGTGATATTCCGGTCAAAATGTTCAAGGGATTCTGTCATTTACTGGAAGCGCCCGACTTGGAGGTCTCCGAGCTTGAGTTGCTGGAAGAGTTTGAAGATCTCAGGACCGAACCTGACACGAGGGCCATGGAGACCGATCCTTCTAATGATGAAACCCGCGGCTTGGTTAACGAGAACAGTACCCGCGACGGTGATCAGCGTCAGAAAGGGGAATATCTCCAACGCAACACTTCAGGTCAAGTCCATAAACTCGAATTGTTTTTCAGGGAATACCCCTATCCGGACATGGAACAGAAAATCAAAATGGGCCAGGAGATAGGGTGGGAGCCTCGGAAGGTCAAGTGCTGGTTTGAAAACAAACGAACCCGGCTGAAGCAGCAACGCGATCGGCACGAGTTAGCGATTGTAAGGGAGGAAAATGAAAAGCTTCGAATAAAAAACATTCAGTACAAAAAAGCTCTAAGCATCGCTATTTGCCTTGAGTGCGGTAACCCTGTTCCCACGGACGGAGTATTCACTGAAGAGCCAGATCTGGGGGTTTATAATGCTCATTTGTTGCAATGCCCTTCGCAACATCTTTCGGAACAGGCGGGTACCGCCGAGAATCTACAAGAGGAAACTAGTGCTATAAGGTCAAAGTCGACGCCCATTGTGGAAGGGAACATGCGTCATGACAAGTCGGGTCCGCTCAATGATGAACTCACCATCATGACCAGCCGATCTGAGACCACTAAATCCCCTCCAGAGCAACCTCCAACACGACCAGATTCCGAGAAGAGTAACCGCCAAGTTGCTGACACCACTTCGGCTAGCAAGAAAATAAGATTTCGTTGGACCCCGGAGTTTCATAGCAAATTTGTTGATGCAGTTCAACAGTTAGGGATCAGTTTTGCTTGCCCATTGCGCATACTCGAAATCATGAACGTGCCGGGACTGACTAAAAATATGGTCAAGAATCACCTTTGGCGCTACAAGAAACTACTGAGAGATGGACGAGCGTCGCTAGACCAAGATAGAGGCGGTTCAACACGACCAGATTCCGCGAAGAGTAGCCGCCGAGTTGCCAACCCTACTTCGGCTAGCAAGAAAACAAGGTTTTATTGGACCTCGGAGCTTCATAGCAAATTTGTTGATGCAGTTCAACAGTTAGGGATCAGTTTGGCTCGCCCATCGCGCATACTCAAGATCATGAACATGCCGGAACTGGATAGAAATAAAGTCAGGAACCACCTTTGGTGCTACAAAAGACTACTGAGAGATGGACGAGTGGCACTAGACCAAGATAGAGGCAGTTCAAGTTTAAACGATGAGCATGGCTGTGATCGCAATCCTCATGCAGCAGGAAGCATCCAATCACCTCTTAACACCGATGGGACTGACAATTACACGGTCGATTGTTCAGGCATCAATCAGAGTACTCCCCTGGGTTATCCTAGTACTCCTCAGGAGTATGTACCACAATTTCAGCAAATCGGGACTCCCCAGTCTGAGCACCGACTGGCCGTTAATGCTAGTCCTATAGCGGATCTAACATTGGCAGGAGATGCACGTACAATCTTGCGAGACGATTACGGAGATTCCGGCTCGAAGAATCAGGTGGTCCATGACGAAAATGGCGAAAAGATTCCTTCTCCAGTAGTCGACAATACTCAACCTGAGTGTCAGTCGCTCGATGGTTCAGACGATCTCCTTGAAAACATCTATTCTTGGTTCGATCGGCTGAATTCCCCCCTGAGTTACCCTGGTACTCCTCAAGAGTATATACAACAATTTCAGCAGGTATGGACTCCCCAATTTGAGCACCAACCGATCGTTAGTGTTATTCCTACGGCGAATCCAGCATTGGGTACAAACCTACTGGACAACGATGAAAGTACCAACTCGAGAAGTGAGGTTGTTCATGTCGAAAGTAGTGTGAGGAACCCATCGCCAACGGTTGAGGATGCCCGACTTGGGCGTCAATGGCTTGAAATTTCAAGCGAGTCCCTCAGTGAGCAACTCGGCGTGTGGATCACGCATAAACCGAGGAACCAGGTTGTTCATGCCGAAAATAGGAGAAGTCCGTCACCAGCAATTAAGGATGCTCAACTTGGACGACTCGAGCGGTCGGACGATCTCCTGAATGAGCAACTCAGCCTATGGGTCAAGCATTTTGGAACAAGTGCATCTTCGCAGTCGTGACCGGTACCGGCGACCGGACATCTGGTTCAAAGCTCGTGTGCTAAATCATTAGAAGGCTCAGGAGAGTGAGAGGTGAATACATCGAATGAATGTGTCACGGACCTCGTTGTAAAGTTCCCGCGGGAACATTTTAATTAACGCTGAAAACTAACCGCTCTGAGTGTCAACATTACCCTTTGAACGTCTTCGAGCCAAGGGCCATGGATTAATCACTTAATCCGTGGAGCAAATTCCATGAACGATGACTATCACCCGCGGAGCATAATGGGATCTACCCCCATTCAGCACGAAATACGTTTGGTCACGAAGCCTCCCATTTGGTAAAACGATGTATCGTTCCTAAACGATCTTCAACCGAATACCAAAGTAATGTCTCATTTCTTTCCCTTCTCAGGTGATAAACGTGGATAAATCACTCAAGGAGCCACCTGTTCAAATAACAAAACAGACGTTGCCCAACCAGGGGCAGCTGAACCATTGATATTGCAAATATTCCAAGCATGGATAAGCGGATTTGATAGACGTGGTTCATATCAATACGCGACGTCAGAACGGGATGAGAACCAAGAGTAAAGTTGTATCGTCCCAATTTGTCTTCAATTTGGGAATATGAGTTAACACTTGTTATTTATCCTTGATAGGGACTCACCATCAAGGAGGACAGATTTTCACAACCTGTGTGCACTCGTAGGGGCACACGACCAAGGGTAAGGTGTATCGTTCTAATTTTTTGAAAAATGCGTGAACGTACAATAACATGTTTCTTCCATATTTTCAGGGATCTCCAGCCGCGGGGGACAGGTAAGTATCCCTTTCCCCAATCCATTGAAGATGTTAAGTAAAAAAAGAAAAGCTTTCAGAATCTAATGTCTAGAAAAGACATAGAATTCAAACCTCATTGGCATTCATGTTTTAAGACAAGAGGTTGTCTGAACATGGATAAGAACATGCATGGTGCATCGTAAAATCCCCTTGACGGGTAAAATTTCTGGAGAAAATGAAAGAGATTTTTTCCAATCAAAAGTTCAAAACTTTCAAAAGGACGTTTTCTCAAAAGACGAGAGGCAAAGCCTAATCCAAACACGTCCTATACACACTTGAGAGAGAAATGAAGCGGATCAGATAGTAAAATCTGGACCTACGGAAGTAGGGATTATTCGCAGCAATTACATAGATTGGGATGATGGAGACGTTCGTTTCATATCCCCAAACACTACAGGTGACCATTGCCAACCCATTCGAACGGCGGTTTTTCATTCTCAACCCTGGCAAGAACCACCCCACATCGGGGCAAAAAGGGAGTAAGTCCAGCGGCATCGGGAGAAAATGGTTAGAAATTTTCTTGCTCGGACTAACGTCAATCTTTGTGTGTTGTTTATATGGTAATCCAAGTGCCATAGGATGACGAGAAGCGTTCATTTCTCTATCCCACACACCATATCCTTTGCACAGCCAAGTTGAGCCTGCAAATTCATTTCATAAACCCCTGTTGGTGATCATGGCATGTTTCAAGATGGAAACTGCATCACTCCAAGAACGGAAGGATCCAAGAGATGGGGTTTATAGAAAAATTTCATATCGGCGCTATGATTCAAATTGTATATCTAGCACAATTTTCTGAACATCGTAGTTCCAAAGGAAAAGAAAGGGCGGGATTTCAACAAAAGATAAAAATCCCTAGGCATCAAGAAAAAGCAAAGTGCCTGGTAAAAGCAAGGCCGATGCTCGTGCAAGTTGTTTGATTGATCCGCAATGAAGCCGGATGGGAAAAGAGGAAATCCCTAATGGAGTCAGATCAAAAAGACTACTCCTCCAAATGATGTCAGGCGTGGAAGACGCAGACAGAGTTGTCAAAAGCGGTTGCATGCCTCAAAAATTGAAGATGCAGAATGGAAAAGACAGGTGACAAGTTTGCAATGATCACCAACGTCAATCCCCTCATGAATTCTGGGCCAAAAACAAGCCTGTTTCGGTCCCCAATCCTACCAACATCATAACCCTGAAACAGTCTTCTCTGACTAAGACACTTGGGTTAACATGTAGCTTAGCTCGAAGAAGTACGAGCAAGACTATTTCTTTCTCATTTTGCAGGGTTCTTGACTTGTAAACCCGGAGCAGATGGTGAAAACTTTCATTCAATGACCTTGACTCAAGTGAGTCCCCCTTTGAAGACCAATATCCAAGCCCAACATTACGGTCCCGCGGAAGACCTCCCGACCGATCAAAATGTATGCGCTGCGAATGAGCCTAAAACCTAGGCACAGGTTAGTAGAGAATTGAATGCGCTCCCTATAAAAAAAAACCATTATCGCAAAACAGGTGAGAAAACCTCCTTGTCGAGAAATATTCCAATTGGTGTTTTGAACAAACTCTTTTTGGAATTTTCAAACTGTTGGTCCAGATTTTCCGTGCAAGGGATTTGTGATCACATTTGCATGTTGCAAGAATGCTTTGGATAACCTCCAACATCAAAATAAACATTTCACAATTAAAACTTAAGTCATACGGTTTTTGTCAAATGGATAGCCGTGGTCTTCCCAAAGATTACTAACGTTTTCTTGGTGAAGAAAAATCTTTCAGGCTCAAACTTCTGCAGGATACCTGGAGAACCCAGCTCCCAGAATGTCGCCTCAACAGACTCAAGTGAAGTTTTGTCAAAATAAAATCTTTCACTGCTTCAAAAACTGAATTCCCGACAAACTTCGGGATCTCTAAAAAGAGGGGAAGAAAAACCCTTTTAAATCAAACAGTCTCATCGGACGTGGAGAACCCTCGTCATGAGACCCATTTTCAAAAATCAAGCAGTCTCATCGGACGTGGAGAACCCTCGTCATGAGACCCCTTTTCAAAGCAAAACAATGGTAGATACCGCCTGAAGGGTCAGCACAAGGTAGAAACCGCCTGAAGGGTCAAACTCATGGTAGATACCGCCTGAAGGGTCAGCACAAGGTAGAAACCGCCTGAAGGGTCAAACTCATGGTAGATACCGCCTGAAGGGTCAGCACAAGGTAGAAACCGCCTGAAGGGTCAAACCAAGGTAAAAACCGCCTGAAGGGTCAACTCGAGGTAGAAGCCGCCTGAAGGGTCAAACCACGGTAGATACCGCCTGAAGGGTCAAATATGGTAGAAAACGCCTGAAGGATCAGCCTAATGGTCCGATCCACCATACGGGTCAAAACCTTGACAAATTCCAGACACGGAAAGAGTCATTTCCCTAGGTAAACCTTACAGTAGGTGAACCATTTCTGGTTCGATCCACCACACGGATCAAAATCCTTGGCAAATCCCAAAGTGTGGGACGCGCCTTCCTTAGGTCCCTACCAGTTAGGAATCCCATAATGGTATGACCTACCATACAGGTCAAAGCTTAATCTCCCTAGGATATTCTGAATGACGAGTCCTAGGTATCTGCTTGAAAGTTGTCGCAACCGGCAGCATCTGACAGGTGAGCTTCAGGTAAGCCTCTCTCACTCCGGCCCATGTTCAAATTGTTAAAGCAAACCGGGGATTAATTTGAGCTTTCATCAAAGGGCCTTAAGCAATCCAATGTCGTAGCATTTCTTCTCTCATTTTCCCAGTTGAGTCGGTTAGAAATCAGGTGCCACCTTATCTTTGAGAGAAACCTCTAACGAGATTCCTCTCAAAGAGGGGCAGCTGTTGACACCTGATTTTTGACCATTTATTATTGTGATTTTTATTCTTTAAAATTAATTAAAAATATCAAAAAAGGTCATAAAATCACAAAATCAACTTCGGAAGCCTTGGCCTAGCCTCGGGGACCAATTTTGAACAAAAAATATTTTTTGGTATTTTATAATATTTTTCGAATTTATTTAATTATAAAAATACCCAAAAAATCAGAAAAATACCATTTGTGGTCAGAAAAATATACAAAAATATTAAATAATTTTGTTTTAATTTCCTACTCAAGTGTGTTACTTTAAATTTTGAAAATTCGGTTCGGGTCAATGTTCCTTCACGAACACAAACCCGAACCGAGCCTAAAAAAATGCCAATCGAGTCTTTTAATTTGTAGATCCTATAATCTGGACGTCGACCACCGTATGCAATAAACGCCCATTGTTTCTCTTCTTCGTGAGGGGACTAGAATGATTTTTTTTTTTTTTTTAAAAAATGAAAAGAGGACGGAGTGGAAGACAGAATGGAGCAAAGGTGGGGGAGCGGCGCCTCAACCAAAAACAAGAGTATAATAAAAAAAAAAAAAGGAAAAGTAGAGGACAACAGGAGTCTGTCCTCCACCATGCAATAGAAAGAAGGATAAAGCAAAAAAAAAGAGATGAGTCAGAAGGGGGCATGGGAATCTTCAAGGCGCGAACGGCACCCTCCATCTGCAAGGAGGAAAAAAAAAAGAAGATCACCCCCTCTCCCTTGTTGACAGGCCGCGCGAGAAACCGGCACCCGAGCACGCTCCTCCTTCCGCCTCCTCCATTGTCGCGAGCCACCACCTCCAATCCTTCTCCACCGATCTGACCCCAGTCTGGTCGTCGAACGCCGCCGGAGTGTCCCAAAAACAGCTTCGTCGTCTGCCCGCCCTATCCGAGGCCTACCCGAGCTGCTTTAGCTCTTGCCGTCGCTCCTGGCCGCCATCAGCCACCGCTCCGTCGTCCCCTGCCTCCAATACCATCCTCTCGACAGCGCCTCGTTGCCCGTTGCCACCCAAGACCGCCGCCTACGCTGCGGCACCGCCGCTCATCGACCAGCCATCATGGATTCCGCCTTCCTCCACCACCTTTGTCACCGTTGCACCACGTCGGATCGCCGCGGAGCCGCCGAAAACCACCAAAACAGTCGGCGAACAGCCCTGCTCTGATTTGGGCTCTGTTTTGCTCCACTTCGGTTCATGTTCTTCCAATGACTTTAGACCATCAGCACTGCCTCAGCCAATATCACACCATCACTCGTGCAGCCCCGTTTTTCACTGAGGATACATGACCCATGCGACATGCCCAGCCGCTGCCGCCTTCGTCTAGTCATACGTGTCCCTTCCCATTCCCCCAGCTACGTCACCACCTCCAGCCATCATCCCGACCGCCGCGCGCCGCCAGCGAGCCAAGACAGGCCCGGCGTCCCCATGCTCTGTTTTTCGTGTTTAGTGGGCATTTCATGGTCCGCAGTCCTTGCGACCACCTTCGACCCTTCCTCAACCACCACACCACTTGCTTGAACCTCTCCGACTTCACTCCACCTCCCGCAGCCGCTGCAGATCCGCCGGAGAGTGGGAAACCAAGACTGCCCAGCTCAGGCCCCTGCTCCGCCCGGTTCTGTTCGAGCTTGGGGTTCCACCGTTCCGCGACCTTCCTCCGCTCATCTCTGGGCCCAAAACACTTCTAGACATTCCCTAATACCCCCACCGATCATCATCCGAATCCAGGGCGGCGTCGGATTCAAGAACAGCACCGACCAGCCCACCCCCCTGCGTCTCGTTGCTGCTCTGTTCTGCTGCGAACAGCTTCTGGTCGCTGCTGTCGCCACCCCTGCCGTCGTTGCACTAGCCACCGCCGACCACCTACGTCTCATTCCAACCACCCTGAACCTCCACCGTCAACCCCAGCATCGGCCACCGCACACAACCACCTGAAATCACCCGACCAGCCCTCTGCTTGCTCTTTCGCTGGGCTGTTGCACCTTGTTTTCGGCCTGGGCCGAACTTTGCTGGGCTTGATCGGTGGCCCATTAAGCTGGCGTGTGGCCCATCAGTCCTGGGATGTGTCTTAACGTGTTGGGCTGAGCTTTTGGGCCTTGTCTTAGGCATGTAACCCAAGTTAATTGAAGGTTTGGGACCCATTAGGTAAAATTCAAAGGTCGCGGTCCGAATGAGTTCGAGTTTCGAGTCGAAGAATTTTCTGGAGATCGCCGCCAATCTCGACTTGAGTATTTGACCGTAACGGGCATGGAGATGGTCGCAGGCTGGGGCTGGGCGATTGAAGACCGGCGTCCAATCAGGTATATTTCGCGTACCCGATCAGTATATTAGAGTTATTTTCTTAAAATATTGTCATCATTGATTTGATTTGCATGTATTCGTTTTAGTCTAGTGGTTAGCTTATTTATCTGGTTGAGTGTTATCTATTGTCAAAGACATGCTTTTTATTAAAATATTTTTCGAAAATATAAAAAAAAATAATAATAAATTCAAAAATTCAAAAAAAAAATTCTAAAAAATCCAGATAAATTCCAAAAAAATAGGAAATGGCCACAATCAACTGGCCATGGAATATTTTGGGTAATTTGGTATCCAAGTCTTCCAAAAATTGACGATCTTGCCCTTCGGGCCAATCGCCTCCGAGTCTTCCCATTTCACCCCGGTCCGAAGTCACACCTCCCCTAAGCCCTTATGGCTATATTAGGAAGCCATTGATTTGGATTGATGTGCATCAAAGTGATTTATTTATGTACTTGATTGCGCTTTCATTTAAATTGATTGTGATTGATAGGAACAGTCTTCCAATCTGCATGAAATCCTGAATCAAGCTCACCCCACCCAAAACTGCGCCTGCATGAACTCTTAGCCAGGAAAATCACTCGCGTTAGGTACCGAAAGGGCGTTGGTAATAACACCAGCGTAACCAAGTCCCCGAACCCAAAATCTCTGGTTCCGCAGAACTGATCGATCTCTCCCAATCGGTCAGTAAGGTTTCCGGTCTACCCTCCAAGAAAGACCGGTGGCGACTCCAAATGCATGCACAAGTTGCACATGCCACCACGATCACACTGAAGGTCGAAAGCGATCGACTCTTATCGTCGAATCCTTCTGAAAAATACTCCCGCCGCGATTTGGTATGGGCCTGGGAGGGCCCGCGCCGATCAAAGGGCCCGCGATCGGTAATCCATTAGCCGCGTCCGCTTTCGGACGGGTCGCGACAAGCTAAAACCCATTAAAACTCATATTTGAATAAGTTTTATAAGTTTAGACTCATTTTTTAAATTTAATGAACCCATATATGTCTTAAGTGTATAAAAGTGAGTTAAAAAGTGGATCAATGACCCATATTAACACCTCTACATGGGAAGCACCTGATGGTGCGTGACTTTGGCAATCCAAGATAGTGTATGACTCGAGTTCGCAACAGTGAGTAAGGAATGTCTATTGGCTTTGTCCACACTACTAAATAAAGCAATAGAGTCTTCTATTTTAAAGAGGGGATAATTATATAAATGGTCCCTGAACTTTGGCAGAATATGCAATATGGTCCATGAACTTTTAATTTGTTCAATTTAGTCCCTGAACTTTGACAGAATATGCAATTTGGTCCATAAACGTTTGACTTGTTCAATTTAGTCCATAAACTTTTAATGCATATCCAATATAGTCCCTGAATTATAGGAAAATGTTCAATATAGTCCTTTTGTTAATTTAAGATCAGGGATAATGTTGAACATTTTCATATAGTCTAGGGACTAAATTGAACATTTACTAAAAGTTCAGGGATTGAATTGAACAAGTCAAAAGTTTAGGGATCAAATTGTACATTCTGCTAAAGTTCAAGGACTAAATTGAACAAATTAAAAGTTCATGGACCAGATTACACATTCTACCAAAGTTTAGGGACTATTCGTGTCATTTTGCCTTTTAAGGAATCTCAATCGTTTTTTCTTTCCTCAAGTGCGTTTAAAGGGAAAAGAGTCAAAAAAAGTCCTAAACATATTGCATTTAATACCAATTCGGTTCTAGACCTTTTATTGGTGCCAATTCAGTCCTAAACTTTGTGCATTGATGTCAATTTAGTCTTAAACTTTTTGTATTAGTGTCAATTTAGTTCTAAATCGTTTTTATTTTTGCCAATTGAGTCAATTCAGTCAATTTTGGCCTGAAATTGCTAGCGTGAATATCAATTGTCCTATGTGACGCAACTGGTGCTAATGTGGATATTTAAAAAAAATATTTAAAAAATTTAGAATAATATGAAAAAAATGTTCAAGTCAGCGCTAGCCGTGCCACATAGGACAATCAATGTTTATGTCAACGATTTTCGGTCAAAATTGAATGGATCAACTCAATTGATATAAATACATAAGATTTATGATTGAATTGGCACAAATGCAAAAGGTTTATAACTGAATTGGCAGCAGTAAAATGTTTAGCATTTAAGTGGCGCCGATGGAGAAGGTTTAGGATTGAATTGGCAGAAATGTAATAGGTTTAATACTTTTTCTACACTTCTCCCCGCATTTAAATGTTTATTTTACAAATATTGTTTCCATAGCAATTGCGTAAAACTCATGATTTTTTAACAGCTCTCATATTTTTCTATCTTCCAAAAACCTTGCTAAAAATATTTGAGATGGCAAAATATTTTTCCCCTTTCATATATATGTGTGTTCCTTGAATTGCGTACATTCATCAACAGTTTTGTTCTATTATTTAAGGATTTAAATATTTCATAACAAATCGATTTTGTTTTAATCTTTCAAATGTCAATTTCTTAGGTAAACGCAATGGGCATGCAGATTCCCTAATTGGTAAAGCAAAGGTGCCATGAACGCATATAAGAGAAACCCAAAGCCAAAGGTG
The DNA here is from genome assembly GCA_021437785.1 of Rhodomyrtus psidioides. Lineage (NCBI taxonomy): Eukaryota > Viridiplantae > Streptophyta > Magnoliopsida > Myrtales > Myrtaceae > Rhodomyrtus > Rhodomyrtus psidioides. The sequence continues at coordinate 376,217 of JAILYB010000162.1, read as the reverse complement.
ACGTCTTCATTCAATCGAAGGTTTACTCGTTTGAGATAATTCTTATTTCTTTAATGATAAATAAGAAGTCTATAACTAGACCAACAACCTCCAATGATCTTCAGTTTGAAATCAATGAAATCAAAAAAGAAATTCGAATTTTAAAAATCAATCAAATTGACCAACAAAAAGAATTTCTTGATTTTAAAAAGGAAATACTCAAAGGGAAGAGCGATATTCCCGATCATTTTCTTATAAAAACAAATCCAAGTATTTCCATCAATGAACCCTCAAATTCTGTTGATTCTGATCCTTCGAAGTTCCTAGAACTCTTAACTGAGGTCCAGTAGGAAATGGATCATCAATGTTTCAATCAAAATTAATGACGGACCCACTTTGGAAACAACTGCTCTTTTTGATACTGGTGCAGACCTAAACTGCATCCGTGAAGGACTTGTCCCCACTAAGTTTTTTGAAAAAACAACTGAATCTTTAAAGTCTGCTTCTGGCGATCAGTTGAAAATCAAATACAAACTTCCTGAAGCTTTTGTAATTAAAGATTGTGTTTCTTTAAAGACGTCATTTCTTTTGGTCAAAGATTTAAAAAGAAATGTCATCCTTGGAACCCCTTTCATAAATTTGATTCAGCCCTTTACCGTCAGCAATGATGGTATTGAAACAAATCTTTTTGACAAAAAACTCATGTTCCATTTTGTGGCAAAACCTCAAACTAGAAATTTGAACGTTTTGCAAGAACATGCTGTTAAAGAAATAAATCTTCTTATACAGGACAAAGAAAATCATCTTTTATTCCTGAAAGAAGAATTAAATTTTCACAAAATCGAGCAACAGCTCGAAACCAAAGAAATTCAAAGAAAAGTTTCTATTTTAGAACAAAAGAAAAAAAATGATCTTTGTTCTATTCCTCAAAATGCCTTTTGGGAAAGGAACAATCACAACCATGTTGCGACACTCCCTTATGAGCCTGACTTCTCTGAAAGAAATTATCCCTACGAAGGCTAAACCTTCACAAATGAACAGCGAATTATTGAAACTCTGTCAAGAGGAAATTAATAGCTTGCTCTTGAAGGGATTAATTAGGAAAAGTCAATCTCCATGGAGTTGTTCCGCTTTTTATGTCAACAAAAATGCTGAAATTGAACGAGGTGTTCCTCGTCTTGTTGTCAATTACAAACCACTAAACAAAGTTTTAAAATGGATTAGGTATCTAATACCAAACAAGAAAGATCTTTTAAATCGACTCCATTCTTCAAAAATCTTTTCAAAGTTTGATATGAAATCTGGGTTTTGGCAAATTTCAATTGCAAAACAAGACAGATACAAAACTGCTTTCACAGTTCCTTTTGGTTAATTCGAATGGAATGTTATGCCATTTGGTTTAAAAAATGCTCCTTCAGAATTTCAAAGGATTATGAATGATATCTTTAATCCTTATTCTGATTTTGTGATTGTATATACTGATGATGTTTTGATCTACTCACCAAATATCGATTCCCATTTTAAACATGTCAACCATTTTTACAATATTGCAAAGAAAAATGGTTTGATTCTCTCTGAAAAGAAAGTTTTCTTATTCAAGACCAAGGTCAGATTCCTAGGTCATTATATCCATCAAGGAACGATTATTCCAATTGAAAGGTCAATTCAATTTGCGGATAAATTTCCTGATGTTTTGAAAGAGAAAACTCAACTACAGAGATTTTTGGGAAGTTTAAATTATGTGATTGATTTTATTCCTGACATTAATTTGATCTGCAAACCTTTACATCAAAGGTTGAAGAAGAATCCTATCCCATGGACGGATCTTCATACAAACACTGTTCGAAAGATTAAATCAATAGTCAAAGAAATTCCATGTTTAAGTTTGGCTAATCCTGATGCTTTCAAAATTGTTGAAACAGATGCTTCTGACTCAGGTTATGGTGGCATTCTTAAACAGAAAGTAGAAGGAAAAGAACTAATTATCCAATTTATTTCTAAACATTGGAATGATACTCAAAAGAATTATTCCACAGTTAAGAAAGAAATTCTGGCAATTGTTTTAGCCATTTCAAAGTTTCAAGGTGATCTTTTAAATCAAAAGTTCTTATTAAGAATTGATTGCAAGTCATCCAAAGACATTCTGCAAAAGGATGTCCTCAATATTGCATCAAAACAAATTTTTGCACGTTGCCAGACAATGCTTTCTGTTTTTGATTTTGATATTGAATTCATACATAGTGATTCAAATTCTTTACCTGATTTTCTCACACGGGAATTTTTACAGGGAAAAACACTTTCACCATGCCCCCCAAAAAGGGAAAATCAAAGGCCTCATCAGAAGCCTCTTCCCAAAATCCTTCAAAGCTGACCCCGATTCGTAGTTGGCTACAAGCTGCCCAAACACCTTCACCATCTCAGCCTGCAGCCCCCAACGAAGCCTCACCAAGTCAGCCACCCCAAAATATTTCAGTTTCAAAACTAATGGCAATCTTGCCAAAAAGTGTTTTGCAGGAATTGCAGAAGTCCTTGGTCAAGGACATTTTGGTCCCAGAGGAGGTAAAATCTCCTTCACCCTTAAACATTTCTCGCGAGGTGGTTCTCGCAGAACAGCCAACCCCTCGAAAATCAAAATCAAAGTTTTTTCAAAAGGCTTATTTTGATAAAGTGATGAATGTGGAAAGAGGATTTTTCCTCGAAAACCCTTATGATTTTGCAGATGCCACGTTTGGGAAAATTTGGTTTTATACCCCACATGACATTCTAAAACCAATTGAATTTTATGAAAAAATTTTGGTTCAAACAGGTTCAGTAAAATTTAAACATTTTACTGACAAGGCTCAACCGAGCATTCCAAATTATTCCACTGCGAGAATTTTGAAGGTCATTCACCCTTCGGAGTGGAATCAAAATCATTTTACTTCAGTAAAAATCGATCAACGGCTTACTGAGGTATCAAATTTTCGTACGTCATTTACGTACTTTGATTACCAACAAGCATGGTGGAACGTCCTGTTTCGCCAAAATCCAAATCATAGCCATACTTGGCTATTCTTTTTTGATAGCCCGTTTGAAGTTTCTGATTTACCCCACTGGTTTATCAGATAGTGGGATGCTTTTGGTCCTATGCCAGAGATTCTTCCTCATGACATAAGATAATCTTACCAATATTTCAAACAAAATTTCAAACCAAAACCTAATGAAAAGGAATTTCCTCCATTCCTTATGTTCTGTGCAACCTTCGGGCTTGCATGGGTTATTGCTTGGGAGTTTGACTACACCAGAGATGTTCGTGATCAAAATATCTTGATATTGTGCAGACGCTTTAAAACCAAATGGTGGGACGGCTTCACTTATTTTGATAAAAGTTCGGTGGATGCTGTCCACAACTGGATTCAGAAGCATAGGACCTCAAGTTTAAATAGAAGCCCTACTCCAACACAAATCACTGCTTCAGGACAGACTTCATTCCTGCATGACAAAGCCCTTGTCGTCTCTAAAATATCTGGCGTGACAGATGAAGAAGAGATGTACAAAATAATGAAAAAAGCTTTAAAGGAATATGAAGAATTGACCCAAGCAAGCTCAAATTCCTCAACGGCATCATCGCACCACAGCGGGAATACCAATGAGGATGACTATTACAACATCAACATCAACCTAGCTAAAGACTCAGACTAGGGTTTTGACGAAGGATGTTTTGTTTGTAACATTTTTAAGTATTTTGATACATTATGGTGTTTTATTAACCGTATCTGTACATTTTACTGTACACTGTAGCAGCATTGAAACAAACATTGTAGTACTGTGCACTTAAACTGTAGCTACATGAAGATTTTGGTTTTAAATACCCCCTCCAACGGACAGAAGAGGGGGTTGAGTTCTGAACATTCTCTCTCCATCCTTGAGAGCATCTTCCACATACTCCCTCTCATTTCCACTCCCCTACCCAAAGCCGACAATACCCACTCTCCTCCTCCGAAGCTAATCCATAGCCTTTCGCCGGAGACCAAAGTTACCTTGAAGTTCGCCAGAACCCCTTCCGGGCTCAGATCCGTAAGCATTTTGGTTCCTATTCCTACCCAGTTCTTCCCTGGACCGTTTTAAGTTTTAAGTTTTAAGTTTTCTGCATCTGTATTTCCAGATCTGTGCATATTTTGGTGTAAACTTTCAGTTTCAAGTTAAATAAAGTGTTAATTTCCATATTCTGCTAAAAAAGACCCACGTTCGGTAGGCTTTGCCACCTGTTGGTGTCCTGAGCATTGTGTACTTTAATTTATGCAATTTAAGTTTCTGTACCTGCATTCACTTGCATACAGCTCCCGGTGACGATTGATCTGTAGTCTCCTCTCCCGGATTGGCCACACACACTTCACCAAAACATATTTAAGTTTCTGTTCTTTAAATTCAAAGTAATTTATATTTCTGTAAATCAGCCCCAGATTGTGTAGGCTCTGCCTCCTTACTGGTGGTTTTATGTTTCATTTAATTATTGTACCTTTAATTTCTGTTGCAATTGTATATTCTTTTGTGGAAGCTTTATATCATCAATTGTCTGTTTATTTTCTGCTCCCCATTGTCGCGACCCTCTTGAGGTTGTCGAGCTCTCGAGGGCTAATGGGCCGTCCTGTCTGGTCGGACGCGGGCCTCTCCCAAGGCCCATTACCCAAATCGCAACGGAGGTATGCGTGATCGACTTTCAGTGTAGTCTAGTGACATGTGCTAAGTGTGCATGCCATGGAGTCGCCACCAATCATTTTTTTTAGGGTGTGATTGGACCACCCAATCGAATAGTTGGGAGTTTCTATTCAATTCTGCGAGAACCAGAGAAATGGTTTCGGGGACTTAGTTACACCAACTGTCAGAGTTGACGCCCTTTCGGTACCTAAGTTGACTGAATTTTCTAGCCTGAGATTCATGCGGATGAGTAAGGTATGAACCCTAAATCTAGAAATTCATGCAGATAGGAGTGATTATCCTAGCAATCACAATTAGTAATAAAATGCGCAACTCAAGGAATCTAGATATGCAAATAAATCACTTGGCATTCCTAGTAAGGCCCTATTTATCAATCACAGCTCAAGAATGATTTAGCTGTCCTAGCCATTCTACACACGATCTAACCTAAGAAAAGCATTAGGAAGCATCGAAGGAGTTCGAGAGTACTCACATGGGGTTCGTCGTGCCCTGGTTTGGTCTTGGACGAGCCGACCCGATTATATTTGGGGATCCACTCGGCGTTTTACACCATGAAATCATGTGAAACAAAAACGAAAATATTCAGCAAGGGGAATTTATTGTAGATGGTGGTCGATCTAATTGGACGTCAAGACTAAAAAATATGTAGAAATTTACAAATTAAAATACTCGAATGACATTTTTTTGCCAAATTCAACTCTATGCGTCATGAAGAAACACATGCAATTGAACTTGAATTTTGACTATTTATGAGTTCAAAATGAAAAGGAAATTAAAATAAAAATATTGACTATTTTTCTATATTTTTACGACATCGAACGCTATTTTTCTTCATTTTTCATGTATTTTTCTATTTTTGGAAAATATTAAAAAATATGACAAAATTTTTTTTTTATCAAAAATGGTTCCTTTAGCTTGGTCAAGGTTACCAAAGATGATTTTTTAATTTTTTTTAACTTTTTATAGATTTTTTATGAATTTTTTAAAAATAAACTATGAAAGACTGATCAAAAATCAGGTGTCAACAGCTGCCCCTCTTTGAGAGGAATTTCGTCAGAGGTTTCTCTCAAAGACAAGGTGACACCTATATTCCGATCGACTCGACTGGGAAAATAAAAGAAATCATGACATCCAATTTTCATGCCCATCAATGTGTGCTTTTCCTTAAAAAGAGATGTGCTCATTCAATTCCCTGATATGATGTAAGAAAGTTAAGGAGTAGATAGACTTCCCTGCCCCTTACTTGTCGAATGCTTGCAGCATTTGCTGTGTCTGATGGGTTCAAGTAGATTCCTAAGGACTTGTCATCGGAGTGTCCTTGGGATGTTAAGCTCTGACCTGTATGGTAGGTCAAACCATAATGGGATTCCTAACTGATAGGAACCTAAGGAAGACGCATCCCACATTTGGGAATTTGCCAAGGGTTTTGATCCGTGTGGTGGACTAAACTAGAAATGGCTTGCCTAATGTAAGGCTTATTAGGGAAAACGAATCCTCCTGCGTTCGGGATTCATCAAGGTTTTGATCCGTATGGTGGATCGGACCATTGGGTTGATCCTTCAGGCGGTCTCTACCAGTCCTTTGACCCTTCAGGCGGTTTCTACCATTCATTGACCTTTCATGCGGTTTCTACCATTGAGTTGACCCTTCAGGCGGTTTCTACCATTGGTTGACCCTTCAGGCGGTTTCTACCATTGATTGACCCTTCAGGCGGTTTCTACCATTGAGTTGACCCTTCAGGCGGTTTCTACCATTTATGAGATTCCAAACTGATATGAATCAAAGGATGACGTACCCGCTCTTCGGGGCTAGTCGAAGACTCGATCATTCTATGGATCGGTCTTAGAAAAGATTTGCCTACTAAAAGGCTTCACCTAAGGATGACGCACCCAGTCTTTGGGGCGGCCAAAAGTCCTGCAGAAAGCTTAGACCTGAAAAAATTTTCCTCGCCAAGAAGATATTAGTAATCTTTGGGAAGACAATAATTGTCTAACTGACAAAATTCTACGACTTAAGTTTTAGTCATGAAATGTGCATTTTGATTGCTGGAGGTTATCCAAAACATTCCTGCCATATACAGATGTGATCATAAATTCCTTGCACGGAAACTCTAGATCAAACAATTTGAAAATTTCAAAAAGAGTTTGCTCAAAACATCCATTGGAGTATTTCTCATCCAAGAAGGCTCCTCACTACTCTATGATGATGATCTTTAATAGGGAAAGTGCTCAATTTCCTACCGACCTGTGCCTGGGTTTCAGGATCATTCGCAACGCATACATTTCGACCGATCAGGAGGTCTTTCACGGGACCGTAGTGTTAGGCTTGGATATCGGTTTCCAAGGGGGACTCACTTTTGAGTCAAGGCCGTTGAACAAAAATTTTCACTATCTGCTCTGGGTTTACAAGTCAAGAACCCTGTAAAATGAGAAAGAAATAGTCTTGCTCGTACTTCTTTGAGCTAAGTTATACATTAACCCAAGTGTCTTAGTCAGATGAGACTGCTTCAGGGTTGTAACATTGGAAGGATTGGGGACCGAAAAAGGCTTATTTTTTGCCCAGAAATTGTGAAGGGTTTGGCATTGGTGATCATTGCAAATTTGCCACATGTCCTTCGAAGAACATCTCCATTTCTTGAAGTGTACACTCCTCTTTTAGAGCGCACAAGGATGTTTAAAAGCGTCTCTTGTTACATTAAGAGACCGTCTGTTTGTGTGTTTGCAATTTGAGCACGACATCATTTGGAGAGTAGTCATCTTGATCTGACTCCTTTGCAGGGTCTTTTCATCGTATATCTAGACTTTACTGGGGATATTTTGAATAGACATCAGCCTTGCTTTTTACCAGGCACTTTGCTTTTTCTTGATGTCTAGGGATTTTTCTTTTCCCCCTTTTTTTAATCCCGTGTTTTTCTTTTCTTTTGGAGTTAGGATTTTCGGCAATCATGCTAGATATGCAACTTAAACTTTGGCACGCTTCCATTCCTAGAGTGATGTTGCCTTTGCTTTGGAATATGCAATGATCACCAATAGGTTGATGAAATGAATTTGCTGGCTCAACTTGGTCGTGCAAAGGATAACAGTGTGTAGGATAGAGAAATGAATTATTCTCGTCATCCTATGACACTTGGATTATCATATAAACAACACACAAAGATTTATGTTAGTCCGAGCAAGAAAATTTCAAACCGTTTACTTTCTGATACTGTTGGACTAACCTTCATTTGCCCCAATGTGGGGTGGTTCTTGACAGGGTTGAGAATGAAAATCGCCGTTCAATGGGGTTCTCAATGGGCATCTGTAGTGTTTGGAATGAAGAAATAAATGCCTCTATCATCTCGATCCATGTAATCGTTGCGAATGACCCTTATATCCATAGGTTAAGGTTTCGCTATCATTTCCAATCTCCTCATCTCTCAAGTGTGTATGGGACGTGTTTGGATTAGGCTCGCTTCTCTTATGAGAAAATACCCTTTTGAACAGTTCAAACGACTCTTGTTGGAAAAATTCATTTCATTTCATCAAGATTTATCCTTCAAAGGGATTTTGTGATGCACCATACATGTGTAATTCATGTTCAGACAATCTCATGTTTTAAAACATGAATGTCAATGAAGTAAGAATTCTATGTCTTTTTAGATGTGAGAATCGAATTAATTCTGAAAGTTTTTAATCTCCAATGAATTGGGAAAAGGGATACTTACCTGCCCATCGAGGCTGGAGATCCTGGAGATATAAAAGGGATATGTCATCGTATATTCTAAAACTTTACAAAAATTGGAACGATACATCTTACCCTTGGTCATATGCTCCAACGAGTGTACAAGGGTTGTGAAAATCTGCACTTCACATAGTAACACAAGATTGTTAGGTGTTCTAAAGTTCTTTCGACTTCTTGGTTTTTGGAGAAAAATGAAACTTACATGTCTGCCCTGATGGCGAGCTCCTGCCAAGGATAAATATTAAGCATTATTTTGGGTTTCCAAATTCAAAACAAATTGGGACGATACTACTTTACTCTTGATTTGAATTCCATTCTGCATGCCAATGTGCAGATTGTAGAAGCCGGCCCTCAAGCTTGTGGCCATGATTTCTTCGTCTGGTTGGGCAACGAATCCACCTCGAGGATTTACGTCGGAGGAGATTCATTCATCTTTTTGGGCGTGTTTCATGCACTGTTTTGTTATTTGAATGCATGGCTTCTTGGGTGCCTCGTCTCTGTTCATCACCTGAGAGGAAAATGAGAGAACATTATCCCCGCATCTGATTGAAAATCATTTAGGAACGATACGTTCTTTTTACCAAATGGGTGGCTCCGCGGCCAAATGCGTTTTACATTGAAAGGATGGATTCCATTACGCTCTGCAGATTATAACTATCGCTTCAGGGACTTGCCCCACGGATTAAACGATGAATTTGATGTCTTCGGCTTCGACATGCTTTCCGGATGTAGGAATGGTTTGCCCCCATTTTCAGTGGAGATGGGTTTTGTCGAGTGGGCAAGATCAAAAACTCATCCTAGATTTGGCTTTAGTCGAAGGTTGAAATCCCGACCTTGGATAAGCGAATCATGATTCATCTCCTTCTGCTTCGGATTTGTCATTTGCATGCTTCACATTTTACAATACCAACTTCGCCGCTTGATGAAAATGAATCGATGATTTTCGAATTGCCCCAAGTTCTATAGTCATCTGCGTCGAATCTCTTTGAACTTCATCGGGTGATAGACCAACTGATAAAATGATTTTTCAATCCCGAGATCGAACTCCTGACGTTTCGTACCACTTCCATTTCACTGACTACCAAGACACAGCACTATTGGCGTCCCTAACTGGTTCGTTTTTTGTTATAAAATTCTTGAAGCAGTTAGCGACCCCCATCGAGAATGAAACAAGCTCAATTTAGAGTTCATAACGACTAAAGGTCCCTTAGAACGATACAGAGCTAACCGTCTTTGAGCTCGCTCGGGCTTTTGCTCGCATTTTCCTATGTGAAGCCTTTAAATGTTTTTCTTCGTGGCGTTCAATTGATTCGCCTCGACTCTAATCTAACAAGGGATTGTCGCACTCAAGCATGATGATGCTCGCAGGTAGTACTGATCGCTGCCCCAGATTAACTCTAGGCATTAAGGAAGATTATCTTGCATGGAAGACTTTATGACAGAAAGATTAATGATACATCCAGCCACATGTGCCTAGTTCCCTTGAGGATTCTCGGTGATCAGCCAGTTACACCATGAATCAGACATATAATCGTCATTTTGGATCATAACTTCATAAGTCCATCAGTTTTAAACTGATCGATCCAGATATGGAGCTCCTCATCAAGGAAATCTTTTGATTCTTCGAGCAACTGATATTCGGGTTGACCATCATCGCTTGGCGTTGAAGGATTCCTGTTTCTGTTGTGAGCGATCTGATTCTTCGAGCTAGAACCTTCGTCGTTGCTCGAGATTATAAGAGGATGATTGATCGGTTCACTATCAAAAGCACCTTCCATTTGGGAATGGAAGAAACAAAAATCCTCAGAGCATCCGCCCGCTTGATCTTCCGAAATCATATGCCCAAGCCGGGCAGATCTTTGAACACTAGGCGCAATATGTTGATCGGGGATAGGAAGAGCACTAGCGAAAAGTTGCTGCTCAAACCAAGGAGTTCGTACCTGCTGCACTTGTGGCATATACTCTTGAGGGGTGCTGAGATGATTCGGGGGAATATTCTGATTAGCGCCCAAGTAGTCGATGGTGCTGCTACCAGCTTGGTCGGTGCCTAGATTAGGCAGGGTATTTCTTACTTCAGGGGCATTGTAGTTATAGCCATGCCTAGTGTTTAGGCACAAGTTGAGTTCTTTCAGGTTCAGTGCTGTGTGGCGCTGTCTTAGCGCCCTTCTGTAGCTCTTGAGGTGACTCGCGACTCCATCTTTAGTGAGTCCTGGTATGTTCATGATCTCAAGTATGCGCGTTGGATATGCTGAGTTGATCCCTAGTTGCTGAACCGCACTAAGGAACTTGAGATGAAGCTCGGGGGACCAATTGACCCTCGTCTTCTTGCGAATCGGAACAGTGTTGACAACTTGACTATTGCTCTCTGGCCTATTTCCAGTAGGATTTGATCGAGCCGGAAATTGTTGTGGAGGGAATTCATCAGCTTTGGATTGGTCGGTCGTGATAGTAAGCTCATCGTTAAGGAAACTCCAATCATGGTGACGCATATCACATCCTTTAGAAGGCATCGGTATTGACTTCGTAGAATTGATTTGTTCATGCATATCTCCAACAAAATCCGATTGTATCGAAGATGGTTCGAGGGAGTGGGGTGGTGAATGAGCATTTTCAATCCTCATATAAGGCTTATCAAGGAACATTTCGCCGAGAGTGATAGGGCCACCGCAATTAAGGCAAGCGATAGTGTTGGGAGCTTTCTTATACCTCATGTTCTCCGCTCGAAGCTTTTCGTTTTCCTCCTTTAGAATCGCAAGTTCTTGACGTCTGTGTTGAGCCCTCAATTTGGCTCGCTTATTTTGAAACCAAAACTTGACCCTCAAAGGTTTCATCCCTAGCTTCTGGCCCAATTCATTTCTTTGTTTCATGTTCGGGAGAGGGCATTCACTAAAGAAAGCTTCAAGCTCTTGGATTTCATTCTGAGTGTGGCACTGGCGACGTTTCCTTTTCCGGGATTGACCATCGCTGCTGCTTTTGTCGTCGCTGCTGAGATCCTGAACTTCGTTGCCGAAAGGGTTGGGTTCTGTGGTTCTGGTACCAGACGCCATCCTAGAATCTTCGAGATCTCTCAGTAGTTCATTTTCTGAGATTTTTGGATCAGTCACCTCTAGCAACTGATGGTAACTCTCAAACATGTTGGATCGAAAAATGTTCGATCAATTTTTTTCTCACTCAGGGTTCTCTACTCTCTCATGTATGCTCACTCTCTCTAAATTTTCTTTTGAGTGGTTCTGTATGCCCATGAAACGTTCTTTAAACATGGATGAAGATCATCAGGCAAGCGTTGCTCCCAAGATTTCGTATTTCCCGCTTTGTCGTCTTCTTTCTTCTTTTCAACGTGGAGGGACACCAAATCGATTTCCTTTTCTCGATATCCATGTCTGTCTCCCACTTTTTCGATAGTTGCGCTTTACTCCCGTTCAATTTTAATATGGTGACACCGACATATCTTTTTACAACTTTTTTAGGTTTATCAAGCCTGAAATCGCGGACTGGGACAAATCTGATGGTTCACCGAAAGAGCCACCATTGCTTTACCCAATTAACTTGGCTCCACGAGCATTATTGTTGTGCCTTTCTTCATTCTCGAGTTGCTATAAAAGGAGGAGTTAATGCAGAGAAGATTAACACTCTTACATAATTGCCTTTTCGTATTTTAATCACTCTACCACACTCATCTTCTTCTCCCTCACTCCAACGAAAATGACCTCCTCTCCTATTCGCGCTTTCTCGTCCGAAATTTTGGCCCAGTGGGAAAAACTCTATAACCTCCTCGGTCGAGGCTATGCTCATATAGCCGATCACCCAGAAACTGAAGATGAAATCCGTATTTTGCTCGTGGAAATAGACACCACCTCCATCGAGGGCACTAATTTAGAGAGGGAATATAGAATCTTCCCAACCCTCTTTATAAACTTTTTAGAGACTTACCGTGTCGCTCATCGAAAAGCTACCGTGGCTCACGTTTTGCGAGCTCGCTATGAGGATCGGTCCAACTGCTTGGTGTTGGCCAACCTTGTGGCCGATAGTCACAGAAAGGCTGTTGAGTTCGCCAACAAGCGAGTCTCGATGTTGCTTCGCGAGAGGGGAAATTTGGTGGAGCGCTTGGCCTTATCCCTGACCACCTATGAGCACGACCGTCGTAATGTCGTGTTGAAGTTTCAATGTGAGTGGCAGGAAGAAAGGCTTGACAGCATTACCGCGGATATAGCCCATGGGAGAGGACTAGTTCGGGACCTGGAAATAGCCGCCGAAGATCACGGGACCAAGGTTGCCGATCTTAAAGGGGAATGTAAACGCCTTCTTCTTAAGCTTGCAGATCTCGAGTCTCGAGGTGGTGAGTATAAGCAAAGCATCAATAATATGGAGGGCCAACTAGGTTCCTTTGTGATGCTAATTAGGGCTCATTGCGGTTTTATGTTTCCACCCCGATGATTTGTATGATCTGCTTTTAAGGTCCCTCGATTGAGCGAAATGAATGAAAGCTCTAATGTGTGTGTCTCAACTTCTGTATGGATGACTTTCTCGAACACCTGACCACTCTCAACCTAGGCAAGCTGCGCTTTGACATTGATGATTCGAGCGTGTACATCTTGATTTTTTAATCTTGCTTATGATCGGATAAAGGAACCTCCCACCGCGATTATCCACAAAAAGACTTCTCTTCTCTACTTGTTTTTAACCTGTTTCAAATGAAAAGACAGAATCAGAAGAAAGAATTTGAAAAATAAAGCATAAATCCTTTTAATTATATGCTTACTTGTGATTAATATGGATAAGAGCTTTTACAAGGGTTTTGGCCTTGTGCAAAAGCTTTTATCAATATTCCTCAAAGGAAAGCATATCATTGAAAGGAATGTAATTCACGATAATCGCCTTTGATCAATTCCAAGAAAATCAATGGAATGTTCAAAAGTACACAATTACGATGTGTTTTAAATTCAATTGAAGATACGGTATCCAAATTAAAGCTGTTTGCTAAGAACGAGAGTAATTTGGATATCTATCTTTTCATTAAATTTGAAAAACACGAGTACTCTTGATCAATTATTGTGGATTACCAATGATGCAAAACATGCATGAACCAATTCAAGTTTATAGTTCCTTCTGGCGAAATTGGGATTGTATTGCCCTATACGGCCAAAAGGTTGTATAAGACTTCCAATTTCAATTTCATCCAAAGGAATTATAAAATTGATTTTGGAGTATTCGAGTGATTAGAAGAAATGCCACTATCACATTCTAATGACAAGTCAATAGAAATACAACAAATTTCAATCTGAATGTATATAAACACAAATAGATCCCTAATACAATCAATCTAAGGAATCAGATAGAGAGGATCTTAGCAAAATAAATCATATACAAAAAGGCTAGAAATGAAAAATAAAACAAAGGAATGTGATCTTAATACTTAGAGATGCCCCAGTTTCGATCTTTGAGACGTGACTTCAGGATCACCTATTCCAAATTGTCATCTTCATTAGATGATACCTCAATGATGTCCATAGTAGGCTCTTCTTGTCCACTTGGCGCTCGTAATGGGATGACACCATCTTCATCTTCCATCAAGAACATTGGGAGGAAAACACACATATCTATCCTCAAAATGGCATTTAATCCAATCACCGGAATTATGCAATGAATATAATGATTAAGAGCTGTAACAAGTTCGAGGGATAGAAAAGTCTTACCAACCAAACTTAAGAGAAAATCAAGCTTCTCTATATTTTTTGCAGTGTTAGGTATACTAACCTTCCATAGACAAACGCATGAGACAAGTGAGAGAAAACTCCTAAAAATCAAAAGATAGGGCTTGGTACCTAAAGCCAAGGTTCTCACCTCGAATTCTGGGAAGAGCCGATTCCATTGCACAACTATCGTTGCATTGGGACTCAATCCATAGTTCGAAGTGAGCGGAATTGAAAAGTGGATTACCCCATGTTTTTCCTCACAGAGATTCCATTTTCAATTCCTTCTATTGTGTTCCTAAAGAGGGCGCCTGGGGTTTTAGGCGCAATTGTGTGTATTCATTGTGTCGTGCTAAAACAATAGACATGCATTTTATTTAACAATCACCGCTTCAATATAAACATCCACACAATCATACATCCAAAACTCCTGCCTGCATAAAACAAAGTTAACAAGCACTTCACCCCTTATTTATCCCGTCTACAAAAACATCTAACACATTCGTTAGCATATATACCTCACTTTCGAGAGCATCTGCATAAAATTAGGTTAGAAGAATCAATCAACTTTTTAATCGGCTCAAGTCCACTAAATGGTTAAGAACCAGTTCCCCAGTGGAGTCGCCAGTCTGTCGCGACCCTCTTGAGGTTGTCGAGCTCTCGAGGGCTAATGGGCCGTCCTGTCTGGTCGGACGCGGGCCTCTCCCAAGGCCCATTACCCAAATCGCAACGGAGGTATGCGTGATCGACTTTCAGTGTAGTCTAGTGACATGTGCTAAGTGTGCATGCCATGGAGTCGCCACCAATCATTTTTTTTTAGGGTGTGATTGGACCACCCAATCGAATAGTTGGGAGTTTCTATTCAATTCTGCGAGAACCAGAGAAATGGTTTCGGGGACTTAGTTACACCAACTGTCAGAGTTGACGCCCTTTCGGTACCTAAGTTGACTGAATTTTCTAGCCTGAGATTCATGCGGATGAGTAAGGTATGAACCCTAAATCTAGAAATTCATGCAGATAGGAGTGATTATCCTAGCAATCACAATTAGTAATAAAATGCGCAACTCAAGGAATCTAGATATGCAAATAAATCACTTGGCATTCCTAGTAAGGCCCTATTTATCAATCACAGCTCAAGAATGATTTAGCTGTCCTAGCCATTCTACACACGATCTAACCTAAGAAAAGCATTAGGAAGCATCGAAGGAGTTCGAGAGTACTCACATGGGGTTCGTCGTGCCCTGGTTTGGTCTTGGACGAGCCGACCCGATTATATTTGGGGATCCACTCGGCGTTTTACACCATGAAATCATGTGAAACAAAAACGAAAATATTCAGCAAGGGGAATTTATTGTAGATGGTGGTCGATCTAATTGGACGTCAAGACTAAAAAATATGTAGAAATTTACAAATTAAAATACTCGAATGACATTTTTTTGCCAAATTCAACTCTATGCGTCATGAAGAAACACATGCAATTGAACTTGAATTTTGACTATTTATGAGTTCAAAATGAAAAGGAAATTAAAATAAAAATATTGACTATTTTTCTATATTTTTACGACATCGAACGCTATTTTTCTTCATTTTTCATGTATTTTTCTATTTTTGGAAAATATTAAAAAATATTAAAAAATATGACAAAAATTTTTTTTTTTATCAAAAATGGTTCCTTTAGCTTGGTCAAGGTTACCAAAGATGATTTTTTAATTTTTTTTAACTTTTTATAGATTTTTTATGAATTTTTTAAAAATAAACTATGAAAGACTGATCAAAAATCAGGTGTCAACACCCATCTCATACAGAAATTTTTGGAATAACAAAAACAAAAGACAACGTTTTTAGTCTTCCCTTTTAATTTCAATTCTATTTTTGCGGTCTCCGATCACGCGTCCCCTTTGGTATCAGAGCCAGTGGGGGGTAGAATTGGTTGTTCTTTTTAGAAAAGTTGTGAATAAACTGTGTTTTCTAATTGTTCTAAGGTGGAACTCATTTGGAGTCTCTAGAACCTGGCAGAGGTACGTAAGACCATGGTGTGAGGTAGCAAGGTTCAAAATTGAACAATTTTAAAATAATTTTATCCACAATGGATCTTTTTAGAAGAACTAATTCCACTTCTAGTAGCTCTATATCTGAGTTGTCTCAGATTTCAGACCCTCTAAATAGAGAGGAAATTACAATTGAAGATTTTAACATATCTTTAAAAAATTGGAAAATTCCAAAAGTTAAGTACGACCAAATTTATGCAGAATCAAAATTCAAAAAACTTTTTAAGTCCAGTGATTACATAATCACAACTGAGGAACGTGACCTTCCTCTTTCTGATTCTTATTGTTTAATTCCTCTTTTGAATCGAGATTCTCTCAAAAAACATGCTTTGAAGTATAATTACCTTCATTTTGGTATGATTCAGGTTGGTGTAAAACCACTCTTGAAAGAAGGTTTGAATACTTCAATTCTTTTGGTTTTAAGAGATGCAGGGATTTTAAGTTATGAAGAATCTGTTTTGGCAACCATTGAAACAAGTCTTTGTAATGGCCTGTTGACACCTAAATTTTGATCAACTTTTTTTTTATTTTATTTTTTTTATTATTATTTTTTTTTATTTTGAAAATTCATAGAAAATACATAAAAAGTTGAAAAAATTGAAAAATCAATTTTGGTGACCTTAGCCAAGCTAAATGAACCATTTTGACCAAAAAAATAATTTTCATAATTTTCATTTTTTTATATATATTTTCGAAAAATACAAAAAAAAAATCAAGAAAATCAAGAAAAATAATATTTGAGGTCACAAAGATATATAAAAATAGTCGGTATTTTTATTTTTATTTTATCTATTTTCTAACCTCATAAATAGTAAAATTCAGGTTTGATTTTAGGTGTTTTCTGATCACCATAAAATTGAATCTGGCAAAAATATTAGTAATGATTAAAAGGAAAAGGAGTGAAAACATCATCATTCAAAAGGAAAAGGAAACTAATCATTTTGTCTTTTCTTTTGATTATTTTATTATTATTCTTACTTTTTAATATTTTATTTTATTATTATTTTATTTTTTATTATTATTCACTCACCTTTTCCCTCATCCGTCGCTGGCTTCTTCTCCCCCCGCGACTTCATCTTCTTCTCTTCCTTCCTCTTCTTCCTCTCCCGTAGCTTCTTCTTCTTCTTCTCTTCTTCTTCTTCTTAAAAATAAAATGGAATCCTCACCTTCGTGCACTATTTTCCTTCGCCTTCGACCCTTCCACCGTCGTCACTAGCCGTCGTACCTCAAAGCCGCCGTGAATAACCCAAGACCCGCGGCCTCCACCCGTTTCGGAGTTTGGTTCGGGATTGTTTCGGATCGGGCCAAATCCGTCATCGCCAAAGCGCGCTATCGCCTCCTGCGACAGCCCCGGAGTCCTACCTCCTCCCTCGGAGCTTATGGAGCCTACGCGCCGCTGGTGGAGCCCAGAAATAGCCTCGGGTCACCACCCCGTCGTCGGAGCGTATCCGGACGTGTCGGAACGTGTCCGGACGTGTCGGAGCGTGTCCGGACGTGTCGGGCGTGTCGGAACGGTGCATGAACAGTGTCGGAACAGTGCATGAACAGTGTCGGAACAGTGCATGAACAGTGTCCAATTTTTAAATTTTTTTATTTTTTTTATTTTTTAGTCTTAATTTGTGAAATTGACTATCGACATTCTAATGGCGATCGACAGGTAACGGGCATGGGGATGGTCGCAGGCTGGGGCTGGGCGATTGAAAGCTGGTGTCCAATCCGGTATGTTTTACGTACCCGATCCGTATATCAGGATTATTTTTCTAAAATATTGCATTTATAGACTTGATTTGTATGTATTTGTTTCAGTCTAGTGGTTAGCTTATTTATCTGGTTGAGTGTTATCTATTGTCAAAGACATGCTTTTTGTTAAAATATTTTCTGAAAATATAAAAAAATATTAATGAATCAAAAATGCCAAAAAAATGGAAAAATTAAAGAAAAACAAAAAAATTGAGAAAAATTGCAGAAAAATTCTAAAAATTGTCCAAGGCTGAAAATGACAAAAAATTGATTTGTTTTCATTTTTGGGATTTTCTCCCATTTAATCCAAAATGGCGATTTCACCCCTCAAAGGGTAAATCGTCTTTGATATTCTAATGAATTGTGGAAATTGCTTAGAATTTGGTGATGGGCCAGATGGGTGGTTAAACCTTATGTCTAAGATTTCCACATTTCATTTCCATTTTAGAAAATACGATTTTACCCTTCGAATGGTAAATCGGTTTCTAAAATTCCCGAAAATCACGAAAATTGCCAAAAAAATAGGAAATGGGTCAATTGAGTGACCAAACCTGTTTTGACTCCGGATTCATTCCGAAATGATGATTTTGTCCTTTTTGGGCAAATTGTCCCCTTTGTCTCAAAATTACGATTTTGCCCCTGATGGGCAAAATCATGTCTAAATCATTCCTAAGCCTGATTGATGCTTCTCTAGGCCAATATGGCCTTATTAGGAATGCCATGTGATTTATTTGTACATTTGAATTCATTGATTTGTGCACTTTATTATTGATTGTGATTGCCAGGATAGTCATTCCTATCTGCATGAACTCCTAGATTTAGGACTCGTACCCCACTCATCTGTATGAAATCTTAAGTCAGAAAACTCAGTCAACTTAGGTACCGAAAGGGCGTCAACTCTGATAGTTGACGTAACTAAGTCCCCGAACCCATTTCCCTGGTTATCGCAGAATTGAATAGAAACTCCCGACTATTCAATAGGGTGGTCCAATCATACCCTCCAAAAAATGATTGGTGGCGACTCCATGACATGCACACTTAGCACATATCACTAGACCACACTGAAGGTCGACTACGCATACCTCCGTTGCGATTTGGGTAACGGGCCTTGGGAGAGGCCCGCGTCCGACCAGACTGGACGGCCCATTAGCCCTCGAGAGCCCATGGCGAAATTCGAGAGGGTCGCGACATGGCCCAATTCATTTTGATTGTTATCCAAATTTTTCAGTATCTTTAAAAGATCCCAAAATAATGAAATTCCTCATTTTGCAAATCAAAACTCATAATTACAAGTTAGATGAAGGATCAATTCCACTCTCCATCATCTATAAAATTCATTACAAAGCAATGGCCTCAGCCTTTGATGCACAATCTTTGAAAGATGCACCAAAAGGCTACACTCTTCTGTTACAAACAGATATTTCTCGGGCAAACACCATTGTCCCGAAAACTATTAGTTGGGATAGTATCACTCTTCCAGCGCAATGGGAAATTGACAATCCTGTTCCGCAAATTGCAATCAAGAATGATACTCCTGCTAATATAATCCAACACCCTGAAGGAAAAGTTACAATACAATTCCCCAGGCGTTCTTTTGATACAAATTCTTTCATATCAGCAAGACCTTCCTTTCATGGGTCTTCTTCTTCTTCTCGAAGGTCAGTCAACCTTCGTTCAAATCTACCGCCTGTCATCACTATTCCGGTGAGCAGCTCAGGTAGTATCAATGTTTCTGACGCCATTCCAACACAAGGACATTGTTGACACCTAATTTTTTACCATCTATTATTGTGATTTTGTTTCTAAAATTAATTAAAAATAGCAAAAAAAAAAGTCAGAAAATTAAAAAAATCAACTTTGGTAACCTTAGCCAGTTAAGGGAACCATTTAAAAAAAATCTTATTTATTTATTTATTATTATTATTTTAATTTTCGTAAAATAAAAAATCATTGAATCTGTTGACTAAGAGAATCCAAAGGAACGTCTCTGCATGTTGGTCTTTGGGGCCATAAAAAAATTCAATGACCAAGAGAGGGGGAATTAAAAATATAGCAAGTGGAAACCTCATCATTGACGCCTCATCCGCCTATTGCTCTGGATGGGAGAAAGCAAAAGTGGGATGCTTTTTCTTTGAAAAGGGGCGTTTCCTTTGAGGGTGTCGCCCACCGAAAGGAATCCCATAAGAGCAATGAAAAATAAAAAGTAAAGAAAAGGTGGAAAAAGAGATTTTTGGGAGAACATAAAAAAAGAGAGAGAGAGCTTCTTCTTTGGGGGGAAGGATCTTCGGAAATCGACCACCCAGATGGCCATCCTCGAATGGTGAGTGTAAAAAAAAACTGCGTCTAAAACGAGGTGACGAAGGCTTGGGAGTGGCAGTCTGATGAGGTCCATGGAGAACGTCAAATTTCCTCGCCAGAGAAAGATTTTGAGGCTGAAGTCGTCACCGCCATGTTGTCGTAATCACTACCGCAGTCTAGGTGAAATATCGTCGACGCCACGCTCAATGACCGTCAAAGGACGTCGGCTCGCGACCGTTCAGGTAAGTCACCTCTTCGTTTTCGTACCATCTCGGATGATCTAGACCGACATTCGTCCTCTTCGACATAAGTCCAGCGTACGTTTATGCAGATGTGTTCTTTGCTAGTTTTATCACCCGTTTGTTATGTTTTTATTCATTTGCTTTATTTATTTATTTATTGCTCTAGTTCATGTTTCGAATGTTTAAAATCAGTTCCCCTCATTCCTGGAACCTTACATATTTGTTAATGTCTGAGTTAAGTCTGTCTGTGTCAGCATACTTTATTTGGTTGGTCGACGGTAGAGTTGAGTTGATTATGCCATGTTGATGATTTGTTTTCCTTTCACCGTAAATGTCGTGCATTGCTGATCGCGGCGTCGCCCAACCATGGTGGTGGTCCGCTTGAAAACTTTTGACAAAAAAATAAAATAAAAAATAAATGATGAAGAGAAAAACGATGTCGAAGCCTGGACTAGTGGCAACTCATCCGTGACTGCCCGGTGACGAAGGTAGCTAGATATCATAATTCGAGGCAACATTCGGTGGCCGAAGATGGTGTACGCGAAGGTCTCAGAGAAGCTTTCATGGCGTCCTCCTGTAAAAATGAGTTGTTGAGGTCTAGGGGGGGCTTACAGAAGTTCATGAAGAAGACAACCCCAAAAGAAAGAATAAAAAATGTAGAAAGAGAATAAAATGATAAAAAATGGGGAAGATGAGAATGGGGAGAGTGCGTGCACATTGGGGTTTGATATTGCATAAGTGTTGTTAATGTATGAAACAAAAATCAAATAAAAATAAATAAAAAATAATAGTAAAAAAAAAATTCTAAAAAAATTCAGGAAAATCCCAAAAAATGGGAAATGACCACAATCAACTGGCTAGGACTCATTTTGGGGGTTTTGACCCCCGACCCTTCTTAAAATGACGATTTCGCCCTTTGGGGCGAATCGTCTTCCAAAAATTGAAGAAAAATCAAGAAATTCCAAAAAATTCTCAAAAATGGGAAATGGCCACAATCAACTGGCCATGGAATATTTTGGGTAATTCGGTATCCAAATCTTCCAAAAATTGACGATTTCGCCCTTCGGGCTAATCGCCTCCAAATCTTCCTATTTTACCCCCGGTCAAAATCATATCTTCAATAAATCCTGGTGGCTATACTAGGAAGCCATTGATTTGAATTGATGTGCATCAATGAGATTTATTTATGCACTTGATCGTGCTTTCATTTAAATTGATTGTGATTGATAGGAATAGTCTTCCAATCTGCATGAAACCCTGATTCAAACCTACCCCACCCAAAATTGCGCCTGCATGAATTCTTAGCTAGGAAAATCACTCGCGTTAGGTACTGAAAGGGCGTTGGTAATGACACCAGCGTAACCAAGTCCCCGAACCCAAAATCTCTGGTTCCGCAGAATTGATCGATCTCTCCCAATCGGTCAATAAGGTTTCCGTTCTACCCTCCAAGAAAGACCGGTGGCGACTCCAAATGCATGCACAAGTTGCACATGCCGCCACGACCACACTAAGGTTGAAATCGATCGGCTCTTATCGCCGAATCTCTTTGAAAAATACTCCCGCCGCGATTTGGTATGGGCATGGGAGGGCTCGCGCCGATCCCAGATCCGCGATCGGTAATCCATTAGCCGCGTCCGCTTCGGACGGGTCGCGACAGACATACAACTCCAAGTGCTCATCCTTTAAATGTTTCCGGCCTAGACACAAGTTCTGGAATTGCCAGACCGGTCTATCATCAAGAACCTGATTCTCCTGAACCTACTCAATCTCAAATGGAAGATGATTCAGAAGATAGAGAACTTGGTATGCTTGAAAAAGATTTTGTTCCAAACAAAGATTTTAATTCTGAAGAAAATTCTGAGATCAGAAAATGGTTTTTCGAAAACTTCAGTTCATGTGCCAAACAAATCAAAGACCAATTTTATGAATTTTTAAATGAAATTGGCCGTCACATGTTCTTCTTTGAATGGTTCGAAGACTATTTTCTAAAGAAAAGAGAAATTTATAATCTTGAGAAGACTTTCAGATGGAAACTTGACAATGACCAAGAGGTGGAATCAAGTCATCCCCCTTTAAGAAAAATCAAGATTACTTTCAGAGAAAAGGAAATTGATGCTGCACCTTTCAAAGAAATTTCTGAAAATGAAAGTAAAGAGTTTAAGAAAATCATTGAACAGAACAATTTTTCTAATCAACATCTTCACACGATAGGTGTTCAATTAGAAAGGATTGAATCTTCCATTAAGACTTCATTCCATTCTATTCCTTCTACTTCATCTTCTACCCATTCCATTCAGCAGAATCCTATTCCCTCAAATTCCCTTAAAAAAACCTCTGTTTAAGAACTTTGAAATGCCAAAGAATTTTAGCAAAGAATTCCATGAAGCACTTTTGCTAAAAAAATCAAAGACTTTTGAAAGAAAAAATTATCAAGCAACCTGTTCTTGATACTCCTAAAGTTTCTAAACCTTTAAAAAACAATTCTCCTCCTGAAAACCAAGTTTTGGTTTTGGAAAAATTCGATATTCCTGAGGTAAATCGAATTTCTTGGAAAGAACCTCAAAAATTGTATTATTCTCGGGCAACTCCGCCTGATCTTGTTTCTGAAGAAATTCCTAATCGTTTCCAAAACAAATATTCAGCTGAGTCTGCTTATGAATGGAATATTGACGAAATTACTGAGCAAAATCTTCTCCAAGTTTTAAGTCAAATGGTTATGTGTGCAACAACTTATAAGACACTTCCTGATACAACCGATCAGCAAGTCGCCTATTTAATTGTTGTAGGTTTTTCTGGCACCTTGAAAGGATGGTGGGATAATTATCTCACTTCGGACCAAAGAGACCAAATTCTTAATGCTGTCAAAACTGAAGATCATTGGAGGTTGTTGGTCTAGTTATAGACTTCTTCCCCCTGTTCAAAATTTCAGTAAGATTATAAATGGGACTGGAATTTTGAATACGTTTGATTAAAACTTCAGGATTTGAACTTGAATCGATTGAATCCAAAATCTCTCGTTTTTCTTTAGTCAAAACATTGACTTCCTTAGAAGAATCAGAGTCAGAATAATAATCAGAAGAGGTGTCAACTTCGTTGACTTGAAGACCTTCTTCTACTTGTTCTTCATTGGTTGAAGGACATATAGAGGAAGAATCAGAATCAGTATCTACCATTAATTGGTTTAACTGATTAAGAATGTCTTCATTCAAATCAAGTTCGTTGATTTTTTTATTTAATTTACAAAATCTTTTTGTGTGACCTTTCTTGCCACAATTAAAACAGGTAAATTTACTAAAATCCTTTTTTGGTTCGAAAGGTTTAGAACCTTTTTTTTTTGAAAATTTCTTTTCAGGTTTTGAAATTTCTTTCTTCTTATAAAAATATTTTTTCTTTTTCTTGTAAGGTTTTTCAACAAGAACCGAAACATTTTTTTAGAAGAACTGAAAGAATAAGAAGGATCGTATTGACGACAGAAATCTCCTAACCCTCTGCGAATAAGAGATTTTTCCTTCTTTAATTGTTTTTGGAGTTTGATGTTATTACACATTTGAGTATCAATCTTGTACACATGTGCAATAAGCTCATCATAAGAAAGGGAATCAAAAGGACTGTTTTCTCCAAATTGATCGCGGAGTTTATTACGAACTTGGTTTCCTATGATGGTAGGAAGACCAGCAAGAAATTTTTCTTTCCAAAAAGGTTGATTGCAATCAGGACGCATTAAAACTTTTTTTAAGAAAACATCCTTGTATTCGCGAAATTCACCAAGAGATTTACACTTGAGATTCGACAGTAAATCTTGGTTATGGTCACGGATAACAGAAGGATCCCCAATGAAATGTATTTCATTAAAGAAATAAGAATTAAGATCGAGTGGGATGGGCTTAACGACCCATTTACGCGTTCCCGGGCAAAGGGGGTGCATGGTAAAACTTCTAAAGCAAAATTTCTGCTTCAAAAGTGCTTTTGGAGTAGAAATCCGTTTGGTAACGTAATTTCTGAAGCAGAAAATCGTTTGGTTCGTAATGGTAAATTTCTACTTTTGAAACTGTTTTTTACTTGAGAAGTGCTTTTTTTAGGAAATTTGAGAAGTTAAAAATAGTAGCTTCTCAATTAGAAGCCATTCTCTGGGAAGCCGAAGGTGTGTTTTTATCTATCGTATCGTGTCTCTCTCTTCATCCTCACTCAAGAACACCGCCATGTCTCTCTCTCTCATCCTCATTCTCTCCCACCTCCTCCTCCTCCTCCTCCTCTTCTCCGCCGCCGCCGCCGCCGTCTCTCCCCTCGCCTCCTCCGGTGGCGGCATCGATAGCCCGTCGGCTTATGAGGTCCTCCAGGGATACAACTTCCCGGAGGGCATCCTCCCCAAGGGCGTGACCGGCTACGAGCTCGACCGCTCCACGGGAGGGTTCCACGCCTACTTGGGCGGCTCCTGCAGCTTCTCCCTCCAAGGGTCGTACCAGCTTCGGTACAAGCCCACGATCAGCGGGTACATATCACGGAACAAGCTCACCAACCTCAGCGGGGTCAGCGTCAAAGTGCTCTTCCTCTAGCTCAACATTATCGAGGTCGAGAGGGTCGGGGACGAGCTCGAGTTCTCGATCGGCCTTGCCTCCGCTTCCTTCACCATCGACAACTTCTTCGAGTCCCCCCCACTGCGGGTGTGGGTTCGATTGTGTCGGCGGAGGCGGGAGGAAGATCAGGATGAAGACTTTGGCTGCTTCGATTTAGGTGCTTTGCTCGGTAGGTGGAGATCGGTCACACTGTTTCTCTTCCGTTCCTTTTTTTTTTTCCCTTTTATGGATTGGGTGATGAAACGTGTAGGTCGCAAACTGAATTCCAATTGCTTTTATTGGCCGGTGGTGACTGGTGGCTGCTTATTGCTGATTCGATGATTTTATAGTGGGGTGTCGTCTGAGCTTTCGAAGCGGGAAATTAGCTTCATTTATTAGCCACCTTGGGGGATGGGTTATTCTCTAGGGTCTTAACTTGAGCAATTAGTTAGTTGTGCCAACTGAGAACAAGAGTTCCAATGTGTTGTTACCGAGAACTTATATCTCTGCGGAGCTCGATGGGACGAGAAAATGTAGAATCACTAGAATAGTCCGTGAATTTGCTTAATTTTGTGTCCGAACACATCGATCCTGACAATATCTTTTTTGTCTGATCATTGTTGACACCTGATTTTTAATCAATTTTTATGTCGATTTTATTTCTAAAATTAATAAAAAAAAATAGCAAAAAAGTCATAAAATTACAAAATCAACTTTGGGAGCCTTGAAAACCAATTTTGAACAAAAAACATTTTTCGTAATTTTTTATTATTTTTTGAATTTATTTAAATATAAAAATACCCAAAAAACTAAAAAAAAAATACCATTCGTGGTCAGAAAAATGCACAAAAATAGTCAATAATTTTATTTTAATTCCCTCTTCAAGTTGGTCGTATTAAATCTTGAAAATTTGACTTGGGTCACTATGTTCCTTAACAAACATAAACCCGAATCGAGCATAAAAATTTCTCTTTGAGTCTTTTAATTTTCAATTTCCACTTTCGATAAGCCATGACATTGGTATTAAGAACCCTGAAGTGAAATTGTATCGATTTACCCTTTAATTTGATCAATTTTAACCAAAAGAGCTTAATTGCATAATTTTCTTTCAATTTAGTCCTCGGTTTCACGAATCTCAAAATTAAATTCTCTCTAGGGACACCCATCAAAATCAAACACCTCTACCCTATATTTTTTGTCGTTACGAACTCATTGGTGACCTCAATTTGGACCGATTTGATTGTTTGAGCTTTCGATTAAGCGAAAACCATTTTCGGATCCTAGGCATAATTTGGGGTTTTCGCTAAATTTCAATTCAATTATTCGTGAAATACCCATTTTAGATGGAAAACACGTCGAGGAAACCGATTTTGGCATCAATTTCATGAAAAATGATCAATTTGGGGTTCAATTGGACGAAAATTTGTAGCCGGATCGGTCAGGTCGGACCCGACCCGACCTGATCGAACCGGGTCTGCAACCAGGGAACATTCCCTACTCTCTTCTTCACGTACAGGGAACAAGAAGCAGAGGCAGAGCGGCAGAGAAATCGGCAAGGTGTCGGGGACAAAAACTGAGGGCCACAGTCCCATTTTTCAGGCTCGAGGGAACGCGTGATCGTCCTCGATCCCGGATGGTTTGAGTTTATAACCGGGGATTTTCGTTCGGCTGAAAGGGAGAGGATTTTTTTTTCGAATCCACAAAAAACAAGGGAGAGAGAGAGAGAGAGAGATCCAAGCGAAGAGAGAACCGAGAGAGAGAGAGAGAGAGAGAGAGAGAGAGAGAGAGAGAGAGAGAGAGAGAGAGAGAGAGAGTGTGTGTGAGAGCGAGCAATACGGTGTTCGTCGAGGTTTCTCCAAGCTTAAGGGAACCCGAAACATTGTCGCCGAAGCCCCCAAGCCGCCGGGACCCTCGGCCAAAGTCGGTATTCACACCCTGTTTCATGCTCTGTTTTTTTTTTTTGCTACTGTGAGTTCGGCTCGGATGGATTTTCGGTGAAACCAAGCCAAACCGAACACATAGCGACGTGTTTTCAAACCTTTCTAGTGGTTCCTGAGTGTTCGTTTGCTCCAGTCTAGCCTGGATACCCCTAAATTTCCGTCCGAATGTCGATTTTCGTATGCGCGCCAACTGTTTGATGAAATGGCCGCCGTTTGTTTTGATGTCTCGTGGTCAAGGTCGAGTCATAACTGAGTTTCCTTGGCCATATCTTCGTCCGTAACACGTCCTAGAGCCGACTCTAAGCTTTGCGTGCTCTTTATTTTGCATCAATTGGTGCCGAAAATGGTCGGCCGGAGCTCCTCGATCCTAACCCGAGCCGAGAACTCGAGTTGGTGCAAATGGTGGTCTCCAAGCTTTAAAGGAGCTCAGGTAAGTCCCTACACCCTCTTTTGATGCTGCTGATTGACTAGAATGAAGCTTCGATGATAAAAAATTATTGCGAACGGGGTCGCCGGAGTCGGCACTGTTCAGGCTCGGTTTGGGATGTTTCTGGCGAGATCTAGTTTGAAAAATGGATGTTTGTTAATGGGGGTTGTCGGGGGTTCGATTTGGTGTCGAAATCGCGACGTTTTCCGTTGTTTGGACGTGGGAAACCTGTTTCTGGCGAAACACCGGCGCCGGTCTTCTACCCCGGCGTGACATTGACCAATCAACGAAATGACTAGTCAAGGCTGACGTGGCGCCACGTTAGTCGCTGGAGGAGCCTTTAAAAAAAATCAAATCAATCAAAAACCCTAGATCCGGCGGTGTGTAGTGAGCCACATGTCGCAATCCTAGATTTTCAAAAAATGTAAAAAGATTTTCAGAATAAAAAATAATTTTCGATAATATAGAAAAAAAAAAAGATCGAATAGCCATGAGCGTGCCAAGTGGCGTCCCTTGGACCGTCTGATCGAATGTTTAATTGATCTCAATAGGACGGACCAGGAGTAGCCACGTGGCACATCATGAAACGCCTGATGGGGTTAATTATTAGAAATTCGAAAAAATCATTAAAAATTGTCAAAAAATAGAAAAAATCTAAAAAAATCCAAAACGGTGTCGTTTTTAGACCGGCTTCCGACCCGTACGGTCGGGCCGACAGCCCAAGAGGCGCAGACCGGGTCTGACCCGGTCCAAAAAATAATTTTAATAAAAAAATTCAAGAAAAATTATAAACTTCGAAAATTAGTTTTAAAAATAGGAAAGTTATTAAAGAAAATGAGAAAATTCAGAAAAATTTGGAAAAATTCGAAAAAAAAATTTCCAAAAATTTCAGAAAATAAGAAATGGCCACAATCAACTGGCCATAATCTATTTTGGGTCTTTTGAAACCCGATCCCTTCCAAAATGACGATTTTTCCCTTTAGGCAAATCGCCTCCCGAAATTGATGGAAAAATCCAAGAAATTCCAAAAAATAGGAAATGACCACGATCAACTGGCCACGACCTATTTTGGGTCTTTTCAACCCCGTTTCTTCCAAAATGACGATTTTGCCCTTTTGGGAAATCGTCTTAAAAAAATTGAAGAAATTCTAAGAAAATCCAAAGAATTTAGAAAATAGGAAATGGCCACGATCAATTGGCCATGACCTATTTTGGGTCTTCCGAACCCCGATCCTTCCAAAATGACGATTTTGCCATTTTGACAAATCGTCTTCCAAAAATCGTGAAAATTCAGAAAATTCCAAAAAAATTCCCAAAGATAGAAAATGGCCATGATCAATTGGCCATGGTCTATTTTGCCTAATTCGACACCCAAACCTTCCAAAAATGACAATTTCGCCCTTCCGGAGAATCGCCTCCAAATCTTCTTATTTTACCCCTGGTCTTAAATCATACATTCCCTAAGCCCTTGAGGCTATACTATGAGGCCCTTGATTTGAATTGATGTGCATTGACGTGGTTCATTTATGCACTTGATTACGCTTTCCTTTTATTGATTGTGATTGATAGGACTGGTCTTCCAATCTACATGAAATCTTAGTTAGGAAAATCACTCGCGTTAGGTACCGAAAGGGCGTTGGCAATGACACCAATGTAACCAAGTCCCCGAACCCAAAATCTCTGGTTCCGCAGAACTGATCGATCTCTCCCAATCGATTAGTGAGGTTTTCAATCCACCTTCCAAGAAGGACCGGTGGCGACTCCAAATGCATACACACATAGCACATGCCACCACGATCACACCAAGGTCGAATCCGATCGACTCTTACCTTCGAAAAACCAGTAAAAATTAACTCCCGTCGTGATTTGGTATGGGTTTGGGATGGCCAGCGTCGAGAAAGCCCACGATCCACATTTCAGAGTGGGGGGCCCGATCGGCAATCCATTAGTTCGTTCGACTTCGAAAGAACAAAAGAAAAAACGGGTCGCAACAATCATCAGCTAAAAGATTAGCCGAAGAGCTATAGGGATGGCTTAGAGCAGCTGGCCTGTAAAAATCTCCTAATGTAAGAGGTCTGATTGCTCTGTAAGTATGCTAATCTTATCTTGGTTCTTCTCTCATGCTAACATCAGTTATAATCAGCGTTCGTTATATTGTTTCATGTTGTTCCCGATGCTTTCTCGATGACGTGGAGCAGAGCTTTTTGCACTTCTTCATGATATAGGTCTTCTCTTTCTCATACTCACTCACTTGAAAACTGCATTTTTACACAATCATGAGTACGATAACCAGGCTGACTTTGGCATTTATGCTCATTTTACAACCGAATGTTAATGGGTTGACCCTGAAGTGCTGCGTTCAACTTTTTTTTTCCTTTTATGACATAATATCTGTTACAAGCAATCTGCAGGGGTCTGCTGCCATGTTCTACCAAGACGACATCGTCCATCAGCAAGAGACATGCATTGGCAAGGAAAAAGAGGGCTTGAGTTACAACACTCTGCTGTGGATGTCCTGTACTTTCTAACCAATTCCAGATTCAATTCCTTTATTTTCAGTGACATCAGATTGAGAATGTCGCAGAGTTAGGAAATTTTCTGAACCTGGGGCTGCCTTTTATGAGATTTTCAACCGAAAGCCATTGTGCGTATGATAACTCATCATCTGGGAAGAACTGAGTTAGGTTTGGCAGCACTTTTTGGTTCCCTCACTTGAAATAGCTTTTACTGTACCAAGATTGCTTGTGCCAGTGGCAGAAGCTGCAATTGCTTATGCTGCTTATGAATTGATTGGCGTGCAATATGTCATTGATTTGTTTGTCAATTTCTCAATCTAGAACGGTTTAAATTTGTTATTGATTGATTTATCTCCAAACTCTGAATCTCTTGTTCATTGCTTGGAAAAATGGAGTTATTAGGAATTGCTTTTTTGAAGTTGAAATTACGGCTATACTGTAAATTCCTTACAAACTTGGAATCTGTGTGGCCATTGTTAAACAAGAGATTTGCCAAAACGGGAAGATCACAACCTTTGACAAGAGTTGGTGTCCTCCCCGAGTGATTTCTGCAGTCAGTCATCATCCTTTATTTATGTTATTATTCAGTTAACTTTACGCATCTCAGAGTTTACAGTAGCAGAAATTCACGCTACTTCTATCTAGGTCAATTCGAGAAATTTATACTCTAATAACCCAATTGAATAAGGTTATTGTCAGTTTTTAAACAAAAGGAAATGTCAAGAACATGCTTATTTTTTAAACAAAAGGGAATGTCAACAACTCGGCCGGTGTTAAACAAATCCATGTGAGCATTTTTTGGCAAAAAATAAAAAGGTTTAAGATTAAATCGATAAAATTAAAAGGTTTAGGACTGAATCAACAAAATATGAAAATATTTAGGATTGAATCAACAAAATGAAAAGGTGCAGGATTGACTAGATTAATATGAGCATTTTATATTAATAATATTTTAGAAATAGAAATTTTTAATCATTACCAAATAAATTTTTATTTTAAAAGTAGAAATATCATCCGATTATCAAACAACTTTTTCTGATAAAAAATCAATTTCTGAAAAAGAAGTTATTTTTTAACTTCTGCTTCTGATTCAACTTCAGAAATAATGCGCGCCCAAAATGTCTTGGGCCCCAAGGAGGTACATTGGCTAATTTCCGTCCTTGACTTTTGGGCGCGTGAGTTAACGCCACCATAGTAGCGCGTGGCGGGAAAATCTCCCATCCAGAACCTTCCCGGCAAAAAATATCCAACTAACCCACAAATCCACCGTCCATCTAACTGACCCCCACTCACCTACAGCCGTCCGATCAAGCAAAGTTCCTGGTATAAGTTACGTCTCTCCTTCAACCTACCGCATATTTCTTATCTTCACTTCCGTCGCTTCGCGTCGATCAGCGGTCGTCTCTTTCTCGATCCATTCTCTTCTCCGATCTGGGGCTTCACGCGTGTTCTTGGCTACCGTTCGCTGCAGATCCTGACAGATCGCGCTGCGATCTATCGTTCGAGTATGGTTTCGTCCGTTGCGTCGATCGTCCAGTTTCGAGGCACGGCTTGCCCATGCTCGTCGTATAGACGTCTTTGCCGTCCATCCGGTTCTCTGCGACGTGGTAGGGTTGAAATTCAAGGCGTAAGGTTGATTTCCTTGCTAATGGATGAGTTCTAATTTTTTTTCCCGGTGGAGCTTCCCTCGGATCGGCGTTGACCGATGAAACTTGAGTCTTCGTGCGCCTCCTGATCTGTAGTACTTCGGACTAGCTGTTGAACTGATGGCGCTGAAGGAGGTATGGCTTCTTAACAAGATTTCTACGTGAGTTGATCTTTTTCTCTCTTTGATTTCTGATAGGGTATTAATCGGAGGTTTTGGTTTATTTCTTTCTTTCTTGCAGTCTTCTGTCGTCTCGCTCTTGTGTGATAGAAGCAGCCAACCTGGTTGGGCCATCTCTCGATTCGTGGGCCAATTTCTCGGCAAAGAAGGGTTGGATTGATGTCTATTGACAGCCAAAGGGGTTTGTTGAGTATATTTTGTTGTTAATTAGTGAAGCTGTGCGACATCATTGTACGTATTATGTTGCGTTAGCATGTCTTAAAGATGGAAATGGTGTGTCGAGGAGAGAAAATTCGGGGAGAGATTGTGTTAGGTGTGAGGGGGAGAAAAAAGAAGAGTGGATGTGTTCGACCTTTGCCATGACAGGTGCGCTTGCATGGCAGGTCACAAAAACCAAATAAAAGTATTCCTTTCTTTGTGTTTGAAGGGGGAGATGGCACGGGGTATTTTGTGTCTTTTACCCGGCTCTCCTCCTTCCTGCGTCTCGTGTCTTGACTCCTCCTTTTTCCTTTCGTTCGTTTTTCGCATCCCCTGCTTACGCCATTCGAAATGATCGTATGCAAATTGCATCGAGTACAAACACATCAGTAGAATGCAGGGAATCTAAAGCCGTGATGTTAGCTTTAAAGGAGGCACAACTTAAACTAGTAATTCTAGTTGGTTGTGGTACACCTTCGTGTTCAATGGCATGATGAGAGCCACCCCAGTGCAGAGAAGTCCTGGACTCTATTCAAATTCCATCAGAAGGTACA
Organism: Rhodomyrtus psidioides; assembly: GCA_021437785.1. Lineage (NCBI taxonomy): Eukaryota > Viridiplantae > Streptophyta > Magnoliopsida > Myrtales > Myrtaceae > Rhodomyrtus > Rhodomyrtus psidioides. The sequence goes on along the minus strand of JAILYB010000162.1, from coordinate 343,789 downwards.
CCTTGAATTCGCGTCTTTCATTGTGCTAATCTTGCTTTTGGCGGCAGTTTTTGCCATATGAGAAGATTAATGGCGTGCGAATAATTTGCCTGACTGATGAGTTGATTCCTTCCAAAGAGTACCTGCTCTTGCTTTCCGCCGTTGGTCCTACTTAAGCATATTTCATGATGACGACATGGATTCCCAAATAATTTGATTAAATGCACTGATGATGTATCAAGTTATCATCGACTCATCATTTTTGCAACTTTATTGAGTTTGCATTTGCAATGACCCATGCGAACATGATGTTATATCCCTTACGATGTCTTTACTTCTGCTCAAGAAATACAGTAACCACGATTCTCACGCCTTCAAGCAGTATGCTTCCCCAAGAAATTGGAAGTCCATCTGAGGAGATTTATAGGTCATAACCGGAAATTAATGATTTATATAGAAGGAGCTCCTACGTATTGTCTGTTCCCGAAAAAAAAAAAAAAGAGGTTTCAATATCCTTTGCATTTTCTCTCTGTTAGCGAATTCGCACATGATCCTGTGTTATATTCTCTTTTTGGTTGAGAACTGATAGTACATCTAGACAATTCCTCATTTGGAATGTCAAAGCATTTGGAAGTTGTTCCAGGTTAAAGATATTGTGTATTTGAGATATGTGTTGTAGAGATATGCGTTCTGTTGAGTGTGGGTCGCTGCCCCGCTAGTTGCAAAGCGGTATTGGGAGTACCTGGAGCCACCTGATTATTCCGACTCCAGTTGCGTGGTGCTTTGGGATGCCAAATTGGCTAGAAGGTTTTGACGCGTGCTTGAATTTGTTCGATGGTAAGTTGAAATGTTACTTGTTCTGATCGTGTCTTTCTTTGCTTCGCTTTGTTAGTTGTCAGTGTTCTGTGTCTCGTGTTTCTTTTACAAGGTTTGTGGTCTAGTTTTTGTTTTGGCTTGGAGATATTTTGAAGTTGGGTTGACCATATTAATAATTAGGGAACTATTTTTGTCTAGGGCTAAGAGATGATATTATATGATTTTCCAAGAAGCATTCCCAGGATGTGATACTGGTTACTGCGAGAGGCTCTTCGTCAACTTCGTTGGGATGTAGGTGTGGCCTGGCCTTGAATGTTGTGAAGGGAAATTAACTCCTGAAATTAAAGCAAAGCTTATGGGTTTGGTACTTGTGTCAAGAATATAGGTTGTGTAAAATTTCCTACAAAAATTTCCTACAATGTTAGTTGTATTCTCTGGTTTAATGTGAGATTTGGTTTTTTCTCTTGGGCCTAAACCTCTCCTTATCTCACACCAGGTTTACAGGGTTAAGGAGTGCTGAGCCCCAGCACTATCCCTTGAAGATCACTCCATTGCCTTAATTGGAAGAATTCCTTGTACTTTGCATATGGCTATCCAACGGAAACCAAGCTGGTGAAAATCTGTCTATGTCGTCTTTTCTTTGTGGCCGCATGAATACCGCCAGTTCATATATTGAGTGAAGCACGTGCATGATGGAGCGCAGTGAGTGATGCATTCTCTACTTATGATGGCATTTTGTTTTGACGCCTGGCGATATATTTCCTTCATTTGCATTAAAGCTGAGTTCTAGGACCAAAATATGAGAATCGAATACCGTCCAGATCTTGGGGAATTTTCTGCTGGATTACATTTGGGAGTACAAATTGCTGGTCAGTGTTAATCTTGAGTGTTTTCTGCCCGTGCTTTGTTGAAGTTGGCATTGGATGTTCACTTATGGCAAGATAATTGGCATCCTCTCGATTATTTTATCGTGTTGCCCAAGTCGCTTGAGGTAAGAAAGTTTTGGTTCAGAGTGGTGGGGTTGTCGACTAGTGTTCACAAACTAATGAAATTTACGTACTCAATTTTTCTTTTCAGTTTTAGCGACAAAGGAAAAGGCCAATCACTAATATTCTGCTTTAAACATTTAGTTTCGTTAACGTTGGGTATACCCATATGAAAAAACAGTTTTTTTCCAACATGGGTCTTCTTTCAAAGAATATGTTACTTGTTTAATATTTTCTGATATATGATTCCCGTGAAGGGTTTATTTTTCCTTTGTGAATGGAGTATTTTTTGTAAGATGATGGTTTTTTTTTTCCCGGTAGAACGCCTATAGCGGTGTCAACGTCAAAGCACCCTGTTTTCCATCCATTGGTTTTGCTGTGAAAACGAGGGACGGTTTGAAATTCAACGGTGAAATTTAACCCGCCCAACTGGAGGCATCGATTCTCTCCAATAGGGCCATTAAGAAATATGAAAGAGGAGGTTATTGCATTTTTATTAGCCAATCGTGTGGGTTCGAAAAATTTTAAGCGGCTACTGGAACAGAAGGTGCAGAGATTAGTGTGCTTTTAGAAATGTCAATGTTGTCACTTGATTAATTATCACTTTTTGTCATGTAGGTTTAATACGACAAACTAGTTTTTGGATTTTTTGTGCAGTCGATATTTTTCTGTTGTGACAAAATAATTCTTTAACCTGGGTCCGTTGGGACATAAATTTCCTAATGTTTTTACCAAAACTCCAAGATATCTTAAACATGCGATGTGCCTGATTATTTGTTTTTCATGATCCTAAATTTTGGCCTCTGAAAAAATCTATGGGTAAGTTCCACAAAAATTACTGTTTGGGTGTTTCGGTGATTTGTTTTTTAGAAATTTAGATGATAAGAGGATGGGTTTTTTCTTCACCCGACATGTATCATAACTTTTCATAGGTGGATATATTTCTTATTCCTACATATATTAATAAATATAGGTATTTTTTTTTTGGGGGGATCGAAAGATGAACATGTTGAACAATATAAATATTTACTTGTTTTTATCAGAAATTATATGAAGTGAAATCGTGTGTTGGTTCCGTGACTGCTTATGGATCCAAATGCTCCAAAGGCGGAGCTCCCAGACCCCTTGCCCTTGGGCTCGTGGGGGGTATGGGTTATTATTGGTGGTTCGACTCCACCTGGATTCCCCCATTTCATTCTCTGTATTACTTTAGGAAAACATTTTTCTTCAGAAATTATTTCCACAAAAATAATTGCTTACATTTCCTTAATAGTAACGCAATTTTTCTGAAGTTCTTTTCCTTTGTAAAAAATGAATATTTTGAAAAAAAAGTTGTATTGCCTATAAAATACATGAGCAAAATTTTTTAAGTGATTTTCATATAGATTACGAGTAAGCATGTAATATGTAAAGTGAGAGGGTTGCAACGTTAGGATAGAAGCTAAAATGAGTTTTTGGAGAATTACATCGTATGGAGTAGGTGTGCAAATTGGAGCGGACTAGCTCGGGATCGGCCCGGCTTGGGCGGGTTGGTCCAGTCCTTGAGGTTGGCGGTCCGGTCCTTGAGGTTGGCGGTCCAATTTTCGGTCCTAATAAACGGGACTGGTGACTAGGCGATCCGGTCCTTGGGTCCCATGGTTTGGGACCGGCTCGGATCGGATCAGTAATTTTTTTTAAAAAAAAAAAGCTAATCTAGTTAACCTAATGATTTTTGTTTTAAAAAAAATAAAGTAATGAAACTCCAATTGGACATACTTCTTGAGAAGGGAACAAAAGAAAAGTTAACAAACACATGAGACATAAAAGATGCAGTGGGAAACAAATGATGGATGAGATATTAAAGTCTGGTCAATGTGACTTTTAGAATGAAAAAACTCCCAATCGTCCAGTACATGCACATTTGAATTTTTTTTTAATTGAATGTAGTAGTAGGTTTTATAGTGGTTCGGTCCTTGGTCTCGAAATTATGGGGACCGGACTATTGGTCCGGTCCCCGGGTTCATGCTGGGATCGGATCGGTCCGGACCATGCACACCCCTAGGATGGAGTTGGACCGCCAAGAAAAGAGAAATGGTGAAGCCAAGGCAATTTTCTAAAAATGGGGTGTTTCTGAAAATATTCTTTTTAGGTAAATGCTGATATTTTCTTTTTTTTTTTATGTTTTGTTGAAACTTGAAAATGAACGAAACAGTATTTTTGGAAATTAGATTTTCTTCTTCATGATTTGATCGAAAATTGCTGTGTGGAACTATCCTAATATCTTTTTGGTTCTTAGCTTTATATTTTTATATGTTTTGTATTCTTTATTTTTGTCTCTCAATTTTTTTTTTTAAATTTCCAAAATTGATATTGTGGGTTCAATATGAGTTGTCTACCACGGGATCATTGGACCAATTAGAGATGGGCCTTCGCTCCATTTGCAAAAAATGATTGATTTAAAAAGTAATTTTCTCGATTACTTGTTATCAATGGAACGATGTTTTTATTATCGGTAATGATCTGTGCCTAAGAAACGATAAAAATATGTCCTTTTTTTTTTTTTGCAAAGTGATCCGAAGTTCTGAACTTATATGTTTTTTAAGAGAAATGTTTTGTATCTTTATAAGAAGTACCCAAAAAACCCAAAAAAGGGTCTCCATCCCATTTCCCAATCTCAAATCATTTGTTTCCTTTTACGGTGTCTCCGATTATCATAGTATTTCTAGAAGAATTAACACGCGGGGTTAGGTAAAGACGGCCTGGACAATCGAATCCGATGGATTGGGGGTCCTAGACCTTAGGATGCTCAGACTCTGAATACGCATGAAATGAACCGTTTGATAAGGCGATAAAGGTGGATTGGGGGTACTAGATCTAGACCTTGGGCGAAGACGAGGTCAAATTGGGGGTTGGTTTGTCTACAAAGTGGAAAGAAGACGAGGGACTTTTGGAGGGAGGGTGGTTGTCCGAAATTGACTTGTGAGGCCGGGCAGGCGATGCCCTCCTGTGTGGGTCCCATTATCCCCATGTTCCAGTTTCTTTTTGTAGGTGACATGACAGAGCATGTCCATAGATAAGTATTTACCGACATTTCGGGATTATAGTAACTATGCGCATTTGTCAACAATAACGACCCTTTTGTTTTTCTTTTTTCTGCCCCCCCATTTTTAAAATCGAGATTCTCTTTTTCTTGCCTGAGAATCGCACAAGATACAGATCATGATCAGCCATATTTTCTACGTTCAAACGGCTCTGCGTCCGGATCATATGCATGAAGATGATTTGCGGGATGTTCCGTGATCGTCCTTATAGCCCAATTTCTATACAAAAAAATCGCGAGTTGTCGAAAGAAGAATCTATTCTTTTCGTAGCTTCTTGAAATTGGCAAATTGATAAGGGGAAGATGCCAAAGAGAAGAAAAAAAGGAGAAAAGAAAAAGAAAAAAACAGTCCATGTTTTGTACCGATCGAAATAGATTAGGATGTACTATTGAAATGATTCGCTTACATAATTTCGCGTGGTTATATATTGTTTGTCTCCATCGATTTTGTGTCTTTCTCCATGTCTTTATTCCTTTGTCTGTCTTCCTCGACAAAACCAACGTCACTATAGCGGGTGCATGGCATGCCACGCCAATTTGGGACATAAAAAAAAAAAGGGGGGGGGGGGGGGGGGGGGATGTCTATCAATCGAACCCGACCTAACATATTTGCTGTAACGTATATTATGCCATATTAATTTTTGCCTCATAAAAAAAAAGTATATATAGTCTTGACTTTCTATGCACTCTTCTGTGTTCTAGATTTGGCAATAATTTTTTGGTAAATACGAAAACTAGTTTGGGTTACATGTTGGGTGAGATGCAGGTTTGAATTTTCTAGTAAAGCGAAAATTAGGGTTATGCGAGACACATCACCGCACACGAAGTACACAGAACAGAAGCACAGATCAAAATTTACATAATGAGGTAAAAGTTTGGGAGCTTATTTAAATGATTAGCATAATTGAGAATGAAAAAGACCCTGACCTGACGCACCAAATTATTGTCCCCCCCCGACCGACGGTGAGAAGAGGAGAAGAGAAGAGAAGAGAAGAGAAGAGCAAGTGGGTGGTGGCTGATTTGGCTGCCACTTTCCACGACCTAAGATAAGAAAATGACAAACAAACCAATGCCATCCGAGTCCATCCCATCTAGAAGCACAAGCACAAGAAGAGCACCCCCACCCACGTGTGTCCCCTTCTTTTCTCTTCTGCCCCCCCCTCCCTCCCTTACTCTTAACTTAATCCACCGATACAAATTGCTAATGATGATGATAGTAATAATTAATAATCCGACAAAACTTTTACTTCTCTCTCCCCATTTTTTTTTCCTACTTCTTTGTCTATGCAATTATGTGCATTCAAAAACAGGCGTCACTCCGACTCTCCATTACATTATTTATTTATTTATTTATCTGGAACTTAAAGGGAAAAAAAAAAGTAGTAATAATATACAACAGAAACTCCAAAGTCGTTTCTTCTCTCTCTCTCTCTCTCTCTCTCTCTCTCTCTAAGCTTCCCCTCCCCATTTGCTCCTCTTGCTAGTCGCAGTCCTGTGCAGAAAGTAGAAACGCATCATGGCATTTCCGTGAATATTAGACAAAGACAACCCCAGCCCATCTCCTCCTTCCTTCGCCTCCCTCGCCCTCCCCACCACCGGTCGCTCCTCCTCGTATGATTCCCGACTCTCTTAACTCTGTGTCTCTGTGTGTGTGTGTGTGTGTGGAGGTGCTTCCTGCTGTTTGGGCTTTGGTCTTTTCGTGTCTTTCCTTCCCTCACTCCTCTCTGCGTGATTTTTTCGTCGCTGAATGGCGTTTTTACGTCGTCGCCTTTTCGTCCCTGTCTTTTGCTTTGCTTTGCTTTATTCGCGAGATGCCTCTCGATGATGTGCCGAGGATGGAGATTTCAGCTCACGCCTCGATGATAGAACCAACAGTCCTGACTGACTGGGATGGATCTGCTCATCCTATATTACTGTCTTTTATTCTTGTCGTGAAATCTCTGCTCCGTTATCGTCGCAAAGTCTCAGCAAAAAGAAAGAAAAAAAAAAGAAAAACTGTGACTGAGTGTTAATGAACGTTAAGCTTTGACCTTTTTCCATATATGGTGTGAGTTGTCACTTCTGTAATTGCCCATCAATACTTCTTTCAAGATATACATTTGATTCCTTCAATTTTTGTGGCTTCAGTCACCATGTTTCGTCGAAGGAGCAACTCTCACCACAGTGAGGAGGATGGCTCGCTGCAGTCTGAGTCCAAGGTAATTTAGATTTCAAAATTACAGCGTTTGTAAGCACCGGACATTTCGTGGAGTGTATCACCTTGATCAATTGCTCGAATTTTATCTGATTTCCTTGGCTGACCATGTGGTTGATCTAAATCACTAGCTTCTCTGGCAATGAGAAACCATGAAGATGCCCTTATTGCAGATAATAGTTCACTGCCCATATCTCTTGCATCTGTTACCCTTTTCCTTATCAAGTACCCATCTATGTATTCAATGTCTCACGATGCATAGATTTTCTGAAATTCGATGTCTCCCGATGCATAGATTTTCTGAAGTCGTAGAATAATAATTAATTTTACCTGCCCAGAATATAGGATAAATACAGTCACATTTTAACTCCATTTGCATGCAGGTGTGCGAGCTTAAGACTGCTATGGGACCACTTTCTGGGCGAAGTTTGAAGTATTGTGATGATGCATGCTTGAGGAGATACTTGGAAGCTCGAAACTGGAACATAGACAAAGCAAAGAAAATGCTAGACGAGACGCTCAAATGGAGATCAGCTTTTAAGCCCGAGGAAATCAGCTGGGTAAGATGGCTGAAATGTCCCGGGGAATGAATGCCTGCACAAGTATTGTGATAGATAATTTGTGCCGATGGCTGTTGCCTGTCAAACTTCAGTATAAGCCTGATGCTGGTTACCCTAACTATTGTGTTGACCTGGTAATTAAATTTATTTCATAGATTTAGTTCCTAGTACAGTGAAGAACTGATTTTTTGAACGAATGCGACTGCAGGATTGGTTTTAGTCGAGATTAGTTGAGTGGCACTTACTCTTTTATGTCTTCTTTCAGACTGCCATGATGCAGTAATATAAAGCATTAGGTGCGGTAGAGTTTATGTTCAATGGGTGCTAAGTGTCCCAATATATATTTGCACTCATGCTGTTCCCAGAATCATCATTTAGACTCTTCTAGTTGACAATATGGTTAGTGAGAAGGTTGCGTTACACATGCAATAGTACCTATTGGAACACTGAATAACGCTTGCATTTGACAACGTGATGCTTACTAAAACAGGAAGAAGTTGCTATTGAAGGTGAAACTGGAAAAGTATACAGAGCAAGTTTTCACGATCGTCATGGAAGGAGTGTTCTTATATTAAGACCTGGAATGCAGGTACTTATCCAACCTGCTGTTTACTAATTTCTGTAGCTTTTATTTGCTCATACCTATTAACTCGACGATGAATCTTGCAGAATACACAATCGCTTGACAACCAGATGCGACATCTAGTTTATTTGATAGAAAATGCCATCCTTAATCTCCCGGAGGGTCAGGAACAGATGGCATGGTTGATAGACTTCACAGGGTGGTCCTTGAGTACCAATGTGCCCATCAAATCTGCAAGAGAGACCATTAATATTCTGCAGAACCATTACCCTGAGAGGCTTGCTGTAGCATTTCTATACAACCCTCCTCGCATTTTTGAAGCATTCTGGAAGGTAATTTAACATCCAAGACCACCATTTCTTCTGCGGTTTTTATTTCCAGATGATTAGTGTAGTATCATAAAAGCATCGCATGCAAGTTTTGTCGAATTTACATCAAAATCTAGAGAGTTTCTGCATACACCCTTTGAAAGGTGCTGCTAGATTCTCTAGTGCCAAGAGTCAACCTTGTTGATATGAATTCCAGATTTTATCAAACACTGCTGAGTCGGTCATTAGTTGCTCCAATTCCTGATGGGTTTACAACAGCGGCCACTACTGTTTTAGTGCACCACCAAGAGGCCATACTCCACTTGCACCTAAGTCCGGCGGCCAACAGAAAAAGGAACAATATATAGTAGTCCCATCCTTTAGTTTGCCTGCTCTCTCATGCCATGCCTCTCTTTTTCCATTGCCCTTGGCTCTTGTTTCATCTTTGGGTAGGTACATCATCCATCCGTGCATGAGATCCTGGATGCTGTTGCAATTGTAGAAATGCTGTACGTCCCTCATTTTGAAGGCTATCCTGAGATCTCTCTTTTCTCTCACCTCAATGTGCTGTTTATATGAGGGGATGTATTTCCTCTCCTTTTTAAATCCAAATTACGAGAACTCTCCCGGCCCAAAACTGATGCTTCACATTTATTGGGGCAGGTCGTGAAGTACTTCTTGGATGCTAAGACTTTCCGAAAGGTTAAGTTTGTGTACCCGAAGAACAAAGACAGTGTTGAGCTCATGAGGTCATTCTTCGACGAGGAGAACCTTCCTACCGAGTTCGGAGGAAGAGCAAAACTGAAGTACGACCATGAAGAGTTCTCTAGGCTAATGGCTCAGGATGATATTAAGGCGGCCATTTCTTGGGGATTTGATCGGCAACCGGAGAAGGTCTTTCACCTTGGCAACAAGCATTCTGGAGCTGAGGTGGCTCCTGAGCCCGTCGGGGTTGCCTCACCAGCAAGCTGAGCATCTATACTGCATCGGTAGGTAAATAAGCAGGGCTAACGTGCGCCCGAATGAAGGAACGTGATGGTCGTGAACCTGGCTAGTCATTATGGGTTAGCTGCTAACTGTATCCGGCTCTACGCGAACTTATATATGCATACAGAGTACCTACAACTGATATAACTAGCATTCTGTTGGTATAACTTCCCTCTCTGTCTCGGGGATTACTGTCTCGGTTTCCATTTTGGGAAAAAGATTTGCGCCCATAAACTTATGTCGTTAAAACTTCAGTGCGACATCTAAATTCGACCCTATATTTTCATTGGGTTCGTCTTCTCCCAATCTCTCTTTTGCTGCTCAATCTTTTCTTTCTGTCAGAATCGCTCAGCCGGGTCAACAGGTCAAAGTTCATTGTCACCCCCAAAACTTTTTTACCATGTTTTTTTTTTTGGTCGAAATTGACAGGCTTTGCCAATTGAAGATGCCGTTTGTCATTGCAGCCGGTGTTTGCCATCTCTAGCGGATCACAAAATGGGATACAGACGCTGACATTCCTTGATTAAACTGAAGATTGCACCAAATTTTAAGGATATTTCACCATTCCTTTAATTTACTGTTCTGAGTACAGTTTCCGTTATTCCCACCCAACTTCGATCGTGACAACAGCAACTATATACTCTTGGCAATGCACAAAAAAGCGATTTTTATCGCTGAACATTACCAACTTCCTGGAAAGAAACCTTTTTTACACGTCAACGAGCCACTCCAGTTACATATATGCATCACCCCAGAGATCAGCTCAAGTTAGACTTGCCCTCCCTTGATTCACTGGATCTACACGACCATCTCCCTCCCTCTAAACAGAGAAGAAGCCACCATAAAGCACACAGAGAATCACTTGCGCTTGGCCACGGCCACTGAAATGAAACACTTGGAGCCAAAAATCTTCAGTCAGATAAAGAACATTCGACTGGAAAGCAAGGAGGGCACAATCTAGGAGGTCTCTGCAGATCGCAGCTTGTAGTATAGAATTCAAAGCGGCGATGACCTACATGAGCCGCCTCTTAAAGTTCCCAGTAGTTGCTTGGTAAGTACGAACCAACAACCCTACCCCTATGCCGACCCCGACGCAAATGCCGAGCCCAATTCCAACTCCAACTCTCACTCCGGCATTGAACCATGAGAGCTCGCCATCTTCGTATTCCATGAGTTCCGACCCCCGCCAGTACATGCTGTAGTCCTCGTCAATTTCTGGTTTGTAGTTTCTGTATTCTGCAACCTGCAATAATGAATCAGGGGTCATTTCGACTGCGAATACTTTGCTACGCCCAGATGAGGGATCATGTCGACCACAAATGCTTTGCTACTCCCAGATGCACTAGGAGCTTCATAAAGCTTGTTCTTTAACAAAAATTGAACTGGAAGGTTAACTAATGAGTGACTGATTGGTTCATGCATCAGCATCTACTGTGCAACTATTGACCGTGCAAATGCATGAACATCAACTTGCAAAGTTTTCCTTATATATCCAATGTATTGTGATGTAACAGATAAGGAAAGGGGTCCGAAGTTCAGGGTCCAGCTTCAACGAGTGAACGCACTCACTAATCACTTGATACACTAGCTAAAAGGTGTAAGATTGCCTGTCTACGACCTGCCCATATGTTCCGTCATTTCATTGATTTTGTAATGCTCATTGGACACCTTCGCGTGCATAGCCAAGAAATATATTTAGTACTTTCTACAAAGAATATCATAGCGGAACTTTTTCATACACACGCACACATACGTGATCAAACTAATTTCACAGAACCACGGACGTATAGAAATTAACTTAACTGTCATCTGCACCTGCCGAGACTCATTAGAGCAAAAGCAACTTAAAAAAGACAGGTCATTGAGCAAGTTTGTTCAGATTGTAGGGGAAAATATTTTTACAATAAGAGAAACAAAGTATGAAGCAGCTCGAAACAGGTATAGATATTCTCGGTAGACTTACAAACAGCGCATCGTTTTTTTTTTTTGGATAACCAAGGTGTTCGGGCCAACTTCCGCGCACCTCGACTATTCATTGGGGGAGACTAGCACAGCAACCCACCGCCATGGCCCCCCACTTAAATTACAGGTGCTCAGCTGGGAAATCGAACCTGGGTCCAGTGCGCCTAACCACACAATCCCAAGTGCGTCCTAACCAACTGAGCTACCCATGGGTGGGTTACAAACAACGCATCGTTCTTGATTGATGAAACCAAAAAGGAACAAGCTTTATAAAATAAGCATGCGTTGACCAAAGTAAGAACATGGTACTACTAAGAAGGAGAAACAAAGATGCAAAAATGGTTTTTACAATTAGCATATCATCCTTTGAGGAGACAAAGTACAAAATTGCAAACTCCAGAGAGAGTCTATTATCTGCAACTAGGGGCCAGATAATCTAAGGGGAGAGAGAACCGCCCTGCACTTGGGTGTAGAGACATTCCTCAGTATTCTCAGAAGGTGAAGGCACCTACCTAATGACATATAACTTCACATCTATTAGGTAACCAAACACCAGAGGGAATTGAAAGTCGGATGCCATACCGTGTGGCACTAGAATGTAGTTTTCATGACACCCTAGCCTAGTCGTGGACTTCAGACTGCTCATCAATCCAATTACAAATGTTACAAATTCTTTACAAACTCACTCCACACAGTTATATGATTCCTTTGAACATTTGGGCACGAAACTGTCTAATGTTAATGTAAGTATATCTCGTGAAAGATTGTAGATTATCAAGGACAACAACAACATATGCCGAGAAATTAGAGGAACGGTATGGGCAGCGACAGAGGATTCGAAACCCATAACATCATGGCAGTAAGTGTAATACATTGGGAATTGTTGTCACTTGTCAATTCTTATATTACACAGACATGGTCCCAGATGTGGATAAAGTTGGCCAAGCTGTGGGTCAACTGAGGCCCCCACATGATATACTTCCCGGCAAGAAGGATACTAAAATAACGCGACAAACCAGAAAGGACATAATTTCCTTAAAACATATAGTATCTTGTGTCTTCCCATACCCCGTGATACATAAAGGATAAGATCCAATACTCTAAGGATTGGAAGCATGTTGGCAGCTGTAACAGCATGAGACCTAGAGATATTGTTCCTGTACCTCCATGACTAAGGATAGAAACTGTGAAAAGGATATCATCCATTCCCTCCCGCTATCCCCCACCCCACCCCGCAACACCTCACCAAAATAATGCAAAGGAATAGATGGTTGGAGAAAACAAGAATTAGCGAGGAAGTGAAGTGTTGTGCTAATTTCTAACTACTAAAAATTTGAGAGTCAACAGTTGCGCCTAATGAACTTTCCTGTCCATGTACAAGCTGATAGGGCAAAGAAAGCCTGACACATAAAGCACACAATAAGCGAGGGCAATGAGAATGACAAAAGCCCCTCAGAAACAAATGAGGAATACAAATGGAAACATGACGAACTGAACATAGGACACATATCACGCTAAAGTTATGGAATGACGCGTGCTCCAAAGATTTAAAACTAGTATGAAAAGACAATGGACTGCATTCATTTTTTTTATTTTTTATTTTTTTATATTAAGGAATATCTAAAGACAAAAAGAAGAAGAGGAAGAAGAAGAGGAGATTAACAGCATTTGGGAGCACAGTACATTATGGTTATCATAGCTTACCTGCAAGTCCAGTCCTAGCGACTCATCTTTATGGAATACACTAGTTTCGTCCTCAGGAATCGCATCCAGCATGCCTTTCCTAGTGTGCTTCTTCCGCAAGCTAATCTGCAATGTATTCATCAGAATTATTGGATTTCCTGCAAAGCATCCCGCGACATAAACCTCAATAGTTGGAGGCCTCGACTCCAGACCCATGTTGTGTTCACCCTTCAAGAAGCCATTGCCGACCGCCATCTCAGATTGACATTTCATGCTCCATCTCTTCCTATTGCCTTTTGATTCCCTCGTGGAGCCATTACTAGAACACATCTCCAAAACCCCTGAGAGAATTCGATCATCTCTATCGAAAACCTCGATTTTCACACTCCCTGTCAACCTTATAGCATCAGTGCTCACGAACGTGGCCTCTTCCGATTTCTTATCAATCCTGTCCCTCCTGAGAAGGCACGAGACTCCATCCGAATATATGCTACTTCTAGTGCCATTCACTTCGAGTAAAGTCTCAGGATCTAAAGGCATGTGATTAAGAGTGAGCGATTCGGGGGTCAAGTTATTAACCTGAAAATTACTGATCCGAACATAGAACACTCTCAAGTCGAACCAAGCCGACGACAACTTGGTGCACGGTTGGTAAGCAGAGTATCTGATCAGCTGGAGGCCATTATTATCTGCTGCTTCTCCGTTCGGAGTTCCATATCCACCGTCCATGCTTCAGGAGCCAAATCTCACCGAAACAAAGCGATGTGGATCAAGAGAGTGACATGGGGATGGAATGGATCATACAAGCTGAAATCACCTGGATGATAAAACCTGTTCGAGAAGCAACACTCCAATGAACCTTTAGAAATATTGAAACCAGCGTCACGCGAAAAAACCGAGTCGATAACTAAACAGAAAAGCGAAATGATCTCAGAGGCGCAGCTAGAAAAATCAGAGAGACAGAAAGAGGTTTTGCCAGGTATAGATGTGTGAGAAGAAAGGAAAAAAAAAAAACGAAAAAGAACCCTGTAATTAGCAACTAAAAGCCCTGATAACAAGGAACAGCAAAGAACAGATCAGACATGCTATGAGCATCCTAGTATGAAGCCTCATTTGTAGGAAAATAAACCAGATAAGCCAGAGGACAAAAAAGATATGCATCTTTTCATATTTTTCTCATGCATATGAAACAGAAAAAGAAGAGGGAAGAAACTAACACGAAACCATTCACAACCGAGGCCCAAAACAAGATGATTGATGTTGATGTTGATTCAATTTTATCGGAAATTGAGCTAATGAAGGAACTATTCTGCACTTGAAATGCAAAGAAAATGCAAGAAGAGAGAAAATTAGAGGCTTACGATGATGAATGAATCAAAGAGCGAACAAGAAAGCAGCAGGAGACAGCGAAATCTAGAGCGAAGCGGAGAAGAATTCACTTGTCCATCTCAAATTCAATCGGACAAGAATCTCATCGAGAAGCAAATATTCATGTCACTTCAAACTCTCCCCTTCTCTCTCTCTCTCTCTGGGGCTAAAATATTGGGAGAAATCACATTAAAAAGAGAAAAATTGAAATGCCACATATATGCTTACAAAACTGCCGGCTCTTCACGAGGTACACACACGTAAGCACCATGCCAAGACGCTCAGATTCTCTCTCTCTCTCTCTCTCGCTTTCGCTTTCGCTTGATGCTGAGTCGGAGACGCTCGTAAATCACATAAATCTTTCTTCTTTACTTTTCCGGGTGTTTGTTAGCGAGCGATTCAGGTTCCTTATAAATTTCACCTGAAATTTAAAATCTGTCAGGTTCTTCATTTTCCTGTAACAAGTTCGAGAGTCAATTCCAACTTCTATAAAGTAAAAATTTCAATGATAAAGTGATTTCGAATTACATACTCATCATTATCCACAATAAAATACCTAACCCATATGCTAAGAAAAAAAAAATAAAAACATGTTTCAGGTTTCAGGTTCAAGTTTTTATAACCTTAATTTTTATAACTTAAAACCTATCCTCTATACCCTGAAATCTGAAATGGATCAATTCTCATCGATCCGATTCTCCAAGTTTCAGATCTTAAATCATGCTCACCCCTAATCAAAATTAGTATTTTTTGCAAGGTCAATCTTACCCTGTAAATCTTCTCTCTACACTTCAAATTAAAACCCAGCAGTTCGAGCGACGACCACTCGCTTTCAATCACCAGATTGGGACCCTTTTATTCCTCAGCCATGAATTTGTGCCCCCAAGATCCCTCTGATTACCAACACCATAAAAAACCCATCTTTTCCTTGTAAGCTCGAACACCCATTAAGTATGTCCACTGTATATACTTTCCAGAATTAGAAGCGCCACAAATTTCAATTTTTAACATAAAAAAGCAAAAAATAGAATAGATATTGTCACGAACGTGGCCTCCTCTGATTTCTTTGTACTAATTCGAGTGTTTAACGAGTGTTCAAGAAAAGTCTCCCGCTCGCTCGCTCGCTCTCTCGGAATTTGCAAAATCTTACGAACCCCTCAACTTGTGTCGAGACAGTGACATTTGATAGTTTTTAACATTATTTCTAATATTGAGAGGATGTACTGTAATATGGGCTTTGGATCTGACCATCACGTGCGTTGTCGTCGTCGTCGTCTTGATCTTATCCGGAGACGAGATTTTGTGTCCACGATGTTGGACGGTGTCTCTAGACTTGCCAAGGTCTTGAAAGAGGCCGTCGAGTGCTTGGCCACCAAACAACGTCTCTTCATTCTTGGTCGAATTCGCAGCATGTTTGATGATGAATTGCTTCGAAAGACAAGGCAGCCCTCGACTTTTCTTAATTTTCACACGATTGAGTGATTCCCGAACTGTTTTTTTTTTTTTGGTCGATTCCCGAACGGATTAGAAAAGAAAAAAAAAAGGAAAAAATTATTACAAAGTGATGAAGGTCTTCTTCTTGATGTTTTCCATTCCGGTGAAGCGTCAAACAGGGTAAGTATGGGCAGGATGAGTCAATTCCAGATTTAGACCTTGAAATCGACCTGTTATAACTGGTTCTCAATTTTTGGAACCGCGAACCGACCCTATTTGTCTTGGAACCTATTTTAGAACCGATCCTGTTTTTCGATCCTGTTCCAAGGTCTATCCGAAAACCTGTTTTCTTTTTTTTAATCAAAATAATATGAATATCGATAAAATAAGCAAAAAATTACAATCCACTGAAAGGAATAATCCAACGAATAAAAATTAAATGAGAGGAGGTGAGGAGCGGAGAGCCGTGGGCAATAAGCATGAGCAACAAGAGCAGCGACGCACTAGGAAGCTGAGACCTAGAGTTTTTTTTTTTTAATAGCAACTAAAAATTGATTCTAAAAACTGGTCCGGAAGGGCTTACAATCGGACTGGTACCTAGACCGGTTTCAGCGGGAACCGATTCCCGACCTTATTTTTCTGGTGAATCGATCCAGGTTTCGAATCAACCCGATCCGATTGCACTCTCCTAACGTCGAAGGGAGATTACATAAAGAAGAAGTGCTTTGTCAGGAGGACGGATCTGCCCACAAACGAGGAAGCAGTTGTAACGTTCTGGGACCCAACATGAAAAAGGACTTCAACCCAAAAATAAAAAACATAAATGAAAAAGGACAAAATAAGATGAGTCGCAGATTGGACCTTTATGTAATTTTAGTGCTTCCAATTATAAAACCACTATGTTGATTAATATCAAATTACCGTTTACATTGATTATAGTAATAAACTGTTAGATTAACACAACTTTAAGTAGTTTTGGAGGCTGACTGTTGAAACCGCCCTTATTTAATACGTCGGTGTAACGATCCAGAATTTGCGTTCTGCTTGAAAATTATATATGTAAGAGAGAGAGAGAGAGAGAGAGAGAGAGAGAGAGAGAGAGAGCGCAATGTTATGAAGCAGTCACTTTGCTTCAAGAGTCGCCGACTCCGAGGAACGTCGTTTAGAAGCAAAACGTGTCCAGGTAAGAATCTCAATTATCATTGCCATGAAAATCCAGAAGAAGATGCGAGACCCAAAAGGGCAAACAAAAAAACAAAAATGGAAACAAATGCATGAGATCGTGTTAACAAGAACAAGCAATGCCACGCCGCAACAAATCACGGGAGCATCGGTTTTCTCTTCTATACAGTGGGATCAAAGTTCGCCTTCGATAGCGATCTTTGTAATGAAGAGTATGGTCAGGGATTTATGGTATGGTGCAATCTGTGTTTCTACTGTCCTAAAGTGAATGTTGAGTGTTCAATCGTGCCCTCATGGTCGCCATGTGGTTTTCTGCGCGCAGATGATACCCTCCTTATCCTGAGCGAAAGTCATCCGGATCTCCCAGTGCAGGCTTTTCAATAGACCTTCCAGCGGATCAAGTATCTCAACCTTGTCCCGTATAATCCCCCAACCTCCAGGCCTCAAGACTCGATCCATCTCAACAACAATAGCCACCGGCTGCTTACACCTGTGTAGAACGAGAACCAAAAAGGAAGCTAAATAACCACACAGGTATTGGAATTCGATGGGTACGACCTATAAAAGGTAATACAGAAAAAAGCCGATCGTCCACACATCAGGGTTCAGCAAAATGGATTCACAATTGCAGAAGAGCTATTGCCACCTCAAAATAACATGAAACAGGAGATGAGAAACATTTGCATGTTACTCAGCAGGACATAATCTGCTACATAAATTAACATCTCAAATTGGTTTAGCGTAATGGCATGATGGTAGTCCATGCTATGAAATATGAGACGAAAAGTACAGGACAGATAGAATTGCGACCCATCATATGCGTAACATTCATCGGGCCCTCTTTGCTGAGAAATGGTTCACATCACGAAAGGGGGCATCCATGCTTCAAAATAACCAACAGATAAAGAAAGAAACGTGATCTGAAAGAAAAAATATCATTGGTTTATATTGTAGTTTGTTTTGGATGTAAAGGAGTAAATGGAGAAAGCAACTAGTAATGAAAATCTCCGATGGTAAACTGGACTCTTTTTTTCATGTTAGTATTGTACCACCACCTCTTTTGCAAGAGAAATGGTTCACATCACGAAAGGCCTCGTCCTTGTTACAAACATTCTATATGCTGCATTCTCCACGAAAAATTCTCCACCTAAGCGCCATGGATACCGCTTATTATGCAGCATTTGTTATGATCTTTTCACCATGATGACTTGCCTTTTATTAGAGTAAATTAAATAAGAATCATCTTTTTTTTGCAGCTCCTCTTATTTGCTTCTAACATAAAAAGATAACTTAAAGGATATCTTGAATACAAAATTTTCTTATTAAAATTATGACATATAGGTATGAAATATGATAGTTCATTTGAATTAGTTTTACCATTGCCCCAAAGATTATTGTCTAATCACGTGTACAATTCTTATCATCAAATGATACATTAACATAATGTTATTCTCATGCTTAGATTTTACGTACTTCATTTTGATTGATGCCTTCTTGTGAGTTTCTATTCATTGAGAATATATATAAACCAAATTGACTCATTGTGTGCCAAAACACCACTTAGAAGAGAGTGGTGGTGGTACAATACTAACATGAAAAAAAGAGACCAGTTTACCATCGGAGATTTTCATTACTAGTTGCTTTCTCCATTTACTCCTTTACATCCAAAACAAGCCACGATATAAACCAATGATATTTTTTCTTTCAGATCACGTTTCTTTCTTTATCTGTTGGTTATTTTTTAGTCATGCGCCTTATTGTTTTAATCTTAAAATACCATGGACTATTCAACAAACTTAGGCAAGATATGATTTTTCCGGTTCTACTATTACAGTTTCTGTCTAAAAGGAAGGTCAGCCATACGAATGGATTAATTCAACTAATTGTATTGTCAGAACAAGGCCAATCAATGTTTGGAAAAGATGGCCAGTAAAGAAGCATTCAACTCTATAAAAGTACAAAAATCCTATGTTATAATTTTTGCGTGAAGCATTTTCATACGTATAAACGCAATGTTTGTTGTAAGTTTTGTATTGTTTGTAAGAAAATATGCATCTTATGTTTATAAATCCATAATACCAAGAAATCCGCGCAAAGCAAGGGCCATAGTCTAGTAAAATAACAGTCTGGAATTTCAGAACCTGAGTACTATTATAGTTAACCACATTTTGAGCATTGCATTTGACCAAGGAGCAAAACAGGATTCAGAGTGCACTATTGGAAAATTATGTTAAGGCGACAAGGTAGAAATTGAAGTCTCTACATGATTTCAACCACCAAAAAAAAAAAAAAAAAAAAAGACTGCATGAAGCGCAACACCATCGCTCATGAGTATTCCAGAAAAGTTTATTATAACCCGCTTTTGAACCTAGAGAGGAGATGATCAACATGCAAAAGATCATATGATCTTGGATAAGTGCCGAAAGCCTCACACCAATCATGGCTCAAACTATCGCACAAGTATTACAGCAAAGATGCTAGAAGCCATATGAGAGAAAGGTTCATTCTAACCTGTTTTTGAGCCTTGAGAAGAGATGATCAACATGCAAAAGATCATATGATCTTGGATAAGTACCGAATGACTCACACCAATCATGATAAATACCAACAAGACCACGTTCATATATAAAAGGTAGTGTATCTGGAGCATGCACGGGGACCACATTCATCACCCACACCTTTTGCTGGGAGAGAGCTGCTGCAAATCTGTAGATGGTATATACTTAGTGTCAAAAAGTTGCAAGTCACACGTTGGGAATACATACAAGCATGTGCATTTTTGTTCCGAAAAAAAGAAGTGGACTTTGAGGTGCATAAAAAAATTCTGCATCGTCTTTAATCTCCTATGCACAGATACTATGAATGATAGGACTTGCATACCCTCCATAAATCGCTTTCATGTCCATTACATTTCGGACATTGGACCAGTCTATGCCCATCCCGGTGAGATAAGACTTCTCAACAATAGCTTTCCAGTGGTTAGTGTCAGCAACCAGTCCATCTTTATTATTCATCCAGTCAGGAAAAGTTTCAAGCCTCTTGGGCCACTCTTCAGGCCATTCTGTTCCACGTTGTTCAATTGCAGCTGGAATGGAGTGCAAGCAAGTTTTAATAGGAACATACCTGTCATTAATGTAGCAATTTACATTTCAGCAGCTGAAAAACACTTGCCACATAATAATAGGCTCATGAGCTACTAAATTGGAGAATAAAAGATGAGAAAGAAAAGGATTCTTAGATGGCATGAATACTTGCTCTCAAAATGATTTTCTTCTCCTTCCAATGGCAATTGGCGTTGGGATCTCTTAAAACACAAAACAACAACAACAACAACAACAAAGCCTCATCCCACTAAGCCGGGTTGGTTACATAAATCTTATTACGCCCACTCAATCATTTGTTAAATATTCTGTGAGCTTTAGATGTTCCATATATTTTTTTATTGCCTCCTTCCACGTCCCTATAGACCTTCATCTACGCCTTTTAACCAATGTACCCAATTCTTTTCCTGCTTAGACATTTGGACGCCTTCGTTCAACATGGCCAATTCATCTCGGACAGCCTTTTCTCATCTTATCCTTAATTGGAACAACACTTACTTGTTCCCTAACATATTCACTTTCAATCTTATCTATTCTCATGAGCTCACGCATCACGGAGCATCCTCATCTCCGCTATACTCAGTGTGTGCATATGCTGTTGCTTAACTGCCCCACAATCATTCCTGGCCTTACTGCCATCTTCTAGAATTTCCCCTTGAGCCTAGGTGGCATTTGGTAGCACAATATCCCAAACGCTCGCTCCTTGAACTTCTTCGTTTGAACTTCTGCCCTTATAATAATCACACACCATAGTAAGGACAGAAGTTGAAACGACCCTGTGCTTGATGAAAATTTGATTGTACAAATTCCATCATCACAGTAGGTGCAGGACCATATTAAGCATACTATTTCATCTATTACCTCTACCTTAACCTTTTCCCACTGGATTCTAGGCAACAGTATATTTTCCATCTGGTCCTTTGTATTGACATGGACCCGCTGTTACTAAAATTGCTTATTGCAGGCCTCATGCGTATGATTACTAAAGTTATAAACTTAAAAATATGCACTACTTTAAATACGAAGCTCCCGACAAATTATATAGTTCAACCCAACATCAATTGTGTTCGTTCTGGTCGTGACTTGCAAGCTTAAAGGACAAGAACATTCCTACATTACAGAAGCTCAAATTCTTTTAGTTACCAGTGGATAGAGTCCCTGACAAAAGAGTGCTTAATTTCAACTACACATTTAAAGAAAAAAGGTGGTGTTTTCAGCTGCTTCTGAGTTATATTCACCCCCTCATATCTTTTGAGTGCATAATTACTAAATAGGAGGGAAAATAAATATATAAGTACTGGAAGCTAAGTATACATCAATGAATCATCCCAGCTTACCAGGCAGCATCTGGATTTTCATTTTCTTTGCACAGAGGTGGATTTTTCTTCCTTCTCAAATCATATATATCATTTGACTCTGGCTTCTGATATATTTTGACACCCACTTCACTGTCTTCATCAGTTTTATGAGCCAGTATATTCCAACATATAGATGCGGTCAAAGAGGACATGGCTGAAAGAAGTTTATATATCAATGAATCAAAATGAGGATTCTTGCAATGTGTGACGCAGCACGACAAAAACTGGAATAGCTAGCCTCATTTCTAAAGGCTCGACAAACATTTCAGACAGAAGAAAAAGGGATTCAAATAGTGAGTAGAGCATTTACATGGGGTGAGGATGGCGGGAAGTCAATTGTCTTCATTATATGTCAATAGATATCATAACACCCCCTTCAAGTATCTAAATAAATGGAAGAGGCAGAGTATGATGGACCTAGCTTATCACTTCAACTATTTAAGCATCCAAGAATGGATAGAATTATCCACACAGTTCTTTATACAATTTAGACAGTGGACAGAGGTTGAATCAGCAACAACGAAAACCTAAAGTTTCCCTGCTCATAAATCACTAAACAAATGAGGACCAACCTTCTTCTTCTTCGACACTCTCATGCTGACTCGACAAAATAAAATAACCATTGGGCCTCAAAATCCTGTTCATCTCCAATAGAAGCTTGCCCCCTGCAGTCATAACAAGAGAAAATTTACTTTGATAACAATAGCAGCAAACTACATTTTCAATAAAAAAAGAAGAAACATAGAAAGAGAGAGGGAGAAGCATAACAAACCATTATGATGCCATGGTATACTGCAGCTTCCACAGTGAATAGCATCAAAAACCATACTAGGAAAAGGAAGCCTTCTAGTTCCAAAAGGGCTAACTACTGCAGGAAAACCACGTTCCAGGGCAACTTGAGCTAAATCTACAAGGTCATCTTTCAAGCCTAGGGATAAAACCATCACGTCCTTGTCAAGTAGAGAAGCAACAAAGCTTGAATCGGTGCATCCGGTGTCCAATACAACACGTATGTTCTTTCCCCATTCAATATCCGGTACCATCTATAAATGCCGATCAAATTCGAAAGGCCATTAATAGCACCAATAGCTTGCAAACATATAGCGGATAAAGCATCATGATTGCAAATCAGATAGATTATGCATATTGACAATTGTAATTATTGCCAGTGTTAGCAATTAAACTTGCATGCAAAGCAGTATGGCCGCTGCAGGATAGATTTTGTCTTGCCTAAACATCAGGGTTTCCCATATTGTGTCTATGTGGAAGGATAACAGCATTATGAAGAAATTTTAATGGTTGACAATTGATTAGCTGCTAGACAGGATCATGGACTACGCTCCGAGGAAATCCATCATGCCAGATATAAAATGTCGAGGTAGGAAATCGATTATTCAATAAGTGGCGATGAGGTAGAGACCCATAACCATAAAGTACTGGCAATGCAGATATACAGTGGCGATGAGGTAGAGATCCCTTGCAAGGATAATAGTAAACCCTCATTTAGATACTAATGCTGTCGATTATTAGGACAGAAAAAGGTTAACATCAACAATGGAACAAATGAATAACAGCAACACCATAGAGAATTTTGTGGCTTTTTGTGAAATTTTTTTGTGAGTGTCCTCATTCACATTTGAAAACTACACTTAGTCCAACCCGAAGATGATTTCAAACCACAAGATTTTACTTAAGGTGGAGAAAATTGGGACTACAAGTGATATTCTGACCCCAATAGGTTATTTGAAAGGCAGGGAAGCCTATAGTTAGCATGTGCGCCCTAGAGATGCTTCCAGGCAAAATTACGCAAGCCACCATAGTTTCAAGTTTCAACACACCCAATTCAACTAGGCCTTTTGAAGAATGTGTCGCTGCCATGGAAAAAATAAAATGAAAAGAAGAACACAGAACTCAGAGCTGCTTTATACAAGTGCAAAATGAGATGCCTGATTATGCGCATCCAGAATAAAGGCAATAAAAGCAAAAATTCGTACTTCAGGATGGTAGGAAAGAATCATACATAAGAAAGGAAATTGGTTTGCACAAGTTATGGCATTGACAATATTTTAAAACTAAGCTAAAGGAAGAAAAAACAATTAACAGTACACAAATATAAGTAGAATTAAAGACCTCAAATTATACCTCTTCAATAAATTCAAGGTAGCGAAGAACACCCCCTCTAAATTCAGACTGGTTTGAATGAAAGATAAGATCATCTCCTGATTCTTTCACCCAATTGTGTTTCTTTATGAATTCAACAAGTTTTGGATGTGCCACGTTCTTATGGAATATCTGCAAGAGATTGCACATTAGCACTAAAGAGAGATCTTGGCTCAGAAGGCCTAAAAAGCTCCATCAGATCATGGTTCTCACCTTCAATTTGCTCTCAGGCCACCTGATCGGAGTCTCATAACCCCCACGAGGGAGAGGAACTAAACACACTGGAGGCACTCTTGGGCAGCTTCTCTCCGTATGCCGATAACTCTGGAGCCTTCCCAAACCACCGTCATTATCGATACAAGGAAGGTAATTATGTTTGCTTCTCGTGCTACATAGCTTCCAACTATAGTGTGCTTTTGGATCAAATACTGGACCCTTAATCTTCCTCTTCTTCCCCATACTTTTTGAGCCACCATTCTCTTCTTCCACTTTCTCCATAGCTTCCTGATCCACTGATTCAACAACATCTGCACCTGCTTCTGTCTCTTCATTGGAGTCACCTTCTTGATTTACACCTTCTTGATCTTCCTTGCCATCCATCACTAGTACTTCTTCTTCTTCTTCTTCTTCTTCTTCTGCTCCATTCTCATCATCCTTCTCATCCTGTAACTCTCCATCCTCAGATACATCAACCGCCTTTTCCTCTTTCCTCTTTCCCTTGGGTGACTTCGAATCAGCCTTCTCCTTCCTCTTGTTAACCACCTGCTTTCCATTTCTCTCTTGCAATCCGTGAGCATCACTAGACAAAGGATTCTTGTCGTCCACTAACTTCTGGTCCTTCCTTTCCAAATTAGACTTGGTTTCCACGTCATCGTCCTCTTTACTTTCCTCCCTTTTCGCCGGCTTTATCTTCTCCGATTGAGTCCCGGACTTACTAACAACCCCCGCATCAGATATGGGCTCGTTTATGTCGTCGAAGCTCTCTCTCCGACTGGTCACGGAAGAGGAAGACGACGAGAACATGGACCATATGAATATGAAACACAGCCCTAGAACGGCCACCGCCGTCATCTTTACACATAGACCGTAAGGCTTTTTCGCTTGGCGACCGAACCGAGCTAAAGCCATTTCTACTTGAAATCCCGATCAATGATGCTGTTCGTGAAGACAAAAAAGACAACCGCAGAGAGTGCATTATACAGAAGAATGGGAGTTGCCAAAAGAGGGAGAACTCAATCTAGAACCCGCGAAGTGAGATCCATCCATATCGTCTATCGAAGTAAAACAGAAAGTACAGGCTACGAATGAGACGAGCATCAAAACGTCAAACACATAACAGGCGGCGGAAATGAGGGGATCACGAGGAAGCGAGAAGCGAAAGCGAGCTGAAATCGAGCTTGGAGGTGGAGCTCTAGTGATCCGCCGTCATCGATCTGATGCAGAAAGAACGAAGAAAGAGCTCGCCGGACCAAAAACATTGGCGTGTGGACACTATCGAGAGAGAGAGAGAGAGAACGTTGAAATAGCGTTGTCCGAGGAAAGGAAAAACCATCCTAATTCTTTGCGTCGTCTTTTACGAAAATCTCGTATGGTCTTATCTTATGTGCCTAGGATTAATTGCAATAACTGTTGCTTGATTAAATTTTATGTAAGTTATCCTGTTCGTTTTTACATAAATTCCAACTTTTCTCACGATTGAGCTTTATTTTTTATTTTTTGGATCCCAAGAATTTTCCCATAAATTCAATGTATGCAAATTTTTTCCTACTATAATCTCTCGTGTTCTCTCCTTATATATTCAATTTGATCTCATACATCGGAATAAGTTGCGAATTGAAACGTGGTTAATCGCACTTTCGAAAAAGTGGTTGTTAATTAGGGAAGTTAAAGGATAGAGGAAACTTGTTTGCCTTTCCTTCGAGTCCCTACAATAAATAATTTATCAAATAATTTCTTAAAAGTGATAAAATAAATAAATAAAAAATATTTGTATCATAGACTTTAATTGGTTAATGAGAACATTTTCATCATCTAATTATTTCCAGCGATACATGCTATTATTCTTTGAAAATTTCCGGATCATTTACTTTGCGAGAAACAGGTGTTAATATTGAGCCATGAATGAAACACCTATCGACTAGACCACTACCAAAATTCGACCGGATGATGTTTATCCTAGGGACCTAAAAACAAATGATAATTTTGGGTGTGTGAATACTTAGTGGCGTAAGAAATCGAATCTGACATATTCGAGTGAGCTTCGTTTTCATATTTCTCGTTCTCTTTGTCATTTCCAGTTCTTACATAGATACATCAAACAATTCTCGGGCTTTTTTCCAAATCAGGATAAAAAATAATTACCAAAATAAATGTAATTTTTTTTTACCATAACAGGTGTTGCTCAGTAGTCGTACTGCCGAGAGGGCCCTCGCTCGGCAGTTAGGCCGCCGAGCGAGGCCCCGCTCGGCAGCCCAAATGTCAAACGAGACTTGAGGCCCACGAGTGCTTTTTTTTCTTTTTAATTTCATATGTTTTTTTTTACTTTTTTTATAACATTCATTTTATTTATAATTTTGTTATTTTGAAGCTCATTTTTTAAATATAATTACAATATTTAATTAACTAAGATATATAATTAATAAATAAATATGTAATGAACAAGCTGGACAAATCCCATCTTATAATTGTCATTTCAGGGAAAATGATGAGATTTGAAAATCCAAGCAAAAGGATTTGCCACCTAACTGGCCCTATCCTAATCTAGGCATTTTCAACATATCTCAAAATACAAAGCATGGACGAATTACCCCTAAAGGGCATAATCGTCAATTTTCGAAAGAACGGATGAGAAATCCCAAAAATAGGATTGACCAGTTGTCTGTGTTCAATCCTCAATTTTTGGGGATTTTTGGAGTGTCTAGGAATTTCCTACAATTTTCCTATATTTTTTTGGGATTTTCTAGGATTTTCTAGCATTTTTTAGGATTTTCTAGAATTTTTCTGATTTTTGTTTTATTTTTAAAATCATTTTCTGAATTTTTTTATTAAATTCGGACCAGGTCGACCTGACCCACTTGGGTTGGAACCCGGCCCAGACCCGGACCCGGACCCGCGCGACCCACGACTCAAAACGACGCCGTATCAGCTTTTATTATTATTATTTTTTTATTTTCGGATTATTTAGACTTGATCCGACGGTTCCTATTGAACCGCATGGCTAATCCACGGCCGCCGGATCAGATTACTAAAACCTACGGCCTAGATTGAACGGACACTCAACCAGGGCCGTCTGATCAACCTCCTAAAATCTACGGTTAGGATTAGAACGCAAGACTCGATTTGGACCGTCCACCCTCACTAACCTAAACACGCCGCACTGCCACTAACCCAAACGGCACTGTTTTAACCCGTTTTGATTTTCTGATTTTAAAACATTTTCGAATAAACCTAATTTCTAATCGGACGGCTACTAGAATTTAGACTCGATTTATCTGAGCCGTCCGATCTATTTATTCGAATAACAGACCCCCAACGACCGTACTGATTAGACTAACACGTGGACCAATGGCCGACTGCCACCTAGGAACGCTGACTCGTTGACCCGCCACGTCAGCTTCGTCTTCAACCTCGCGACTGCCTTTGAACGGACGGCCGAGCTTCTCCGCTGATGATCCAACGGTGGGATCTTAAAAAAATCGCGCGAAACCAGCACCAATCGACTCGCAACAGTCTCTAGTTCAACATATCTAAGAATCATGGCATCTAATTCACGAAATCACAAGTATCATGCAACATGCTGAGTACGGCCATGGAAGTTCGATCGCACGATTCACTCCAAACCATAGCAATTCAGTCACATGATAGCATCAATAGAAGTTCAGAATACTTACCTCGAGCTCCGATCGAGCTCGCACGGCCTAGATTTGGCTAGGCAAGAACGAACAGGGACCGACGATGGAGGCTAAGTTTGAAGACTCGATTCGAGGTATTCAAGCGAAGTCGATGCAAAATGAAGATGCAATGATGGTTAGGGATGCTTGAAGAGTAAAACGCCTACCCTAACTCGAAGAATCACGGTCGGAATCGAGTTCCGCCATTAAAGCACAGTGCGAAAGCTTGAAGACCAGACTCACCTGTTTTCGCGGCTTCAGCTTGCGCGGTTGACGGCGATCGCTTCTTGGGAGCCTGGACGACCTCCTCACGACCTCGTCGAGCTTTGGTTTAGCCTTAAGAGGCCCAACCTGTGCTCTGCAAATCCAAGCTCTACCCTCGACAATGGCGATGGAGGGGAGCTCTCTCTCTCTCTCTCTCTCTCTCTCTCTCTCTCTCTCGTTTTTTTTCTTTGTTCGATTCTGTTCACTCTCCCCAACCGAATCAACCAACTCCCCCTTCCAGAAAGCTCTCGCGGGCTATATACCATTTCAAGAATTTTTTGCCGCGAATCGGAGGACCTCTGCCCACTTGAATTCACGTGCCATCACGTGCCAAATGGTACGTTAACGGCGACGGAGATGCTGGGTATTCCGTCCAGCTCCATTTGGTTCTCCGGCGGGTCTCATTCTGTGCGAATTTAGAACGAATTTAACCTGCGTTTGGTAAATGTTGACTTTCGTAGGTCCGCAGCTTGACCGGTCGATTGCTCTTTCTTCTGGCAACGTTGGATGGTGCCGTTGATGTCAATCGGCGGGGGACGATGAGAGGAACACGACGCCCACCAATCCCCTTCCAATTATTCGTGAATTGCCCATCAATTTGACGATCAAAATCAGCATGAGGGCTGTTCATCCGCGTGGGAGCTTGGGGGAAGACGAAGCACTATTGCGAACTGGTTCGACCGGAGGTCTCACCCGGTTCCGACTTGCAATTTTTCAAATTAAACCCAAATTGATCGGGAATTTTTGCAATTGGACCTCAGAATCGAATTTAGGGCATGAATTTTATCTAAAAAAGTGATTTTGCCCAAAAGTTCATATCAATTTCAACAAAAACCCCAAATTTTCATTTAACTGGAATTAGGAAAATTATGAAATTGAAGGCTCAAATGATCAAATTGGACCAAATTACCTATGCCAATCGATTCAAAATGGTGAAAAGCATTAGGTAATGATTTCAATTTGTAATGGTAGTCCTTGAATTAAAAGTAATTTCAATTATGCCCAATTTCAAGGACTAAAATGTAATTTAGTATACAATTTTGCCTAATTCATGCAATTAAGCAATTTATGCAAATAATTCGGCTAAATTGCAATAAGGAACAATTAGATTGAATGTCAAGATCCTAAAAAATACCAAAATTACAAATAAAAAAACTCAATTGATATTTTTTTACCAAATTCAATCATATGTGTAACAAAGAAACTCGTTAAATTGAATTTGATTTTGGACTTTTTGTGAGGTCAAAAAGACAAGTGATTTAAAAGAAAAATATTGGCTATTTTTTCATATTTGTGTGACCTCAAATGCTATTTTTCTTGATTTTTCAAGTATTTTCCTAATTTCCAAAAAATACTAAAAAATGCGAAAAATATGAAAAATTATTATTTTTTGTCAAAAATGGTTCCTTAGCCTTGGCCAAGGCCACCAAAGTTGATTTTACAATTTTTTTGACTTTTTATAATTTTTTTTATGAATTTTCTAAAGATAAGCTAAAAGAGGCTGATCCAAAATTAGGTGTCAACAGCTGCCCCTCTTTGAGAGGAATCTCGCGAGAGGTTTCTCTCAAAGACAGGTGACACCTTAGTCTAGATCGACTCTATTGGGAAATATAAAAATGAATCTTAACATATAATCTTTCTTGTCCCGTTGGTAAATGCTTTGTCCTATCTTTGCCGATGTGAGAGGGAGAGAGGCAGAATAGAGACGCTCACCTGTTACTTACCTGCCTGATGCTCGTGCGGCATGCGAGGTGTATAGCGGGTTCAAGTTGATACCTAGGGGCCCGTCTCTTGAGCATCCTAGGGCGGTTAAACTCTAGCCTGTATGGTAGGCCAAACCAGAGTGAGATTTTTATATTTGACAGGAACCTATGAATGACGCACTCATTCTTTTTAGGGATTGTCAGAAGTTTTGATCCGTATGGTGGATCAAATCATAAATAGGACTCCTCTTTGCTAGGAACCTATGGATGACGCACCCGTTCTGTAGGGATTGTCGAACATTTTGATCCGTCAGGGGGATAAGGCCGTGAATAAGACTCTTTCTGCTAGGAACCTATGGACGACGCACCCGTTCTGTAGGGATTGTCGAACATTTTGATCCGTCAGGGGGATCGAGCCGTGAATAGGACTCATTTCTGCTAGGAACCTATGGATGACGCACCCGTTCTGTAGAGATTGTCGAACATTTTGATCCGTCAGGGGGATTAGGCCGTGAATAGGACTTCTTTCTGCTAGGAACCTATGGATGACGCACCCGTTCTGTAGGGATTGTCTAACATTTTGATCCGTCAGGGGATCAGGCCGCGAATAGGACTCCTTTCTGTTAGGAACCTATGGATGACGCACCCGTTCTGTAGGGATTGTCGAACACTAAGCTGATCCTACACTTTGAGGAATCAACTAGGGCCTATACAAGTAAGATGCGCCTAACTTTCAGGCTTATCGAATGAGCTATTCGGGATCTAGGGATTACCTAGAATCTAACAGAAAGCTGGTTCTGAAGATTGTCCTTTTGATACATGAGGTGCCATTCTAGGATCTGGGGACTCCAAGTATCCTGCAGAAAGCTCAAATCTACAAAATCTTTTGATAAGATTTTTCTGGGATTTAGGGATAACCTGAAATCTCGCAGAAAGTCGATTCTGAATGTTGTCCTTTCGACATGTTAGGTGACATTCTGGGATATAGGGACTCCAGGTATCCTGCAGAAATCTCAAACCTACAAAAACTTAATCTTACAGAGAGACGATTATGAAGATTGCCCTTACGACATGGGAGGTGACATTCTGGGATCTGGGGACTCTAGGTATCCTGCAGAAAGCTTAAACCTACAAAAACTGAAATCTCACAGAGAGACGATTCTGAAGATTGTCCTTTCGACATGGGAGGTGACATTTTGGGATCTGGGGACTCCAGGCATCCTGCAGAAAGCTCAAACCTACAAAAACTAAAATCTTACAGAGAGACGATTATGAAGATCTTCATTATGAAGCAAAGTGTACTTCTTGGACCTAGGGCTGCCATGAGTCTCATAGAAGCTTAGACTTGAGAGTTCATTCCTCATTTGAAAATGTATTAGTCCTCTTGATGTAATGATAATTATAATGCAAGTAAAGGCTCATTTTAACCTATGCAATTATGCAAAATGACTTAGGATGCTGGAGGTTATCCAAAACATCTTAAAGCATGCGAGGATGATCAAGGATCCTTATGAGAAAAATCCCTGGATCAAACAATTTGAAGTTTCTGATCAAAGCTTGCTTTCAAGCATTCTATTGGAATGTCTCTGTCAGAAAGGGCTTCTTACCAATTCTTTGATTTGGTCTTCTCACAACAAGAGCACTCGAATTTCCTAATGCCCTGTACCCGGGTTTTCGGGGCTGCTTGCAACGCATACATTTAGATCAATCGGAAGGTCTTTACAGGACCGTAATGTTGGGCTTGGACATGGTTTTCGAAGGGGGACTCACTCTCTGAGTCAAGAACCTTGCAAAAATGAGAAAGAATGATCTTGCTCGAACTTCTTCGAGCTAAGCTTAAGCATTAAACTCTACGTTAACCCAAATGCTTTAATCAGAAAAGACTTCTCAGGGTTGTAACGCAAGTAGGATTGGGGACCGAAAAAGGTTTGTTTTTGGCTCAGAATACGTGAATGGTTTAACATTGGTGATCACTGTAGGTTTGCTGCCGATCTGGTCCCTTCCGGTTCAAAGAGCGTCTTCAGTGTTCATAGTGCATTGATAGTTTTTGGAGAACATCTCTCTCGTGTTAGTGCGGCGTCAACATCTTGTCTATGTTTTCGTCATCTGAATGTGACATAATCTGGGAGTATCTTTCACAGTTTATCTCCCTTGAGATTTTCTTTTACAACCAGATTTCATTAGTGACCTATACAAAGGTATCATGCCATCTTTCGGCATTTACAAGGTTAAAAACATGATTCACAAGTGTACAAGTGTTTGGAGGGACATTGGCCTTGCTTTTACCAGGCACTTTGCTTTTTCTTGATGCCCAAGATTGGATTTTTTTTCTTTTCTCTCTTCTTTTTTTTTTGTCTTTTTTTTTTGGTTGAGATTCCACCTTTTTCTTTCTTTTGGGAATTAAGATTTTCAAATAACTGTGCTAGATATGCAACTTGAATCTCAGCACTCAAACATTAACCCAGGAATTTTTCATAATTCCTATTTTTTGAACTCTTCCACTCTTGAAGTGACGTCGTCTCCGTCTTGGAATATGCAATGATCACCAATGGGTTTGTGAAACGAACGTATAGGCTCAACTGGGCTGTACAAAGGGTAAAAGTGTATAGGATAGAGAAACGAACGCTTTTCGTCATCTTAAAGCACTTGAATCACCATAGAAGTTAAAATGACAAGCAACACACGAAGATTGATGCAAGTCTGAGTAAGAGAATTTCTAACCATTTATCTCCCGATACTGCTGGACTTACCTCCAGTTGGCCCCAATGTGGGGTAGTTCTTAACAGGGGTAAAGAATGTAACCGCCGTCCAAAGGGTTATCAATGGTCACCTGTAGTGTTTAGGATAAAGAAATGAATGCCTCTGTCATCTCAATCTATGTAATCGATGCGAAGGGCCCTTATATCTTCGGATCTAGGCTTTCCTATCCCCACACTTCTCTCATCTCTCGAGTGTATGTATGATGTGTTTGGATTATGTTTGCTTTCCATCTGAAGAAACATCCATGTTAGATAGTCTAAGCAAGCTAAGTTTTTGAAAAAATCACTTTGTTTTTCTCCAGGCATTTTACTCCACATGAGATTTCGATGATGCATCATGTATACTTAGACCGTGCTTGGACAACCTCCAGTTCTGACAGGTGTGCAATAAATGTCAGGAATTCATTTTTCAAAAACGAGGTTTATTTCTAAGTTCGAGCACGTGAATGTTCATTCTCTTGCTCTTCTCATCTTACAGGAAGTGAGAGACTTTACTGTGTTTCTCCTCCGTCGTCTTCCGTCTCCATCAGGCGTTCCTGCATGTAAAATAGAATAGACGTTTCTGTGAGTGAAAGATGGTTTAACCCTTGATGGAAC
Organism: Rhodomyrtus psidioides; assembly: GCA_021437785.1. Lineage (NCBI taxonomy): Eukaryota > Viridiplantae > Streptophyta > Magnoliopsida > Myrtales > Myrtaceae > Rhodomyrtus > Rhodomyrtus psidioides. Next base: position 310,836 of record JAILYB010000162.1, on the reverse strand, counting down.
AGATACATATCACCTGGTTCTTGATGTTGCTGACCCTTCTGTCTAGGGTTCCATTTGGATGAATCCGATTTTGAGTCCGCTTCTTGGAATCCTGTAAAATTGAACACATGCTAGTGTATGCATGGATGCATGATATGCTTATGTAATGACCGTTATGGTGATTCGAATCATTTCGAGACAGGCCACATAATCAATATCTGATTTCATTTCAAGGATAATACTTTTTCACAGCATCTGAATTTACAGGGTGCCCCAATTCTTCTCCTTCAGAATTTACAAGAATCAACGCTCCTCCAGTGAGAATCTTCTTGACAATATAGGGGCCTTCGTAATTCGAGGTAAACTTGCCTCCCTGGTGGATATCATTTGGTAGAGTCTTCTTTACCACCAGGTCGTTCTTCTCAAAATTTCTGGCTCTAACTTTTCGATTAAATGACTTGGCCACCATTTTCTGGTAACCTTGACCATGACAGATCGCTTTAAGACGTTTCTCGTCTATCAAATTCAGTTGTTCATATCTGAATTTGGGGTATTCTGTCTCGGAGAGTTTACCCTCTGATAAGATTCTTAAAGAGGGAACCTTAACTTCTATGGGCAGGACAGCTTCCATTCCGTATACCAGAGCGTAAGGAGTTGCCCCTGTAGAAGTTCTGATCGAAGTTCGATATGCCATTAAGGCGAAGGGTAGCCTTTCATGCTAATCCCTATAATTCTCTACAGTCTTAGCCAGGATCTTTTTGATATTCTTGTTAACCGCTTTCACTGCCCCATTCATCTATGGGCGGTAAGGGGAAGAATTAAGATGTCGAATACCAAAGCGGTCCAGTAGATCATCAACAATCTTGTTGTTTAGGTTGGACCCATTATCTGTAATGATCGCTTGAGGGGTACCATATCGAGAGATTATGTCTCTCTTAATAAATCTTGCCACACTTCTTGCGATGACATTCTTGTAAGAGTTGGCCTCTATCCACTTTGTGAAGTAATCGATCGCCACCAGGATGAAGCGATGACCATTTGAAATCGTTGGGTTGATGGGTCCTATCATGTCTATCCTCCACATAGAAAAAGGTCAGGCTTCGGACATTTGATGCAGTTCATTCGAGGGCGCATTTATCTTATTGCCGTATATTTGACACTGGTGGCATGACCGGACATGCTGGCAGCAGTCTGATTCGATGGTCATCCAATAATATCCGAGCCGTATGATTTTCTTGGCGAGGAGGTGGCCGTTCATATGGGGCCCATATATACCTTCATGGATCTCCTTCATGAGAACATTTTCTTCTTTAGCATCTACGCACCTTAACAGAGTGGAGTCAAATGACCTTTTGTACAGAACTTGTCCACTGAGGAAGAACTTGCTGGCCATCCTAGTTATGTATCTCCGGTCTTCCACCTAACATCCTTCGGGGAACTCTCGCTTTAAGAGATAATTCTTGATATCATAGTACCACGGTTCTCCGTCAAATTCTTCTTCTATCATCATACAGTAGGCCGATTTTTTGACTATGCTGATCCTTAGTGGTTCTATTTCTATCCCACCCGTCATTTGCAGCATCGAGGCCAGTGTGGCTAGTGCATCTGCAAATTGGTTATGAGATCTTGGTAGGTATTCAAATGACACCTCTTCGAACTTAAGTGTAACCTCTTCAAGATATTCATGATAAGGGATGAGCTTTGCTTCTTTTGTTTTCCACTCTCTATGTGTCTGTAAAATGATGAGCATGGAATCTCTATAAACTTACAGCCTAGGTATTCCCATGAAAATGGCTAACCGTAAGCCTAGAATGCACGCCTCGTATTCTGAGATATTGTTAGTGCAAGGGAAAGTCATCTTCGCCGCAACATGATAATGTTGATCGTCATGGGATATCAATACTGCCCCAGTGCCGGCTCCTGATAGATTAACTGCGCCATCGAAATACATGGCCCACTTATCCTCCGTCAGGTTCAAAACTTGATCTTCTGTCTTTGTTTTTCCGAAAGATTTGCAATTTTGTGAGTTTTTTGCCAACATATCAGCTATGGCTCTCCCTTTTACTGATATTTGTGGAGAACACCTAATGTCAAATTCGGATAACATCACCTGCCATTTTGCTAACTTCCCAATCAGAGCGGGCTTTTCCAAGAGGTACTTGACAGGGTCATTTTTTTGTTACCAGCTGAATATGGTGATGTAGGGTATACTGTCTTAACCTGGGAAGTACCCATACAGTTGCCTGGTCTATGACGGATCTGGTCCATACGTGAATGAATATGGCCTGGGCCCTATAGGTCTCCTACAAGTCCACGCTATAATGGGACTCGACGTTGACTTTAGATTTTGACTGACCAAAAACTTAAGAATTATTTGCCGGCTTTTATCATGAGCCATATTTGCCCACGTGTTCCATCAAGGTTGATTTCCAAAAAGCCAATGATACGGTTTTCGCGACCTAAAAAAATTATTTAGGTTAATGGATTTTTAGGTCAATTAAATTAACTAACCTAACTCAGACTCTCCCAAGTCTTACCAAATCGTAACTTAGGTTTATTTATGAAGAATGTATTAAATTGGAGCCGCCACTAATCGTTTCTTGGTAGGTCGATTAGAAACCTAAATAAAATAGTGGGAGAACTATTTTATTTCTACGAACTAGAGTTAATAAGTTCGGGGACTTGATTACATTAATTAAAAATTAACGCCCTTTCGGTATCAATTTCATGACAATGCCCTTTTTCGATTGATTTATGTGACTTGAAATGTTTTCTTTTTTTGTGTTTTTTGTTTTATTTTTTATTTTATTTTTAGAATTTTTTAGGTAAAAAAATTTGAACAAAATTAAACAAGAATGCCCATAATATACCTTCAATTCCGAATTTTCGATAATTCACTCATTTATGAAGATTCGGATTAGAGTAGAATTTTTAACGCTACATCCTCGAAGATTCGGGTTAGTATGCGAGTACGTGTATAAGATGACAACGTCTCTCTTGCCAAAGGGAAAGAATACGAAGTCTTATACTAAATCATCATCCTACCCCATAAGATCATGGGTAAGGCAAATGATTTAATTTTCCGTAGGGACTAGGCACATAGGGAGCATATATTATGAGCATGCTTGTTTAAGGATGTGCAAATATTTAAAAAAATTCGAGGACCACCTAGGGTGGTCGAAATTTTGAAGGAGCTAGTCTCCTATCCACCAAGGATCAGATCTTTTAAATTAAGAAAATTATCTCTTGAGATTTGAAATGAATTTTTAGATAATTATCCAGATTTTAAAGATATCTTATCAAAGTGAAATCTTATCCCACATCTCCAGATTTTGAGAAAATTATCTTTAAGGTGGTGAAGTTAATTTTAGATAATCCTTCAATTTTCTGACATTGTCTGATTCAGCCAAACATTATCTCTAACGGTAGAACATTATCAGAAAATTACGAGATAAATTTACTCAATTAATTGATAAGCATTTTCACCCAAACGTGTGTTAAGGATGAACGTCAATATCTGAATAATTTAACGAGAGGACAGCCATTGCCCAAAGCAAGAAGCATTCATTCTCGGGTATACATGGCAATTCAATCATGACAAGATGTGCATATCAGGAAAACCAACTTGTTCTACGCGAGAATCATCCCCAAACCGTTAAAATAAGCCATGCATTCAACTACATGATAAAATTGGCCAAGCATTCAACTTGGGTCTAAAGCATAACACATAGGCTTTGGCCGAGAAGAAGGTAACCACCGGAATTCACAAAAAGTCTGATTTCTTTTAAATAAAAAAAACTAGTCCAATTCGGCGGGGTAAGAACAGTAGGAGTGCCACAACTTTTGTACGGAGATCACTTGAGTGCCATAACTTTTTTTTGGATCACCTGAGTACCACAACTTTTAAAAATAGACCACTTGAGTGCCATTTGCTATTTGGGTCGCCGGAAAATCCGACGTGGCACAAAAATAATATTAAATCAACTCGCGTGGCTCGCCGGAAAGTTGAATCAGCAATAAAAAGGAAACGACGTCGCATGCTTCGGACTGAACTTTCACAAAGTGGCCACTCAAGTACTAGATCTTTTTAAAAGTGATCACTTAGGTTCCTCAATTTTTAAAAAGTGATCACTTAGGTTCTTTAATTTTTTAAAAGTGCTCACTTAGGTTCATTAATTTTGGAAAAGCGATCACTTAGATTCACTTTAAGAACGTCGCACGCTTTCAGATTGAACTTTCACAAAGTGGTCACTTAAGTACCATATCTTTTTAAAAGTAGCCACTTAGGTTCCTCAATTTTTGAAAAGTGATCACTTAGGTTATTTAATTTTTTAAAAGCAGTCACTTAGGTTCCTTAATTTAAAAAAGTGATCACTTAGGTTCAATTTAATAACGACACGTTGGACAAGAATTTCCACGTCACAATAAAATATTAAGTAGAAAGTCCACGTATGATGTTTCACTACAAAAAAACATGGATTTAGCTACGAAATTTTACGACGAATTATTTTCGTCGCTAATTTACGACGAAAATCACGACGAGAACTTAAATTTATCGCTATTTGCGACGAAATTAGCGACGAAAACAATTCGTCGCTAATTAGTGACGCAAAAAGTGACCAAATAGTTTCATCGCTACTTGGCCACGAAATTAGCGACGAAAAAAAATTTCGTAGCTAATTAGCTATTAAATTAGCGACGAACCAAGTTTCGTAGCTAATTAGCTACAAAATTAGCGACGAAATTGTATATTCGTCGCAAATTTATATATTAATAAAAATAAATTAAAAAACATTTGCGACGAACATCAATTTCGTCGCAAATTTGCGACGAATGTTACATTCCGTCGCAAACACTACAAAAAAACACGGATTTAGCGACAAAATTGTATATTCGTAGCAAATTGATATATTAATAAAAAATAAAATTAAAAACATTTGCGACGAAATTCTTAATTTGTCGCAAAAATTTGCGACGACATTGTATATTTGTCGCAAATTGATATATTAATAAAAAATAAAATTAAAAACATTTGCGACGAAATTGTATATTCGTCGCAAATTGATATATTAATAAAAAAATAAAATAAAAAACATTTGCGACGAAATTGTTAAGTCGTCACAAATTTGCGACGAAATTGTATACTCGTCGCAAATTGATATATTAATAAAAAATAAAATAAAAAAATTTGCGACGAAATTGTATATTCGTCGCAAATTGATATATTAATAAAAAATAAAATTAAAAACATTTGTGACGAAATTCTTAATTCGTCGCAAATTTGCTACGAAATTATTAATTCGTCGCAAATTTGCGACGAAATTGTATATTCGTAGCAAATTGATATATTAATAAAAAATAAAATTAAAAACATTTGCGACGAAATTCTTAATTCGTCGCAAATTGTACATTCGTCGTAAATTGATATATTAATAAAAAAATAAAATTAAAAACATTTGCGACGAAATTGTATATTCGTCGCAAATTGATATATTAATGAAAAATAAAATTAAAAACATTTTCGACGAAATGATATGTTGGTCGCAAATAATTTAATATTTTTCTGTAAATTTGCGATGAAATAGTAGTGTCGTAGCAAATTATTTTTTAATTTTTGTTTTTATTTAAATTTTATTAACAATTTGCGACGAAAGGTCCATTTCGTCGCAAATTTTGTGACGAATTTTTCCTTTTCGTCGCAAATTTATTTAATTATTCTAAAAATTAGTGACGAAATCATATTTTTGTCGCAATTTTTTTATTTAATTATATTTATATATGTAATAGGGGGAAAGATGAAATTTCTTGGTGTTCATCTCTTGACATATTCGACAAAAAAGCTCTTGACATACTTATATTTAGATATGTAATTTCTTGACATATTCGACAAAATGAAATTTCTTGATGTTCAATCGGTGAGTGACTTAAATAAGAAATGCTTATAATACGTCGTTTAACTTAGCTTATTTATGTTCTTTCTTATATTCTATTTTATATTATTTACATCAATTATTTTTTAATAGAAAATGAAAATAGAGCGAATATTCTTTAAATTAAAAAATAGAATATATTATTAATTAAGTAAAGATTACATTAATAAGTATAAATAAAGAGCGATCAATTTATATAATAAGAACACATGAAATTTCTTGATGTACAACTCTTGATATATTCGACAAAAAAGCTCTTGACATACTTATATTTAGATATGTAATTTTTCTCTAGTGACGAAAACAGATGTGAGAATTGATCCATCTTCCATAAAGAAGATGAATGAAACCAAAGTTTCATGTTCGCTTTTGAATTATAGCCGTTAAAAATGATGAATCGACTTCGACTATAACTGATAGCCTTCCAAGCTAACTTATAGCCTTAGTATTCCAAGCTAATAATCCAGGTTCGATTCTCGTTAACCGCTCTATTCTATACTCTTTGTCTATATTATATAGACCTGTATTCGAATATATATATATGAATTTGAATATTTTTCAAATTAATATTTTGAATTAGATTATTTAATTATATTATTAATCCATCTTTGAATTGAATACGCAATTCCCAAAATTCTATTATCTTAACAGATTCTTTTTTTCCGAACAAGAGAAGGAATAAGGGAAAGGGATATGAAAGTAACAAAATATGAAAAACGAAAATAAATAAATAAAAAAGCGTCCATTGTGTAATGGATAGGACATAGCTAGGTCTATCAATTGCTATAAGCTTCATAAATCTTATGCAATTTTTATATAACGGCGAAAACAGTTGTTTGTCGCTAATTACTATCCTTAATTTATTTTTTTTCTAGGTTTATTAGAACATTTTTTTTTATATATTTAGAACATATATAAAGTAGTGAACAAACAAAAAACAGGGTCATTTTTTTGATAAAATATAACTTAGAAAAAAATTCAATTTTTTTGATAAAATATAAATTGTGATGAAATCTCAAATATGATATAATTACAAATCCGAACTCTTTTGAATTCTATTTTCTTTCAAAAATAAAATATTTTCCTTTTTCTTTTCCTTTTCCCTCTCCATTCCTGCGTTAAAAAATTTTCGCCCAAAACTTTGCCGCTTTCTTTCTTTTTCTTGTCCTTTTCCCTCTCCATCCCCAATTCATTCGATTTCAAGCCGTCTCGACTCCCTCCTCTGGTGATTTGACGAAAGGAGCCAAGCGGAGCGGAGGGAGAGATTTGGCGTGGGAAACTCTGAATTTCTGAGCTGAATTTATGTCTTCTTCGTCTTCTTCTTCTTCACTCTCTCTCTCTCTCTTTGTCGTCCATGCTAGGAGGGCAGAGCTTTGCTTGATGGCTTCGCATGGTTATCATCCGGGCTCGTCCTAAGTCAGGAACAGGGCGCGAGCAGAGATGTCAAGGTGAGTCTCGACTTTCTTGGTGCCTTCATCTGTCGTTGCGGCTTGAAATCGAATGAATTGGGGGTTTTGTGCCTAGGGATTGCTGAGGCGCTTTTCATGTCGACTGTGTTCTCGATTTTGTTCATTTAGCGGCTCCATGCTTGCTTCTTGGCGCTCTGGGATTTTTGATGCTGCACGGTCGCTGTGCACATTGTTGACTGGGCCTGATATGTTGCAGAGACCCGGTTTTCTAGTTGACTCGTCTATTTAATTTCTCATGTTCACGATTTTTCTTTCACAGTTTTGACCTCGATGGCTGGATGCTTAAAGCTTGGTGATTTCAGGTTTAAAGAGAGTTGTCAAGTTGCAATTAAACTGTGCTTTTCATTGGTGTTTGCACGTTTGGTGTCATTTTGTTTACAGGATTTGGATTTCTTGTGGATGAGTCTGGAAACATGTTGAAGAAGCTTGAAGTTGGTCTTGCTTTTTCGTTTGTGAAGTGTGTGATTAGTTCTTGTTTCTTGCCTGCAATATATTTTAGACTTGTCCGACCATGTCCAATCTTGGTTTTCGCATAGCTGTTCAGTGGGCAAACTGGAGGACCAAGGCCCAATTCCTCTTTGGAATCTTGGGATTGTTCCAGCCGGTTCATCGAGCACAAGAAGATGTGATCTGTTTTTCTTCTCCTTTCCTTTTGGCAGATGCTGAATGCTAGGATAGGGGATAATGTGGAGATTGGTGCAAATACATGTATTGATAGAGGCAGGTGTGTTGCACTCCAATCATTGAAAACTTCAAGAAATGTAGGTTTTATTACTTTTTCAATTGGAACTAGGTTTATTCACACTTACATCACTGCAACAGGCCATGTGAAATTTGGGCAAACACAGCAATCCTTTGTCAATAGCCCTTGCTTTCATAACTTTGATTTGGCTGCTCCAAGTACTACTAGGTCTAGTAAAAGATAGACCGAAGATTTGCTTGCTATTCTCAGATTGCTGATTGCCTATTTGGCATTGAGTGCCAGTGGCATGTTGGAAATACTCTTTTTGTGGATCAAATGTTTATAACATGGCTAGTAAATATGAGTTTATGTGAAGTTTCTTGTGGAATCACATGGCATTTATGAATCTCCATTGTACAAATGTAGGGTTAAGTATGTGCGAGCCACCACTGAACTCTAGACAATGAGATAACTTTGCACCTCTGACAAATTCTGTAGGTGGCGATGAACTTGTTAATTTCTTCAAAATCATTATTTTCCTTGCCTTGCCTAGCTCATTTCTCCAGATGCTTGTTTAATATGGGATATAGAATCTCAAAGAGTTAGTACCAAAATTAAAAGGAAAAAACATGTTATCTGACTATTGATAGCATGTCCAATTAGCAGGAGAAAGAAGAGGGCAAGAACAATGTCTTTGCATTAATTGTGTCAGACAGCCACTTATTCTAGAAACTCAAGCTAACTTTTGAGTTAAGAACATCCTTCCATCAGAGCCAAGTTCCAATTTCTTGATCCAAATTTTGCTTGTGTGAGGAGTTTTTGGGTCTTGGTTCCCCTTCTCCAGTTTCATGTAACGTTCTTCATTTGGTTTGCATGCGAGAAAGTTTGTCAAAGTTAACTTCACATCGCCTGATTACGAAACTTTCCCAGATTTATATGTGTGCATCTTTTAGTTGGCAAGCCTGGAAGCTTTCTTATTCCTTTTGATATAGGTCTAGAACCAATAAACATTTGGTGTTGTCATCCTGATGCCTCCTCAAACCTGAGCGCATGGGGAGCTACTTTTTTACCATATATTTTACCATTTTTAATGTATATCTTGCTAAGTTCTTTTTATTTTCTTTGCCATCCGTGTAAGCGAGAAGGTTTTGTCCAAAAAATAAAAGATGAAGCGGGTGAAGGATGTAATATCCACGGATCTCTAGAGGTTAATAAAGTGGCTGGAAATTTTCATTTTGCAGCTGGGAAGAGTTTTCACTTATCAAATTTCAATGTGCAAGATTTGATTGCTTTCCAATCACAGAACTACAATGTAAGATGCAACAATTGCATGCCTATTCAGTTGGAGGAATTAATCCAGTATTCGTACTTTATCATCCAAATGTTCTGACCAGTGTTGTTCTTTTGCTGTATTTTGAATCAGATCAGTCACAAGATCAACAGCTTAAGTTTTGGTGATTACTTTCCCGGTGCGGTGAATCCTCTAGATGGGTACTTTTTCCTTCTCCTTACCCCACCCTAACCCCCTCGAATTACCTTACCATTCTGATTGGTTCGAAACTTAAAAGGACGGAGATTGGTTGGAGTTGAAATTGGATTGTGTATGATATGCATTTACATGTAGAAGCACTCATAGGTTCTAAGTTATTGCCATTGAGTTGCTTATTATGCAACTTTTGCTGGGGTTGATTTGCAGTAAACTTTAATTAAAATACTTGGAATCACTGCAATATCCTCTTTCTTGTGAAAACTTAATCAAGAAAATGTAGTTTCCTATGCATGAGTAAATAGTGTTAGTCACAAGGAAATAACATTTGAAAATGCAGGTGCGTCTAGCAAAGAAGGAACTGGAACAGCAGGAATACTTTGATCCTAAATTGGCTGATGAAGAGCGTAAGAAAGGTTATGTGTTGTGATTTGTCTATATGCATGTCTAATGTGCATTCGTAGTCGGTCTCTGCTATTTTATTTACTTGATTAGTGCTGAAGCACTGCTTGCATTTGTGGACAGGAAATGAATATTTCAAAGAGCAGAAATATGCAGAGGCCGTGAAGCATTACTTGGAATCATTGAGAAGGAACCCTAGAGATGCGATGGTAAGGATATTTGGGTTTGTTGTTATTGCTATTGGTATCTCAGTTGGAGCATTGCTGATGCTTCTTTGTCTGTTTCGGGCATATAGTAATAGAGCAGCATGCTACACGAAACTTGGGGCCCTGCCTGAGGGTCTGAAGGATGCTGAAAAATGCATTGAGCTTGATCCAACTTTCTCCAAGGGTTACCAACGAAAAGGTGCCATTCAGTTCTTCATGAAGGAATATGATAAAGCTTTGGAAACATACCAGGAGGGGTTGAAGCACGATCCAAACAACCAGGAATTGCTCGTCGGTGTACGAAGGTATGCACATTAATGGTGGAGGTCTGCTTTTACTGTTTGCTTTTGTGATATTGGTTGTTGCATTACATAATCGAGTCTTAATACTTTGTACATATGCATAGAACAAATTAACAAGGCAAGTCGTGGTGATTTGACTCCAGATCAGTTGAAGGAGAGACAGGTGCTGCATCTTGTCAATGTTTTAGCTTTTACTGATTCGATTGTTTAGAGGGGATCCTGTTCTTACATCTCTCTTTTGTGTAGGCCAAGGCAATGCAGGATCCAGAGATTCAGAACATTCTCACGGATCCTATAATGAGACAGGTTAGGAAACTGATCTCATGATACTAAGCAATCAGCAGGGATTTTACTGGGTTGGCTGTGTTTGGCAGGTGTTGATAGAATTCCAGGAGAACCCAAAGGCTGCGCAAGAGCACACAAAGAGTGATGAACAAGATCCAAAAGATCATGAGAAGGCGCGTCTGCTCTGTCCCACCAGCAACCCAAAAAGGAAGAATTTCCTGGAGCATGGTTTAGCACTTCTTGGCCAAAGACGAGACAACGTTCTAGGCAGAAATAATTTTCACTTTGACATTTTTCATTTATTTATTTGATGTGCTGCTATTGTTATTGTTTATTTAATTAGCTGTTATCGTTCATTGTGTTTGTATAGTATTTAGCCACTTTGACAATGATAGATGAATGTATTTAATTTTCATATTATTATAATATTTAGATTTTATTACTTGCTTAATCAATATTAAATATAAATTTTTGGAAATTAATTTTGTTGTAATTAGATTTAAAATAAAAAATAAAAGAAATTATTATATCATGCCAACACGAAAGTTTGTCGCAAAATCCGTCTTGTGCTCTGTTGTCGCAAATCGAAAAATAAAAGAAAATTATTTTGGCAAAATTATAATAATAATGAAAAATTTGGCAAAATTCGTCACTAATTGCTTTTGCAACGAATTTTGCTACGAAAAAAAAAAATTCGTGGCTAATTCCACGTCGCAAATTTTAACGACCAATATGTTTTTTTGTCACTAAATAGCGACGAAAATTCTATTTCGTCGCTAAATTTGGCGACGAAACATCATTTTCGTCGCAAATGTTGCGACGCCAGATTAGCTATGAAAAATCAAATTCATCGCTGTCGCGACCCGTCCGAAAGCGGACGCGGCTAATGGATTACCGATCGCGGGCCTTGGATCGGCGCGAGCCCTCCCAGGCCCATACCAAATCGCGGCGGGAGTATTTTTCAGAAGGATTCGACGATAAGAGTCGATCGCTTTCGACCTTAGTGTGGTCGTGGTGGCATGTGCAACTTGTGCATGCATTTGGAGTCGCCACCGGTCTTTCTTGGAGGGTAGACCGGAAACCTTACTGATCGATTGGGAGAGATCGATCAGTTCTACGGAACCAGAGTTTTTGGGTTCGGGGACTTGGTTACGCTGGTGTCGTTACCAACGCCCTTTCGGTACCTAACGCGAGTGATTTTCCTAACTAGGATTTCATGCGGGCGCAATTTTGGGTGAGGTAAGTCTGACTTTGCACATTAACCAGTTTAACATGCTCACGTAATCATAATAAATAAATAGATGTCAATCACATAAACATCTATCCTACGTGGTGATCATGGAATTATGATTTAATGGGTCTCGAGCCAATGAGACCACATTTAATCATTTTAATATTTTAATAACGGAGAGCCGCTCTTCGCTTCTTCTTGGTTTCTTGAACTCTTCAAGAATTGGGCCCCAAAGAGCTCGTCGACTTAAAAGGCTTCTCCACGTAATCCTCGTAGCATTTACATCAACAATTGACTATGCTAAAAATAAAGATTACATGAAAAATAAAAGGAGTACGCAGCATCCATTTAATAATTACAACCCCAAATATATAAATAATCATCATACATTCATATATACATCAATCACATTGATTAGGATTTTTTCATGATCACCACCCTTCCACGTAAGTAATAAATTCACAATTTAAAACTTAGGAAGGCACAATAAAAATTCTACGTTAAATCATATTCAGAATTTTTACGTAAAATAAGATAGCCATAAATTTTCGATTCAAAATTGATTTAGTCTCAATTTTTGCTACGTTGATTAATTTATCATATAAAATAATCAACCTCCATTAGCCATGTAAGACGAACAATTCGTTAATACATATTGGCCATAGTATAGCAAAAATTGCAAAAAATCAATTAAATGCACGAAAACACCTAAGGATTGGCTCTGATACCACTGTTGGGATCCACGTAACACGTAGCGGAAATAAATAACAACCCATACATGTATCTCCAGAGGCGTACTTCGTGCATTTCAATCGAAAAAAATCACAAAGTCTCAAAGGGAGTAAATAGATTACCTCTCGTAGCGTGCTTGAACGGAGGTGTCGGTTCGATGTTCTTCGATCTCAGGCTCCACAAGTGTTAGGCATCTAGTTCGGACGCACCACCAATTGACGAACGGGGAGACGACTAATAACTCCACAACAATTGTGCTAGCAATATGCGGAATCAATATTCCGAACTTAGTATATTTTGCTCACTCAAGATTATGAGAATATAGAGAGTGTTTGTGTTCTTCTCTCTAAGCTCTCAAAAATTTGCACACTCTACAAAATGTCTCTCCCCTTCAACCTCAAAACTCTTGCCATCCTTTTATAGCCAAAAATACCTTCCAATAAATTGTATTTAAAAATAGCACTAACAATTATAAATTCTATCTAAAAATAGCACTCACAAATAAATGACATTTAAAAATAGCACTAACAATAGCACTCACAATTTATAATACAAAAATTCTATTTAAAAATAGCACTAACAATAGCACTCACAATTTATAATACAAAAATTCTATTTAAAAATAGCACTAACAATTATAAATTCTATCTAATAATAGCACTCACAAATAAATGACATTTAAAAATAGCACTAACAATAGCACTCACAATTTATAATACAAAAATGCTATTTAAAAATAGCACTAACAATAGCACTCACAATTTATAATACAAAAATTCTATTTAAAAATAGCACTAACAATTATAAATTCTATCTAATAATAGCACTCACAATTTATGATAAATAAATGCCATTTAAAAATAGCACTAAAAATAGCACTCACAATTTATGATAAATAAATGTCATTTAAAAATAGCACTAACAATAGCACTCACAATTTATAATACAAAAAATGCTATTTAAAAATAGCACTCACAATACAAAAATGCTAAAAAAGGCACTAACAAAGGTGTTAAAAATAATAACCATTATTATTATTACAAGAGTTAAAGAGGTTACCAAACAATACAAATATGCATAACGTATAAATACGTATGATGTATAAATACATAGAGCATACGTATACATCCGTGAAACCGGGGACTAATTGAAAGAAAATGTGCAATTAAGCCCTTTTGGTAAAAATTGATTAAATTGGAGGGCAAATTGACCTAATTGCACTTTAAGACTTTAGAATCCAATGTCATAGCTTATAAAAAGTGAGAATTGAAAACTAAAAGACTCGAAAATGATTTTTTTTTTAGGCTCGGTTCGGGTTTATGTTTGTGAAGGAACATAGTGACCCGAGCCGAATTTTTGAGATTTAAAGTGACACACTTGAAGAGGAAATTAAAACAAAATTATCGAATATTTTTGGGTATTTTTCTGACCACGAATGGTATTTTTCTGATTTTTTGGGTATTTTTATAATTAAATAAACTCGAAAAATATTAAAAATACCGAAAAATATTTTTTGTTCAAAATTGGTTCCTAAGGTTAAACCAAGGCTTCCAAAGTTGATTTTGTGATTTTATGACCTTTTTTGATATTTTTAATTAATTTTAAAGAATAAAAATCACAATAATAAATGGTAAAAAAAATCAGGTGTCAACAATCGCAAATTTGCTACGAATCAGGTATTCGTCGCAAATTTGCTACGAAATAAATATTCGTCGCAAATTTGCTACAAATCAAGATTCATCGCAAATTTGCTACGAAATCAAGATTCGTCGCAAATTTGCTACGAATCAAGATTCGTCGCAAAATTCGTCGCAAATTTTGCGACGAATCGACGAAATTTCGTCGCAAACGTTGCGACGCAGAGTTAGCTACGAATTTTGCTTGCGTCGCAAAATTCGTCGCAAAACCCATTAGCGACGAATTTTGCCAAAATTTTCGTCGCAATTTTCGTAGCTAAAAGGCTGTTTTTTTGTAGTGTTTGGCTGGAAGTGGCACTCAAGTGATCCCTTTTGCTCCGATTTGATACTCAAGTGATCCAAAAAAAAAGTTATGGCACTCAAGTGGTCTCCATACAAAAGTTGTGGCACTCCTACTGTTCTTACCCCCAATTCGGCCTTCTGAGGAAAGAAAGATTTCAAATTTATTCGATCAATTCTCAAAAGAACGTCCTATGAACTAATCAATTCATGTATGAGTTAAGCTTGATAAAAAAAAAACAGAATTTCTATGGCAAGAATGGTTTAATTTTCAGTTCTTTGCACAAGATCAACAAAAAAGCTTAGATTTGCTAATCCCTTTACCATAATTGGTATAAACACGTTTAGACGCATGAACATGTGCACGTGTTATGAATTAAACCAGCATGGATCTGCAATTGAAAGTCGAGAAAGTTACCTCTTTTTTAAGCTTAATTCCGGCGATCGTAGCCTTGTGGAAACTGCGCGAAACAATCTCCTTTCTCCGAGAGCAGGGAGCCGAACGAACCGTTAATTGGACAGCGACTGAGCGGGCTACTGTGGTGGCTTGCGGGACTTGTTTGGCGGCTGGGCAGGTGCAGACTTTGACAGAGTAGCTCGAGCGGATATGGTGCTAGAATCGTGCGGGGACAACAACGGCACCGTTGTGGGATAGATTGCCGGAGACCAAGGGAGCGGATGAAGAACTTTTTTTCCCTGACCCTTGTTCTCACGTTCCTTTCGAAGAGAATTTCTCAAGCTCTCCCTCTCACTTTTCTCACGTTAAATATGCAAGTCCGTGAGCCAAAATCTCCTTTAACCCTAGGCTTAGTTATGTATTTATAGAACAAGGTTCTGTAAACCTAGTGAGACTTGGACTCTTCTCAACCATTAGATTAGGAATCCTAAGTTCTACCCGCTAGATCAAAACATATGTGTCCCCATCCACTAATATTTCTTGAGACCTTCGGCCATGGAGTGTATAACGGGCTGCTATAACAATTTCATAGGATGGGCTCCATTAGTTTAATTTAAGCTCAAATTGGGCAATTAATTAGAGCCTTTTCGTATTTAATCTAATGAGAGATTTTGAGCCCATACTCACTTACAAATTCGGCATTCACATATTTACCTCTTGACAGATTTTTCCAATCAAATTAAGGCTTTTCCGAATAATGGACAGTTAAATAAAGGCCTTAATAATTGATTTAATCCTGAATCGATTAATTTTGCCCATAAGAAACTCGGCAAACCCTATCTAGCCATAGGCAAAAATTCTAAACTGAGTTTGGTCTGACTGCACCTCAAAGTTAAGCTCAATTGACTCGCCCATGTCCTAAATGCAAACGACACAACTATCAGGAAATAAATATGCAATGCATGAGAAATTATTTTTGTTGAGAATCATGACTAACTCTCTTTCATATTTAAATGGATGATTTTCTAAAAATCAAAATTTAGGTGTCAACAACGGTTGAATGGAGTTTTCTTGAGACGGATTTGCAAGCTTTTGGCTTTCCGGACATGTATATTGTAGGAAAAATGGTTATATAACATATAAAAATAATAATCAAAGGAAATGTGTTGGAAAAGACGAGAAAAGTAAGAACAAGTGTCTGAGGCGTGCAAGCACTATCCTTAAGGATAATTCTTCCCCTCAGAGTACGAAACTTGGTTCGTAAGGCTTCTAACGGCTATCCTACGAAGACACAACAGACCTTCTTCTATACTCCGCACCGAGTATTAGAAGGAATAGGAACAACGTTATGTGTATAACCCAGCAAAGAAGAGGACTAAAGAATTGAAAAATCTCTTTAGTAATTTCTCAAGATCCACTTCCGTAGTTGTGATTTACGTATTTATATTAAAAAAATGAGCCATTAGGAAATAGCTGTTAGGAAATATCCGTTAAGCCGTTACAAGACCATTAGTAGAAAGTTAGAAAATTAACCGTTATGTGTCCGTTGGAAATTTGAGCGTTAGAAAATCGCTATATGACCGTTAGAAAATCGATCGTTGAAAATATTGATGGCTACTCATTGCCATCATAATTTTATCAAAATCATTGTAAAATATTTCAAAACTATTGAAATATCCAACAATCCCCCACATATTTCAAAAAGTTTTGAAAAGTCAAAAATAGAATAATGCTAGGTCATTGGAGCGTAATGCATCGGAACTGGTGCTGATTAGTCTAGAACTAGCTCTAGAAAGAATGAAATATAATTCACAAAATCATTAGTGAAGTTTGAAACTTATATGAACCAACAATAACTTTTCATGAATCATAATTTTCACCAATCACATTATACTCCCACAAGGTTTGTTGTTCAACGCGGTTTTGCGCTAATAGGTCATGTGCGTGCTTGGTTTATTCATTAGTGCTCTAGATATTTTCGCCAAAAATTCTCATAGGAGTGGCCCCACTCCATACTTATATTGGTGATTCCATCAAGTGTATTCTGCAACTTAATATATCACCAATAATGGCTATAAATTTCATTAAGAGCTAAGCTCAATCTCTTTTTTCTTGCAGTTTTGCACTATTCTCACCTTAGGAGGGACAAAATTTTATAGTGCATCACAAGATCAACAAATGATTTGTTATTACCTATATGAACATAATTCATGGGATCGTGAATCACATAGGTTGAGTTACCATCATTGTTCATTTTCTTCAATTGGCTTGTCCCATTCCCCTCGATGCATAGTCAGAGAACTAGCCAAAATCACTTCTGACTTTACATAATTGATGAACACAAATCCATCTTCAAGTAGCTACTTTACCACATCAAATCTCTTTCTATCATTGAAAGTTAGTTATTGCCACTTTGCAATAGTTATTGCCACTTGGGAATCACAATGTAGACACAAGGTGTCACTTTCATTCCCAAAGGAATATATGCTAAGTAGTTTCTCAATTACTCAGCCTCATTTTCAAATCTGAGTTTGAGAAATATTTTTCATTTCCCGAGAACTTGAGCAGTTCTCCAATCACCGAAATAAGCATTTCATCTCCTTCCCCTATTAGAGTGTAGGAGAATGAAGCATAATGTTTTTACATATATGCTTGGTAGCACTTGAGTCTACCACCCATTCACATTGCCTTAGGAAATAACCATAGCAATCACGTCATCAGATCATCTGCTTCAACCAATCGACTTTTGATATTGTAGGATTGTCATTTCCCCCACAATATTTTGTTTGGATGAATTCCAAACTACAATATCTCCACCAAAGATGAACACATATCAAATAGTGGATTTTGTCTCATTCGAATCTAAATTCGAGTTGGCATCATAGTATCCTTCTAATACAATGAAAAAATCCACAACATAAAATCCTCGATATCGAAGTGTCTTGTCTTGATCTATTTTAAAATTGGTGAGTGAGATGAAGGTTTCTGCTAAGTTGGCATTAACAAAATTCTTTCCATTGTTCACTTGTCTTGCAAAAAATGCTATCATGGGGTCGATAGAGTTTTGTTTTTGTGGGAAAATGATTGAGCCAAAGAACAATAGGATAAAAATCTTGGCTTTATCATATGCGAAGGGAGCTTTTACAAAAATACGTTTCTAGGAATGAAATGGAACAACTTCTCCGATTTCCTTTCAAAACTCTGGCCACCTCATCTCGATTAACATCCAGATATTCAGACAAAACCAAGACTGGATCTTCGCCAATTGACGGAGTGACTAAACCCGAGTCCAGTGACTTTCCAACAAGAACGCTATACTGTTCTTGTGACATTCTGATTTTCCTGTCATTTCGAGACCTTTGACTGTAAGGAATCTGTCGAAGTATTTCAGTTATGTCTCGCTCGAATCTGATCAATCTCGAGTCAATTAACCAGAGGGGAAAGGCTAACGCGCGATGAGATACGTGGACCTAGGAAACTAGATTAGAAAACGGCGCTTTGACCATAAGGATCATCGAGGGAGTATTTAGAGCCGAGGCCGATCAATGAGCGATTAAGGAACGCATTGCTAGTGTTATACGATTGGGACGCGGGTGGTGCCACTTAACCAAAGTATGATTTGCAAAATTTTCCTAAATCGATTTCTGACGATCGTTGCCATCAAGGCTAGCGATAGACCCTTGCGATTCCATGACAACCAAAGTTGCTGTAGGTTGAGTTACCCTAAGTGTGATGAGAATCACAGAGTCGATACGTGTAACGTCCGCAAAAGCCGCCCGTTAGTTCGAGACAAACTGGAATTTCGATCGACGGAAATTCGACCACGAATTAGGATATCGAAAATTGAAAATGGAAATGAGGGATTCCAACAAGTTATATGGATTGGACGCCCCCTTATCGAGGATGAAAATATCGAAAAATTGAAATTTTGGATGAAAGGAGCGAAAAGACCATTTTGCCCTTGGAGGGTTAACCTTGCCTAATTGATTTGAGAAGGGCATTTTAGTCATTTGGCACATTTCCTTCTTCCACAAGGCTGCCGAAAATGGGAGGGCCTTTTGGACAATTTAAGGCTTTGATATTATTGATTCAAGGACAAGTGTCATTACTTGGATGAAGATCATTAACTATCCACTAAGCTTAACCTTCTAGAACATTGACCATGGTAGAATGAAGCCTCATTTCATCTGTTGTTTTCCCCAAAAATTTCGTGGCCTAGCCTTCTTCATCTTCATTTTTGTGCAATTTCACCAAGAACAAAAACTGCTCCCGTCCGACCAACCCTGCCTGCCGCCGTCGTCCTCCATTAGCGGCTCCTTCGACGACCGTTAAGCCTCACGTCGACCACCACAGGTTAGTTTAACTTGTCCTCCACAAGTTTCAATTGGTTTCATGTCATTTGGGGGTCTGGTTATTTTAGAGGAATTTTTGGAAGAAAAGCGAATAGATTCCGCGCAGCAGAGAGTAAGTCTTCGTTTGGCCACCGTAGGACCTCGTTTTGCTTCAAACTTTCGACAAGACTTTGTAGACATGTAGTACTAAGTTCCCCGAGCTGGGGCCGTTGATTTGGTTAAGTTTCGATTAGGTTTCGATGGTTGAATCGAGGTGGTTTTTAAGGGCAGATTCTGACCGCCGGAGGGATGGTGATGAAGTGAGCTATTCGGAGGTCTTAGGAGTGCTATTTGGCTTCGAAATTCATCGTAGGAATATAACATGTTGATTGAGGTTTTAACAAGAGGAAATGGTGTTAAATTGGAGCTTAAGGGTGTTATATGGGCGGTTAGTGCATGAGGAAGCAGAACCGGTTCTGCTCTATTTTGGATTTGTACAAACCGGTTCTGTTGGGGGCTATTTGAGGTGTCGCCGTGCTCTAAATTTGTTATTAGGACATATTAGAATGTCAATTGAGGTGTTGTCGAAGTGTACGAGTGGTGGAATTGAGATTAGAATAGATAATTTAGTCAAACCATTGGATTGTCGCTGAGTTGTTTGCTGCCCTGTTTTTGGACAGCGGTGTTTTGAGTTGGACCCGGGCTTGACAAGGAATATTTGGTGGATTTTGGCTAGCTCGGACGAAGGTGAGTAACTCCTAAACCTATTTGAGGACATTTGGACGCGACTGGACGGTTTCCGTTGAGAAACCGATGAAATGGGTGATTTGTTATGCTTGAATGATTGAGAACTGAATGGTTTGATGAGGAATGAGCCATAAGTGCTAGATTGCTATAAAATTGATGTTCTCATGATCGAATTGATGACATGCTTGTCGTTATGTCTTGCTTGCTTATATGGTCGTATGGCATCTGGCTCTTGAGTTATGTCGTATGATAAAGTACGTTTGTCCTGGAAAGTAAATGATTGAATGACTGTTGTGATGACTCTTGACGTAATTTGGCCGATGAGATAAGTGTTTGAGGTTGGGACACCCTGAGGCGATTTATCGCGGGGTTGTGATTGAAAGTACATCCTGATGCGTCTAAACGCGGGATGAGAAGTTGACTTGTCGACATAAGATTGGTGGTGAGCTGTTAAATCTGATGCGTCTGAATGTGAGTTTATTGATTGGGATAGCCTGAGGCGTCTAAATGCGGGCTAGTCTCTGGATGTTTGAAAGTGGTTGTGGATTCCTTTTTATTTCACGTGACGATGAAAATGATTGTCAGCTAGTGCGAAAGCTTGGTTATTCTATGCCATTTTTCCTTGATTGAAATGCTTGTGAAAATATGACTCGATGCCTTGGGTTAATGACATGTATTGCTTTAGTAATTCATATATGTTGCTTTGATTGTTTTGGTCTGGTGGGACGGATGGCCTAGGTAGGGTTAGACTAGCTTGCTGAGACGTAAGTCTCACCCCGTCGTGGGATCCTTTTCTTTTCAGATCCGAAGCCCTGAAGATTCTATTGATACGCCTAGGAGATCCGAAAGAAATGACGGCATATTTTGAAGAATTTCCTGATGGTCGGGGTGTAGTTTATGTTAGGAAGAGTACTGTAGTTTGGGTTGACGAATGGGAGGAAGACTGGAAGCCACATCTCTTTGAGGCTTGGTTCAGGAGGATTGGAGATGTTACCACAGGTCCGTTGAAGGCTCATGAGGTTTCTAAATGAGCTGCGCCTTCGTGGTGTCATCTTACTCGAGACGAGATCGAGGTAGAGGTTTCTGTAGCTGGTTCGAGGAATGTTCCAGAGGAAGCCCCGGCAAGAGAGGAAAGCGTTGAAGTGATAGAAATTTCTCACTCGGTGGATGACATAGAGGAGGACTCCATAGAAGTACGTTCCAAGACTTTTTCAGATTATGACCCTGCAGAGGACATGAATCGAGCCGAAGAGAGTAGTACCACTTAGTGGGCTCGACGTCACCCGATCTTTTGGGTAGTCTTTTGGGAGGCGACGATCCTTTTGATGGTAGTTGTCTTTTGTTCGCCATTTTATCTTCCTCGACCCTAGTTTGTGGTGTTAGTTAGACCTTGACCCCGTTTGTATAAACTTGTTCTTTTGTAATTAACCCTTTCTTTATCCTGTGTCTCATTCTTTATTTTATTTTGGTTATTGGCATGGAGATGTGTATTTATTTTCTTTTACTCTTCCGCATGTGAGTCTCATTTTCATTGTCGCCATTGAAAGGGGTGTCTTGGGATCGAGTTTACGACGTTAGCGGATGAGCGTACTCGTTCAGGAAGGCAGGGCGTGACATCCTAGTTGAAGTGGTATCAGAGCAAGGTCAGCTCGATCTAAGTCGATTGAGGACTGGAGTAATAAGGAGGGATGAGATTCGGGATGATTAGATAGTAAGACCATAGGGGAGTCACTAGAGTCAAGTAAGAAATGCATGGCATATGAGTTGGCGCTTGTGGTTGGCATCATGAAAGTTGTGAGTTATGATGACTAGAGGGTGACCAAGCTTCGTACTTAGCGTGTGTATTGATTGTGGACTCTTGCTTGATGAAATGTCGAGTGTTTTGCTTGAGTTTGAAGCATGACTGTACGTTCCTAAATGATGTACTCTTGAGAATGACTAGGTGAATGGTTGCCTTGATGTGAGTACTGTTTTGTTGTGTAACATAGAACTACTAAACTTGCATAGTTGAGCTAAGTCTTTAATTCCGTGGTGGAATTATAGTGGTACATGTAGTATAAGAATGAGCAACCGACCTGGCAGACGTAGGAGACCTAGGGGTGGAGCTTCTAGTTTGAGGCCACCTGTGGTAGAGAATCCTGGAATGTGGGATGTATTGAGAGCATTGGAACGAATCGAAAACTTGATAGATAGGCAAGCTTAGGACAGAGATGCTGCCATTACTCAGGGTGTAGGAGCTGCCTTGGCTACTGTCAATGCGGCAATTGGTAATAATGTGGGAAGTTGAGTTAATGAAAATACTGGCCAGGGAGTGGAAGCAGGTAATGCACCAGGTAACAATATTGCGCCTAGAGACATGGGTCAATTAGTTGAGCAGTTTGTGAAGCTGAGGCCACTCCAGTTTAATGGAACTGGTGACCCAGAGTTGGCACCCAGGTGGATAGAAAAGCTTGAGAAAATTTTTAGGGTTCTGAGATGTAATGATGAGGAGAAAGTACTCCTGGCAGTGTATCAGCTGGATGGTACTGCAAATGACTGGTGGAATGCTACGAAGGACGGAATATTTCCTGAGGGTACTACTCTAAATTGGACTGCTTTTACTGTTGCCTTCAATGGCAAGTTTTTTTCGGAGACTACGCGAGAAAGCAAACTAGTAGAATTCCAGAATTTACGTCAGGGTCACATGACAGTGGATAAATATGAAGCTGAGTTTGATAGGTTGTCAAGATACACGCCATGGTATGTTGAGGATCCTCTAGAAAAGACGAGTTTGATGGTGTTGACACCTGATTTTTTTACCATTTATTATTGTGATTTTTATTCTTTAAAATTAATTAAAAATATCAAAAAAGGTCATAAAATCACAAAATCAACTTTGGAAGCCTTGGTTTAACCTTAGGAACCAATTTTGAACAAAAAATAGTTTTCGGTATTTTTAATATTTTTCGAGTTTATTTAATTATAAAAATACCCAAAAAATCAGAAAAATACCATTCGTGGTCAGAAAAATACCCAAAAATATTCGATAATTTTGTTTTAATTTCCTCTTCAAGTGTGTCACTTTAAATCTCAAAAATTCGGCTCGGGTCAATATGTTCCTTCACAAACATAAACCCGAACCGAGCCTAAAAAAAAATCATTTTCGAGTCTTTTAGTTTTCAATTCTCACTTTTTATAAGCTATGACATTGGATTCTAAAGTCTTAAAGTGCAATTAGGTCAATTTGCCCTCCAATTTAATCAATTTTTACCAAAAGGGCTTAATTGCACATTTTTTCTTTCAATTAGTCCCCGGTTTCACGGATGTATACGTATGCTCTACGTATTTATACATCATACGTATTTATACGTTATGCATATTTGTACTGTTTGGTAACCTCTTTAACTCTTGTAATAATAATAATGGTTATTATTTTTAACACCTTTGTTAGTGCCTTTTTTTAGCATTTTTGTATTGTGAGTGCTATTGCTAGTGCTATTTTTAAATAGCATTTTTGTATTATAAATTGTGAGTGCTATTGTTAGTGCTATTTTTAAATGACATTTATTTATCATAAATTGTGAGTGCTATTGTTAGTGCTATTTTTAAATGGCATTTATTTATCATAAATTGTGAGTGCTATTATTAGATAGAATTTATAATTGTTAGTGCTATTTTTAAATAGCATTTTTGTATTATAAATTGTGAGTGCTATTGTTAGTGCTATTTTTAAATAGCATTTTTGTATTATAAATTGTGAGTGCTATTGTTAGTGCTATTTTTAAATGTCATTTATTTGTGAGTGCTATTTTTAGATAGAATTTATAATTGTTAGTGCTATTTTTAAATACAATTTATTGGAAGGTATTTTTGGCTATAAAAGGATGGCAAGAGTTTTGAGGTTGAGGGGAGAGACATTTTGTAGAGTGTGCAAATTTTTGAGAGCTTAGAGAGAAGAACACAAACACTCTCTATATTCTCATAATCTTGAGTGAGCAAAATATACTAAGTTCGGAATATTGATTCCGCATATTGCTAGCACAATTGTTGTGGAGTTATTAGTCGTCTCCCCGTTCGTCAATTGGTGGTGCGTCCGAACTAGATGCCTAACACTTGTGGAGGCTGAGATCGAAGAACATCGAACCGACACCTCCGTTCAAGCACGCTACGAGAGGTAATTTATTTACTCCCTTTGAGGCTTTGTGATTTTTTTCGATTGAAATGCACGAAGTACGCCTCTGGAGATACATGTATGGGTTATTATTTATTTCCGCTACGTGTTACGTGGATCCCAACAGTGGTATCAGAGCCAATCCTTAGGCGTTTTCGTGCATTTAATTGATTTTTGCAATTTTTGCAATACTATGGCCAATATGTATTAACGAATTGTTCGTCTTACATGGCTAATGGAGATTGATTATTTTATATGATAAATTAATCAACGTAGCAAAAATTGAGAATAAATCAATTTTGAATCGAAAATTTATGGCTATCTTATTTTACGTAAACATTCTGAATATGATTCAACGTAGAATTTTTATTGTGCCTTCCTAAGTTTTAAATTGTGAATTTATTACTTATGTGAAAGGGTGGTGATCATGGAAAAATCCCTAATCAATGTGATTGATGTATATATGAATGTATGATGATTATTTATATATTTGGGGTTGTAATTATTAAATGGAGGCTGCGTACTCCTTTTATTTTTCATGTAATCTTTATTTTTGGCATAGTCAATTGTTGATGTAAATGCTACGAGGATTACGTGGGGGAGCCTTTTAAGTCGGCGAGCTCTTTGGGGCCCAATTCTTGAAGAGTTCAAGAAACCAAGAAGAAGCGAAGAGTGGCTCTCCGTTATTAAAATATTAAAATGATTAAATGTGGTCTCATTGGCTCGAGACCCATTAAATCATAATTCCATGATCACCACGTAGGATAGATGTTTATGTGATTGACATCTATTTATTTATTATGATTACGTGAGCATGTTAAACTGGTTAATGTGCAAAGTCAGACTTACCTCACCCAAAATTGCGCCTGCATGAAATCCTAGTTAGAAAAATCACTCGCGTTAGGTACCGAAAGGGCGTTGGTAACGACACCAGCGTAACCAAGTCCCCGAACCCAAAAACTCTGGTTCCGTAGAACTGATCGGTTTCTCCCAATCGATCAGTAAGGTTTCCGGTCTACCCTCCAAGAAAGACCGGTGGCGACTCCAAATGCATGCACAAGTTGCACATGCCACCACGACCACACTAAGGTCGAAAGCGATCGACTCTTATCGTCGAATCCTTCTGAAAAATACTCCCGCCGCGATTTGGTATGGGCCTGGGAGGGCCCGCGCCGATCCAAGACCCGCGATCGGTAATCCATTAGCCGCGTCCGCTTTCGGACGGGTCGCGACAGCTGGCGACTCCGCTGGGGACACTGTGTTCTAGAACCTATGGTTCTAGACCCCAAGTGGACTTAGGCCGTAATTAAAACGCTGAGTGATTTTTCTAACCATGTAGGCGCTCGTGAAGGTGAGGAAAGTCCGCTTACGATAGGTGTTATATGTTTTTGCAGATTGGAGAAATAAGGGGTGTAGTCCGTGATTAACATTGTCTTATGCAGGTTGGGCGTAGGAATGTATGTTGTGTGGATGATTTGAAGTGCTGATTGATAAACTGCTATGCATGAATTGTATTGTGATGATCACAACACGTGGACACACACAACCGCGCCTAAAACCCCGGGCGTCGCCTATAGGAACACAATAGAAGGAATTGAAAATGGAATCTCCGTGAGGAAAAACGCGGGGTAATCCACTTTTCAATTCCGCTCGCTTCGAACTATGGATCGAGTCCCAATGCAACGATAGCTGTGCAATGGAATCGGCTCTTTCTAGAACTCGAAGTGGGAACCTTAACCTTAGGTGCCAAACCCTCTGATTTTTAGAAGTTCACCATAACTTGTCTCATGCGCATGTCTTTGGGCGGTTGGTACACCTAAAACCGCACATAAGTCGACGAGTTTGGTTGGTAAGACTCTCTATACCTCGAATCTATTACAGTTCATATAAATATAGGCATTTCATTCATTGCATTCTGGTGATTAGATTAAATGCCATTTCAAGGATAGATGTGTGTGTTTTTCCCAAACGTCCTTGATAGAAGACGAAGAGGATGATATCCCATGACAAGCACCGAGTGAGCAACAAAGGAGCCTACTATGGACATTATTGAGATATCGTCCAATGAAGATGACGAGTTGGGGCAAGTGATCCGGAAGTCACAGATCGAACTTGGGGCATCCTTAAACGTTAGGATCACATTCCTTTGTTTCATTTTCCATTGCTAGTCCTCTTGTATAGGGTTTACTTTTATCGAGGCTTTCTCTATCTCACCCCTTAGAGTGATTGTATTAGGGATCTATTGGTGTATACATTTAGATGGAACTTGGTTGTATTTCTTTTGACAGGTCATGGGAATGTGATAGTGGCATTTTCTCTAATCATCCGAATACTCCCAAGTCAAGTTTATAATTCCTTTAGAGGAAATTAAAATTGGAAATCTTGCACGACCTTTTTGGTCATATAGGGTAATCCAACCCCAATTTCGCTAGAAGGAATTATACACTTGAATTGGTCCATGCATGTTTTACGTCGCTGGTAATCCACGATAATTGATCGAGAATATCGGCGTTGTTTTGAATTTAATGACGAGATAGATGTCCAAATTACTCTCGTTCTTAACAAAACGGCCTTGATTTGGATGCCGTATCTTCAATTAAATTTAAAACACGTTATTATGCCTCGCACTTTTGAGTAATTCGTTCCTCTCGAAATTGATCAAAAGCGATTATTGTGAATTACATTCCTTTCAATAGTATGCTTTCTTTCGAGGAATATTGATAAAAACTTTTCGCGCAAGATTAAAACCCTTGTAAAAGTTCTTGTCCTTATTAATCATGGGCAAGCATAGGATTGAAAGGAGTTTTTGATTTCTTTTTCAAATTATTCCTTCTGATTCTGTCTTTTTATTTGCAGGTAAAAAAAAAATAGCTAATAGAGAGAAATCTTTTCCTGGACAAGTCTAAGGCTATTATCTCATCTGATCATGAGCGAGTTATAAAATCAGGACATATTTGCTCGGCTTACTGATATTATGGTTCGGCTCACCCAAGTTGAAGATGTTCGGATGCTCGAAGAAATGAACCATACAGAAGTTAAAACACACACACAAGAGTTCTCATTTATTTTGCTCAGTGGAGGGTTTTCAAAAGCAGGTCATACAATTCGGGGTAGAAAAGTAAAGCCGAAGTGAGCCCTAATTAACGACACGAAGGAGCCCAACTGACCCTCCATGTTATTAATGCTCTGCTCATACTCCCAACTCCGCATGTCATGGTCGGCAAGCCTGAGGAGAAGACTTTTGCATTCTCCCTTAACTTCGGCGACCTTGGCCTCATGTTCTTCGGCGATTGTTTCCAGGTCTCGAACCAGTCCATTCCCGCGAGCTATGTCCGCGGTTATTTTGTCGAGCCGTTCTTCCTGCCAGTCGCTCTGAAGCCTCAACAGGACATTGCGGCGGTCATGCTCGCCGGTGGTCAGGGATAGGGCCAATTGCTCCACCAGATTTCTCCTCTCGCGAAGCAACGTCGCGACCCGCTCATTAGCAAACTCGACGGCCTTTTTGTAACTATCGGCCAGATAGTTGGTCAGCACCAAATGATCAGATCGATCCTCATAACGAGCTCGCAAGACGCGAGCCACGAGAACCTCCCGATTAGCAGCACGGTAGGCCTCTAAGGAGTGTGCAAAGAGAGTCGGGAAAATTCTATATTCCCTCCCCAGTGTAGTACCTTCGAGAGAAGTGGTATCAAGGTCCTCGAGCAGGACACGGATTTCATCCTCGGTCGCAGAATGATCGGTTATGTGTGCGTAACCGCGACCCAGTAGGTTATAAAGCTTTTCCCACTGGGCCAAGACATCAGTTGAAAAAGTGCGTACGGGAGAGGAGGCCATTTGCGTTGGGTTGGCTTGAGAATAAGACGAGTTTGACAGAGAGATTAGAAGGAAGAAGCTGATTATGCGAGAACGTTAACCTTCCATACATTAATTCCTCATTTTATAGCAACTCGAGGATGATGAAGGGTCTCAGTAATAATGCTGGTGGAGCCCAGTTAGGGGGTAAAGCAGGAGGTCCCCTCACGAGAACCATTGGATTCGTTTCGGTCCGCGATTTCCGGCTCATCAATTAAAAGATGTAAAAGATTTGTCGGGATCACCATTATTAGAGTTAGGTGGGAGGTAAGCGCAACTATCGAAGAGAGCCCTAACAGGATTTGGCAGTCCCATCACGATTGAAAAGCTAAGCGAGAAATTCAAAGTCTTGAGGGGGAACGTTTGCCTAATGATGCTTGAAGAGCGTCTCCTGAACATACGAAGTCACTCGAAGAAAACTTTATAGGGAGTGAGCATACATGAGAGAGTGGAGAACTCTGAGTGGGCAAGAACCAATCAAACATTTCTCAATCCAACATATTTAAGAGGTTATTGTCAGCTGCTAGAGGCGACTGACTCAAAAATCTCAGAAATTGAACTACAGAGGGATCTCGAAGATTCCAAGATCAAGTCTAACGCCAAAACCATGGAGCCCAACATTTCTGGCAACGGAAATCAAGATCACGGCGACGACGACAACGACATCCACGATGTTCAACTCGGGAAAAGAAGACGTCCTCACCAATACTCTCAGGAGGAAACCCAAATGCTGGAAACCCTTTTCAGTAAAAGCCATTACATGAAAAAGAAGTGGAGAATTGAATTGAGCCGGGAGTTGGGGATTAATCAGTCGAGGATCCAGTTTTGGTTTCAAAATAGGAGATCCAAATCGAAGGCTCAACGCAAACGTCAGGTGGTCGAGATTTTAAAGGAAGAAAACCAAAAGCTGCGAACAGAAAACATGAGGTATGAAAAAGCTCTCAATATTACCGTTTGCCCTCATTGCGATAATCTCGTCGCCCTCGGTAAGATATTCCCCGATAAGCCTCACGCGATGATTGAAGACGTTCATTTACCACCCTACTCCCTCGGGGCATCTCCTGCTCAACCAGATTTTGCCGGAGTCACGCATGAGCAGGATGATCCTACGAAGATGATACAAATGCCTCCTGGGGGATGGGATTTGCATCGCTTTGATTGGAGTTACAGTTTCAAGGAGCTGGATGTTACCGCCGACCAGCTCAAAGCATATCAGCCTCATGCACAACAATTTTCGATAGGGTCGGGTCCTGCTGGAGATGAGTTAATCAGTCGTCAAGCCATCGATGCAATTTTGGGCCACGATAAGAGGAGGTTCGCTTGGCCCCCTGAATTGCATTCCAGATTCCTAGACGTGGTTCACCAAATGGGGATCGACTCAGCAACTCCGACGCGCATATTTAAGGCCATGAATGTACCGGGGCTTAGTAAGGAGCTGGTCAGGAATCACCTTGCTGCCTACAGAAAGCTATTAAAACAACGTCGAGCGGAGCTAAACCGGGAGGAATCCGTCTCGAGCTCAAAAGCTAGGGCCGATCGCCATTGTAATACTCAGGCATCAAGAGATACCCGGCCAAATCTAAGCATCAATCAAGCTAGCAACCCGACCACCCGCAAACTGAAAGCTGATCAGAATGTCCTCCCGGGCCATTTCAACATTTCTCAAGAGCGCGTGTCACAAGTACAGCGAGTGCGAACTCCTCCATTCGAGCAGCAGTCGGCTGGTGCTCTACCTGCCGCTGGTCAACCCACGACAGACGATTTCTTCGATGAGGGGCTCGATGCCTTGTTCAATCAGTGGGAAGCTGGCATGCTTGGACAGCCATGATCTAGCACCTGACTCGGGGCACGATGGGTCGGTCACTACGAACACCCATAGAAAGAAGAACATGTTCACGAGTAGATCACTCATTTTATCGTTGTAAAGTTCCTACGGGAACATTTTTCTTTAATGACTATAGTTAAACCAACGCTATCGACGAACATCGTCATGCTCAGTTGTGATGATCCCTTGTTAGATTAAGTCTGAAACCAGAGACGGTCTTTAAAATTTTGAGTGGCCACGAACTCATTCCTCACCAAGCGCCCGGGATGCTGAAATGAAGAGTAACAGCATGCACAGGGAAAATGCCACTTTCGTTTGAACGATGAAAAGGGGTTGAGAGAAGATCATAGCGTTAATTCCCATGGAGCTAAATGAATTAAACGGAGTCATTAATTGCGGGTCCACCGCTGCTCCCCACGTTCTCGGGCCTAGCAAATCATAAAAGGCGCCGAAAGATTGTAGACCCACCACTTTGAAGACTGAACTAGGGGACGAGCGCAATACTCGATGAAACCGAATCAATGCAAGAGAGTTTGTGATCCTATCACGAGGAAAAAGAAAGGGGAATACAGACGATGAGTAATTGCAGGATCTCGGGAGGAGCGCTTGCTTGCTGGTCTTCATATGCACCCTGAAGGATGGTTCCAGGACACGCACAATCACTTGAGAAAATTTCTAGAGTGAGTAAACACGTAAGAGCGAATTGAGAAAGCTGAGTGAACTAGATCAGCCCGAGATACCCCGATCCATCATGTTTAAAAGTTATTCCCATCTGCTAGAAACGCCCGACCTGGACATTTCTGAGCACGAACTGCTGGGAGACTTTGAAGATCCTGGAGCTGAATCCTGCCCGAAGGCCATAGAGACTGACTCCTCCAGCGATGAAATTCTAGGTTTCAGCTACGAAGAAGGAGTATACAATGATGACCGGAGTCGGAAAAGGAAGCAACTACAACGCCACACTCCAGGCCAAATCCGAGAGCTCGAAGCTTTCTTCAATGAATGCCCCACTCCAAGCAGACAACAGAAAATGGAGTTGAGCCGAAAAATAGGATTGGAGCTTTCGAAGGTCAAGTTTTGGTTCGCCAACAAACGAACCCGGGTGAAACAGCAATACGCAGACCATGAGTTACTGGTCCTGAAGGAGGAGAATGAGAAGCTTCAAGCTGAAAGCGCGAGATATAAGGAAGCTCTGACCAAGGCCACCTGCCTTAATTGTGGTAATCCTATTGTCCTCGGCGAGGTGTTCCTCGATGAACCGTCCCTGTTGACGAATAACGCTCAGCTGTTACCGTATTCTCCACAGCATTTTCCGACACAGCCAGATATCGCCGGAGATCTGCATGAGCAAGTCAACACCATAGGATCAACACCAACATCCTCTGAGAAATGGGATATGAATCATCACAGGGGGAGTTCTCTCAATGACGAACTCGCTGTCACAGCCAGCCAATCCAAAGTCGGTGAGTCCCTCCCTGGAAAACTTTTGAAACGACTAGATCCCGTAGAGAATAGCTACCGAAGTATTGACGATATTTTGGGTGATAAGAGAACAAGGTTTTACTGGACCTATGAACTTCACACCAAATTTGTTGATGCAATTCGAGAGCTGGGAGTTGATTCGGCTAGCCCACTACGCATACTCGAGATTATGAATGTGCCGGGGCTCTCTAGAATTAACGTCGAGTCTCACCTCAAGTACTATAGGAGATTGCTAAGGGATGGAAGGATAGCGTTAAACCATCATAAAGCCAGTTGGAGCTCAAGTGCCGGGCAGAGTTACAACCACGATGATTGGAGAGCCGAGAGCACCCAACCGTGTTTCAGCAATGACGGGACCAGCAGTCGTGTTAGCGACTCCTCTAACCCAAATCAGAATGCTCCGCCGAGCTATCTCAATACTCCTCAAGAGTATATACCGCAGTTCCAGCACATAGGGATTCCTCAGTTTGAGCGCGATTCGGTCATTAATGCTGTCCTTGAAGCGGATCTGGCATTGGTAGAGAGTGCACATATAAACCTGCCGGTCATTGGAGGAAGTTCCAATTCGAGGGGTCAAGTTGCTCACGGCGAGAGCAAAGAGAGGAATCCCTCGCCTGCAGTCGACGACAGCCAATCTGGGCACCAAAGGCTAGAAAGAACAGGCGATTTCCTTGGGGAGGAGCTGGACACTTGGATCAATACTCTTCAGGAATGTATGTCTCGACCCCAACAGGGCAATGATGAAGGTTCTAGCTCAAAGACTCCAGTTCCTCACAATGAAGGCGATGAAGGAAATCTGCCCCCAACAATTGTTGATACCCAACTTGAACATCAATGGCTCGAAGACCCGAGCAATTTCCTTGGCGATGAGTTCAATCTTTGGCTCGATCAATTTGGAGCCGGAGGGCCATCGCAGTGGTGACGCAAGGCAGGTGACCAAACGTCTGATGCAAGGCATGGTTACTCGATAAAAAATGCTTAGACGAAAGGGGTGGAACACTCCTATTGAATATGTTGTTGATCGCACTGTAAGGTTCCCACGGGAACATCTTTCATTAATGTCTAGAACTAATTGCGCGTGAGTGTCAACATCACCCTTTGAGCATCTTCAAGCCGAGGGCCGTGGATTAATCGCTTAATCCGTGGAGCAAGTTCCCCGAACAATGACTATCACCCGCGGAGTATAATGGGATCTACCCCTTCAATACGAAATACGTTTGGCCGCGAAGCCACCTATTTGGTAAAACGATGTATCGTTCCTAAACGATCTTCAATCGAATACCGAAGTAATGTCTCATTTCTTTCCCTTCTCAGGTGATAAACGTGGATAAATCACTCAAGGAGCCATTTGTTCGAATAACAGAACAGACGTTGCCTAACTGGGGGCAGATGAACCATTGATGTTGCAAACACTCCAAGAATGGATAGGCGGATTTGATAGATGTTGTTCATATCAATACGCAATATCAGAACGGGATGAGAACCAAGAGTAAAGTTGTATCGTTCCAATTTGTCTTGAATTTGAGAATATGAATTGATACTCGTTATTTATCCTTGACAGGGGAATCGCCTTACAGACGAACAGGTTTTCACATCCCATGTATTACCCGTTAGAATACATGACCAAGAGTAAATTGTATCGTTCTAATTTTTTGAAAAATTCGTGAACGTACAATAACATGTTTCTTCCGCATTTTCAGGATCTCCAGCCGCGGGGGACAGGTAAGTATCCCTTTCCCCAATCCATTGAAGATGTTAAATAAAAAACAGAGAGAAAAAGAAAAGCTTTCAGAATCTAATGTCTAGAAAAGACATAGAATTCAAACTTCATTGGCATTCATGTCTTAAAACAGGAGGTTATCTGAACATGAATAAGAACATGCATGGTGCATCATAAAATCCCCTTGACGGGTAAAATTTTTGGAGAAAATGAAAGAGATTTTTTCCAATCAAAAGTTCAAAACTTTTAAAAGGACGTTTTCTCAAAAGAAAAGAGGCAAAGCCTAGTCCAAACACGTCCTACACACACTGGAGAGAAGTGGAGCGGATCAGATAGCAAAATCTGGACCTACGGAAGTAGGGATTATTCGCAACGATTACATGGGTTGGGATGACGGAGGCATTCGTTTCATATCCCTCAAACACTACAGGTGACCGATGATAAACCCTTTGAACGACGGTTTTCATTCTTAACCCTGTCAGGAACCACCCCACATCGGGGCAAAATGGAGGTGAGTCCAGCGGTATCAGGAGAAAATGGTTAGAAATTTTCTTGCTCGGACTAACATCAATCTTTGTGTGTTGTTTATATGGTAATCCAAGTGCCATAGGATGACGAGAAGCATTCATTTCTCTATCCCACACACCATATCCTTTGCACAGCCAAGTTGAGCCTGCAAATTCATTTCATAAACCCCTGTTGGTGATCATGGGATGTTTCAAGATGGAAACTGCATCACTCCAAGAACGGAAGAAATCAAGAGATGGGATTTATAGAAAAATCTCATATCGGCGTTTAAATGTGCTATGATTCAAGTTGTATATCTAGCACAATTTTCTGAACATCGTAGTTCCAAAGGAAAAGAAAATGCGGGATTTCAACAAAGAAAAAAATCCCCAGCATCAAGAAAAAGCAAAGTGCCTGGTAAAAGCAAGGCCGATGCTCGTGAAAACTGTTTGATTGATCCCCAATAAAGCCTAGTTGGGAAGAGAGAAAAACCCATAAAGGAGTCAGATCAAGAAGACTGCTCCCCAAATGATGTCAGCCGTGGTGCAAAAACACGGACAGAATTGTCAATCTCTTAATACCACAAGAGACGTTCTCTAAAGGACTTGTGCACACCTCAAAAGCGGTTGCACACCTCAAAAATGGAAGATGCAGAATGGAAAAGACATGTGACAAATTGGCAATGATCACCAATGTCAAATCCTTCGTGATTTCTGGGCCAAAAACAAGCCTTTTTCGGTCCCCAATCCTACCAATGTTACAACCCTGAAACAGTCTTCTCTGACTAAGACACTTGGGTTAACATATAGCTTAGCTCGAAGAAGTACGAGCAAGACTCTTTCTTTCTCATTTTGCAGGGTTCTTGACTTGTAAACCCGGAGCAGATGGTGAAGATTTTCATTCGATGGCCTCGACTCCAAAGCGGGTCCCCCTTGAAAACCAATATCCAAGCCCAACATTACGGTCCCGTGGAAGACCTCCCGACCGATCAAAATGTATGCGCTGCGAATGAGCCTAAAACCTAGGCACAGGTCAGTAGGGAATTGAGTGCATCCCCTAAAAATCATCACCTCAAAACAGGTGAGATGGCCTCCTTGTCGAGAAATATTCCAATTGATGTTTTGAGCAAACTCTTTTTGGAAATTTTCAAACTGTTGATCCAGATTTTCCATACAAGGGATTTGTGATCACATTTGCATGTTGCAAGAATGTTTTGGATAACCTCCAGCATCAAAATGCACATCTCATGACTAAAGCTTAAGTCATAAAATTTTGTCAATTGGACAATTGCTGTCTTCTCAAAGATTACCAATATTTTCTTGGGGAAGAGAAACCCTTAAAAAAAAATCCTTTTCAAAATCAGACAGTCTCATTGGACGTGGAGAACCCTCGTCATGAGACCCTTTTTCAAAATTCAAGAAATCTCATCGGACGTGGAGAACCCTCGTCATGAGACCCCTTTTCATTTAGGCAGTCTCATCGGACGTGGAGAACCCTCGTCATGAGACCCCTTTTCAAAGTCAAAACTGATGGTAGACACCGCCTGAAGGGTCAAACAAAGGTAGATACCGCCTGAAGGGTCAAATGAAGGTAGATACCGCCTGAAGGGTCAAATGAAGGTAGATACCGCTTGAAGGGTCAAAATAAGGTAGATACCGCCTGAAGGGTCAACTCAATGGTAGATACCGCCTGAAGGGTCAAATCAAAGGTAGATACCGCCTGAAGGGTCAAAATCAAAGGTAGATACCGCCTGAAGGGTCAAAATCAAAGGTAGATACCGCCTGAAGGGTCAACACAAGGTAGATACCGCCTGAAGGGTCAACACATGGTAGATACCGCCTGAAGGGTCAACACAAGGTAGAAACCGCCTGAAGGGTCAAATCAAAGGTAGAAACCGCCTGACGGGTCAACTCAAGGTAGAAACCGCCTGAAGGGTCAAACCAAGGTAGAAACCGCCTGAGGGATCACATTAATGGTAGAAACCGCCTGAAGGGTCACATATGGTAGAAACCGCCATAAGGGTCAATTCATTGGTAGAAACCGCCGTAAGGGTCAACTCATTGATAAATATCGCAGTAAGGATCAACACAAAGGTCTGATCCACCATACGGATCAAAATCCTTGGCAAATCCCAAAGCGTGGGATGCGCCTTCCTTAGGTTCCTACAAGTTAGGAATCCCATCATGGTATGACCTACCATACAGGTCAGAACTTAATCTCCCTAGGATATTCTGAATGACGAGTCCTAGGCATCTTCTTGAAAGTCGTCGCAACCGGCAGCATCCGACAGGTGAGCTTCAGGTAAGCCTCTCTCACTCCGGCCCATGTTCAAATTGTTAGAGCAAACCGGGGATTGATTTGAGCTTTTATCAATAGGCTTAAGGATCCGATGTCATAACATTTCTTCTCTTATTTTCCCAGTTGAGTCGGTTAGGAATCAGGTGCCACCTTATCTTTGAGAGAAACCTCTAACGAGATTCCTCTCAAAGAGGGGCAGCTGTTGACACCTGATTTTTTTACCATTTATTATTGTGATTTTTATTCTTTAAAATTAATTAAAAATATCAAAAAAGGTCATAAAATCACAAAATCAACTTTGGAAGCCTTGGTTTAACCTTAGGAACCAATTTTGAACAAAAAATAGTTTTCGGTATTTTTAATATTTTTCGAGTTTATTTAATTATAAAAATACCCAAAAAATCAGAAAAATACCATTCGTGGTCAGAAAAATACCCAAAAATATTCGATAATTTTGTTTTAATTTCCTCTTCAAGTGTGTCACTTTAAATCTCAAAAATTCGGCTCGGGTCAATATGTTCCTTCACAAACATAAACCCGAACCGAGCCTAAAAAAAAATCATTTTCGAGTCTTTTAGTTTTCAATTCTCACTTTTTATAAGCTATGACATTGGATTCTAAAGTCTTAAAGTGCAATTAGGTCAATTTGCCCTCCAATTTAATCAATTTTTACCAAAAGGGCTTAATTGCACATTTTTTCTTTCAATTAGTCCCCGGTTTCACGGATGTATACGTATGCTCTACGTATTTATACATCATACGTATTTATACGTTATGCATATTTGTACTGTTTGGTAACCTCTTTAACTCTTGTAATAATAATAATGGTTATTATTTTTAACACCTTTGTTAGTGCCTTTTTTTAGCATTTTTGTATTGTGAGTGCTATTGCTAGTGCTATTTTTAAATAGCATTTTTGTATTATAAATTGTGAGTGCTATTGTTAGTGCTATTTTTAAATGACATTTATTTATCATAAATTGTGAGTGCTATTGTTAGTGCTATTTTTAAATGGCATTTATTTATCATAAATTGTGAGTGCTATTATTAGATAGAATTTATAATTGTTAGTGCTATTTTTAAATAGCATTTTTGTATTATAAATTGTGAGTGCTATTGTTAGTGCTATTTTTAAATAGCATTTTTGTATTATAAATTGTGAGTGCTATTGTTAGTGCTATTTTTAAATGTCATTTATTTGTGAGTGCTATTTTTAGATAGAATTTATAATTGTTAGTGCTATTTTTAAATACAATTTATTGGAAGGTATTTTTGGCTATAAAAGGATGGCAAGAGTTTTGAGGTTGAGGGGAGAGACATTTTGTAGAGTGTGCAAATTTTTGAGAGCTTAGAGAGAAGAACACAAACACTCTCTATATTCTCATAATCTTGAGTGAGCAAAATATACTAAGTTCGGAATATTGATTCCGCATATTGCTAGCACAATTGTTGTGGAGTTATTAGTCGTCTCCCCGTTCGTCAATTGGTGGTGCGTCCGAACTAGATGCCTAACACTTGTGGAGGCTGAGATCGAAGAACATCGAACCGACACCTCCGTTCAAGCACGCTACGAGAGGTAATTTATTTACTCCCTTTGAGGCTTTGTGATTTTTTTCGATTGAAATGCACGAAGTACGCCTCTGGAGATACATGTATGGGTTATTATTTATTTCCGCTACGTGTTACGTGGATCCCAACAGTGGTATCAGAGCCAATCCTTAGGCGTTTTCGTGCATTTAATTGATTTTTGCAATTTTTGCAATACTATGGCCAATATGTATTAACGAATTGTTCGTCTTACATGGCTAATGGAGATTGATTATTTTATATGATAAATTAATCAACGTAGCAAAAATTGAGAATAAATCAATTTTGAATCGAAAATTTATGGCTATCTTATTTTACGTAAAAATTCTGAATATGATTCAACGTAGAATTTTTATTGTGCCTTCCTAAGTTTTAAATTGTGAATTTATTACTTATGTGAAAGGGTGGTGATCATGGAAAAATCCCTAATCAATGTGATTGATGTATATATGAATGTATGATGATTATTTATATATTTGGGGTTGTAATTATTAAATGGAGGCTGCGTACTCCTTTTATTTTTCATGTAATCTTTATTTTTGGCATAGTCAATTGTTGATGTAAATGCTACGAGGATTACGTGGGGGAGCCTTTTAAGTCGGCGAGCTCTTTGGGGCCCAATTCTTGAAGAGTTCAAGAAACCAAGAAGAAGCGAAGAGTGGCTCTCCGTTATTAAAATATTAAAATGATTAAATGTGGTCTCATTGGCTCGAGACCCATTAAATCATAATTCCATGATCACCACGTAGGATAGATGTTTATGTGATTGACATCTATTTATTTATTATGATTACGTGAGCATGTTAAACTGGTTAATGTGCAAAGTCAGACTTACCTCACCCAAAATTGCGCCTGCATGAAATCCTAGTTAGAAAAATCACTCGCGTTAGGTACCGAAAGGGCGTTGGTAACGACACCAGCGTAACCAAGTCCCCGAACCCAAAAACTCTGGTTCCGTAGAACTGATCGGTCTCTCCCAATCGATCAGTAAGGTTTCCGGTCTACCCTCCAAGAAAGACCGGTGGCGACTCCAAATGCATGCACAAGTTGCACATGCCACCACGACCACACTAAGGTCGAAAGCGATCGACTCTTATCGTCGAATCCTTCTGAAAAATACTCCCGCCGCGATTTGGTATGGGCCTGGGAGGGCCCGCGCCGATCCAAGACCCGCGATCGGTAATCCATTAGCCGCGTCCGCTTTCGGACGGGTCGCGACAGATGGGGAACCATGGTATTACGACATCAAGAACTATCTCTCAAAAGGTGAATTCCCTGAAGGATGCCAACCGGGAGACCAAAGATACATAACCAAGATGGCCAGCAAGTTCTTTCTCAATGGACAAATTCTGTACAAAAGGTCCTTCGATTCTACTCTATTGAGATGTGTAGATGCCAAAGAAGCAAATATCCTCTTGAAAGAGATCCATGAAGGAATATGTGGGCCTCACATGAACGGCCACCTCCTCGCCAGGAAGATCATGCGCCTTGGCTATTATTGGATGACCATCGAATCAGATTGCTGTCAGCACGTCCGGTCATGCCACCAGTGCCAAATATACGGTGATAAGATCAATGCACCCCCAAACGAACTGCACCAAATGTCTGAAGTTTGGCCTTTCTCTATGTGGGGCATAGACATGATAGGGCCTATTAATCCTGTGGCCTCAAATGGTCATCGCTTCATCTTGGTAGTGATTGATTATTTCACAAAATGGGTAGAAGCCAGCTCTTACAAGAATGTCACTGCTAGAAATGTGGCAAGATTCATCAAAAGAGACATCATATCCCGGTATGGTACCCCTCAAGCGATCATCACGGATAACAGGTCTAACCTAAACAACAAGATTGTCGATGATCTACTGGATCACTTTAGCATTCGACATCTGAATTCATCTCCTTACCGCCCACAGATGAATGGGGCAGTGGAAGCAGCCAACAAAAACATCAAGAGAATCTTGGCCAAAACAGCAGAAAACTACAGAGATTGGCACGAAAGGCTGCCCTTCGCCTTGATGGCTTATCGAACGTCGATCAGGACTTCTATAG
This sequence comes from Rhodomyrtus psidioides, assembly GCA_021437785.1. Classification (NCBI taxonomy): domain Eukaryota; kingdom Viridiplantae; phylum Streptophyta; class Magnoliopsida; order Myrtales; family Myrtaceae; genus Rhodomyrtus; species Rhodomyrtus psidioides. Next base: position 271,211 of record JAILYB010000162.1, on the reverse strand, counting down.
GGGCAACTCCCTATAGTCTGGTGTATGGGACAGAAGCAGTTCTACCAATGGAAGTTAAGATTCCCTCTTTGAGAATCTTATCTGAAGATAAACTCTCTGAGTCAGAATATTTCAAGCACAGATATGAACAGCTAAATTTGATAGACAAGAAACGTCTTAAAGCCATTTGCCATGGACAAACTTACCAGAAAAGGGTAGCCAGGGCGTTCAATCGAAAGGTCAAGACCAGAAACTTCGAAGTAAATGACTTGGTAATTAGGAAAGTTTTGCCAAGTACTACCCATCCAGGGGGAAAATTCACTCCGAATTACGAAGGCTCCTACATTGTCAAGAAGATACTCTCGGGAGGAGCATTAATTCTTGTAAACACCGAGGGAGAAGAACTGAGGCACCCTGTAAATTCAGATGCTGTGAAGAAATATTACCCTTGAAATAAAATCAGATTCCGGTCATATGACTTACCCCGAACTGAACCTACTCTTCATGATAGTCTCGGCATGAGCATGTCATGCATCCATACATACATTCGCATGTGTTCGATATTGCAGGACCCAAGGAAATAGGGTCACGATCAATTGGAATACATGGTCAAGAGGGCTTACTGTCGCGGTGGTCAGGTGCACGTCCTTTTTCTCCAAATACTGAGGATTTCAAGAAATTTTAAGAACAAACTACCCATCTTGTGTTGTTAAGAAAAATGCAGATTTTCATGAATCTATCCACTTCCATTGGAGTGCATGATCAAGGGTAAGATGTATCGTTCTAATTTCCTGAAATTCGAGAGCATACACTGACATATTCCTTTTATGTTTTTCAAGAATCCCCAGCCGCGCTGGGCAGGTAAGTATTCCTTTCCCAGCCTCTTAGGTTCTAGGACCGTCGGGATCTTTATTGCTAGAATTTAAAAGGCTTCTTGGAATCTAGCATGCATTCAATTATCATGTCGATAAAAAAGCAAAATTCTCATAGTCATGGCATTGGCACTCGTGTTTAAACTTGGAGGTTGTCTAAACATGGTTGAAATATATATTGTGCATCATAAATCCCCTTGGAGGGTAAGTTTTGGAGAAAGCAAAATGAACTTTTCCGACAAAAGTTGTTTAAACCGTTCAAAAGGATGTTTCCTCAGACAAGAGGCAAGCCTGACCCAAACACGTCCTATACACACTTGAGAGATGAGTGGAGTGGTAAGGACAACGAGACCTTGACCTACGGAAGTAGGGGCTATTCGCAATGATTACATGGATCGAGACGACGGAGGCATTCGTTTCTCTATCATAAACACTACAGGTGACCATTGATAACCCTTTGAACGGCGGTTTCATTCTTTACCCCTGTCAAGAACCACCCCACAGTGGGGCAAAATGGAGGTACGTCCAGCCGTATCAGGAGGTAAATGGTTAGAAGTTCTCTTGCTCAGACTTGAAGATGACGAAAAGCATTCGTTTCTCTATCCTATACACTTTTACCCTTTGCACGGCCCAGTTGAGCCTATACGTTCGTTTTGCAAACCCGTTGGTGATCATTGCGTATCCCAAGACAGAAGCAACGTCACTTCAACAGCGGAAAAGTTCAAAACACAGGATTTGTGAAAAACTCCTAGATTAATGTTTGAGTGCTGAGATTCAAGCTGTACATCTAGCACATTCATTTGAAAATTACGATCCCCAAAAGAAAATAATAGATGGGATCTCAAAAAGAAAGAAGAGAGAAAAATTCAATCTTCGGCATCAAGAAAAAGCAAAGTGCCTGGTAAAAGCAAGGCCAATGCCCATCCAAATACTTGTACACTTGTGAATCATGTGTTTAATCTTGAAAATGCCAAAAGATAGCATGATACCTTTGTATAGGTCACTAATGAGATCTGATTGTAAAAGAAAATTCTAAGGGAGCTAGACTGCGAAAGATGCTCCCAAACCATGTCACATTCAGATGACGAAAGTGTAGACAAGATGTTGACACCGTCTCAACATGAAAGAGATATTCTCTAAAGATAAATGTGCGCTTCAAAGACTAACAATGCACTTCAAAGACTGAAGACGCTCTTCGAACCAGAAGGGACAAGATCAACGGCAAACTGGCAATGATCATCAATGTTAAACCCTTCGCGTATTCTGAGCCAAAAATAAGCCTTTTTTGGGTCCCCAATCCTACCTACGTTACAACCCTGAAAAGCCTTTTTTGATTAAGGAACTTGGATTGACATAGGGTTTAATGTCTAAGCTTAGCTCGAAGAAGTTCGAGCAAGATTATTTCTTTCTCATCTCGCAGGTTTCTTGACTTGTAAACCTGGAGCAGACATGGAAGACTTCTCTTCGAAAGCCTTGACTTGCATGCAAGTCCCCCTTTGAAAACCGTTGACCAAGCCCAACATTACGGTCCCTTGGAAGTCCTCTTGATCGATCGAGGTGTATTCACTGCGAATGATCCTGAACCCTAGGCGCAGGTTTGATAGAAAATTCGAGTGCATTTTTGGTAAGAGACCATTATCTCAAAACGGTGAGAAGTCCTTTTTGATAAGAATACTCCAATGAACGTTTTAACCAAACTCAAGTTGGTAATTTCAGATTGTTTGATTCAAACTTTCCCCACAAGGAATTTTTGATTACTTCCGTATGTTGCAAGGTGTTTTGGATAACCTCCAGCATCGTAATGCATTCATTGAATTTTTTTTTCTCATGACTATGATATAAGTCATAAAGTGCTGTCAGTTTGACATTAGATATCACTTAAAGACCATTGGTGTGCCTTTGGTAAGAAAATTTTCAGATTGGAGCTTCAGCAAGATTCTTGATGACTTCGGCTCCTAAAATGGCTTGTATCACTCTAGGTGAGAAACAATTCACATGTCTAAACTTCTGCAGAATTCCTGGCAAGCCCAGATCTCAGAAAAACACAATCTCTCTTGGACTCGTGGTAGCCCCAAGTCCCTGAATAACACATTTCTCCAAGAAGGAGAGTTTATATGCCTGAGCTTCTGACAGGTTCTTGGTAACCGCAGATTCTAGAATGCTATTGTTTTTGGTTAAACTTCTATAGGAATCATGGTAACCCCAGATTCTAGAAGGATGCCTTGCTCTATGAAGAAGAGCTTTCAAGTTTATTTTCCTGCAAGACCCCTGGTAATTCCATATCTCAGGAAAACACATTCTTATGAACAAATTTACAGGTTTGATCTTTCTACAGGATGCCTGGAGCTCCCAGGTCCCAGAATGTCACCTCCCATGACAAAAGAACAATGTTTGAAATTATCTCCCTGTGTGAGATTCCAATATTACATGTTTGATCTTTCTGCAGGATGCCTGGAGCTCCCAGGTCCCAGAATGTCACCTCTCATGTCAAAAGGACAATGTTTGAAATTATCTCCCTGTGTGAGATTCCAATATTACAGGTTTGATCTTTCTGCAGGATGCCTGGAGTACCCAGATCCCAGAATGTCACCTCCCATGTCAAAAGGACAATGTTTGAAATTATCTCCCTGTGTGAGATCCCAGTGTTACAGGTTGGAACTTTCTGCAGGATACCTGGAGCTCACAAGTCCCAGAATGTCACCTTCAATGTCGAAAGGACAACATTCAAGATAGTCTTTCTGCGAGATCTCAGATAGCCCCTAGATCCCAGAAGAATCTTATCAAAGTTTTTGCAGGTTTAAGTTTTCTGCAGGATACTTGGAATCCCCAAATCCCAGAATAACGCCTTGCATGTCGAAAGGACAATTTTCAGAATCAGCTTTCTGTGAGGTTCTAGGTAACCCCTAAATCTAGAATAGCTCATATGGTAAAGCCTCAAAGTTAGGCATACCTCACTTGTATAAATCCTAGTTAATTCCTTAGAATATAGGATCAAGATGTCCGACAATCCCTACGAGACTGGGTGCGTCATCCATAGGTTCCTAACAGAGAGGAATCCTATTCTCGGCCTGATCCCCCTAACGGATCAAAATGTCTGACAATCCCTAAGAGACTGGGTGCGTCATCCATAGGTTTCTAGCAGAAAGGAATCCTATTCTCGGCCTGATCCCCCATACGGATCAAAACCTCTGACAATCCCTAAGAGACTGGGTGCGTCATCCATAAGTTCCTAGCAGAAAGGAGTCCTATTCATGGGTGCATCATTCACAGGTTCCTGTCAAGTATAGGAACCCCATTCTGGTACGGCCTATCATACAGGCTAGAGTTTAACCGCCCTAGGATACTCAAAGGACGAGTCCCTAGGTATTCACTTGAACCCGCTATACACCGCGCATGTCGCATGAGCATCAGGTAGGTGATCAAACAGGTAAAAAGCAGGTGGGTCCTTCTACTTTCTCTCTCACGTCAGCAAAGAATAAAGAGTAGAACGTTCACCAGCGGGACAAGGGAGATTGAGTGTCAAGATTCGTTTTTCTTTTCCCCAGTCACATCGGTCTAGAGGGGCAGCTGTCGACACCTGATTTTTGACCAAGTCTTTTTCAGCTTTATTTTTGAAAAATCATAAAAAATCCATAAAAAGTCAGAAAATTACAAAAATCAACTTTGGTGGCCTTGACCAAGCCCAAGGAACCATTCTTGACCAAAAAATGATTTTTCACATTTTTTTTATATTTTTTAGTATTTTTGAAAAATAGGAAAATACTCAAGAAAATCAAGAAAAATAGCATTTGAGGTCACAAAAATATGAAAAAATAGGCAATATTTTTCTTTTTAATCCCTTGTATTTTTGACCTCACAAAAAGTTCAAAATCAGATTCAATTGTGGATGTTCCTTTGTAACCCATACTATTGAATTCGAGAAAAAAAATATCAATTGAGTCTTTTAATTTGCAATTTTGGCATTTTCTAGGATCTTGACATTCAATCTAATTATCCCCTATTTCAATTTAGCCCAATTGTTTGTGAAAATTGCTCAATTGCACGAATTTGGCAAAATTACATACTAAAATTGCATTTTTAGTCCTTGAAATTGAGCCTAATTGAAATTACTTTCAATTCAAGGGCTATCATTGCAAATTGAACATACTTCCCAATGGGTTTCACCATTTTGAATCGATTGGCACATGTAATTTGACCCAATTTGATCATTTGAACCTTCAATTGCATAATTCCCCAATTTGCAATTAAAAGAAAATTTGGGGTTTTTGTTGAAATTGATATGAACTTTTGGGCAAAATCACATTTTTTGATAGAATTCATGCCCTAGATTCTATTATGAGGTTCAATTGCAAAAAGTTCCTGTTAATTTGGATTTAATTTGAAAAATTGCAAGTCGGGGCCGGCTCGGACCGGTCTGACCGCCGGTTGAACCGGTTAAACCGGTCCAGAACTGTGTCTTCTTCTTCCTCAAAGAACCGTACGAATGAACAGTGTCAGGGTCAATTTCAATGGCAAAATTGAGGGTGAAAACGACCATGATTGGAAGAGTTTGAAGAGGGGTTTTGTTCCTCGAATCATTACCCGTCGATTCGAACCAAAAACACGAGCAATGGTCGCCGGAACAGAGAATAATCGGCTGGTCAAGGCTGCGGCACCTGCAAAAGTCAACGGCGACAGAACTCAGATGAAATTTGTCCAAATTCATGCCAAATTCGCTTGAAATAGAGCTCGCCGGAGGACCAAACGGGACTGGACAGAATGCCCATCCTCTCCGACGCCGTTTTGACCTAATTGCACGTGATCACACGTGCAATTGAGGCCGGTACACAGTCCACCATTCGGCGCCAAAACTCCAACGAGCTATATAAGCTTATGATCGCTTTCTGTTGAAGGGAGAGGTGGATTCAGTTGCAGAGGGCGAAACTGAATCGAGAGAGAGAAAGAAAAGGCGAAAGAGAGCTCGTTCTCCGACCCCCCGTCGTCGAGAACTTGAGCTCGACTGCAAGGCGCTGGTCGGGCCGTTTCCGGCCAAACCAAAGCTGAAGAAGACCGTTAGAGGTTCGCTTAGAGTGCCAAGAAGCAATCGCCACTAGCCGCGCGGCCTATCGCTCCGAAACAGGTGAGTTCAACCTTCGAGCTTTCTCACTATGCTTTAATGGTGGAACTCGATTCCGATTATCATAGTTCGAATTAGAGTATGCGTTTTATTCCCCGAACATCACTGACCATCGTCGCATATCTTTCTTGCATCGATTTTGTCTTAATACATCGAATCGAGTCTTCCAATTCAACCTCCATTGCCGAACACTGTTCATTCTCACCCAGCCAAATCTGGGCCGAGCGAGCTCGATCGGAGCTCGAGGTAACTCTCCTGAACATTGAATGATGCTTCCCTGTTAATGAATTGGTTTAATACGCCATGAATCGAGTGATTAGAGTATATGTGTACGTACTGGTTCATGCTTGCTCGCGCTCGATCCTGTGAATGAAATCGTGTAATCTTGCGATATGTTGCGTACGAAGCATAGACGAGTCGATTGCCGCCGGTCTCATTCGATTCCGTTAAGGTTCCACCGTTGGATCATCGCCGGAGAGTCGTGGCCGTTCGTTCAGAGGTGGTCGCGAGGTTGAAGACGACGCATACGTGGTAGGTCAATGAGTCAAGGGTCTAGGTGGCAACACGTGATTGGTCCATGTGGATGTCGAGTCAGCTCGACCGTTAGTCTGTTAGGGCGAGTCAGCTTAGATCGGACGGTCTAGGTTAATCGAGTCCAACAAATAGTGGCCGTCCGATTAAAAATTAGGATAATTCGAAAACGATTTTAAATCGAAAATAAAAAATGATGGAAACGGCGCCGTATGGGTTAGTTGGGAGGCGACGTCGTTCAGGTTAGTAGGATCGGACGGTTCAGATTAAGACTTAGGTTCTAATCGTAGCCGTAGGTTTAAGTAATCCGATCAGACGGTTATGATCAAGTCTTCGTCCAATCTGGACCGTAGGTTCTAGTAACCAGATCCAATGGGCACAGATTATCCACGTGGTGTATCAAGGACCGTCGGATTAAATTCGGGTAATCCGAAAATAAAAAACGCGTGATACGGTGTCGTTTTGGCCGAAGGTTTCGCGGGTCCTGGTTTGGGCCGGGTTCCGACCCGAGTGGGTCGAGTCGACCCGGTCCGAATCATATTTTTTAAATAAAAATAATCAGAAATGATTAAAAAAATAAAAAAAATCAGAAAAATCTTAGAAAATCCAAAAAAATGCTAGAAAATTTCAGAAAATTCCAAAAAAATGTGGAAAAATTGTGGGAAAATCCTACACACTCTAGAAATCCCCAAAAATCGAGGATTGACCACAGACAATTGGTCAACCCAAATTTTTGGGGTTTCTTATCCAATTTTCGAGACTTGACGATATTACCCTTTAGGGGTAAGTCGCCTCTGCTGTGTATGCAAGATAAGACCGATAACGCCAAGGTAAGAATTAGGGTCGATTAGATGACCAATTCTCGAGTTTGGGTTTCGAGTCCCGCACCTTTTCTCAAAATGACGATTTTGCCCTTCAATAGGAAAATTGTCTTTCTTGTCTCAATCGAGTTCTGAAAATTGCTTAAAGTTAGGGTTTGGGTCAGGTGGACGACCAACCCTAATATTTGAGATTTTCAGTTCTCGTCTTTGTCCAAATGACGACTTTACCCCTCCAAGGGTAAAATCACTTGAAAATTCCAGAAAAATCCTGGAAATTCCCGAAAAATAGGAAATGGATTGGATTGATGGCCAATCCTATTTCCCCTGTCTTCTGACTTCCCAATTCGTCTAAAAGGATAGATTTATCCTTTTAAAGGGTAAATTTTCCCCAAATTATTCAAAATTACGATTCTGCCCCTCATGGGTGAATCATGTCCAAATCACTCCTAAGCCTTGATTGATATTTCTCTAGGCCAATAGGGCCTCATTAGGGATACCATGCTGATTTCATGTGTTTTATCCGCATGTACTGGATCCTCGATTTGCGCACCTTTTTTTTTTTATTGATTGTGATTGATAGGGTAGTAGCTCCCATCTGCATGAACTCCTAGATTTAGGATATGTACCCCACTCATCTGTACGAAGTCCTAGGATCAGATAAACCATTCAGCTTAGGTACCGAAAGGGCGTCAACTTTGACAGTTGGCGTAACTAAGTCCCCGAACCTACTTCTCTGGTTTCTGCAGAATCGAATAGATCACTCCCCAACTATTCGATAGGTTTCCGATCGTACCCTCCACGAAACGATTGGTGGCGACTCCTTGGCACTGTACACTCATCACATGTCACTAGACCGCACTGAAGGTCGATCACGTATATCCAGCAGTTGCGACTTGGGTAATGGACCTTAGGAGAGGCCCGCGTCTGATCAAGCCAGCGATCGGGCGGCCCATTAGCCCCGCCCCCGCCTCGTGGGGAGGAAGGGTCGCGACAACGTGGACCTAGGAAACTCGATTAGAAAACGGCGCTTTGACCATAAGGATCGGCCAGGGAGTATTTAGAGCCAAGGCCGATCTATGAGCGATTAAGGAACGCATTGCTACTGTTATACGATTGGGACGTGGGTGGTGCCGCTTAACCAAAGTATGATTTGCAAAATTTTCCTAAATCGATTTGTGACTATCGTTGTCGTCGGGGCTAGCGATAGACCCTTGCGATTACATACAACCAAAATTGATGTAGGTTGAGTGACCCTAAGTGTGATGAGAATCACAGAGTCGATACGTGTAACGTCCGCAAAAGCCGCCCGTTAGTTCGAGACAAACTGGAATTTCGATCGACGGAAATTCGACCATGAATTAGGATCTCGAAAATTGAAAATTGAAATGAGGGATTCCAACAATTTATATGGATTGGACGCCGCCTTATCGAGGATGAAAATATCGAAAAATTGAAATTTCTAACGAAAGGTGTGAAAAGACCATTTTGCCCTTGGAGGGTTAACCTTGCCTAATTGATTTGAGAATGGCATTTTAGTCATTTGGCACATTTCCTTCTTCCCCAAGACTGCCGAAAATGGGAGGGCTTTTTGGACAATTTAAGGCTTTGATATTATTGATTCAAGGACAAGTGTCATTACTTGGATGAAAATCATTAATTATCCACTAAGCTTACCCTTCTAGAACATTACCGTGGTTGAATGAAGCCTCATTTCATATGTTGTTTTCCCCAAAAATTTCGTGGCCTAGCCTTCTTTATCTTCATTTTTGTGCAATTTCACCAAGAACAGAAACTGCTCCCGTCCGACCAGCCCTGCCCGTCGCCGTCGTCCTCACACGAACGACTCCTCCGGCTACCGTTCAGCCTCACGCCAACCACCACAGGTTAGTTTAACCTGTCCTCTACAAGTTCCATTTGGTTTCATGTCATTTGGGGGTCTGATTATTTTAGAGGAATTTTTGGAAGAAAAGCGGACAGATTCCGACGCAGCAGAGAGTAAGTCTTCGTTTGGCCTCCGTAGGACCTCATTTTGCTTCAAACTTTCGGCACGACTTTGTAGACATGTAGTACTAAGTTCCCTGAGCTGGGGCCGTTTATTTGGTTAAGTTTCGATTAGGTTTCGATGGTTGAATCGAGGTGGTTTTTAAGGACAGATTCTGACCGCCGGAGGGATGGTGATGAAGTGAGCTGTTCGGAGGTCTTAGGAGTTCTATTTGGCTTTGAAATTCATCGTAGGACTATATAACATGTTGATTGAGATTTTAACATGAGGAAATGGCGTTAAATTGGAGCTTAAGGGTGTTATATAGGCGGTTAGTGCATGAGGAAGCAGAACTGGTTTTGCTCTGTTTTGGATTTGTGCAAACCGGTTCTGTTGGGGGCTATTTGAGGTGTCTCCGTGCTCTAAATTTATTATTAGGACATATTAGAATGTCAATTGATGTGTTATCGAAGTGTACGAGTGGTGAAATTGAGATTAGAATAGATAATTTAGTCAAACCGTTGGATTGTCGCTGAGTTGTTTGCTGCCCTGTTTTTGGACAGCGGTGTTTCGAGTTGGAACCGAGCTTGACAAGGAATTTTTGGTGGATTTTGGCTAGCTCGGACAAAGGTGAGTGACTCCTAAACCTATTTGAGGACATTTGGACGCGACTGGACAGTTTCCGTTGAGAAACCGATGAAATGGGTGATTTGTTATGCTTGAATGATTGAGAGCCGAATGGTTTGATGAGGAATGAGCCATAAGTGTTAGATTGCTATAAAATTGATGTTCTCATGATTGAGTTGATGACATGCTTGTCGTTATGTCTTGCTTGCTTATATGGCCGTATGGCATCTGGCTCTTGAGTTATGTCGTATGATAAAGTACGTTTGTCCTGGAAAGCAAATGATTGAATGACTGTTGTGATGACTCTTGACGTAATTTGGCCGATGAGATAAGTGCTTGAGGTTGGGACACCCTGAGGCGATTTATCGCGGGGTTGTGATTGAAAGTACATCTTGATGCGTCTAAACGCGGGATGAGAAGTTGACTTGTCGACATGAGATTGGTGATGAGCTGTTAAACCTGATGCGTCTGAACGCAGATTTATTGATTGGGATAGCCTGAGGCGTCTAAACGCAGGCTAGTCTTTAGAGGTTTGAAAGTGGTAGTGGATTCCTTTTTATTTCACGTGACGATGAAAATGATTGTCATCTAGTGCGAAAGCTTGGTTATTCTATGTCATTTTGCCTTGATTGAAATGGTTGTGAAAATATGACTCGATGCCTTGGGTTAATGACATGTATTGCTTTAGTAATTCATATATTTTGCTTTGATTGTTTTGGTCTAGTGGGACGGATGGCCTAGGTAGGGTTAGACTAGCTTGCTGAGACGTAAGTCTCACCCCGTCGTGGGATCCTTTTTCTTTTCAGACCCGAAGCCCTGAAGATGCTACCGATACGCCTAGGAGACCCGAAAGAAATGACGGCATATTTTGAAGAATTTCCTGATGGTCGGGGTGTAGTTTATGTTAGGAAGAGTACTGTAGTTTGGGTCGACGAAGGAGAGGAAGAATGGAAGCCACATCGCTTTGAGGCTTGGTTCAAGACGATTGGAGATGTTACCACAGGTCCGTTGAAGGCTCATGAGGTTTCTAAACGAGCTGTGCTTTCGTGGTGTCACCCTACTCAAGACGAGATCGAGGTAGAGGTTTCTGTAGCTGGTTCGAGGAATGTTCTAGAGGAAGCCCCGGCAAGAGAGGAAAGCATTGAAGTGATAGAAATTTCTGACTCGGAGGAGGACTCCATAGAAGTACGTTCTGAGATTTTTCTGATTATGACCCTGCAAAGGACATGAATCGAACCGAAGAGAGTAGTACCACTTAGTGGGCTCAACGTCACCCGATCTTTTGGGTAGTCTTTTGGGAGGCGACGATCCTCTTGATGGGGCTTGGTAGTTGTCTTTTGTTCGCCCTTTTATCTTCCTCGACCCTAGTTTGTGGTGTTAATTAGACCTTGACCCCGTTTGTATAAACTCGTTCTTTTGTTATGTAATTAACCCTTTCTTTATCCCGTGTCTCATTCTTTGTTTTATTTTGGTTATTGGCATGGAGATGTGTATTTATTTTCTTTTACTCTTCCGCATGCGAGTCTCATTTTCATTGTCGCCGTTGAAAGGAGTGTCCTGGGATCGAGTTTACGGCGTTAGCGGATGAGCGTACTCGTTCAGGAAGGCGGGGCGTGACACTTCTAGAGTTGGAGTTAGCTCGTGCTTACTGAATATGAAGGTAGTAGCCTATGGGCTCCAAAATTGTACCAATGCAGGGATGAGGCCGAATCGCATTCAGATGTGAATCAACGAGAGCATTTGGCCAATACGAAATCTGACTATCTCTCAGCCGTCTTCATGCAACTCGTTCCACCACTGCTTCAGTTGATCCTTCGCCGGAGTTATGACTCGAATCTCCCCCATAATCTACAGCTCGAGACTGTGACTCACCTAAAAACTGTCATGGGCCGACCCGAAAATATAAGTAAGCAGGAGGAAGAAAGGATGAAGAGAATACCGCCTTTGGATATCTGAAATAGACAATCACATAGACATGTGCGTGAAATGCGACATGAGGTTCGATTTCTATCTAGTAAGGCTTGACAAAGATAGAGCCCTAGGGATACCCGGATTGAATCACCTTGGCTTACGATTGAAACAAGTTTCCCCATAGACATCCGGCTTAGCCAAGTATCGACCAGCATCACATGGCAAATGATAGGGGTGATGAATCATGGCACCGATTTGGAAGAGTTCGGAACTTGAAGAGGGAGACTCAAGCCGGATGGTGATGGCCAGAGTGTCCTTAATCAAGTACCATCCTAAGCCTAGCCATTCTGGTCCGATGGCGGATTGTATGTGCTATGTGAAATGCAAAAGCAGTAAAGACATGCATGAGAGTTTATATCAAAACAACGCTTCAATATAACCTTCAAAACATACATCATACTCCAGTCTACAAGAAAGGGTTAGCAAACACTCCCCCCTTATCACTCCAAGTCTGCAAGAACATATAACACTTTAATGGTGAGATTCATCCAACTACCGAATTTTGAAACAAAAAATAAAATATCAAAAATTGCAGAAAAATCCATTGAAAATACAAAAACGGCTTGAAACCCATCAAGATAACCCCGGATCACGAAAATCAATCACGCCTCACAGCCGAGGGCGGCGAAAATTGATTAGAATGCCGTTTTCCTTTGGCCCACCAAGTTTGGGCCCATTCTGAGCACATTTACCACCTATCCGACAAATTTTGCATAATCGAACGGGAGGCTTTTCGGCCCAAAAAAGTCGATCCAATGGCCAGAAACAGTCACAAACCACCAACCAAGACATATGACATGAAATCCATGGCCTAAGTCCACAAATTTTTTTAATTTTTTTGAAAATTGAAGGTGAATTAGGGAATTTCGAAAATTGAAGCTTGATTTTCGAAAATTAACTAAAGAATTCGATTCACTCTTTAAAATTTTCGAGCAAATTAAAAATCAAAAATTTCAAAAGGATTAGATAGGTTGCCTTATTGACAAAATTCCCTAATGGAGTCGCCAAGCTGTCGCGACCTAAAATTAGGCTAATGGATTATTAGATTAATCAAATGAATTAACTAACCTAATACTGACTTTCCTAAGCCCTACCAATACGCAACTTAGGTTTCATTGAAATGAATTAAAATTTGGAGTCGCCACTAATCATTTTTAGTAGGTTAATTAGAAACCTAAGGAAAACAGCGGAAGAACCATTTTACTTCTACGAACCAGAGATTGTGGATTCGAGGGCTTGATTACACTAGTTAATTAAAACTAATGCCCTTTCAGTACCGATTTTATGAAAATGTCTTTTGATTTGGTTTATATGACTTGATTTTTTTTTTTGGTTTTCTCTTATTAATGCAATGCTAATGCAAATTAACTATATGGCATGTGACATGCAATGACATAAGAGGATGACATAGAGGACATGGAAAAATGTATGACATGACATAATGACGTGGCGATTATGAATGACATGGAAAATATGACATGCAATTATATGATATGCGAATGATTTTTTTTTTCGGATGAGTTTATTTCCTAAAATAGAACTATGCTAAAACAATGTTTATCTTGCATATTTAGGAATTGAAATTGGCCTAAACCCCAATATATTAAGATGGATAATTTTAGACATAAAATTCTATTTAAGCATGTGATATCTATCCTAAAAATGCAATCTAATCTACATGATATATGCAAAATGATAAGATATGCATGGATGTGATTTTGTTTTTGCTCTTTCCTTCCTTTTTTTAAAAAAATTTCGGCCAAGCAAGGGATATCTCGAGGATTTTGTTATCTTGATTTAAATGTTTAAAGTTTAATGAGATAAGGTTTCTAGGGAAACATTTCTCCCTAAAAAAATTCAATTAGATAGGATTTCTAAGAAATCATATCTTACTAAAATCTTCAGGAAATTTTAGAACATTGCAAATCAAATCAGTATAATAATCCATCTACATTATTCACGGAAAAATAAGGAAAGAAATTGTCACGCCCCGAACTCGGCGAGCACGCGAACATCACCCAGGCCGTTTATGTCTTTAATTCTCCAGGATTCTTCGGCCAAACAATCGTAACTTGAAAACGAAGCAAGGTCATGGAAGCAGTAAAACAGCTCCATTCAAATACATCACGAGATGACTTAGGACAAAAAGGTACACTTCTCTTACTCATAAGATTCACATTTCTTTCTACATGGTCAAATGCTAGAGATTCAGTTCCTACATCCACAAATACAATTACAATCCCTAAGTTCACATAATATCTCATAATCATTCACTTATTACTTCCTCGAATGTCAATCCTTGCCAGACTGATGCTCCATCGCCTGGATCCTGAAAAATGTTAATCCCTAACGGGGTGAGATATAAATCTCAGCAAGCGAACCCTAAACCTAGACCTAACCGCTAGTCCCACCAGACTACACAACAAATGATAAGCAGAAGCTCAGCCAGACAACATCACATGGCATGCAAACACATACACATAATTTTCACAGTTATCACAATCATTCATCGCCTGGGCTCTCAGCCGTAGTGTATTTCTCTGGGCACTCCGGCCAATTGATATCACTGGAGCTACAAGCCAATCGATATCACGGGGCTCATAGCCAATCAGTATCACTAGGGCTCTCTGGCCATTTACAAAGCATCAGGGCACTCTGGCCAATTACGATGCACAAGGGCTCTCTGGCCAATTACAAAGCATCAAGACACTCTGACAAATTACGATACACAAAGGCTCTCTAGTCAATTACAAAGCATCAGGGCATTCTTGCCAATTACGATGCACAATTGCCAAGCAAGATTCAATTGCCACCCAACCAAACTAGTCCACATAAAAACCGAGGTCATACTACGTAATTCCAATCATGGAATTCATAAATTCAACCTCACACAAATGCATATCGATCAACTACAACAATTCCGTACGTTCAACATCCAATTGGTCATAATAAACCACCAATTCATCAATCAAACTCATCCAGTAGTGTCCTAACATTCGAGTAAAGGTTTAAAGGACACTTATCTCTTCAAGCAAGCTAGAAAATTCCATCCAAATGAGCTACCTAGCTCAGCAAGCGCTCGGACAATAAGGATCACGCACGGTCCTAGAGAATTTCACCAATTCCACATCAAAACTCATTTGATTCTCAGTTCCCTTGCACATATATCTCAATTTCACACACAACACCTTATACTCAAGCCATCACAGTGTTAATTCAATGCCCCTAAGCATGCCAATTGTCGTTCTATCAAGGCAAGTCATCCAAAATCTCAATTCACCAAAACTGCCCAATTTGAGCCCCCACAACTAGGTTCAGTCTCACGAAAACTGTAATTTTTCTACTGAATTTTTGATAAAAAAATTCATGGTCTTAAACTTCAAGATCTTACAGACATGTGGGCAAAAACGGAGCTCAATTCGGATACCGAACGACTTAGAATGACTCAATTCAAAATCGGTGCGCGTTATGGATAGATCGGTCGGTACTTCACGTTTTTCATCTCAACAGCCCTTAAAACTCTTCCAATCTCTATTCCACCAAGTGTACACTATACCAACATATCAATTAACATCCTAGGGTGCATTAACGACAATTTAACAATAAGACGACACCTTTTCTAAGCCTCGAAGTGCTCGGCTTCTACAGAACCTTAACAGGGCAGAACCGGTCCTCAACGAATCATGCATAACAGCCCACAATTCCAACTCTAAACTTCAATTCATCATGAAATCAACTTGCCAAAACCTTAGCCTACATGTTTAATAGACTCACCGAGAATTTGGAAGCAAAATAGTGCCTCAAAAGCTTCCAATAAGCTCGATTCCTCTCGGTGCTCAGGCGGTCAAATTCTGCTCCACATAAACCACTTTATTTCAGCCATTAAAACCCATAAAACTCAAGTAAACTTGCAATCCCAGCTTAGCAAGCCCTAGTACTATGAGTGTAGAAGAGCTCACCGAAAATTTGAAGCCATTTGAAGCATTTAAGCCCATGAAACAGCTCTTCTCCCAAAACCGGTCAGATTCTGCCTTCAATATGACCTTTGCTTACTCAAACCGACCTACGGGATGAATGGCTATTCCAAATTGAGCTTATAACATGTCCTTAGAATCACAAGATGATAAGCTTTCTAATGGAGAAAGAATCGTCTCAATCGGCCAACGGTCGAAGAAGTTATGGCTAGAACAGTAGAGCGGACGAGACAGAACAGCGAGCTGGGCGACGGGTCTCTCTCGGCCAAGAAGAAGAGGAAGATGATAATGGAGGAGAGAGAAGGTGGCCGGCCAAATAATGAGAGAGGAAGGAGAGAGAGAGAGAGGCTTTCTCACACACATAATTGGAGTCAACAAATGATAAGATGATTAGGTGAGCAATTAATGCTTAACCACTCCATAGATGACACTTGTCAAGGCTTCTAGAAGACTTTGTCCACCATTGACTTCCATTGACCTTGGCTCTCTCATGATTTTCGGCTGCCCCTTGAGGAATTAAATGATCATTATGCCCTTCACTAACTCTTAAGACAAGGGCAAGGGTCGAGGGGCAAAATGGTCATTTGGCACTTTCCGTCTGAAACTTCGTTTTTCCTATTTTGAATGACCATTGGCGAGGTGACGTCAAACTCTTTTCCCATATTGGAATTCTTCACTTCCAATTACCAATTTCGAGCTTCTAATCCATGTCATTAGCCCCGATGGATCGAAAATTCGGAATGTCACAGAAATCAACAAGATTGTGACCGTCATCTCCTCTTCAATTTTTTTCTCGAAAATTCCCATGTTTCTAATTAAAAATGGCTTTCGAAGATAGCAAATCGGACCTAAGCGGGAATAGGTTTAATAGACTAAATTCGCAATTTGTGACAAAAAAAATTAGGTTTCTATGTCTTAGATCACAAAAATCATTCTTGAATTTCTGAAAGAAGTTTGCGCTTTGCTTTGATGAGGCATTAGAAACCATGCAAAAATATCTCAACTTCGGACAAAAAATAACATGTTAATAACGCCAAAATAGCGAGCAAACATCGGCAAAGCACTTCACGAACATACTTGAATTAACTTTCATAGTATAGGAGGGTTACCTTAATCTGCGAAAGCAAAAACTGAGGCTGGTTCGACTAGGAAGCTTCGCCGGGCAGTAAGTCAATGGCAGGGAGCGAACAGCGGCGACGAAGTACGAGCAGGAGCAGCAGAGGCAGCGTCACGATGGGAGGAGAACTGAGAAGGGAACAGCGGCGGCGGCACGATGACGGCGAGCGAGCTGGCGGTGGTGGCGCAACGGGAATGCAGGCAAAAGAAACAATGGGCTGAGCAGAAATGGTGGCGGCTCGGCGAGAGCAAATGGTGAAGGCAGCGGCGTGGAGGAGGCATGCAGCAATGGAGGTGAAGACCAGCGTGAGAGAGAGAGAGGGAGAGAGTTAGTGAGAGTGTGCTGTGCAGAAGTTTTTTGTGTCCTCCGTATCAATGAAGTATTTGGTGCTTATAATGGCCGACCCCTTAACCCTAGGTCAATGTGATATATATAAAGGGTTGTCTGGCTTGATGGGCAAGAACAATATTGCCTGAATATTTTGATATATGAAACATTATCGCTATATTATCTGAATAATATCTTCCGAAACAAATAATGAAAGAATATTACATATTTTTTCTTCTTCCTCAAGGCAAAATTTCGGCCAAAAGGATATCCCCCATGGCCTGGCCGAAATTTCATGCTTACAAGGGTCTTTTTGCGTGATTTTGAGCTCAAATGGGCTTTAATTAATTAAATGGGTAATTAAGTAAAAGCATTGCTTCTTAAAAGAATTAAAATGGACCGGATTGAATTTGAATTGAGCCTAGACCCATGTAAAATTCAGCCATGTATATTGGGCTAGTGTTTTCACCCTTCCATTGTCGGTCTTGCCTCGGATTGAGCGTATGTCGCGACCCTCCTCGAGCGGTGAGAATCTCGAGTTGGTGAGGGTTAATGGGCCGTCCCATCTGATCGGACGCGGGCCTCTCCCAAGACCCGTTACTCAAGTCGCAATGGATGTGTACGTAGTCAACCTTCAGTGTGGTCTAGTGACATGTGGTATGTGTACATGTAAAGGAGTCGCCACCAATCGTTTTGTGGAGGGTATGATTGGAAACCCTATCGAATAGTTGGGAGCTTCTATTCGATTCTGCGAAAACCAGAGAGTGGGATCGGGGACTTAGTTACACCAACTATCAGAATCGACGCCCTTTCGGTACCTAAGTTGACTGAATTATCTAACCATAAGATTTCATGCAGATGAGTGGGATACGAACCCTAAATATAGGAGTTCATGCAGATAGAAGTGGTTATGCTAGCACTCACAACCATTAAAAGAAGATGCGCAAATCAAAGATCCAAAACATGCGGATAAATCACGTGAACACAGCATGTCATCCCTAGTAAGGCCCTATTAGCCTAGAGAAGTATCAATTAAGGCTCAGGAATGTTCTAGATATGATTTGCCCATGAGGAGCAAAATCGTAATTTTGAATGAGACAATTTGCCCCAAAAGGGCAAAGTTATCATTTCAGAAAAAATCTGGAATCACAAGGGGTTGGAAGTAGGATTGATCATCGAACCAATCCATTTCCTATTTTTCGACAATTTTCAGAATTTTCTGAAATTTTTGGAAATGATATACCCTTTGAGGGGTAAAATCGTCATTTCAGAAGATGACGAGAAGTGAAAATCCCAAACATGAGGATTGGTCATCCACCAGACCCAAATCCTAACTTTGAGTAATTTTCACGATCCATTGGAATAGGGAAGACGATTTACCCTTTGAGGGGTAAAATCGTCATTTCAGGAAAAATGATGAGGTTCGAAAACCCAAGCAGAAGAATTGGTCACCTAACTGACCATAATCTTTATCTTGGCATTTTCGACCAATCTCGTATACAAAGCAGAGTCAAATTACCTCTAAAGAGCAAAATCGCCATTTTCAGGAAGAATGGATAAGAATTCCCAAAAATAGGATCGCCAGTTGTTTGTTGTCATTCCTCAATTTTCGAGGATTTTTGGAGGATCTAGAAATTTTCTACAAATTTTCCTTTTTTTTTAGATTTTCTAGGATTTTCTTACATTTTTTTTAGAATTTTCTAGCATTTTTCTGATTTTTTTTTATTTTTAAAATCATTTTTGAATTTTTTTTATTAAAAAAATAATTCAGACCGGATCGACCCTATCCACCCGGACAGGAACCCGGCCTAGACCGGCGCCCGGACCCGCTCAGATACCCTAACTTCAAAACGGCAGCGTTTTTTTATTTTTTTTTTTATTTTTTTTTATTTTCTGATTTTTTTAAAACCTTTTCCAATTATCCAAAAATAAAATATCACATCCTACGGTCCAGACTCGCCCACATGGCTAAGCCACCGCCCTCGGATCAGCATATCAAAATCTACGGCCAGGATCGCGCGGTGACTAATCCTACGACGTTCGATCAAATTACTAAAATCAACGGTTACAATTAGAAGGGTCAAATTGATCCAGACCGTTCATTCATACTAACCTAAACGACGCCGCTCGACCACTAACCTAAACGACACCATTTCCACATTTTTGTGATTTTCCGATTATAAACCAATATCCTAATTACTAATCGGACGGTCACTAAAATTAGACATGATTAACCTCAGCCGTCTGATCTAGTCGCTGACTTAGCCTAACAGACTAACGGTCGAGCTGACTGGGCTTATATGTGGACCAATCACCGAATGCCAAGTGGACCTTTGATCTGTTGACTCTGACACGTCATCGTCTTCAACCTCTCGACGATAACAAAATGAACGGCCGAAACTTCTCCAACGCCGATCGATGACCAAGCCTCGACCAAATGACATGAAACTACCCTCGTTCGACTCGTCTCACTCTCTAGTTTAACATATCTAAGAATCAAAGCATTCCATCCACTGAGTCAGGTGCAGCACACAAAATGCCGAGTACGGCCATAGGAGTTCAACCGCACGATCTACGCAAAATCAAGGCAATTCAATCACGGAATAACATGAGAAGAGGTTCAGAACACTTACCTTGAGCTTCGATTGAGCTCGCATGGCCTAGATTTGGATAGGCAAGATTGAACAGTGCTCGGCTATGGCGAAAGGTTTGGAGACTCAGACGTGGTTTATTATGCAAAATCGACACAAAAACAAAGTGCGATCGAGCTCAGTGATGTTCAAGGAGTCAAATGCACACAAGAAATGCAAGAACGATCAAGTACAAGGTAAGTCGCCATTGATGCACAGTGAGAAGCTCAAAGCTGCGACTCACCTTTTTTCTAGGTTTCAGTTGGTGCGGCCGGCGGCGATCGAATCCTGGAGCCTCAGGCAAGCTTACGGCGGTCTTCTTTAGCTTCGGTTTGGCTAGAAATAACCTAACCAGTGCTTCACTAATTCGAGCTCCAACTTTCGATAATGACGATGGAAGGCGAGCTATCTTTCTCTCTCTCCTTTTCTCTCTCTATTATGTTCCTTTCTCAAACAGAATGAACCGTCCTCTCTCGAAAATCCCTCCCTAATGCTATATCTCGCTTCCAGTTTTTGGCGCCTATTCAGGGGGAAGGCTCACCGACTTGAATCGCACGTGAGGTGGCGTGATTTTAGGTCTAAACAGCGTCGGGAACTGAGAAGATTCCGTCCAGCTCCGTTATCTTGTCCGGCGTGTACAAATTTCGTGCGAATTTGGCATGAATTTGGTTTACATTCGGCCATGCTTGGCCATTTGCACAAATCTGCCACGTCGTTCAGCTCCGGTGACCATTGGCTTCGAAATTTGTCTTGATTGGTTCAGACCAATGAGAGCTTCAATGCCCATCCACTAAACGCTTCATTCATGGTCGAATTGGTCTTCGATTTGACCTCTGAAATTCGGCCCGGGATTCTCAAATCACGCGTGAGAGTATTTGGGGAAGATGACACTGTTCCCCTGGTTCGACCGGTCAAAATCGGTTCAACTTGAGTTTTTCAAAATTAATCACAATTCGTGGGGAATTTTTGCAATTAAGCTTCAAAATCGAACTTAGGACATGAATATTGTCTAAAAATGTAGTTTTGCCCAAAAGTTCATGTCAATTTATATGAAAACCCCAAATTTATTTTTAATTGCAATTCGGGAAATTGTGAAATTGATGGCTCAATCGGTCAAATTAGACCAAACCACCCATGCTAATTGATTCAGAATGATGAAAAATATTAGGTAGTAGCTCCAATTTGTGAAGGAAGTCCTTGAATTAAAAGTAATTTCAATTATGCCCAAATTCAAGGACTAAATTGTAATTAAGTTTGCAATTTTGCCCAATTCATGCAATTGAACAATTCGAGCAAACAATTGGACTAAATCGCGATGAGGAACAATCAGATTGAATGACAAGACTCTCAAAATGCCAGAATTGCAAATTAAAAGACTCAATTGACTTTTTTTTTTACCAAATTCAACTATATGTGTAACAAAGGAACACATAAAATTGAACTTGAATTTTGAATTTTTATGAGGTAAAAAAAACAAGGGAATTAAAAGAAAAATATTGACTATTTTTTTATATTTTTATGACCTTAAACGCTATTTTTCTTGATTTTTCTATTTTTCAAAAATATGAAAAATTATTTTTTGGTAAAAAAATGGTTCATTGGGCTTGGCCGAGGTTACCAAAGTTGATTTTGTAATTTTTCAACTTTTTATGAATTTTTTATGAATTTTCTAAACATTAACTGGAAAAAATTAATCGAAAATCAGGTGTCAATGGCGTATTATTAGACAGCTCCTATGAAAGGGTTTAGATTTAGGTGTATGTGTTACGAAGGTCGCGTGGACTGATGTATGACTCCCTAAGGAAGAGGGTGGTCTAGGGATCCGCAGACTTATTGATTGCAATAGGGCGGCGACTCTCAAGCATATATGAGTTTTATTCACATATAAGGAGTCTTTGTGGTGCAAGTAGATTCATTCCACATTTCTCAAGAACAAGAATTTATGGGTGGTGAAAAGACCCACTTTCTGTTCTTAAACTTAGAAGAAGATCCTGGATCTTCGCCCTGATTTCTATCTGAGCTTCATCTAGAGGATAGGGAATGGTCGGTCTGTATCATTCTGGTTTGATGCGTGGCACTCTAGAGGCCCGTTATTCAAAATTTTCTCAGATTAGGATATATACTACTCTCACATTCCTCGGGATACATTGGTTCAAGCCTTCTTCTTTTCAAATTGGCAACCTTCGGCTTTCCTGACCTCCTTCACTTTTTTGGCCAGATACAACCCTAGCCTTTATGGATGATAGGGAAGACAGACTGATTTGGCAAAGACACACCTCTGGTGCCTTCTCGGTGTTATCGGCGTGGGACTACATTAGACCGAGAGGTCAGAATGTAGTTTGGTCCTCCTTTGTTTGGGACCGATCTATTGCCCCTAGACATAGGTTTCTTCTCTGGCTGGTCAAACTCAACTGGCTCCCTTCTTAGGTGATGCTTCTAAACTATCGCAGAATTTTGGATGGTGCTCGCGCTTTTTGTTAGAGTAGACCCGACTCCATAGATAATTTATTCTTTGGTTGTCCTACCACGGGTTCTCTAGCACCTTTTTGGGCCACCAAATGCAATTTAACTTGGTAGAACAGACCTTGGCAAGATACTATTCGTTGGGCCATGCAAAAGTTTGGTGGTCAGTCTTTCCCTCACCAGTTAGCTCGGTTCTCTCTTGAGGCCCTTTTTCATATGATTTGAAATGAGAGGAATCACATCCTCTTCAGGAACTAGTTGTTGTTCGTGCCGGCTCTCCTCCAACATTTTACCAAGGTTGTTAGGGATAAAGGCCTCACCTTTCATCACATTGAAGACAATACCCGCAATAGGCAAGTTCAAAGAATTTAGTGTAAGCCTAGACAATAGAAATCACACAACTATCTCTCGAACAAAGTTGGTTCTCACTGTTGTGTTCGTTTTGGCCATGAACACCGCATGGTCTCATGAGTGCTTTAGAGAATTCGGCCTTTTCAATTCTCACAGAAGCGGCCCTTACTTCCCACTCACATAGGTGATTTCTAAATGTGCAGTATATCACATACTCGATTCAGAATCATTAAAAGCTTATGCTTAACCTTCACATATTCAGGAATGAATAGAAAAATTCACTCTACACCGCCTTCATAACTTGGTTGTCCCTTTGAACCTAGATCTTGAAATCTCCAATCAACTAGGTAGGGTTTCCGCTATGATGACTTATTTATGGCCTTAAAACTCATTCCCCTTGATGTTTCCACAACCATCTCTCTAGTTAGGCCTTTTGTTAATAGATCCGCAATATTGTCCTTTGACTTCACATAGTTAATTGTGATAATTTCACTAGAAAGAAGTTGTCTTACCAATATACATAACATTTCTCCCCCCCACACTTTGAGATAATTCTTGAAATCTTTTCAAGACGATGGTAGCCTTTCAATGAAAGTAGTCATTTGAAGTTGTCTTACCAATATACATAACATTACTTAGAACCGTATCTTTGGCAAGAATGTTATGCATAATCTCTTGGAGTTTTCGGGACTTGAATTAGGACGGTTATGAAATCAACCATCTTTAAGTCCAAAAACTTGCCAAAGATGAATATTTTCAATCCATCATATTATGCTTTGTATTTCTCGTCCAGACTTTCCCACAATTCCCTAGCCATTTCAGCGACTATAAACATTATAAAGGGAATTGTCCAGATCATTTAGAATTTAGTTGCGACACAGGAAGTCAAAATGCTTCCACACATCTACAGCAATAATCATTTCCATGTTTGTCTCTTCTTCATCCAACTTACCTCATCCTTATTGAGGAACCTTGTCAAATTCAATGTCATGACATAGAACAACATCTTCTATTGTCATCTATTAAAAATCAGACCATTGAACTTTTCTAGCATCTCTTCAAGAGTTGGGATAGATGCAATAGACGTTATTGATGTCGAAACCATGAAAATAGCCCAACATACCCTTGAAAAATACATGCACATATGATTTCATTTGCATTATAATAATTTTATATGGATCGAATATATTCAAATAATATATCAAAATGAAGATAATTTCGAGACGAACGCAACGACACCAAGAATGTCCTAATCGGAGTTCGTACGCGTTCGTACGAGCCAGTCAAAGTTTTCTAGCATCTCTTCAAGAGTTGGGATAGATGCAATAGACGTTATCGATGTCGAAGCCATGAAAATAGCCCAACATACCTTTGAAAAATACATGCACATATGATTTCATATGCATTATAATAATTTTATATGGATCAAATATATTCAAATAATATATCAAAGTGAAGATAATTTCGAGATGAACGGAACGGTACCAAGAATGTCCTAATCGGAGTTCATACGTGTTCGTACGAGCCAGTCAAAGTTTCTGTTTTGACTGGTCAACGACGGTCAACGGGGTCGAAATGCAATTTCCAAAAAGTTCAAGGACCAAAGCGCAATTTTCGAAAACTCAGGAACTAAGCTGAAATTTCCGACAAAAAATTGGGGCACAATTACAATTTCGAAAAAATTCAGGAACCAAAATGAAATTTTCGACAAAAAGTCAATGGTCAACATTGACTAGTCAATAGTCAACGGTCAGCCTGGTCAACGGATCGGTATCCGAGTCGGGTCAAAGTCAAAATGGACCGGTGTCGCGACCTAAAAAAATTAGGCAAATGGATTATTGGGTCAATTAAATTAACTAACCTAATTCGGACTTTCCCAAGCCCTACCAATTCGCAACTTAGATTTCACTGAAATGACATTTTAATTTAGGAGCCGCCACTAATCTTTTCTCGGTAGGTAGATTAGAAACCTAAATAAAATAGTGGGAGAACTATCTTATTCCTTCGAACTAGAGTTAATGAGTTCGGGGACTTAATTACGTTAATTAAAATTTAATTAACGCCCTTTCGGTACCAATTTCATGACAATGCCCTTTTCGATTGGTTCACGTGACTTAAAATGTTTTTGGTCTTTTTTTGTTTTATTATTATTTTTTATTTTCGAATTTCTTAAAAAAAATGATTTGAACAAAATTAAACAAGATTGCCCATAATATATCTTGATGTCCGAATTTCTGATAATTCACTCACTTCCGAAGATTCGGATTAGAGTAGAATTTTTAACGCTACATCCTCGAAGATTCGAGTCAGTATGCGAGTACGTGCATAAGACGACAACGTCCCTCTTGCCAGAGGGAAAGGATACGAAGTCTTATACTTAATCATTATCCCACCCCATGAGATCATGGGTAAGGCATATGATTTAATTTTCTGAAGGGACGAGGCACGAGGGGAGCATATATTATGGGCATGTTTGTTTAAAATTGTGCAAATTTTATAACAATCAAAAGCAAACAAACATGACAAAAATAAAATGAAAATGAGTCAATTTGATTTGGATTCTCGAAAGTTAAAGGGATGGCCAAAATATGAGATTGGGGTCCATCTTTCCTCATACAAAATCGATTCAGTTTTAATTTGAGAAAATTATATTTAAAAAAGAAACTTTTCAATAATTCTCAAAATTTCGGATTCTGCCCACTCGAGTCCAAATCTTATCTCTAAAGCCAAGTATCATCAAGACCATCACAAAATAAGTCGAATCAAACAATGGTCATGCATTCTCGTCAGAACATTCATTAGAGATAAACTTTTAAGATCAAAGAGTACATCCACAACACATGAGATAAAGTCAAACCAGTACGAGACAAGATAGTCCAAGCGCACATGATAGCTTTAGGCAAGAACTATTCCCCATTACATAACAGATTCGGTCCAGAAGAATGTATGCCAACAATCTGTTTTATTCACCAAAATCCTTCTTTCTTTTATTTGTTTCAATTTCAACGTTGAAGAGTGCCAAACAGGTCTTTGAGAAAAGCTTCTTGTAATTGATTTCGCCAACTAAGCAACTTGATACGTTCACCTCCATATTTTTGTACAAGTTAGTTTACGGTTTTATAATATATATTGACCAGAAAAAGGACTGATTCCTTCATTTTTCAATCACAAATCAACCTGCATTCATCAATATACGAACATATACGAATGTTACCAAACAAACAGGCGTAGATTGTGGATCAAAAGTTGAGAAAAATACCTCTGTTGAACAAATTCCAGCAGCTGTATAGCTTGAGATTTTCGTCCAACGCAAGCACCCTTTTTTTAAAACTTGTTGCCGAGATTCTCCAATATATCTAACACATATGGCAGAAGAATTAGAACCAAAAATAAGATCAACAGAGAAGGTGATCGACCTTAATTGGTTGCTACACAGCGACGCAATTGGGCTAGACGTATGAGGACGTCGGGTTGAGATGTACGGAGCTTTGACGATACACACCCGATTGAAGCTATATCAAATGGGGATTGTCTCGACCACGGGGAAGACAATTGAACCCTTTAGTTGCTCGAGATGCGCTCTCAATATGCTCTTCAAGAAAATCTCGAAAACTCTTGAGCTGCCGAAAAAATGAATTCCCCCACCTTTCACATTTTCTCTCTATGTGTCATCCTCCCTCTCCTCAGAATTGTCCCCCCTTTTATGAACGTGAGAAGGTTGGGCTCCAAGACAAAAATCAAATCTCCATGCATGATTCCCTTCCATAATCTCTCTTTTGAAATATAGTCTTGCCTCTTTAAAACAAAAAGAATATACGCTATGTATATTTGCAATTATTCCGCCGATTTGATACGATCATTCCGTGCAGATTCCTTCTTTGTTGAGTTCATCTCTTGCAATTTTCTAATATTAAATTCTCATCCCTCGTTTCTGAAACTCTCAACCTACGTACACACATGGATGGGCTTAAATGAGGTTTGTCACAAACTAGATGGGTAATTAAAATCAAAAGCCCTTAAAACTTTAAATCTCCCAAACCAAGGCCGAATTGAAACACTAAAAGGCCTTCTAATTTTCAGTTCATAATCTCTCACGCCTTATATATTTCGGCCACCGCTCCTCATGTACTTGTCGAATTCTTCAGTGTGAGTTCTTGTTTGTTACCCTAACTGACTCATCTCTGGTCATGCGATGATATGCACTTAATTGACAAAAAAAATCAAACACGCAATGCAAGAGAAATTTATTTTTGCGAGAATTATGACTAATCCTTATTTTGTGCTTATATGAATAATTTTCTAAAAAATCAAAATTTAGGTGTCAACAGCTGCCCCTCTTTGAGTGGAAGCTTGCAAAGGGTTTGCTCAAAGATTAAAATTGAAACCTAAATTTTGCAAATGCAAGTGATTGTGATGATTTTTTTTTTTGTGGGATTCAATCTCATTTTCTACTGCAAATAGAGATGATGCATGAAATGCAATGTTATAAATAACATGTGCTAAAACTTCTCTTATCCCACATCAAAGAAATCCGCACATGGATCGCCTATGAAAATACATGTTTTACCAAACACTTCATAAGCTAATAATTCCCTTAACCTCCAGACTTCCAGTGGATGCCAGGATGCCAAGGTATTAGCCCATCTGTTGCCAAAAGTTTCCTTCTGACGCGAAACGGCGCAAGATCTGTGTAGAGTTTGAAAATGTGCTCGAGTTATGGTTCGAGCTGGCCATTTGTCTCTCGGGAAGTGATCCTCGTGCACTATCAACCGTGAGTTGGTAAGCAGTCTCTTGGAAAGTCGCCCTCGTGGACTTCGACCATGAGTCGGTAAGTTGTCTCTTAGGAAGTCACCCTCGTGGACTTCGACCATGAGTCGGTAAATTGTCTCTTGGGAAATCACCATTGTGGACTTCAACCATGAGTCAGTAGGTTGTCTCTTAGGAAGTCGCTCTCGTGGACTTCAACATGAGATGGTAAATTGGGAAGTCACCCTCGTGGACTTCAATCATGAAATTGGCTCTTAGGAGATCACCCTCGTGGATCTCAAACATGAAACGGTAAGCTAGGAAGTCACCCTCGTGGACTTCAACTAGGGATAGGCAAGTTTGCTTATTGTGAAATCACTCTCGTGGACTTCAACTAAGTTCGTAGGTTATCTCTTGCGACCTTCTTCGTATTAGTAGGTCTCTTCGTATCAAGGCAAGAGATGTATCATCTAAATTGGATCAGTATGAATACAAAATGGTGTGACGCCTGAAAACTTGTCAATGCGAACACAAGAGAGAGTGTGTTATATAAACCGTATTATGCAAAAAGAATATGTCACGTGTATCTTATTAGTGTGAACATAAAAAGGGATCACGACTAAGGTCGATTTTTTAAAAAGGGTTCAGAAAACTTACCTGAATTTTCTGAGCAATGAGTAAGTAATGACTAGGTTGACTGCACCATACATGTCCATTCTCTTGGAAATTGATGATATGCATAAAATCAAAGCAAATGCAACATCATATGCTAGAAAAATTTGATCACCAATTGCTTGCATTTAAAAGCTTCACTGGGAAATTTGTCAATAAGGATACCTTTCTGATCCTCTCGATAAAATTTGATCAAATGGAATGGAGAACATTCAATCTGAAAGGACTTTCTCTCACTCTCTTTGAAAAGGGTTTTAAAAGGCCCGACCATTAGTGCAGGCATGAGGATCACTCGGAACTGTCTTCATCACGCTTGACAAAGGTCGGGGTAGTCTTGCAACCAGTATGACCAGACCAATCCATGAGGCCTTTTCAAGGACTGTAATTCAGGCTTGATCAAAGGCTATTCAAGAGGGACTCACATGAGTTGTTAGGCTATGAAATCCTCATTAATTGCACGAGGTTTACAAGTTAGGAACCTTGTGAAATGAGATAAAATGATATTGTTCGCACTTCTTCGAGCGATATTTATAAGCATTTGAAATCCTACGTTAACCCAAGTGCCCTAATTTGAAGAGACTTTTGGTAAAGGTTGTAATGTAGGTTCAGGGTAGGCTTGGAAATGAAAGGCTTATTTTCAACAAAGGGTAGTATAGAGATGAGAAAATCAGTGATCATCCATCTCTGTCATTTTGAGCTTCAGGAATGATTTTTCTTTTCTTGAACCAATTTAGATAAGACCTCCCTTCCTTCTGAAAATTCTTGAGAAAGCTCTTTTCTTTTTCTTCTTTTTTTTTTATGAGAGTGGGCGCTATTGCACTTTTTTTGCACGGCAAACTTTTTTTTTTTATGACAAACTTTGATTTTTTCTTCTGCATGGCAAGCCTTTTTATTTCTCTCTTTGCACAGCGAGCTCCTCCTTTTTTAAGGAAGAAAGTGTCTTATCCGAATTGTTGCATATTGTGTTGGTAGATCTTCCAAGTTTCAGCTTGCCCCGAGGCACTTTGCTTCTCAAATGATTCGAAACAATTTCCTTTTCAGGATGATCACCCGTTGGGTTTTGAGAAATGAATTCGCCACTCAAATTGGGTTAAACAAAGGATGAGTGTATATGGGTATAGAAATGAAATGCTCTTCGTCATGTTTGAGGCACTTGAGCTAACATAGAACTCGCATGCAACAAACTCACTCAAAGATTGATGTAAGTGAAGCAAGAAAACTCCACTCGTTCTTTGAATTTTTTAGATTTTAGATTTGCCCCAATGTGGGGTTGTTTCTGGCAAAGTTATAAAATGAAACCACCGTTCAATGGGTTTAACAAAGGGCAACCTATAGTGTTTGGATAGATGGAACGAATGCCTCATGTCATTTCAGTCGTCATATTTTTCACAAGAAAACCCTTCACCTTGTGAGCATGGAAATTTTCACATTTACTCATCGGGGATGCGATATAGGACGTATATGGAAATGGTTTGCCTTTCATCGTCCTGACATTCCTCATTCAAAGTGATCAATTCGATTCGATCAAAGAGATTTCCTGATTGAAAAACATCTCACAGTGCAGATTAGCAGTGCAGATAAAAATATGATGAGATGGAATTGATGAACCTTAATTTGATTTGATCATCCAGAATAGTGAGTGCGAATCCAGTGTTGACATGCATAAACTATACAAGTACATTCAGGAATCTTCAAGGTATGGGAAAATATGGATTGCCCCATTATAAAGAGAAATATGCATGAGATCAGTCAATCGAGGACTCAAAATGCTCTGATTTCTCCCACTCAATGATGATGACTGTCATGGCGGATGAATGGTCCTACAAGGGGAAAAAGTGTTACTCTAAGAACCATGCAGTTCGAAGAAGAATATATTCCCTTATTCCAAGTCAAGATTCACTGTTGGTTTGCCCCATTTTAATCAGGAGGTGTATGTGAGATGATCATAGTTATGCCAAAATGCATGATTACCCCAGACATGGCCAGTGTTGGGAACTCGATTTCGAGCTTTTGCAAATAACATTGTTTCCACAGCCGTTCCTGCAAGATGAAAAAAGGAAAGCCGTTTTTGAGGACGACGAGTTGAAGACAAGATATACTCCTTTTGAGACCAAGCGATCTTCGTCTTCTCCTATTTTCCGATGGATCGGCCTCAGCTGACTAATGAATTGGTGTTTGAAAATGATTGATGAATCGTGATTGGCCAAAGACTTCTAGCCCGCTTCAAATGCTTAATCACCAGGTGTGAGACGTCCAAAGACTGACCAGGCTAATGCCGGGTCAGATTTAAGAATTTCCCCCTGCCCCTGGATTGATTTTGAAACACATAGTAGATGGATCAATAAGACAAACAGGGTTAGACCACATGTTAGTCATTTTTGAATTTTTTTGAAAAATAATTTTTTTTGAAAATTTTGGGATAAGAATTCTTGAGAAGCCCAACCTTCAGTGCTTACTATGGATGACAAATTATTCGACCGTTTGTTATCGTCATCGGGTTAGTTTGGTATGCCTCAACAAGATTTCAAATAATGAAAAACTTCTGTAATTTTATTGATCATGAATCAAAAAATTACATCTTATTTGAATTCAAAATGCAGACAACTCCTTGACGGTGAGAAATTTTGACTATAATCGACCTAAGAAATGAAAGTGCAGCCTAGACACCTAAAATGTAGGAAACATCCCACGCAGGGGATTGGATAAAAATAGACATGTTACTGATTTGGGTCTGCGTCCAATTTCTCAGAAGATCCTTCAAATCCCCGCGTGATTTGGCAACGGGTTATTTTGCACATTAGGTTGGCTGGCCGATTGGAATGCAAATGCCCCTGTTTCAAGCAAATCTTGAATTCGATTCTTGAGCACCATACAGTTATCAGTCGAATGACCTGGTTCACCTGAATGGTAATCACACTTCTTGGTCGGATCATACTTAGGATATGATGGTCGCTGAGAATCCGATGTTAGCAAATTTTTCTTTCGCAGGATAGCCAAGACCTGAGAAGGAGTTCCCGGGAGAGGTGTAAATTGACGCTTGGGGCGGAATTGCTGACGTTGGTTCTGCTGGCCATAGTTTGTCTGTTGGGTTTCCATATGTCCCCTAGGGATGTGAATGGGAGCTTTCTGGGCATATGCGACATTTACCTCTGCGGCCACCTCCTTGTCCTTTTTTCGAAAGAATCGCTTCCCAGCGGAAGCAAAATCGCCATACCAACCTCTCTTTAATCCACACTCTACTTCTTCAGCCATCGAGACTAGCTGGGTAAATGACTGAGCTGACGCACCTACTATATGAGAGCGCATATTTTGAGGAAGCGTGGACACGAACAACTTCATCAATTCCCGCTCTGGTGGCTCTGGCATAAGCTCGGACACCAAATTCCTCCACCTGGTTGCATATTGTTTGACAATTTCTCCTTTCTTTATCTCAGCTTGTTCCAGATCTTCCCTAGAAATGGTGAGGTCTATGTTAAATTCAAAATGTTTGACGAACGCTGCAGCTGCCTTTTCCCAAGTCTCAATGTTGTTGATACGGTGGTTGGTATACCATATCATGGCTGGCCCTTTCAAACTTGCTCGAAAAGTTTGGACCATAAGAAGATCGTTGGTAACATACTTGGTCATCCGAGCTTGGTACATGTGCACATGTTCCTTCGGGTTGGACATGCCGTCATATTTTTCAAATTCCGGCAATTTGAATTTGTCGGGGACTTGAACCTTTGCATATATAGACAGGTTGATCGGGGAAACATGACGCGTCCCTTCTACTTCACGCAGTCGTTGATCGAGTTGTGCCCAAAGTTTGGCACTTTCATCATTCAACATGCCTGCTGCAACATTAGGTTGTGGAGGGGAAATCATGGACTGTG
This sequence comes from Rhodomyrtus psidioides, assembly GCA_021437785.1. Classification (NCBI taxonomy): domain Eukaryota; kingdom Viridiplantae; phylum Streptophyta; class Magnoliopsida; order Myrtales; family Myrtaceae; genus Rhodomyrtus; species Rhodomyrtus psidioides. The sequence continues at coordinate 239,161 of JAILYB010000162.1, read as the reverse complement.
TAACGATCTAAGCTGTTGGCAAAATGATATTCCCAGAAGGTTGAGTGATGCCTTGAACCCCAGGTGGAGGAACATTTCCAAGAGGTGGATTGTTACCTTGAGCTCCAAGTAGATCATCTTCAAGAGGTGGCATGCCATTCAATGCCTTGCTCACTTGAGGATCAATAATAGCCAGAGGTTGAATCATGGGTGCCGTTGGGGTTTGTCTTTGAGCCATCATAAAATTGATCATCATTTGAGTCAGCATAGCCATCTGGTCTTTCATATCCTTCATTTCTTCTTTGATCTGCATTTTTACTTGCGCTTCGACACGAGCCGCCATTTCAGCATCATCGGCCATCTTCCTTGTCCTGGATCGAGTAACTATTGGTGCACGTGGGGTATCCGTAATAGATTACCTTAAAAGAAAAATCATATGAAAATTAGTATGATGAAATCAGATAATGGGCCGGTCCATGACGACTCCCTAGACTCGACGAACCAAAGAGATATAAGTAGACAACAAAATCAGGCAATTTTTCAATTTCGTCAACTTTTATGATAAAATTCGTCATAATTCGTACGTTAACTAAAAAATTCTCAAAATTTACGAGCTCATACGGGACGCAATGATGAACAACTTTCATGTTTGGACTTAAGGTTGAAAGCGAACAGATCAGTACAGTTTAATGCGTCTTCGTGAGATTTTTGTCCAGAAAGCTATTTCGTCCGGTCTTTGTTGAAAGAGTGAAAGACCTCCTTAAATTGTGAATTTAAATCTGGAATTTTGCAGGTTATTAGTTGAAACAGCAACTTACAACTTTCATTTTTTGTGGTTCGGCAAAAGAGGTCGTTTATCAGGGGTATTATGCAAAATAATATGGAGTCTAAAAACGTGGAAATTCCAGCCTGCACCATCCCAGCTATTAATTCTGTATTAAGTAGAAAACATGTTGAATTGCCACCAAAATATTTCACACAATAGATGAGAATCTGACGGACATTTCTTATTTGAAGTTTAGGAAACGATTCCAACTCGAAAGAGGTATACAAATTCGATTAGTGCTGAGGGGTCAGAACGAAAACAGAATTGAATAACTGACTGAAAAAGTGATAAAAGATAACAAGCCCTTAGGCCCGACGAAAATCCCTAAAAAGAGACCTAATAAAGAAAATAAAATAACGACACGACACAGATGACTAAAAGCCTATCACTTCGAGGGCCTAGCTCCATTCTTCGATCTCTTGGGTTGTGGGCCAACTTGGTCTTTCAACCGCTTGATGGTGATGATCTTTATGGGCTTTAGCCCATGATCGTCTGAGCTCATTATTCGTATAACGGGCTGGATGTTGCGGTGTCCGATGAAGTGATAGGTTAACCTAATGACACACCTAATAGCCATGGACCGACCCAGGGAAAAATGTAACATATGCAATGAGATGGACGAATGCAGAGACAAGCATAATGGCATGTGCATGCTTTATTGACCTGATTTTTTAGAGCTCACAAGGGAAAATCTGACTTGACGATTCAAGCCGTACCTAGCCGTATTAAAGCTTCGGGGGACGTTAAGAAACCCCTCGTGCCCGCGGATTTAGGCCTGAGCGGGGAATCTTAACGTAGTCGGGGTCAAGAGCAAGAACGTCCATTCCTCCATCCTGAGGCTAGGCATATTCTTACCCAGACACCATCCTAGGTTCATCTAGCATTTTATGTCTAATGCAATGTCATGAGTCATGCGCGACAGGTTTAAATCACTCAATCATGGCATTTTTCAATAAAAACAAATTATATGCCAAAAAGTAAGTGAACTTGCAGAAAATCGTCAGGAAAACGAAGCACAATGGAGTATGATTATGAAAAATATAATCGAATAAAAATCAATCAAACCCCAAATCGGTAGGTCCCAAAAATCAAACACATTCAAGACAAATCACAATCAATCAATCGAGGCATAGATCATGAAAATCAACGGCTTAAGTCCACAAATTTTAATTTTTTCGAAAATTGAAGGGTACTAATTAAAAATTTCGAAAAACATTTGGTTCACCCTTTTAATTTTCGAAAAATTAAAAAAAAAATCCCCAGCGGAGTCGCCAAGCTGTCGTGACCTAAAAAAATTAGGCTAATGGATTATTGGGTCAATTAAATTAACTAACCTAATTCGGACTCTCCCAAGCCCTACCAATTCGCAACTTAGATTTCACTGAAATGACATTTTTATTTAGGAGCCACCACTAATCTTTTCTCGGTAGGTAGATTAGAAACCTAAATAAAATAGTGGGAGAACTATCTTATTCCTTCGAACTAGAGTTAATGAGTTCGGGGACTTGATTACGTTAATTAAAATTTAATTAACGCCCTTTCGGTACCAATTTCATGACAATGCCCTTTTCGATTGGTTCACGTGACTTAAAATGTTTTTGGTCTTTTTTTTTGTTTTATTATTTTTTTATTTTCGAATTTCTTAAAAAAATGATTTGAACAAAATTAAACAAGAATGCCCATAATATATATTGATATCCGAATTTCCAATAATTCACTCACTTCCGAAGATTCGGATTAGAGCATAATTTTTAACGCTGCATCCTCGAAGATTCGAGTCAGTATGCGAGTACGTGTATAAGACGACAATGTCCCTCTTGCCAGAGGGAAAGGATACGAAGTCTTATACTTAATCATCATCCCACCCCATGAGAACATGTGTAAGGCATATGATTTAATTTTCTGAAGAGACGAGGCACGAGGGGAGCATATATTATGGGCATGTTTGTTTAAAATTGTGCAAATTTTATAACAATCAAAAGCAAACAAACAAGACAAAAATAAAATGAAAATGAGTCAATTTGATTTGGATTCTCGAAAGTTAAAGGGATGGCCAAAATATGAGATTGGGGTCCATCTTTCCCCATACAAAATCGATCCAGTTTTAATTTGAGAAAATTATATTTAAAAAAGAAACTTTTCAATAATTCTCAAAATTTCGGATTCTGCTCACTCGAGTCAAAATCTTATCTCTAAAGCCAAGTATCATCAAGACCATCACAAAATAAGTCGAATCAAACAATGGTCATGCATTCTCGTCAGAACATTCATTAGAGATAAACTTTTAAGATCAAAGAGCACATCCACAACACATGAGATAAAGTCAAACCAGTACGAGACAAGATAATCCAAGCGCACATGATAGCTTTAGGCAAGAACTATTCCCCATTACCTAACAGATTCGGTCCAGAAGAATGTATGGCAACAATCTGTTTTATTCACCAAAATCCTTCTTTTTTAGTTGCTTCAATTTCAACGTTGAAGAGTGCCAAACAGGTCTTTGAGAAAAGCTTCTTGTAATTGATTTCGCCAACTAAGCAACTTGATAGGTTCACCTCTAGATTTTTGTACAACTTAGTTTACGGTTTTATAATATATATTGACAAGAAAAAGGACTGATTCCTTCATTTTTCAATCACAAATCAACCTGCATTCATCAATATACGAACATATACGAATGTTACCAAACAAACAGGCGTAGATTGTGGATCAAAAGTTGAGAAAAATACCTCTGTTGAACAAATTCCAGCAGCTCTACAGCTTGAGATTTTCGTCCAACGCAAGCACCCTTTTTTTAAAACTTGTTGCCGAGATTCTCCAATATATCTAACACATATGGCAGAAGAATTAGAACCAAAAATAAGATCAACAGAGAAGGTGATCGACCTTAATTGGTTGCTACACAGTGACGCAATTGGGCTAGACGTATGAGGACGTCGGGCTGAGATGTACGGAGCTTTGACGATACACACCCGATTGAAGCTATATCAAATGGGGATTGTCTCGACCACGGGGAAGACAATCGAACCCTTTAGTTGCTCAAGATGCGCTCTCAATATGCTCTTCAAGAAAATCTCGAAAACTCTTGAGCTGCCGAAAAAATGAATTCCCCCACCTCTCACATTTTCTCTCTATGTGTCATCCTCCCTCTCCTCAGAATTGTCCCCCCTTTTATGAACGTGAGAAGGTTGGGCTCCAAGACAAAAATCAAATCTCCATGCATGATTCCCTTCCATAATCTCTCTTTTGAAATATAGTCTTGCCTCTTTAAAACAAAAAGAATATACGCTATGTATATTTGCAATTATTCCCCCAATTTGATACGATCATTCCGTGCAGATTCCTTCTTTGTTGAGCTCATCTCTTGCAATTTTCTAATATTAAATTCTCATCCTTCGTTTCTGAAACTCTCAACCTACGTACACCCTTGGATGGGCTCAATGAGGTTTGCCACAAACTAGATGGGTAATTAAAATCAAAAGCCCTTAAAACTTTAAATCTCCCAAACCAAGGCCGAATTGAAACACTAAAAGGCCTTCTAATTTTCAGTTCATAATCTCTCACGCCTCATATATTTCGGCCACCGCTCCTCATGTACTTGTCGAATTCTTCAGTGTGAGTTCTTGTTTGTTACCCTAACTGACTCATCTATGGTCATGCGATGATATGCACTTAATTGACAAAAAAAATCAAATACGCAATGCATTAGAAATTTATTTTTGCGAGAATTATGACTAATCCTCATTTTATGCTTATATGAATAATTTTTTAAAAAATAAAAATTTAGGTGTCAACAGCCGAGTCAGAACCGGATCAGATAGTCAGGTCAAAACCAGGTAAGCAGGTCGGGTCAGAAACGGTCAACGGGTCGGGCCAAGTCGCGCCTTTTCGGATCAGGCGAGTGAATCCCACGAGCAGACACCTGTCGCGACCTAAAATTTAATCATCAGGCTAATGGATTATTAGGTTAATCACACGAATTAACTAACCTAATACGGACTCTCCCAAGCCCTACCAATTCGCAACTTAAATTAATCAGAATGATTTAGAAATTGGAGTCCCCATTAATCATTTTTGGTAGGTTGATTAGAAACCTTAGTAAAATAGCGGGAGGACTATTTTACTTCTACGAACTAGAGATTGTGGATTCGGGGACTTGATTATACTAGTTAATTAAAATTAATGCCCTTTCGGTACCTTAATTCCATATGAGATGTCCTAAATTGACGACTTGGACTGAATCGATCTAAAGCTCAAATGAGGTGTCTCTTTTGAAATTTTTACTTTTTTAAATGTAATGCATGAAACTATCTAAATGATATGGGTGATATGCAGAACATGCGAAATCAAAGTCATCCTGCCCTATATGCAAAATTAACTAATTAATTAAGACCTGCAAAATTACATGACATTAGGGCACAATGCAAGACCATTAGTGTAAACATACGAAGATCTTAAGTGAAAACATAATCTGTCATGCAATTGATTAACATGCAAACTATTATGCAATTAATTAAATTAGTATGAACATCCTAAACATGGTACTAAAGACATGCAAAATGACATGACAAAATATAATGCAACATAAATATGCATGTTATGAGACACACAAATGCGATCATGTACATGCAAATGTGATAATGCAATGCATGTAATTTTCGAAAAAAATCGATGATGCATGGATACAATTGCGAAAATATGATGAGATAATGAGCAGTTTTTTTTTGTCTTTTTATTTTTTATACTTTATGATGCTGATGCAACCTAACTACCTGACATGTGACGTGGCAAGATGACGTGGCAAAATGACATGGCAAGATGACGTGGCAAAATGACATGGTAAGATGACGTGGTAAAATGACATGCAATTTATTTATTATTTTTATTATTTTTATTTTCGAAAACTATTTTTTTTATTTCCCGAAAATTGTATCGCTTTTCCTATTAAATTCGAAAATCAATCGAGGATTTGCCGCCAATCACTTTCAAAGATATTCGCACGCCTTCCGTATTTGGAAATCGGGATTGCCATCTATAAACGCGCCTTCCTTTTTTAAAAAATGCGATTGGATTCAAAAGCTTCCGAATTCGAATTTTTCCTTACCGAACGAGATCGATTTGAAACGGGAAGCTAACCTAGATAAGGCAACGACAGGATTTCAATCAATCAATTTCTATCCCTTAAGCAAGCAATCACGCCAACAAGGCAATCATAGAATTTCAATCAAATCCAATAAGTTTTCATTTTTTAGGCAAGCACTCACACAAACATGGCAAGAATTCAAAACGCCGAAAAAAATCAAATTTTTATTTCTAAAAATTCGGTCTTGCCGATTTACCGTTTTTTTGTGTCAAGCCCGGCAAATCGCACCCGCGGGGTAACGGGCGAAACCAGCCGTGACTTGATTTTTATTTAGCAAAAACGGCTTTTTGATTTTTTTGGAGATTCTCGGTACATGCAAAGGAGACTAAAATCAACTAAATTAAATCAAACAGCTATGACAAAATCAACCAATTATCGACCAATGATCAACCAAAATCGGGATTGGAATCATACCTAAGCTGAGCCTCATTTCCCTCTTCGAGTTAAGCTCCCCAATTCGATATCCTGCGAAAATAAGAAAACGATAATAGAAAGTCGCCGAGGGAGCTGCTGGCCGTCGGGGTACGGTGCAGAAAACACCGAGGACGTCGAGATGTACGTCGGGTGGCACGACCGATCGGACATCGGTCTTCAACCATCGGGAGAGCTCACTTCAAAGATCCGAACGGTGGAGATGAAGAAGGGATTAATATGACCTTGGACACGAAACATCAGGTCGATCCAACGGGCCAATCGGCCGGAAACTCAAGAAATGCCGGCGGGTGAACAGTACCCACGCTTTGGAACGGCTACTGATCTAGCTGCTGTTCGACCACCATGAGAGCTCGTTTTAAAGATCCGAACGGTGGATATGAAGAAGGGATCAAGAAGACCTTACACACAAAAAATCAGCTCGATCCAACGGTCCAGTTGGCCGAAAACTCAAGAAATGCCGGTGGATGAACAGTTCCATGCCTTGGAACAGCTACTGATTTAGCTGCTGTTCGGCCACCAGGAAACATCGTTTTAAAGATCCGAACGGTGAATATGAAGAAGGGATCAAGACGACCTTGTACATAAAAAATCAGCTCGATCCAACGGTTCAATCGGCTGAAAACACAAGAAATGCGGCTGGTGGTGGCGCGACAACAAGGAGAGGGGAAGAGAGAAGAGGGAGAGGAGCGTGAGAGATTGTGAGAGAGGCGAGAGAGAGTGTGCATAATTTTTTTTTCTTTTTTGTCCCCCCCTGTTAACCCTAGGCATAATGACGAATATATAGGGTGAATTAGGGTTACGCCTTTAGGGTTTAATCTCGACCGTCAGATTTTCCAAAACATGGCCGTCGGATTGAAATTTCTAATCTTGTCGGGCTAAGATAACCCAAGATTCGACCACTTATAGATGGGCTATGGGCTTGGCCGAAATTCATACTTTAATGGGCTTATCTGTGCCAATTTATGAATTCCCTAAAATTAAAATCTAGGTGCTAACAGCTTGCCCCTCTTTGAGTGGAGGCTCAGAGAGGTTTCACTCAAAGACCAAAAGTGGCACCTAAATTTTCATCGATTTCTCCCTCTTTTTATTTTTTTTTATTTTTTTATTTTTTTTTGGAAATGATGCAATGCAAGACTGAAAATAACATGCGTCTAACTTCTTTTTTCAAAGAATTTGCGCATGGATCGCATAAGGGGTATATGTTTCTGCAAATACCTTAAACGCTAAGGATTCCCTTAATCACCAGCGTTGGGAGGATCTTAAGGTACTGGGCCCATCCGTCGTCAGAAATTTCTTTCTTCTTGACTCGGGGCGACGCAAGATGTCTGTTGGTCGAATTTGCGAGTTCTAGATCGCAAATCGGTAATGCTTCTGCATCACGATCATCCGCTCATCACGTGAAGCATTAGCCGCGAGTAAAAACTTTCGAACCACGATCATCCACTCATCACGTGGAACCTCAGCTAAGAATAAGGCTTTCAAACCACAATCATCTTCTCGTCCTGTGGAATGTTAGCTGAGAAATGCTTTTGCATCACGATCATCTGCTCATCACGTGAAGCATTGGCTGCGAGTAAAACTTTCGAACCACGATCATCCGCTCATCACGTGGAACGTCGGCTAAGAATAAAGCTTTCAAACCATAATCATCTTCTCGTCCTATGGAATGTCAGCTGAGAAATGCTTCTGCATCACGATCATCCGCTCATCACGTGAAGCATTAGCTAAGAATAAAGCTTTCGAACCACGATCATCCACTCATCACGTGGAACGTCGGCTAAGAATTGGCTTCTGTATCACGATCATCCGCTCATCACGTGAAGCATTGGCTAAGAATAAAGCTTTCGAACCACGATCATCCGCTTATCACGTGGAACGTCGGCTAAGAATTGGCTTCTGCATCATGATCATCTGCTCATCACGTGAAGCATTAGCTGCGGGCCAGATTTGCGAAATGCTGGTATCGCAATCAGGTAAAAACTAAATCACATTCATCCTTTATGTGAAATAGTGGACAGAATTACGAAATGCTTGTATCGTAATCTGAGATGATTTGAATCACATTCATCCTTTATGTGAAACAGCGAACAGATTTGCGAAATGCTGGTATCGTAATATGAGAAAATCTGAATCATGTTCATCCTTTACATGAAATAGCGAACAGAATTGCGAAATGTTGGTATCGCAATCTGAGAAAATCTGAATCATGTTCATCCTTTACATGAAACAGCGAATAGAATTGCGAAATGCTTGTATCGTAATATGAGAAAATCTGAATCATGTTCTTCCTTTACATGAAACAGCGAACAGAATTGCGAAATACTGGTATCGTAATCTGAGAAAATCTGAATAAGGTGCTCGAGTTATGGATCGAGCGGGCCTGATCGTCTTTTGGGATCTTCTGTCTAGATCACCGTGCCTAGCTTGATACCTGCAACATTGAAGATGCGGTCATCTGAATCAGAAAACTTACATGAGTTGATTGAAACCTGGCTTTTAGGATTTGCTGAATTGGCATGCTCAACCTATTCAGTTCATAAGAAAATGGTGTTTTGCATGAACCTTAATGTAAATGCAAGAATTTGTGAGCTTCTACTTGCATTGTAAAGCTCCACTGGATATTTTGTCAATAAGAAAATCTTTCTGATCCCTTCGACAAACTTTGACCAAATAGAATGAGTAACCTTCAGTCAGAAAGGACTTTCACCCATTCTCTTAAAGTGGTTCGGTTTAAAGATATACTTACCTGAGGATTTGGAAGACTACCTGGTCGGCATTTGCCAGTAAGGTCTGCTCATTCGATGGTCCTTGGATGAATTTCGAGACTTTAAGAGGCAACTCGATCATAAAAAATATGCTACCTGCCAGACAATGTCAGAGGTAGAAAGCATACATGCTAAAGCATGTTCAATGATTTGATGCAAAGCTAAACTGTTGAGTTTGCAAATGAAATAATGACTCATAACATGATTCATGCACAACCATTCTGTCAAGTTTGCATTACCAATCCTGTTCATGGAGGTTATCACATTGTGAATACTTCGAATGTAATATGAATGGGGGACTCCAGTCCGAAAGGGCTTTCTCTCACCCTCGAGAAAAGCTGTATGTGACATTCCGAATTCCAGCCCATCTCGAGGCTATGAAATGGAAGGATATCGATCGGTGTGTTTCGGTGGTATCTCGCTCGAAGCAGGCCACTCTCAAGTTAATTGACCGAAAAGGAAAGACTAACGCAAGGTCGGGTACGTGGACCTGAGGATTTTAAATAAGAAATGGCGCTTTGACCAGAAGGATTGTCGATGGAATATTTTGGGCCAGCAGAGATCGATCTAGGAACGATCATGGAATGCCTTGCTAGCGTTTTACGTTGGGACGCGGGTGATTCCGTTTAACCAATGTGTAATTTGCAAGAATTTCCTAAATCGGATTCCGACGATCAGGACCGTAGGAACTAGTGATAAACCCTCGTAATTACATGACAACCAAAGTCGCCACGGCTTAAGAAAAATCCCAAGGTCGATACGTGTAGCACCTGCAAGAGTCGCCCGTCAGTTTGAGATAAACTGGAATTACAGTCGACGAGAGTTCGACATGAAATTAGACCTCGAGATTGGGTATTGGACAATGAGGAATTCCAATATTTGAATTGATATGGACGTCACCTCATTGAGGGTGGTTTACACTGGAAAAATGAACTTTCGGACGAAAAATGTCAAATGACCATTTTGCCCCTCGACCTTTGGTCTTGCCTTAAGAAATTCAGAAGGTCATTTTGGTCATTTCCCCTCCTCCATATGCTGCCGAAAAGGATAAGATTAAGTGGTCAAAGAAAGTCAAAGTCAAGGAAGCAACCAATGGGGGGTTGCCAAGTGCCAATTAAAGAGAGGGCTAAGCAATAAATGCCCATTGATTATTCATCTTATCAATTTGACCAAGAGTGCATTATTGGAATGAAATAGACTCTCTCTCTTCTCATTTTGGCCGGCCACCATCTCCCATCATCATCTTCTTCTCCATTTTTCTCTCGGCCGAGCAGTGTTCCTCGCGGACAGGGAAAAACGTCTCCACTGTTTTGGTCATAACTTTCTCGTCCGATGTTGGATTAAGGTAAAACCACCGGAATTGGAAAGCTTATCATCTTGTAGTTCTAGGAAGGTATTATAAGCTTAATTTGGTCAAGTATTTCTTTCCGTAGGTCCGTTTGAGTGGACAAAGGTCAGAATCTGACCCTGTTTTAGAGAGGCTGCATTTTTGGGGGCTTCCGGACCTCAAATGACTTCAAATTTTCGGTGAGCTCTTCTAAAATCATAGATAAGAGTTTAGCAAGTTGAAATTAAGGTTTTATGTGATTATTGATGGGTGTACATGGCTAGTTTGTGGAGGTTTTTACCGAGCAAATTCTGCCCGTTTGAGGATCGTGAAGGAACCGGGCTGTTCCGATGTCTTTGGGGTGTCAATCCACTTCAAACCTCTTGGTGAGCCTTCTAATCATGTAAATGAAGGTCTTGGTATGTTATTTGTGCAAAGAGTTAGGCTTGGAATTGAAGTATGGCTTGATTGAGCGGTTGGAACACAAAAACCGGTTCTGTTTTGGATGATGTTCTTTGTGTACCGATTCTGTTGGGGGCTGATATAAGAGTGTTTTGACTTCAAATTGACTCAAGGGACTATCTATAATGTTGATTAAGGTGTTAGTGGAAAGCATGTGAAGTGGCTTGGGATTTAGAAGTGATTTAAGGGCTATTTGGAGCAGGAAACACCAAGTTATATTATGCTATGCATTTTACTGCTTAAACAGAATATATTAAGGGTTTCTGGAAGTATTGTGGTGTATTCGATCATTTGATGAGGCATCTTGAGTTGCCATTTGATTAATGATTGAGGGATTGGTATCAAGGAAGTGAGAATTGAGTGGATTTTGACTCGACATTGATGAATTTCCTAGGACGGTACGAGAACCTTGGGTTGCCGAACATTTGTGGGGTTGATGAGGATTGATCGAAGTGGATTTTTGCTAATTGCTTGAGGTAAGTTATGCCAAAACCTTTATTAGGATGTTAGGTTACTAAAGGACAGAGTTTTGAGTTGGATTGAATGATTTCATGGCCTGGATTTTGTGAGAGGCGTGAGGGAGTCCAAATCTGTCTGGTTTTGTGAGTTAGCATTCCTTGGCATGTTTGATTGAAAATCAATTGTTTGGGGAGTGTCGCGACCCGTCCGAAGCGGACGTGGTTAATGGATTACCGATCGCGGTTCTTGGATCGGCGCGAGCCCTCCCAGGCCCATACCAAATCGCGGCGGGAGTATTTTTCAAAGGATTCGACCGTAAGAGTCGATCGCTTTCGACCTTCAGTGTGGTCGTGGTGGCATGTATAAATTGTGCATGCATTTGGAGTCGCCACCGGTCTTTCTTGGAGGGTAGACCGGAAACCTTACTGATCGATTGGGAGAGATCGATCAGTTCTGCAGAACCAGAGATTTTGGGTTCGGGGACTTGGTTACGCTGGTGTCATTACCAACGCCCTTTCGGTACCTAACGTGAGTGATTTTCCTGGCTAAGAATTCATGCAGGAGCAATTTTTAGGTGAGGTAGGCTTGATTCAGGGTTTCATGCAGATTGGAAGACTGTTCTTATCAATCACAATCAATTTAAATGAAAGCGCAATCAAGTACATAAATAAATCACATCAATGCACATCAATTCAAATCAATGGCTTCCTAGTATAGCCATAAGGGTTTAGGGAAGATGTGATTTCAGACCAGGGGTAAAATGGGAAGATTTGGGGACGATTAGCCCGAAGGGCAAAATCGTCATTTTTGGAAGGTTTGGATACCGAATTACCCAAAATACTCCATAGCCAGTTGATTGTGGCCATTTCCTATTTTTGGGATTTGTCGGGAATTTCTTGATTTTTTATTATTTTTTTATTATTTTGTATATTTTTTTATTTAAAAAAAATCGGACGGGGTTGATAGACCCGGCCTGCACAATAAAAGCCCATCCCAAACCTCGGAGGGCTTGATTTGGTCTAGACAAGAAGCCACTCTAAGACTAAGGCCCAAATTGAATTAAAGCTAGGCGCGGCCCATTTAAGATAAGCAACCCACATACTCAGCCCACACCCAGATTCACCACCTCTTATTATTCACTCTTTCTCCCATCCTGATATAATAATTTTTTATTATTCTTCAAGCTCAAACCCATCCTCCAAGAGCAATCCAACGTGCATGTTGCCAACCCCATTTTTGTTTCCTTTCTTTATCATTTTTTTATCAGTTCCTGGACTTCTCTTCTTCCAGCGGCAACTTCCTCCATGCACACCACAGTGAGCTTCAACCATTTGACATCCACCACTTCAACCGCCATCGGCCTTCGCCAACACCAAACTCGTTGTCAACCAGTCATCACAAGATCGCCATTTTCCACAACTTCCTTTCTCCAACCGTAACCTCCGACGCAACGATGAATACTCGAGTTCGTTTTCTCACAATTTAACAGTTCGACATTCATTCATTTTTTAGCAATATTTAAATAACGAAAAGGTTATATGAACTCACCTCTACGGACTCAAACCGTGGGCCGTCGCTCGTTAGCGACCTTCGGTCCGTCGATCTTCGGCCAAATGGATTTTGGCTAACGGTGGCAATAAGAGTCCGCTGTGCTTCAAAGGGGTCTTCGGAATTCGGACGACGCTGAATGAAGTTGGAGGTCGACTCGGCGTTTTACACCCTATTTTCGTGATCTCTCGCGCCGGAACTGGCACCGGTTGACTCTTTGAAGTTCAAAGAAATCTCTGGTATTCCTTCGATGGTCTGGCCATGGCCGTTAGCGGATCCAAGGGCGTCGGGTGGCAGGCTGATGACGGAATAGAGCCGCCGTCAGGGAAAGAACTGTAGGAGGTGTCGACGATGGCTTGAGGCTGCCGGAGGCGACAGAAACGCCACTGGACAGAAACCGGCGCAAAACAGGGATTCAAGCTACTGAACACAGGAGAGCCCGATCGGCATTCTTCGCAGCCTCCAACGTCGGACGGCTATCAGCGGCAGTGATGGATGACGGGTAACATGAGGACGACCAGTGAAGGCGGTGGTCTGCGGCAGGGACAACGGAGCTGGGCGGAAGAGCTCCGGGACAGCTTCGAGCCTTAAAACAGAGCAATCGGCTTCCGTGATGGTCCGTGGGCTAAGCGGCGGTTTGAGGGTGCTAGTGAGACTAGAAGGCGATGAGGCAAGGGCGACGGGCCATCAAGAGCGACGACCAGGACTGACGAGGCTCGAGCGGCCCTTCTGTTCCTAAAACAGGGCACGAAGGCCGACGGGTCTTTTTGGGCCTTCTCGGCTGCGTGCGGCGCCCGGACTGGAGTCGAGGCGTTGGTGAAGATCAGAGGAGCCGCCTGGAGGTGTTCGGAAGGGACGAAGGTGGTCGCAAGGACTGCGGACCATAAAACGCCCACTGAACCCGAAAACAGAGCATGGGGACGCCGGGCCTGTTCTTGGCTCACTGGCAGCGCGCGACGGTCGGGATGATGGCTGGAGGTGATGCCGTAGCTGGGGAATGGTGGTGGCACATATGACTAGACGAAGACGGCCGCGGCTAGGCACGTCGCATGGATCGTATATGGCCAGTGAAAACGGAGGCTGATGTAATGAACCGGTGATGGTCTGTGTCTCCTTGGATGAAGATGAGCGAAGAGAGCATCCGAGAGCTCTCCCTCTTGTGGCCCCCCCTTTTTTTGTTTTTTTTAATCCCCCCACGATGGCTTGTTTGCCATATTCCACTTCTTAGACTTTGACTGCGTATTAAGTATTTTCCACCCTCCCTTTATGCTCTTATTTTATGCACAATGAAATGCTTATGTAGACAAAAGCAAGCAACTAGGCATCAATTTTTGTCGGATCACTATCCCCTTTTCTCTCTTTCTTTTTCTTTGTTTTTGCATGTGTGTCGCGCGGGTCTGCAACTGAGTTACAGACCCGGTTCGGACCGGGTCGGGTGGGTCTGACCCGACCGGCCCGGTTCGATTCTCCTCCCCTAATTGAGCCCAAAATCGACCTAAAAATATTATAAAATACCAAAAAATATTTTTTGTTCAAAATTGGTCCCCGAGGCTAGGCCAAGGCTTCCAAAGTTGATTTTGTGATTTTATGATCTTTTTTGATTTTTTTTAAATTAATTTTAAAGAATAAAAATCACAATAATAAATGGTCAAAAAATCAGGTGTCAACAGCTGCCCCTCTTTGAGAGGAATTTCGTTAGAGGTTTCTCTCAAAGATAAGGTGGCACCTGATTCCTAACCGACTCAACTGGGAAAACGAGAGAAGAAATGCTATGACATTGAATCCTTAAGGCCCTTTGATGAAAGCTCAAATTAATCCCCGGTTTTCTCTAACAGTTTGAACATGGGCCGGAGTGAGAGAGGCTTGCCTGAAGCTCACCTGTCGGATGCTGCCGGTTGCGACGACTTTCAAGAAGATACCTAGGACTCATCATTTAGGATATCCTAGGGAGATTTAGCTCTGACCTGTATGGTGGGTCATACCATTATGAGATTCCTAACTGGTAGGAACCTAAGGAAGGCGCATCCCATTTGGGATTTGCCAAGGATTTTGATCCGTATGGTGGATCGGACCATTGAGTTGACCATTTAAGTGATTTTCACTATTGGATTGACCCTTCAGGCGGTTTCTACCTTTGGTTGACCCTTCAGGCGGTTTCTACCTTGAGTTGATCCTTCAGGCGGTTTCTACCTTTGGTTGACCCTTCAGGCGGTTTCTACCTTGAGTTGACCCTTCAGGCGGTTTCTACCTTGAGTTGACTTTGACTCCAAACTGATAGGAATCTAAGGCTGACATACCCTGTCTGGTTGGGACTAGTCAAAGACTCGATCGTTCTGTAGATCGGTCTTGGAAGAGGTTTGCCTACTAAAAGGCTTCACCTAGAGGTCATTCTGGGATTTAGGGGTTACCTGAAATCTCGCAGAAGCTGAATTGTCCTTTCGACATGTGAAGTACCTTTCTGGGATCTGGGGACTCCAATTATCCTGCAGAAAGCTGAAACCTGCAATCCTTTCATTAAAAAGGTATCAGTTTGGGACCTGGGTTCTCCAGGAGTCCTGCAAAACATGACCCTGTGGGCTCTTCTTGATAGAGCGAGGCGTCCTTCTGGGATCTTGGGTGCTCCAATGGATCCCGCAGAAATCCGAGCCTGAAAGATTTTTCTTTACCAAGAAAACGTTAGCAATCTTTGGGAAGACGACGGCTGTCCATTCTGACAAAATTTTATGACTTAAGTTTTAGTCATGAAATGTGTATTTAGATGTTGGAGGTTATCCAAAACATTCTTGCAACACACAGATGTGATCACAAATTCCTTGCGCGGCAAATCTGGATCAAACAATTTTGAAATTTCCAAAAAGAGTTTGTTCAAAACATCTATTGGAGAATTTCTCATCGAAGAGGGCTCCTCACCGCTTTGTGATAACGGTCTTTTGTAAGGAATGCGCTCAACTTCCTACTAACCTGTGCCTAGGTTTTAGGATCATTCGCAGCGCATACACTTCGATCGCTCGGGAGGTCTTCCAGGGGACCGTAATGTTAGGCTTGGATATTGGTCTTCAAAGGGGGACTCATTTTTTTAGTCAAGGCCATTGAACGAAAGTTTTCACCATCTGCTCCGGGTTTACAAGTCAAGACCCTGCAAAATGAGAAAGAAATAGTCTTGCTCGTACTTCTTCGAGCTAAGCTATATGTTAACCCAAGTGTCTTAGTCAGAGAAGACTGTTTCAGGGTCGTAACATTGGTAGGATTGGGGACATAAAAAGGCTTGTTTTTGGCCCAAAATTCTTGGAGAGTTTGACATTGGTGATCATTGCAGATTTGCTACCTGTCCTTTCTCTTTTGCGCCTTTATTCCACGCTTGACGCCATTTGGCGAGCATCCTTTTCTTTGGAATTTGGCTCCTTCGGGGATTTCCTCTTTTCTCATCCGGCTTCATTGTGGATCAATCAAACAACTTACACGAGCATCGGCCTTGCTTTTACCAGGCACTTTGCTTTTTCTCGATGCCGTGGATTTTTCTCATTCATTTTTGAAATCCCACTTTTTCTCATCTTCATGGGATCGTGTTAGACCTATGATCAAAGGTCTAACAAGGTTAAGCATTAACTTAGGAATTTTTTGCAAGCCCTAAGTCTTGAACTCCTTCGTTTCTGAAGTGATACTGTATCCGTCTTGGAATGTGCAATGATCACCAACGGGTTTATGAAATGATTTTGCAGGCTCAACTTGGTTATGCGAAGGATCCGGTGTGTGGGATAGAGAAATGAATGCTTCTCATCATCCTATGGCACTTGGATTACCATATAAACAACACACAAAGATTAATGTTAGTCCGAGCAAGAAAATTTCTAACCATTTTCTCCTGATGCTGCCAGACTCATCTCCATTTTGCCCCGATGTGGGGGTGGTTCTTGACAGGGTTAAGAATGAAAACCGCCGTTCAAAGGGGTTATCAACGGTCACATGTAGTGTTTGGGGGATTTGAAACGAATGCCTCCGTCGTCCCAATCCATGTAATCGTTGCGAATGGTCCCTACTTCTGTAGGTCCAGATTTTGCTGTCTGATTCGCTTCACTTCTCTCTTAAGTGTGTATAGGACGTGTTTGGATTGAGCTCGCCTCTCCTTTGAGGAAACATCATTTTGAATGGTTTGAAAGAATCTTGTTTGGAAAAATTCATTTCATTTTCTCCAAAATTTATCCATCGAGGGGATTTTGTGATGTATCATGCATGTTCTATTCATGTTTAGGTAACCTCCTGATTTAAATCATGAATATCGATGCGTTGGAAAAATCTCTATCCTTTTTAGACGTGATGACTGAAAGGATTCTGACACACATTTTTTTAATCTCCAGCTAACTGGGAAAAGGGATACTTACCTGTCCGTCGCAGCTGCAGATCCCTGCAAATGTAAAAGAAGTATATCATTGTATGTTCACGAATTTTTCAAAAGTCGAAACGATACATCCTACCCTTGGTCAGGTACTCTAACGAGTAGTACATGGGATGTAAAAACTTGTTCGTCTACAAGGCGACTCCCCTGTCAAGGATAAACAATGAGTGTCAATTCATATTCCTAAATTCAAGACAAATTGGGACAATACAACTTTACTCTTGGTTCTCATCCCGTTCTGATGTTGCGTATTGATATGAACAACATCTATCGAATCCGCCTATCCATTCTTGGAGTGTTTGCAACATCAATGGTTCATCTGCCCCCAGTTAGGCAACGTCTGTTCTGTTATTTGAACGCATGGCTCCTTGAGTGCTTTATCCATGTTTATCATCTGAGAAGGAAAAGAAAGGAGACATTACTTCGGTATTTGATTGAAGATCGTTTAGGAACGATACATCGTTTTACCAAATAGGTGGCTTCGCGGCCAAACGTATTTCGTATTGAAGGGGTAGATCCCATTATGCTCCGCGGGTGATAGTCATTGTTAGGGGAACTTGCTCCACGGATTAAGCGATTAATCCACGACCCTCGGCTTGAAGATGCTCAAAGGGTGATGTTGACACTCACGCGCAATTAGTTCTAGATATTAATGAAAAATGTTCCCGTGGGAACCTTACAGTGCGATCAACAACATATTCAATAGGAGTATTCAACCCCTTTCCTCTAAGCATTTTTCATCGAGTAACCATGCTTTGCATCGGACGCTTGATCACCGGCCTTGCGTCACCACTGCGATGGTCCTCCGGCTCCAAATTGATTGAGCCAAAGATTGAACTCATCGCCAAGGAAATTGCTCGAGTCTTCGAGCCATTGATGTTCAAGTTGGGTATCAACGATTGCTGGGGGCAGATTTCTTTCATTGCCTTCGTTGTGAGGGACTGGAGTCTTTGAGCTGGAACCTTCATCATTGCCCTGTTGGGGTTGAGACATACATTCCTGAAGAGTATTGATCCAAGTGTCTAGCTCCTCGTCAAGGAAATCGCCTGCTCTTTCTAGCCCTTGGTGCCCAGATTGGGTGTCGTCGACTGCAGGTGAGGGATTCCTCTCTTTGCTCTTGCCGTGAGCAATTTGACCCCTCGAATTGGAACTTCCTCCAATGACCGGCAGGTTTATATGTGTACTCTCTATCAATGCCAGATCCGCTTTAGGGACAGTATTAATGACCGATTCGCGCTCAAACTGAGGAATCCCTATGTGCTGGAACTGTGGTATATACTCTTGAGGAGTATTGAGATAGTTCGGCGGAGCACTCTGATTTGGGTCAGAGGAGTCGCTGACACGACTGCTGGTCCCGTCATTGCTGAAACTGTTGACACCTGATTTTTTACCATTTATTATTGTGATTTTTATTCTTTAAAATTAATTAAAAATATCAAAAAGGACATAAAATCACAAAATCAACTTTGGAAGCCTTGGTTTAGCCTTAGGAACCAATTTTGAACAAAAAATATTTTTCGGTATTTTTAATATTTTTTGAGTTTATTTAATTATAAAAATACCCAAAAAATCAGAAAAATACCATTCGTGGTCAGAAAAATACCCAAAAATATTCGATAATTTTGTTTTAATTTCCTCTTCAAGTGTGTCACTTTAAATCTCAAAAATTCGGCTCGGGTCACTATGTTCCTTCACAAACATAAACCCGAACCGAGCCTAAAAAAAAAAAAAAATAAATCCTTTTCGAGGCTTTTAGTTTTCAATTCTCCATTTTTATAAGCTATGACATTGGATTCTAAAGTCTTAAAGTGCAATTAGGTCAATTTGCCCTCCAATTTAATCAATTTTTACCAAAAGGGCTTAATTGCACATTTTTCTTTCAATTAGTCCCCGGTTTCACGGATGTATACGTATGCTCTACGTATTTATACGTCATACATATTTATACGTTATGCATATTTGTACTATTTGGTAACCTCTTTAACTCTTGTAATAATAATAATGGTTATTATTTTTAACACCTTTGTTAGTGCCTTTTTTAGCATTTTTGTATTGTGAGTGCTATTGCTAGTGCTATTTTTAAATAGCATTTTTGTATTATAAATTGTGAGTGCTATTGTTAGTGCTATTTTTAAATGACATTTATTTATCATAAATTGTGAGTGCTATTGTTAGTGCTATTTTTAAATGGCATTTATTTATCATAAATTGTGAGTGCTATTATTAGATAGAATTTATAATTGTTAGTGCTATTTTTAAATAGCATTTTTGTATTATAAATTGTGAGTGCTATTGTTAGTGCTATTTTTAAATAGAATTTTTGTATTATAAATTATGAGTGCTATTGTTAGTGCTATTTTTAAATGTCATTTATTTGTGAGTGCTATTTTTAGATAGAATTTATAATTGTTAGTGCTATTTTTAAATACAATTTATTGGAAGGTATTTTTGGCTATAAAAGGATGGCAAGAGTTTTGAGGTTGAGGGGGAGACATTTTGTAGAGTGTGCAAATTTTTGAGAGCTTAGAGAGAAGAACACAAACACTCTCTATATTCTCACAATCTTGAGTGAACAAAATATACTAAGTTCGGAATATTGATTCCGCATATTGCTAGCACAATTGTTGTGGAGTTATTAGTCGTCTCCCCGTTTGTCAATTGGTGGTGCGTCCGAACTAGATGCCTAACACTTGTGGAGGCTGAGATCGAAGAACATCGAACCGACACCTCCGTTCAAGCACGCTACGAGAGGTAATCTATTTACTCCCTTTGAGACTTTGTGATTTTTTTCGATTGAAATGCACGAAGTACGCCTCTGGAGATACATGTATGGGTTGTTATTTATTTCCGCTACGTGTTACGTGGATCCCAACAGTGGTATCAGAGCCAATCCTTAGGTGTTTTCGTGCATTTAATTGATTTTTTGCAATTTTTGCTATACTATGGCCAATATGTATTAACGAATTGTTCGTCTTACATGGCTAATGGAGGTTGATTATTTTATATGATAAATTAATCAACGTAGCAAAAATTGAGACTAAATTAATTTTGAATCGAAAATTTATGGCTATCTTATTTTACGTAAAAATTCTGAATATGATTCAACGTAGAATTTTTATTGTGCCTTCCTAAGTTTTAAATTGTGAATTTATTACTTACGTGGAAGGGTGGTGATCATGGAAAAATCCTAATCAATGTGATTGATGTATATATTAATGTATGATGATTATTTATATATTTGGGGTTGTAATTATTAAATGGAGGCTGCGTACTCCTTTTATTTTTCATGTAATCTTTATTTTTAGCATAGTCAATTGTTGATGTAAATGCTACGAGGATTACATGGAGGAGCCTTTTAAGTCGGCGAGCTCTTTGGGGCCCAATTCTTGAAGAGTTCAAGAAACCAAGAAGAAGCGAAGAGCGGCTCTCCGTTATTAAAATATTAAAATGATTAAATGTGGTCTCATTGGCTCGAGACCCATTAAATCATAATTCCATGATCACCACGTAGGATAGATGTTTATGTGATTGACATCTATTTATTTATTATGATTACGTGAGCATGTTAAACTGGTTAATGTGCAAAGTCAGACTTACCTCACCCAAAATTGCGCCTGCATGAAATCCTAGTTAGGAAAATCACTCGCGTTAGGTACCGAAAGGGCGTTGGTAACGACACCAGCGTAACCAAGTCCCCGAACCCAAAAACTCTGGTTCCGTAGAACTGATCGATCTCTCCCAATCGATCAGTAAGGTTTCCGGTCTACCCTCCAAGAAAGACCGGTGGCGACTCCAAATGCATGCACAAGTTGCACATGCCACCACGACCACACTAAGGTCGAAATAGATCGACTCTTATCGTCGAATCCTTCTGAAAAATACTCCCGCCGCGATTTGGTATGGGCCTGGGAGGGCTCGCGCCGATCCAAGGCCCGCGATCGGTAATCCATTAGCCGCGTCCGCTTTCGGACGGGTCGCGACAGCTGGCGACTCCGCTGGGGACTTTGTTCTAGAACCTATGGTTCTAGACCTCAAGTGGACTTAGGCCGTACTTAAAACGCTGAGTGATTTTTCTAACCATGCAGGCGCTCTTGAAGGTGAGGTAAGTCCGCTTATGATAGGTGTTATATGTTTTTGCAGATTGGAGTGATAAGGGGGGTAGTCTGTGATTAACATTGTCTTATGCAGGTTGGCGTAAGAATGAATGATTGTGTATATGTTTTATATTGAAGCGGTGATTGTTAAATAAGATGTATGTTTATCACTTTAGCACGACACCGAAAATACACACAACCGCGCCTAAAACCCCGGGCGCCGTCTATAGGAAAACAATAGAAGGGATTGAAAATGGAATCTCCGTGAGGAAAGACACGGGGTAATCCACTTTTCAATTCCGCTCATTTCGAACTATGGATCGAGCCCCAATGCAACGATAGTTGTGCAATGGAATCTGCTCTTTCTAGAACTCGAGGTGGGAACCTTGACCTTAGGTGCCAAATCCTTTGATTTTTGGTAGTTTTATCCTCACTTGTCTCATGTGCATGTCTTTAGATGGTTGGTATATCTAAAACCACCTAAAAAAAAATCGGTGATCCTGGAGTCACATCTCGAAGACTGGAACTGGGGCATCTCCAAGTGTTCGGACCACATTCCTTTGATTGATTTGACATTCTTAGTTCTATTGTATAAGATTAATTTTGCTGAGATCCTCTCTATCTCGTCCCTTAGATTGATTGTATTAGGGATCTATTTGTATTGTATACATCTTGATAAGGCTCATTTCTAACGAAAATGGGGGCAAATTCCCCAAATCCGTGGAGCATAGTGGAATTCGTCCCTTCAGTGCAAAATACATTTGGCCGCAGAGCCACTCGTTTGGTGAAAGGACGTATCGTTCCTAATTGATTTTTAATCAGATCTGGGGATAAGTTTTTCTCCATTTTTTTTTATCTCAGGTGATAAAAGAGACAATGCACCCAAAAGCTCATGCATTCAAATGACAAAACAGACGTCGCCCAGCTGGGGCAAATGAACCGTAGGCGTTGCAAATACCTTCAAGCACGGATGGAGGAATTTGATAGATGTTGTGCATATCAATGCAAATCAAGTGTAAAAGGACGTATCGTTCCAAAATGATTGTTTTCTTGATATGGGAATAATGCTTCCTTTCTTTTCCTCTCAGATGATGATCAAGAGCAGAGGACGCAGGATGTAATGCTTTCAAATAACAAACAGGGAACATCAAATACCTCAAATGGCGACTGTGATCGAGAGAATCACCAAACCGCCACATGACGAATCCCAAGAATATCAAGTTGTCTTGAGACAGATAAAATTGATCAAGGACTCTGACAATCGAGATGGATAATCAGAATCTGCAAAAATCAATGGGAGCAGGTTCCCCCCATTTTCTTTGAGGAGCCAAACCGGGGGCAAACTCTCATGATCCCCCATGAAAGCGCATCAGACCATGGTCATCGAATCCAGAGATGACAAACAGCAAAACCATGCCTAACTGGGGCAAGTGAATCATTTGTACGCCGGACGTTTCTCCTCTGGCAAAGTCAATGGACACAATAACAGAGTCGTCCGCATCAGAATCAAACCCCAAGATACGAATTTGGGTGAACGGTAACCTTGTATCGTTCCAATTTGGTCTTCGAAGACCACATGCCTAACATGAGTTTTTACTCATTTTGCAGGAAGTCGTTGGCGCTGAAAGCCTCAAATGAAAAGAGCGCGCTAACATGGAGGCGAATAGAATCATTGGCCTTAGAAGTCAGGATTCCAGGAGATGCTCTTTGTTTATAAGACCTAGTGGATGGTAAAAAGTATCGCTCCTACGTCACATGCTTTGACATGCATTTTGATAAAATTTTCTTTTTCCCTTGAATAAAAGGAACTCTGAAGAGCGGCGCTGGAACGCGTCCAAAAACACAAATGGATCTCCTCCATGGCAAATCCTTGAGAAGGATTTACCGCCAACCAAACGGAGGAATCATGGCCACAATATAGATGGCCAATTTCTGCAAGCCGCGCGTTTGTGCTCAAATGGAAACACAAAGCAAGAATAAGGCTGTATCGTTCCAATTTGCCTGGAATTTTGGAACGCAAACTGACACCTAATTCCCGTCTTTGACAGGGGCTTGCCATCAAGGCGAAACGGGTTTTCACATCCCATGTATTACCCATTGGAACACATGACCAAGGGTAAGATGTATCGTTCTAATTTTTTGAAAATTTCTGAACGGACAATAACATGTTTCTTCCGCATTTTCAGGGATCTCCAGCCGCGGGGGACAGGTAAGTATCCCTATCCCCAATCCATTGAAGATGTTGAATAAAAAAAAGAAAAGAAAAGCTTTCAGAATCTAATGTCTAGAGAAGGCATAGAATTCAAATTTCATTGGCATTCATGTTTTGAAACAGAAGGTTGTCTGAACATGAATAAGAACGTGCATGGTGCACCATAAAATCCCCTTCATGGGTAAAATTTTTGGGAAAACGAAAGAGATTTTTCCAATCAAAAGTTGTTCAAAACTCTCAAAAGGACGTTTTCTCAAAAGACGAGAGGCAAAGCCTAGTCCAAACATGTCCTATACACACTTAAGAGAGAAGCGAAGAGAAGCGGAGCGAATCAGACAGCAAAATCTGGACCTACGGAAGTAGGGACCATTCGCAGCCATTACATGGGTTGGGACGACGGAGGCATTCGTTTCATATCCCCCAAACACTACAGGTGACCGTTGATAACCCCTTTGAACGGCGGTTTTCATTCTTAACCCTGTCAAGAACCACCCTACATCGGGGCAAAATGGAGGTGAGTCCAGCAGCATCAGGAGAAAATGGTTAGAAATTTTCTTGCTCGGACTAACATCGATCTTTGTGTGTTGTTTATATGGTAATCCAAGTGCCATAGGATGACGAGAAGCATTCATTTCTCTATCCCACACACCATATCCTTTGCACAGCCAAGTTGAGCCTGTAAATCCATTTCATGAACCCGTTGGTGATCATTGCACATTCCAAGATAAAGGCATCATCACCTCATAAACGGAGGAATTCAAGACTCAGGGATTACGAAGAGAATTCCCGGACTGATATTTAAAGCATGTTTAGACTATATGTCTAACATGATCCCATGAAGATGAGAAAAAGTGGGATTTCAAAAATGAATGAGAAAAATCCACGGCATCAAGAAAAAGCAAAGTGCCTGGTAAAAGCAAGGCTGATGCTCGTGAAAACTGTTTGATTGATCCCCAATAAAGCCTAGTTGGGAAGAGAAAAAAAAAACCACTAAAGGAGTCAGGTCAGAAAGACTGCCCCCTAAATGATGTTTGCCACGGAGCGAAGACACAGACAGAGTTGTCAATCTCTTAATGCAGCCAGAGACGCTCTCTAAAAAATTTGTGCACACCTCAAAAGCGGTTGTACGCCTCAGAAATTGAAGATGCATAATGGAAAAGACAGGTGACAAATTTGCAATGATCACCAATGTCAATCCCCTCATGAATTCTGGGCCAAAAACAAGCCTTTTTCGGTCCCCAATCCTACCAACATCATAACCCTGAAACAGTCTTCTTTGACTAAGACACTTGGGTTAACATATAGCTTAGCTCGAAGAAGTACGAGCAAGACTATTTCTTTCTCATTTTGCAGGGTTCTTGACTTGTAAACCCGAAGCAGATGATGAAAATTTTTATTTAATGGCCTCGACTCCAAGGCGGGTCCCCCTTGAAGATCAATAACCGAGCCCAACATTACGGTCCCATGGAAGACCTCCCGACCGATCAAAATGTATGCGCTGCGAATGAGCCTAAAATCTAGGCACAGGTTAGTAGGGAATTGAGTGCATCCCCTATAAAAACCACTATCTCAAAACAGGTGAGAAGACCTCCTTGTCGAGAAATATTCCAATTGATGTTTTGAACAAACTCTTTTTGGAATTTTCAAACTGTTGATCCAAATTTTCCATGCAAGGAATTTGTGATCACATTTGCATGTTGTAAGAATGCTTTGGATAACCTCCAGCATCAAAATGCACATTTCATGACTAAAACTTAAGTCATAAAATTTTGTCAATTGGACAATTATTGTCTTCCCAAAGATTATTAACATTTTCTTGGTGAAGAAAAATCTTTCAGGTTTGAACTTTCTGCAGGATACCTGGAGAACCCAGCTCCCAAAATGTCGCCTCAATAGACCCAAGTCCTAGCATGACGTGGAGAACCCTCGTCCTAGGACCCCTTTTCAAAAATATCAAACAGTCCTAACATGACGTGGAGAACCCTCGTCCCAGGACCCCTTTTTTAAAAAAATCAAGCAATCCCAATAGACGTGGAGAACCCTCGTCTCGGGACCCTTTTTCAAAATCAGGCAGTCTCATCGGACGTGGAGAACCCTCGTCAAGAGACCCCTTTTAAAAAATCAGGCAGTCTCATCGGACGTGGAGAACCCTCGTCATGAGACCCCTTTTCAAAACAAAACAAAGGTAGAAACCGCCTGAAGGGTCAAAACAAAGGTAGAAACCGCCTGAAGGGTCAAAACAAAGGTAGAAACCGCCTGAAGGGTCAAATCAAAGGTAGATACCGCCTGAAGGGTCAATCAAAGGTAGATACCGCCTGAAGGGTCAAATCAAAGGTAGATACCGCCTGAAGGGTCAACACAAGGTAGATACCGCCTGAAGGGTCAACACATGGTAGAAACCGCCTGAAGGGTCAATCAAAGGTAGATACCGCCTGAAGGGTCAACACAAGGTAGATACCGCCTGAAGGGTCAACACATGGTAGATACCGCCTGAAGGGTCAACACAAGGTAGAAACCGCCTGAATGGTCAAATCAAAGGTAGAAACCGCCTGAAGGGTCAACTCATGGTAGAAACCGCCTGAAGGGTCAACTCATGGTAGAAACCGCCCGAAGGGTCAAATTAAGGTAGAAACCGCCCGAAGGGTCAACTTAAGGTAGAAACCGCCCGAAGGGTCAAACCAAGGTAGAAACCGCCTGAAGGGTCAACTCATGGTAGAAACCGCCTGAAGGGTCAACTCATGGTAGAAACCGCCTGAATGGTCAAATTAAGGTAGAAAC
Organism: Rhodomyrtus psidioides; assembly: GCA_021437785.1. NCBI lineage: Eukaryota > Viridiplantae > Streptophyta > Magnoliopsida > Myrtales > Myrtaceae > Rhodomyrtus > Rhodomyrtus psidioides. The sequence goes on along the minus strand of JAILYB010000162.1, from coordinate 212,740 downwards.
CGCCTGAAGGGTCAACTCAAGGTAGAAACCGCCTGAAGGGTCAAACCAAGGTAGAAACCCCCTGAAGGATCACATTAATGGTAGAAACCGCCTGAAGGGTCAAACCAAGGTAGAAACCGCCTCAAGGGTCAACTTATTGGTAGATACCGCCTTAAGGGTCAACACGAGGTAGATACTGCCTTAAGGATCAACACGAAGGTCTGATCCACCATACGGATTAAAATCTCTAGCAAATCCCAAAGCGTGGGGATGCGCCTTCCTTAGGTTCCTACCAATTAGGAATCCCATAATGGTATGACCTACCATACAGGTCAGAGCTTAATCTCCCTAGGATTTTCTGTGACGAGTCCTAGGCATCTTCTTGAAAGTTGTCGCAACCGGCATCATCCGACAGGTGAGCTTCAGGTAAGCCTCTCTCACTACGGCCCATGTTCAAATTGTTAGAGCAAACCGGGGATTGATTTTGAGCTTTTATCAATAGGCTTAAGGATCCGATGTCATAACATTTCTTCTCTCATTTTCCCAGTTGAGTCGGTTATGAATCAGGTGCCACCTTATCTTTGAGAGAAACCTCTAATGAGATTCCTCTCAAAGAGGGGCAGCTGTTGACACCTGATTTTTTACCATTTATTATTGTGATTTTTATTCTTTAAAATTAATTAAAAATATCAAAAAAGGACATAAAATCACAAAATCAACTTTGGAAGCCTTGGTTTAGCCTTAGGAACCAATTTTGAACAAAAAATATTTTTCGGTATTTTTAATATTTTTTGAGTTTATTTAATTATAAAAATACCCAAAAAATCAGAAAAATACCATTCGTGGTCAGAAAAATACCCAAAAATATTCGATAATTTTGTTTTAATTTCCTCTTCAAGTGTGTCACTTTAAATCTCAAAAATTCGGCTCGGGTCACTATGTTCCTTCACAAACATAAACCCGAACCGAGCCTAAAAAAAAAAAAAAAAAAAAATCCTTTTCGAGGCTTTTAGTTTTCAATTCTCCATTTTTATAAGCTATGACATTGGATTCTAAAGTCTTAAAGTGCAATTAGGTCAATTTGCCCTCCAATTTAATCAATTTTTACCAAAAGAGCTTAATTGCACATTTTTCTTTCAATTAGTCCCCGGTTTCACGGATGTATACGTATGCTCTACGTATTTATACGTCATACGTATTTATACGTTATGCATATTTGTACTATTTGGTAACCTCTTTAACTCTTGTAATAATAATAATGGTTATTATTTTTAACACCTTTGTTAGTGCCTTTTTTAGCATTTTTGTATTGTGAGTGCTATTGCTAGTGCTATTTTTAAATAGCATTTTTGTATTATAAATTGTGAGTGCTATTGTTAGTGCTATTTTTAAATGACATTTATTTATCATAAATTGTGAGTGCTATTGTTAGTGCTATTTTTAAATGGCATTTATTTATCATAAATTGTGAGTGCTATTATTAGATAGAATTTATAATTGTTAGTGCTATTTTTAAATAGCATTTTTGTATTATAAATTGTGAGTGCTATTGTTAGTGCTATTTTTAAATAGAATTTTTGTATTATAAATTATGAGTGCTATTGTTAGTGCTATTTTTAAATGTCATTTATTTGTGAGTGCTATTTTTAGATAGAATTTATAATTGTTAGTGCTATTTTTAAATACAATTTATTGGAAGGTATTTTTGGCTATAAAAGGATGGCAAGAGTTTTGAGGTTGAGGGGGAGACATTTTGTAGAGTGTGCAAATTTTTGAGAGCTTAGAGAGAAGAACACAAACACTCTCTATATTCTCACAATCTTGAGTGAACAAAATATACTAAGTTCGGAATATTGATTCCGCATATTGCTAGCACAATTGTTGTGGAGTTATTAGTCGTCTCCCCGTTTGTCAATTGGTGGTGCGTCCGAACTAGATGCCTAACACTTGTGGAGGCTGAGATCGAAGAACATCGAACCGACACCTCCGTTCAAGCACGCTACGAGAGGTAATCTATTTACTCCCTTTGAGACTTTGTGATTTTTTTCGATTGAAATGCACGAAGTACGCCTCTGGAGATACATGTATGGGTTGTTATTTATTTCCGCTACGTGTTACGTGGATCCCAACAGTGGTATCAGAGCCAATCCTTAGGTTTTTTCGTGCATTTAATTGATTTTTTGCAATTTTTGCTATACTATGGCCAATATGTATTAACGAATTGTTCGTCTTACATGGCTAATGGAGGTTGATTATTTTATATGATAAATTAATCAACGTAGCAAAAATTGAGACTAAATTAATTTTGAATCGAAAATTTATGGCTATCTTATTTTACGTAAAAATTCTGAATATGATTCAACGTAGAATTTTTATTGTGCCTTCCTAAGTTTTAAATTGTGAATTTATTACTTACGTGGAAGGGTGGTGATCATGGAAAAATCCTAATCAATGTGATTGATGTATATATGAATGTATGATGATTATTTATATATTTGGGGTTGTAATTATTAAATGGAGGCTGCGTACTCCTTTTATTTTTCATGTAATCTTTATTTTTAGCATAGTCAATTGTTGATGTAAATGCTACGAGGATTACATGGAGGAGCCTTTTAAGTCGGCGAGCTCTTTGGGGCCCAATTCTTGAAGAGTTCAAGAAACCAAGAAGAAGCGAAGAGCGGCTCTCCGTTATTAAAATATTAAAATGATTAAATGTGGTCTCATTGGCTCGAGACCCATTAAATCATAATTCCATGATCACCACGTAGGATAGATGTTTATGTGATTGACATCTATTTATTTATTATGATTACGTGAGCATGTTAAACTGGTTAATGTGCAAAGTCAGACTTACCTCACCCAAAATTGCGCCTGCATGAAATCCTAGTTAGGAAAATCACTCGCGTTAGGTACCGAAAGGGCGTTGGTAACGACACCAGCGTAACCAAGTCCCCGAACCCAAAAACTCTGGTTCCGTAGAACTGATCGATCTCTCCCAATCGATCAGTAAGGTTTCCGGTCTACCCTCCAAGATTTGGTATGGGCCTGGGAGGGCTCGCGCCGATCCAAGGCCCGCGATCGGTAATCCATTAGCCGCGTCCGCTTTCGGACGGGTCGCGACAGAAACACGGTTGGGTGCTCTTGGCTCTCCAATCATCGTGGTTGTGACTCTGTGTCGCGACCCGTCCGGAAGCGGACGCGGCTAATGGATTACCGATCGCGGGTCTTGGATCGGCGCGAGCCCTCCCAAGCCCATACCAAATCGCGGCGGGAGTATTTTTGAGGGATTCGACGATAAGAGTCGATCGCTTTCGACCTTAGTGTGGTCGTGGTGACATGTGCAACTTGTACATGCATTTGGAGTCGCCACTGGTCTTTCTTGGAGGGTAGACCGGGAACCTTACTGACCGATTGGGAGAGATCGATCAGTTCTGCGGAACCAGAGATTTTGGGTTCGGGGACTTGGTTACGCTGGTGTCATTACCCAACGCCCTTTCGGTACCTAACGCGAGTGATTTTCCTGAATAAGAGTTCATGCAGGCGCAAGTTTGGGTGAGGTAGGTTTGATTCAGGGTTTCATGCAGATTGGACGACTATTCCTATCAATCACAATCAATTTTTGGAAGATGATTCGTCCAAAGGGCGAAATCGTCATTTTAAGAAGGTTCGGGGTTCAAAACACCCGGAATGAGTCTTGGCCAGTTGTCTGTGGCCGTTTCCTATTTTTTGGGATTTTCCTGGATTTTTTAGAATTTTTTTGGAAGACGGTTTGCCGGAAGGGCAAAACCGTCATTTTTGGAAATATCGGGGGTCGAAAGACCCGAAACAGGTCATGGCCAGTTGAATGTGGCCATTTCCTATTTTCTGGAATTTTTGAGAATTTTTCTGAATTTTCCAAATTTTTTTGAATTTTTTTATGATTTTCTATTTTTTTATTGATTTTTTTGAATTTTATTATTATTATTATTATTATTATTTTCGAATATGGTGATTCGTATTAGGCCTTTTAGCCCGACCCTTCGAAAACCTCAAGCCTACTTAGGGAGGAGCCGAAAGCCCAAACGGAACCTAGAACGATAAAGGCCCATTTTGTGTTTTTATTTAAAGAAATAGTCCACTTTTGTTCCCGAAACCCACTTCGAGTTATGACTAGACTTGGCCCAAATTTCTATTAATCCTTTCACCTCTACTGGGCCCCAAAGTCCTTCCAACCCAATGCCAAGCTTAACCTAATCTGGAGGAGCAGACCAACATACCTCCCATCTTACGCTTTACTACTTTTTTTTTGGTTTTGTTCTCTCTTATTATTATTCTATTATTTCCTTCATCTCCCTCGTGGTCTTCTTCATCATAAGCTCCAACATGCAGACTGTTATGAATGCTCGCGACCTTCATCGTTCGTCACTTTCAAACTTCATCGACCGCCGCCAACACCGACCAACGCCGCCAAACTCGCTCACGTATCGACCGACCCGAAGGATTGCTTTGACAACGCCGTGACCATCGCCGACCACCAACAATGCCGACGATCGCCAGCACCACGCTCGCTTCTGTCTCACCGCCAAAAACTGCCGTCAACTACCATCGACTACCCTAGCACCGAACTCCTAAAGCTGAACCCGAAAGCCTTGAACGAGATAGCACAAACCTCCTCCGAACTCTTTGCTTCCGCTCCTCTTGCCCAGACGTGTGCCTTCACGAACATTCAGTGAGCTCCAAACGCTCGTCGTCTTCAAAGCTTCAAACATCATTGGCTGCCCCCGATTTGGCGCTCACACTCCCAGCGATGACGTCGGCTAACACTGACCCCACTCAACCAACACTAAGGCAAAACTAAACAAATCCATCGGCCCCGAATTTTTTTTTTTTTTTTTTTTTTTTTTTACGGTTTACTCATCGAGCTTTAACCATCGTCATTCGTTTTCTTTAGCGCCCATAAGTAGTAGGAGGATTATGCAAACTCACCTCAACGGACTCAAACCGTGGGCCGTCGCTTGTTAGCGACCTCCGGTCCGTCGATCCTCCGTCGCCTTGTAAACTGGTGGTCTCGGCTTGACTTGAGACGAGCGTGCGAACTCGCAACGAGATCTCCGGTTCAAGGCCGACTCGGCAGGTTTTAGGCGGCGGAAATGCGAGACGAGCGACTAGACGAAGACGGCAGCGGCTGGACATGCGCATGGGTCATGTATCCCCCACTGAGAAACGGGGCTGAACGGGTGATGGCTTCTGGACCTCCTGGGAGCCGCTCGCGCCTGCTATCTTCCTCAAAGCAGCTTCTATGAAGGCTGAATATGAGCTCCCGATATAGCGTTTCGGAACCGCACGACTCGGGGCACGAATGATTCGTCTCCGAGAAGGTCATGAACAAGTGTCGTTCTCGCGTGACACTCAACCATTTCCCGTACTGCCGTCCTCAAGGGAAGCTCTGTTTTCTCTCCACCCACTCTCAACGAAAAAACCAGACCAAGGGGAAGTAACAAGCGATCCTTTTTGAAAGAAAAGCAAAGGCCTTTTTTTATTTTATTTTGGGTCCCCTAGTGATGATAGGGTAACGAAGGCTTGCCATCCGATCTCCTCCCTTTCGCCCCCCCCCTTTTTTTTGTGGTGGCCTCCAACGTGAATTCCCTCCCTTGATGCCTCGTGGAACCATCCTTTACAGATTCCTCTCCCTCTCTCTTTTTATTTTTTTATTTTTTTAATTCCACTCTCTTTTGTCTCCTCTAAGTGTCCTTTCTTTTAAAAGCAATGGCGCCGCTCCTTTTATGATCTGTTCTATTCCATTTGGCATTTAGGAATTTCCTATCCACCCACTAAAGACATACCTGTGGATGAGAGCGGGATTTTAATACTCATGAAGGTTTCACAGCGCAAATGCAGAAAGCAAGGATAAGAATCTTTGACCTTGTATGCTATATTTATGATTTTTTAAATTTTCAAAAAAAATAAAAATAAAATAAAATTTAGGTGTCAACAGCTGCCCCTCTTTGAGAGGAATCTCGTTAGGGGTTTCTCTTAAAGACAAAGTGACACCTGAGTCCTGATCGACTCGGCTCGAGAAACTAAAGGAAAGGAGTCATGGCATCCAATCTTTCATGCTTGTCGATGTATGCTCTTCCTTGATGGGGGGAAACGTTCATTTGACATGAGTGAGTAAGATAGTAGAGAGACATACATGCCACTTACCTGTTCGATGTTTGCATGGGTTTCGCGGTGTCTGATGGATCTGAGAAGATACCTAGGGACTCGTCTAGAGTGTCCTGTGGAGGTTAACCTCTAACCTGTATGGTAGGTCAAACCATAATGGAATCCCTAATTGATAGGAATCTAAGGAAGACGCGTACCATTTGGGATTTGCCAAGGATTTTGATCCGTATGGTGGATCGGACCATTGGATCGATTTTTACTGTTGGATTGACCCTTCAGGCGGTATCTACCATGGTTTTGACCCTTTAGGCGGTTTCTACCTTTGTTTTGACCCTTTAGGCGGTTTCTACCTTTGTTTTGACCCTTCAGGCGGTTTCTACCTTTAATTTGACCCTTCAGGCGGTTTCTACCTTAGTTTTGACCCTTCAGGCGGTATCTACCATTGATTGACCCTTCAGGCGGTTTCTACCTTGGTTTGACCCTTCAGGCGGTTTCTACCATTGATTGACCCTTCAGGCGGTTTCTACCTTGAGTTGACCCTTCAGGCGGTTTCTACCTTGGTTTGTTTTGAAAAGGGGTCTCATGACGAGGGTTCTCCACGTCCGATGAGACTGCCTAAATTTTGAAAAGGGGTCCCGAGAAGAGGGTTCTCCACTTCTGATAGGGCCACTTGATTTTGAAAAAGGGTCCCAAGACGAGGGTTCTCCACGTCTACTGGGATTGCTTGATTTTTTTTTAAAAGGGATCCTGGGACGAGGGTTCTCCACGTCCGATGAGACTGCCTAAATTTTGAAAATGGGTCTCATGACGAGGGTTCTCCACGTCCGATGAGACTGTTTGATTTTTTGGAAAGGGGTCCTGGGACGAGGGTTCTCCACGTCATGCTAGGACTTTTTCTTTTAAAAGGGTTTTTTTCTTCCCCCTTTTTTCAAAGATCCCGAAGTTTGTCGGGAATTCAGCTTTGAAGCAGTGAAAGATTTTATTTTGACAAAGCTTCACTTGAGTCTGTTGAGGCGAAATTCTGGGAGCTGGGTTCTCCAGGTATCCTGCAGAAAGTTCAAACCTGAAAGATTTTTCTTCACTAAGAAAATGTTAATAATCTTTGGGAAGACAATAATTGTCCAATTGACAAAATTTTATGACTTAAGTTTTAGTCATGAAATGTGCATTTTGATGCTGGAGGTTATCCAAAGCATTCTTGCAACATGCAAATGTGATCACAAATTCCTTGCATGGAAAATCCGGATCAACAGTTTGAAAATTCCAAAGAGAGTTTGTTCAAAATATCAATTGGAATATTTCTCGACAAGGAGGTCTTCTCACCTGTTTTGAGATAGTGGTTGTTATAGGGGATGCACTCAATTCCCTACTAACCTGTGCCTAGGTTTTAGGCTCATTCGCAGCGCATACATTTTGATCGGTCAGAAGGTCTTCCACGGGACCGTAATGTTGGGCTTGGATATTGGCTTTCAAGGGGGGACTCGCTTTGGAGTTGAGGCCATTGAATGAAAGTCTTCACCATCTGCTCCGGGTTTACAAGTCGAGAACCCTGCAAAATGAGAAAGAAATAGTCTTGCTCGTACTTCTTCGAGCTAAGCTATATGTTAACCCAAGTGTCTTAGTCAGAGAAGACTGTTTCAGGGTTATGATGTTGGTAGGATTGGGGACCGAAAAAGGCTTGTTTTTGGCCCAGAAATTACGAAGGGTTTGACATTGGTGATCATTGCAAATTTACCACCTGCCCTTTTCCTCTCTGCACCTTCAGTTTTTGAGATGCGCAATCGATTTTGAGGTGTGCACCAGCTCTTCAGAGAGCGTTTCGTCGCATTAAGAGACTGATGACTCTGTCTGCGTCTCTGCTCCACGCTTGACACCATTTGTGGAGTAGTCTTTTTGATCTGACTCCTTTAGAGATTTCCTCTTTTCCCATCCGGCTTCATTGCGGATCAATCAAACAACTTACATGAGCATCGGCCTTGCTTTTACCAGGCACTTTGCTTTTTCTCGATGCTGTGGATTTTTCTCATTCATTTTCGAAATCCCACTTTTTCTCATCTTCATGGGATCGTGTTAGACCTATAGTCTAAACATGCTTTAAATATCAGTCCGGGAATTCTCTTCGTAATCCCTGAGTCTTGAACTCTTTCATTTTTGAAGTGGTGCGGCATCCGTCTTGGAATGATCACCAATGGGTTCATGAAATGAATTTGCAGGCTCAAGTTGGCTGTGCAAAGGATTCAGTGTGTGGGATAAAGAAATGAATGCTTCTCGTCATCCTATGGCCCTTGGATTACCATATAAACAACACACAAAGATTAATGTTAGTCCGAGCAAGAAAATTTCTAACCATTTTCTCCTGACGCTGCTGGACTTATTTCCTTTTTGCCCCGATGTGGGGTGGTTCTTGACAGGGTTAAGAATGAAAACCGCCGTTCAAAGGGGTTATCAACAGTCACCTGTAGTGTTTGGGGAATATGAAACGAATGCCTCCGTCGTCCCAACCCATGTAATCGCTGCGAATGGTCCCTACTTCCGTAGGTCCAGATTTTGCTGTCTGATTCGCTCCACTCATCTCTCAGGTGTATGTAGGATGTGTTTGGACTGGGTTTGCCTCTCTTTTGAGGCAACTTTCTTTTGAATGGTTTGAAGAATAATCATATTTGGAAAAATCCATTTCCTTTTCTCCAAAATTTATCCGTCGAGGGGATTTTGTGATGTACCGTGTATGTTCTATTCATGCTTCAAGTAACCTCCCGATTTAAATCATGAATATCGATGCATTGGAAAATCTTTACGCCGGCTGAAAGGATTCTGACATTTTTTTATCTCCAGCTAATTGGGAAAAGGGATACTTACCTGCCCGTCGCAGCTGCGGATCCCTGCAAATGTAAAAGAAGTCATATCATTGTAGGTTCACGAATTTTTCAAAAATCGAAACGATACATCCTACCCTTGGTCATGTACTCTGACGAGTAGTACATGGGATGTAAAAACTTGTTCCTCTGCAAGGCGACTCCCCTGTCAAGGATAAACAATAAGTGTCAATTCATATTCCCAAATTCGAGACAAGTTGGGACGATACAACTTTACTCTTGGTTCTCATCCCGTTCTGACGTTGCATATTGATATGAACAACGTCTATCAAATCCGCCTATCCATGCTTGGAATATTTGCAACATCAATGGTTCAGCTGCCCCCGGTTGGGCAACGTCTGTTCTGTTATTTGAACAGATGGCTCCTTGAGCGATTTATCCACGTTTATCACCTGAGAAGGGAAAGAAAGGAGACATTATTTCGATATGCGATTGAAGATCGTTTAGGAACGATACATCGTTTTACCAAATGGGTGGCTTCGCGGCCAAACGTATTTCGTATTGAAGTGGTGGATCCCATTATGCTCCGCGGGTGATAGTCATTGTTCATGGAACTTGCTCCACGGATTAAGTGATTAATCCACGGCCCTCGGCTCGAAGATGCTCAAAGGGTGATGTTGACACTCACGCGCAATTAGTTCTAGATATTAATGAAAGATGTTCCCGTGGGAACCTTACAGTGCGATCAACAACATATTCAACAGGAGTATTCAACCCCTTTCCTCTAAGCATTTTTCATCGAGTAGCCATGCCTTGCATCAGACGTTTGATCACCGGCCTTGCGTCACCACTGCGATGGTCCTCCGGCTCCAAACTGATCGAGCCAAAGATTGAACTCATCGCCAAGGAAATTGCTCGAGTCTTCGAGCCATTGATGTTCAAGTTGGGTATCAACGATTGTTGGGGGCAGATTTCTTTCATTGCCTTCGTTGTGAGGGACTGGAGTCTTTGAGCTGGAACCTTCATCATTGCCCTGTTGGGGTTGAGACATACATTCCTGAAGAGTATTGATCCAAGTGTCCAACTCCTCATCAAGGAAATCACCTGTTCTTTCTAGCCCTTGGTGCCCAGATTGGGTGTCGTCAACTGCAGGCGAGGGATTCCTCTCTTTGCTCTCATCATGAGCAATTTGACGCCTCGAATTGGAACTTCCTCCAATGACCGGCAGGTTTATATGTGCACTCTCTACCAATGCCAGATCCGCTTCAGGGACAGCATTAATGACCGATTCGCGCTCAAACTGAGGAATCCCTATGTGCTGGAACTGTGGTATATACTCTTGAGGAGTATTGAGATAGCTCGGCGGAGCATTCTGATTTGGGTTAGAGGAGTCGCTGACACGACTGCTGGTCCCGTCATTGCTGAAACACGGTTGGGTGCTCTTGGCTCCCCAATCATCATGGTTGTAATTCTGCCCAGCGCTTGAGCTCCAACCGGCTTTATGATGGTTTAACGCTATCCTTCCATCCTTTAGCAATCTCCTATAGTACTTGAGGTGAGACTCAACGTTAATTCTAGAGAGCCCTGGCACGTTCATAATCTCGAGTACGCGTAGTGGGCTAGCCGCATCAACTCCCAGCTCTCGAATTGCATCAACAAATTTGGTGTGAAGTTCATAGGTCCAGTAAAACCTTGTTCTCTTATCACCCAAAATATCGTCAATACTTCGGTAGCTATTCTCTACGGGATCTAGTCGTTTCAAAAGTTGTCCAGGGAGGGACTCACCGACTTTGGATTGGCTGGCTGTGACAGCGAGTTCGTCATTGAGAGAACTCCACCAGTGACGATTCATATCCTCTTGGGACTCAGAGGATATTGGTGTTGACTCTATGGTGTTGACTTGCTCATGCAGATCTCCGACGGTATCTGGCTGTGTCGGAAAATGCTGTGGAGAATACGGTAACAGCTGAGCGTTATTCGTCAACAGGGATGGTTCATCGAGGAACACCTCGCCGAGGACAACAGGATTACCACAATTAAGGCAGGCGGCCTTGGTCAGAGCTTCCTTATATCTCGCGCTTTCAGCTCGAAGCTTCTCATTCTCCTCCTTCAGGGCCAATAACTCACGATCTGCGTGTTGCTGTTTCACCCGGGTTCGTTTGTTGGCGAACCAAAACTTGACCTTCGAAAGCTCCAATCCTAACTTTCGGCTCAACTCAATTTTCTGTTGTGTGCTTGGGGTGGAGCATTCATTGAAGAAAGCTTCGAGTTCTCGGATTTGGCCTGGAGTATGGCGTTGCAGTTGCTTCCTTTTCCGGCTCCGGTCATCATTGTATACTCCTTCTTCGTAGCTGAAGCCTAGAATTTCATCACTGGAGGAGTCAGTCTCTATGGCCTTCTGGCAGGATTCAGCTCCAGGATCTTCAAAGTCTTCCAGCAGTTCGTGTTCAGAGATGTCCAGGTCGGGCGTTTCTAGCAGATGGGAATAGCTTTTAAACATGATGGATCGGAGTATCTCGGGCTGATCTAGTTCACTCAGCTTTCTCTATTCACTCTTACGTGTTTGCTCACTCTAGAAATTTTCTCAAGTGATTGTGCGTGTCCTAGAACCATCCTTCAGGCTGCATATGAAGGCCAGCAAGCAAGCGCTCCTCCCGAGACCCTGCAATTACTCCTCGTCTGTCTTCCCCTTTCTTTTTCCTCGTGATAGGATCGCAAACTCTCTTGCATTGATTCGGTTTCATCGAGTATTGCGCTCGTCCCCTAGTTCAGTCTTCAAAGTGGTGGGTCTACAATCTTTCGGCGCCTTTTATGATTTGCTAGGCCCGAGAACGTGGGGAACAGCGGCGGATCCGCAATTAATGACTCCGTTTAATTCATTTAGCTCCATGGGAATTAACGCCATGACCTTCTCTCAAACCCTTTTCATCGTTTAAACGAAAATGGCATTTTCCCTGTGCATGCTGTTACTCTTCATTTCAACATCTTGGGCGTTCAATGAGGAATGAATTCGTGGCCACTCAAAATTTAACGACCGTCCCTGGTTTCAGATTTAATCCAACCAGGGATCATCACGACTGAGCGTGACGATGTTCGTCGATAGCGCTGGTTTTCACACATAATTAACTATAGTCATTAAAGAAAAATGTTCCCATAGGAACTTTACAACGGATAAAATGAGTGATCTACTCGTGAACATGTTCTTCTTTCTATGGGTGTTCGTAGTGACCGACCCACCGTGCCCCGAGTCAGGTGCTAGATCATGGCTGTCCAAGCATGCCAGCTTCCCACTGATTGAACAAGGCATCGAGCCCCTCATCAAAGAAATCGTCTGTCGTGGGTTGACCAGCGGCAGGCAGAGCACCAGCCGACTGCTGCTCGAATGGAGGAGTGCGCACTCGCTGTACTTGTGACACGCGCTCTTGAAAAGTGTTGAAATGGCCCGGAAGGACATTCTGATTAGCTTTCAATTTGCCGGTGGTCGGGTTGTCAGCTTGATTGACGCTTAGATTTGGCCGGGTATCTCTTGATGCCTGAGCACTACAATGGCGGTCGCCCCTAGCTTTTGAGCTCGAGACGGATTCCTCCCGGTTTAGCTCCGCTCGACGCTGTTTTAATCGCTTTCTGTAGGCAGCAAGGTGATTCCTGACCAGTTCCTTACTAAGCCCCGGTACATTCATGGCCTTAAATATGCGCGTCGGAGTTGCTGAATCGATCCCCATTTGGTGAACCACGTCTAGGAATCTGAAATGCAGTTCAGGGGGCCAAGCGAACCTCCTCTTATCGTGGCCCAAAATTGCATCGATGGCTTGACGACTGATTAACTCATCTCCAGCAGGACCCGACCCTATCGAAAATTGTTGTGCATGAGGCTGATATGATTTGAGCTGGTCGGCGGTAACATCCAGCTCCTTGAAACTGTAGCTCCAATCAAAGCGATGCAAATCCCATCCCCCAGGAGGCATTTGTATCGTCTTCGTAGGATCATCCTGCTCTTGCGTGACTCCGGCGAAATCGAGGGCGATGGGGTTATCGCAATGAGGGCAAACGGTAATATTGAGAGCTTCTTCATAACTCATGTTTTCTGTTCGCAGCTTTTGGTTTTCTTCCTTTAAAATCTCGACCACTTGACGTTTGCGTTGAGCCTTCGATTTGGATCTCCTATTTTGAAACCAAAACTGGATCATCGACTGATTAATCCCCAACTCTCGGCTCAATTCAATTCTCCACTTCTTTTTCATGTGAGGGCTTTTACTGAAGAGGGTTTCCAGCATTTGGGTTTCCTCCTGAGAGTATTGGTGAGGACGTCTTCTTTTCCCGAGTTGAGCATCGTGGATGTCGTTGTCGTCGTCGCCGTGATTTTGATTTCCGCCGCCAGAAGTGTTGGGCTCCATGGTTTTGGTGTTAGACTTGGTCTTGGAATCTTCGAGATCCCTCAGTAGTTCAATTTCTGAGATTTTTGAGTCAGTCGCCTCTAGCAGCTGACAGTAACCTCTTAAATATGTTGGATTGAGGAATGTTTGATTGGTTCTTGCCCACTCAGAGTTCTCTACTCTCTCCTGTATGCTCACTCCCTATAAATTTTTCTTCGAGTGACTTTGTACGTTCAGGAGACGCTATTCAAGCATCATTAGGAAAACGTTCCCCCTCAAGACCTTGAATTTCGCACTTAGCTTTTCAACGTGATGGGACTGCTAAATCCTGTTAGGGCTTTCTTCGATAGTTGCGCTTACCTCCCACCTAACTCTAATAATGGTGATCCCGACAAATCTTTTACATCTTTTAATTGACAAGCCGGAAATCGCGGACCGAGACGAATCCAATGGTTCACGTGAGGGGACCTCCTGCTTTACCTCCTAACTGGGCTCCACCAGCATTATTACTGAGACCCTTCATCATCCTTGAGTTGCTATAAAATGAGGGATTAACGTATGGCAGGTTAGCGTTCTCGCATAATCAGCTTCTTCCTTCTAATCTCTCTATTAGCCTCGTCTTATTCTCAAGCCAACCCAACGCAAATGGCCTCCTCTCCCGTGCGCACTTTTTCGACTGATGTCTTGGCCCAGTGGGAAAAGCTTTATAACCTATTGGGTCGCGGTTACGCGCACATAACCGATCATTCTGCAACCGCGGATGAAATCCGTGTCCTGCTCGAGGACTTAGATACCACTTCCCTTGAAGGTACTACGCTGGGGAGGGAATATAGAACTTTCCCGACCCTCTTTGCACACTCTTTAGAGGCCTACCGTGTTGCTGATCGGGAGGTTCTCGTGGCTCGCGTCTTGCGGGCTCGTTACAAGGATCGGTCTGATCATTTGGTGCTGACCAACTATCTGGCCGATAGTCACAAAAAGGCCGTCGAGTTTGCCAATGAGAGGGTCGCGACGTTGCTTCGCGAGAGGAGAAACCTGGTGGATCAATTGGCCCTATCCCTGACCGCTGGCGAGCACGACCGCCACAATGTCCTATTGAGGCTGCAAAGCGACTGGCAGGAAGAACGGCTCGACAAAATAACCGCAGACATAGCTCACGGGAATGGATTAGTTCGGGACTTGGAAATAATCACTGAGGAACACGAGGTCAAGGTCACTGAGGTTAAGGGCGAATGCAGAAATCTTCTCCTCAAGCTTGCGGACCAGGACATGCGAAGTCGTGAGTACGGGCAGAGCATTAACAACATGGAGGGTCAGTTGGGCTCCTTTGTGTCGTTAATTAGGGCTCACTTTGGCTTTACTTTTCCACCCCGAATTGTATGACCTGCTTTTGAAAACCCTCCACTGAGCAAAATAAATGTGTGTGTTTTAACTTCTGTATGGTTCATTTCTTCGAGCATCCGAACATCTTCAACTTGGGTGAGCCGAACCATAATATCAATAAGCCGAGCAAATATGTCCTGATTTTATAACTCGCTCATGATCAGATGAGAGAATAGCCACAGACTTATCCAGGAGAAGATTTCTCTCTATTACCTATTTTTTTACCTGCAAATGAAACGACCGAATCAGAAGGAATAATTTGAAAAAGAAAGCATAAACCCCTTTCAATCTTATGCTTACTCGTGATTAATAAAGACAAAAACTTTTACAAGGATTAATCTTGTGCGAAAAGTTTTTATCAATATTCCTCGAAGGAAAGCATACTATTGAAAGGAATGTAATTCACGATAATTGCTTTTGATCAATTTCGAGAGGAACGAATTACTCAAAAGTGCGAGGCATAACGTGTTTTAAATTTAATTGGAGATACGGCATCCAAATCAAGGCCGTTTTGTTAAGAACGAGGGCAATTTGGACATCTATCTCGTCATTAAATTCGAAACAATGCCGATACTCTTGACCAATTATCGTGGATTACCAACGACGTACGACATGCACGAAACAATTCAAGTGTATAATTCCTTCTAGAGAAATTGAGATTGGACTACTCTATACGACCAAAAGGTCGTGTAAGACTTCCAATTTTAATTTCCTCTAAAGGAATTATAAACTTGACTTGGGAGTATTCGGATGATTAGAGAAAATGCCACTATCACATTCCCATGACCCGTCAAAAGAAATACAACCAAGCTCCATCTGAATGTATACACCAATAGGTCCCTAATACAATCACTCTAAGGGGTGAGATAGAGAAAGCCTCGATAAAAATAAACCCTATACAAGAGGACTAGTAATGAAAAATGAAACAAAGGAATGTGATCCTAACGTTTAAGGATGCCCCAAGTTCGATCTGTGACCTCCGGATCACTTGCCCCAACTCGTCATCTTCATTGGACGATATCTCAACAATGTCCATAGTAGGCTCCTTTGTTGCTCACTCGGTGCTTGTCATGGGATATCATCCTCTTCGTCTTCTATCAAGGACGTTTGGGAAAAACATACACATCTATCCTTGAAATGGCATTTAATCTAATCACCAGAATGCAATGAATGAAATGCCTATATTTATATGAACTGTAATAGATTTGAGGGATAGAGAGTCTTACCAACCAAACTCGTCTACTTATGTGCGGTTTTAGGTGTACCAATCGCCCAAAGACATGCGCATGAGACAAGTGATGATGAACTTCTAAAAATCAGAGGGTTTGGTACCTAAGGTCAAGGCTCCCACCTCGAGTTCTAGAAAGAGCCGATTCCATTGCACAACTATCGTTGCATTGGAACTCGATCCATAGTTCGAAGCGAGCGGAATTGAAAAGTAGATTACCCCGTGTTTTTCCTCACGGAGATTCCATTTTCAATTCCTTCTATCATGTTCCTAAAGGCGGCGCCCGGGGTTTTAGGCGCAGTTGTGTGTGTCCACGTGTTGTGATCATCACAATGCAATTCATGCACAACAGTTTATCAATCAGCACTTCAAATCATCCACGCAACATACATTCCTACGCCCAACCTGCGTAAGACAATGTTAATCACGGACTACACCCCTTATTTCTCCAATCTGCAAAAACATATAACACCTACCATAAGCGGACTTACCTCACCTTCAAGAGCGCCTGCATGGTTAGAAAAATCACTCAGCGTTTTAATTACGGCCTAAGTCCACTTGAGGTCCAGAACCAAGTGTTCTAGAACAAAGGTCCCCAGCGGAGTCGCCAGCTGTCGCGACCCGTCCGGAAGCGGACGCGGCTAATGGATTACCGATCGCGGGTCTTGGATCGGCGCGAGCCCTCCCAAGCCCATACCAAATCGCGGCGGGAGTATTTTTGAGGGATTCGACGATAAGAGTCGATCGCTTTCGACCTTAGTGTGGTCGTGGTGACATGTGCAACTTGTACATGCATTTGGAGTCGCCACCGGTCTTTCTTGGAGGGTAGACCGGGAACCTTACTGACCGATTGGGAGAGATCGATCAGTTCTGCGGAACTAGAGATTTTGCGTTCGGGGACTTGGTTACGCTGGTGTCATTACCCAACGCCCTTTCGGTACCTAACGCGAGTGATTTTCCTGAATAAGAGTTCATGCAGGCGCAAGTTTGGGTGAGGTAGGTTTGATTCAGGGTTTCATGCAGATTGGACGACTATTCCTATCAATCACAATCAATTTTTGGAAGACGATTCGTCCAAAGGGCGAAATCGTCATTTTAAGAAGGTTCGGGGTTCAAAACACCCGGAATGAGTCTTGGCCAGTTGTCTGTGGCCGTTTCCTATTTTTTGGGATTTTCCTGGATTTTTTAGAATTTTTTTGGAAGACGGTTTGCCGGAAGGGCAAAACCGTCATTTTTGGAAAGATCGGGGGTCGAAAGACCCGAAACAGGTCATGACCAGTTGAATGTGGCCATTTCCTATTTTCTGGAATTTTTTAGAATTTTTCTGAATTTTCCAAATTTTTTTGAATTTTTTTATGATTTTCTATTTTTTTATTGATTTTTTTGAATTTTATTATTATTATTATTATTATTATTTTCGAATATGGTGATTCGTATTAGGCCTTTTAGCCCGACCCTTCGAAAACCTCAAGCCTACTTAGGGAGGAGCCGAAAGCCCAAACGGAACCTAGAACGATAAAGGCCCATTTTGTGTTTTTATTTAAAGAAATAGTCCACTTTTGTTCCCGAAACCCACTTCGAGTTATGACTAGACTTGGCCCAAATTTCTATTAATCCTTTCACCTCTACTGGGCCCCAAAGTCCTTCCAACCCAATGCCAAGCTTAACCTAATCTGGAGGAGCAGACCAACATACCTCCCATCTTACGCTTTACTACTTTTTTTTTTGGTTTTGTTCTCTCTTATTATTATTCTATTATTTCCTTCATCTCCCTCGTGGTCTTCTTCATCATAAGCTCCAACATGCAGACTGTTATGAATGCTCGCGACCTTCATCGTTCGTCACTTTCAAACTTCATCGACCGCCGCCAACACCGACCAACGCCGCCAAACTCGCTCACGTATCGACCGACCCGAAGGATTGCTTTGACAACGCCGTGACCATCGCCGACCACCAACAATGCCGACGATCGCCAGCACCACGCTCGCTTCTGTCTCACCGCCAAAAACTGCCGTCAACTACCATCGACTACCCTAGCACCGAACTCCTAAAGCTGAACCCGAAAGCCTTGAACGAGATAGCACAAACCTCCTCCGAACTCTTTGCTTCCGCTCCTCTTGCCCAGACGTGTGCCTTCACGAACATTCAGTGAGCTCCAAACGCTCGTCGTCTTCAAAGCTTCAAACATCATTGGCTGCCCCCGATTTGGCACTCACACTCCCAGCGATGACGTCGGCTAACACTGACCCCACTCAACCAACACTAAGGCAAAACTAAACAAATCCATCGGCACCGAATTTTTTTTTTTTTTTTTTTTTACGGTTTACTCATCGAGCTTTCACCATCGTCATTCGTTTTCTTTAGCGCCCATAAGTAGTAGGAGGATTATGCAAACTCACCTCAACGGACTCAAACCGTGGGCCGTCGCTTGTTAGCGACCTCCGGTCCGTCGATCCTCCGTCGCCTTGTAAACTGGTGGTCTCAGCTTGACTTGAGACGAGCGTGCGAACTCGCAACGAGATCTCCGGTTCAAGGCCGACTCGGCAGGTTTTAGGCGGCGGAAATGCGAGACGAGCGACTAGACGAAGACGGCAGCGGCTGGACATGCGCATGGGTCATGTATCCCCCACTGAGAAACGGGGCTGAACGGGTGATGGCTTCTGGACCTCCTGGGAGCCGCTCGCGCCTGCTATCTTCCTCAAAGCAGCTTCTATGAAGGCTGAATATGAGCTCCCGATATAGCGTTTCGGAACCGCACGACTCGGGGCACGAATGATTCGTCTCCGAGAAGGTCATGAACAAGTGTCGTTCTCGCGTGACACTCAACCATTTCCCGTACTGCCGTCCTCAAGGGAAGCTCCGTTTTCTCTCCACCCACTCTCAATGAAAAAACCAGACCAAGGGGAAGTAACAAGCGATCCTTTTTGAAAGAAAAGCAAAGGCCTTTTTTTATTTTATTTTGGGTCCCCTAGTGATGAGAGGGTAACGAAGGCTTGCCATCCGATCTCCTCCCTTTCGCCCCCCCCCCCCCCCTTTTTTTTTGTGGTGGCCTCCAACGTGAATTCCCTCCCTTGATGCCTCGTGGAACCATCCTTTACAGATTCCTCTCCCTCTCCCTTTTTATTTTTTTATTTTTTTAATTCCACTCTCTTTTGTCTCCTCTCAGTGTCCTTTCTTTTAAAAGCAATGGCGCCGCTCCTTTTATGATCTGTTCTATTCCATTCGGCCTTTAGGAATTTCCTATCCACCCACTAAAGACATACCCGTGGATGAGAGCGGGATTTTAATACTCATGAAGGTTTCACAGCGCAAATGCAGAAAGCAAGGATAAGAATCTTTGACCTTGTATGCTATATTTATGATTTTTTAAATTTTCAAAAAAAATAAAATAAAATAAAATAAAATTTAGGTGTCAACACTCTGCCCAGCACTTGAGCTCCAACCGGTTTTATGATGGTTTAACGCTATCCTTCCATCCTTTAGCAATCTCCTATAGTATTTAAGGTGAGACTCAACGTTAATTCTAGAGAGCCCCGGCACGTTCATAATCTCGAGTACACGTAGTGGGCTAGCCGAATCAACTCCCAGCTCTCGAATTGCATCAACAAATTTGGTGTGAAGTTCATAGGTCCAGTAAAACCTTGTTCTCTTATCACCCAAAATATCGTCAATACTTCGGTAGCTGTTCTCTACGGGATCTAGTCGTTTCAAAAGTTGTCCAGGGAGGGACTCACCGACTTTGGATTGGCTGGCTGCGACAGCGGGTTCGTCATTGAGAGAACTCCACCTGTGATGATTCATGTCCCATTTCTCAGAGGATGTTGGTGTTGACCCTATGGTGTTGACTTGCTCATGCAGATCTCCGACGGTATCTGGCTGTGTCGGAAAATGCTGTGGAGAATACGATAACAGCTGAGCGTTATTCGTCAACAAGGATGGTTCATCGAGGAACACCTCGCCGAGGACAACAAGATTACCTCAATTAAGGCAGGCGGCCTTGGTGAAAGCTTCCTTATATCTCGCGCTTTCATCTCGAAGCTTCTCATTCTCCTCCTTCAGGACCAGTAACTCATGGTCTGTGTGTTGCTGTTTCACCCGGGTTCGTTTCTTGGCGAACCAAAACTTGACATTCGAAGGCTCCAATCCTAACTTTCGGCTCAACTCCATTTTCTGTTGTCTGCTTGGAGTGGAGCATTCATTGAAGAAAGCTTCGAGTTCTTGAATTTGGCCTGGAGTGTGGCGTTGCAGTTGCTTCCTTTTCCGACTCCGGTCATCATTGTATACTCCTTCTTCGTAGCTGAAACCTAGAATTTCATCGCTGGAGGAGTCAGTCTCCATGGCCTTCGGGCAGGATTCAGCTCCAGGATCTTCAAAGTCTCCCAGCAGTTCGTGCTCAGAAATGTCCAGGTCGGGCGTTTCTAGCAGATGGGAATAGCTTTTAAACATGATGGATCGGAGTATCTCGGGCTGATCTAGTTCACTCAGCTTTCTCTATTCGCTCTTATGTGTTTGCTCACTCTAGAAATTTTCTCGAGTGATTGTGCGTGTCCTAGAACCATCCTTCAGGCTGCATATGAAGACCAGCAAGCAAGCGCTCCTCCCGAGACCCTGCAATTACTCCTCATCTGTCTTCCCCTTTCTTTTTCCTCGTGACAGGATCACAAACTCTCTTGCATTGATTCGGTTTCATCGAGTATTGCGCTCGTCCCCTAGTTCAGTCTTCAAAGTGGTGGGTCTACAATCTTTCGGTGCCTTTTATGATTTGCTAGGCCCGAGAACGTGGGGAGCAGCGGCAGATCCGCAATTAATGACTCCGTTTAATTCATTTAGCTCCATGGGAATTAACACTATGACCTTCTCTCAACCCCTTTTCATCGTTCAAACGAAAGTGGCATTTTCCCTATGCATGCTGTTACTCTTCATTTCAACATCTTGGGCGTTCGGTGAGGAATGAGTTCGTGGCCACTCAAAATTTAACGACCGTCCCTGGTTTCAGATTTAATCCAACAAGGGATCATCGCAACTGAGCATGACGATGTTCGTCGATAGCGTTGGTTTTCATACAGAATTAACTATAGTCATTAAAGAAAAATGTTCCCATAGGAACTTTACAATGGATAAAATGAGTGAGCTACTCGTGAACATGTTCTTCTTTCTATGGGTATTCGTAGTGACCGACCCATCGTGCCCCGAGTCAGGTGCTAGATCCTGGCTGTCCAAGCATGCCAGCTTCCCACTGATTGAACAAGGCATCGAGCCCCTCATCAAAGAAATCGTCTGTTGTGGGTTGACCAGCGGCAGGCAGAGCACCAGCCGACTGCTGCTCGAATGGAGGAGTGTGCACTCGCTGTACTTGTGACACGTGCTCTTGAAAAGTGTTGAAATGGCCCAGAAGGACATTCTGATCAGCTTTCAGTTTGCCGGTGGTCGGGTTGCTAGCTTGATTGATGCTTAGATTTGGCCGGGTATCTCTTGATACCTGAGCATTACAATGGTGGTCGTCCCTAGTTTTTGAACTCAGGACATATTCCTCTCGGTTTAGCTTCGCTCGACGCCGTCTTAATAACCTTCTGTAGGCACCAAGGTGATTCCTGATCGTTTCCTTACTAAGCCCCGGTACGTTCATGGCTTTAAATATGAGCGTCGGATTTGCTGAGTCAATCCCCATTTGATGAACCACGTCTAGGAATCTGAAATGAAGTTCAGGGGGCCAAGCGAACCTCCTCTTATCGTGGCCCAAAATTGCATCGATGGCTTGACGACTGATTAACTCATCTCCAGCAGGACCCGACCCTATCGAAAATTGTTGTGCATAAGGCTGATGTGCTTTGAGCTGGTCGGCGGTGACATCCAGCTCCTTGAAACTGTAACTCCAATCAAAGCGATGCATATCCCATCCTCCAGGAGGCATTTGTATCGTCTTCATAGGATCATCCTGCTCATGCGTGACTCCAGCAAAATCTGGTTGAGCAGGAGATGCCCCGAGGGAGTAGGGTGGTAAATGAACGTCTTCAATCATCGCGTGAGGCTTATCGGAGAATATCTTACCGAGGGCGATGAGGTTATCGCAATGAGGGCAAACGGTAATATTGAGAGCTTCTTCATACCTCATGTTTTCTGTTCGCAGCTTTTGGTTTTCTTCCTTTAAAATCTCGACCACCTGACGTTTGCGTTGAGCCTTCGATTTGGATCTCCTATTTTGAAACCAAAACTGGATCCTCAACTGATTAATTCCCAACTCCCGGCTCAATTCAATTCTCCGCTTCTTTTTCATGTAAGGGCTTTTACTGAAGAGGGTTTCCAGCATTTGGGTTTCCTCCTGAGAGTATTGGTGGGGACGTCTTCTTTTCTCGAGTTGAGCATCTTGGATGTCGTTGTCGTCGTCGCCGTGATTTTGATTTCCGTTGCCGGAAGTGTTGGGCTCCATGGTTTTGGTGTTAGACTTGATCTTGGAATCTTCGAGATCTCTCAGTAGTTCAATTTATGAGATTTTTGAGTCAGTCGCCTCTAGCAGCTGACAGTAACCCCTTAAATATGTTGGATTGAGAAATGTTTGATTGATTCTTGCCCACTCAGAGTTCTCTACTCTCTCCTGTATGCTCACTCCCTATAAATTTTTCTTCGAGTGACTTTGTATGTTCATGAGACGCTCTTCAAGCATCATTAGGCAAACGTTCCCCCTCAAGACCTTGAATTTCTCGCTTAGCTTTTCAACGTGATGGGACTGCCAAATCCTGTTGGGGCTTTCTTCGATAGTTGCGCTTACCTCCCACCTAACTCTAATAATGGTGATCCCGACAAATTATTTTACATCTTTTAATTGATAAGTCGGAAATCGCGGACCGAGACGAATCCAATGGTTCACGTGAGGGGACCTCCTACTTTACCCCCTAATTGGGCTCCATCAGCATTATTACTGAGACCCCTTCATCATCCTCGAGTTGCTATAAAATGAGGAATTAATGTATGGAAGGTTAACGTTCTCGCATAATCAGCTTCTTCCTTCTAATCTCTCTATTAGACTCATCTTATTCTCAAGCCAACCCAACGCAAATGGCCTCCTCTCCCGTACACACTTTTTCAACTAATGTCTTGGCCCAGTGGGAAAAGCTTTATAACCTATTGGGTCGCGGTTACGCGCACATAACCGATCATTCTGCAACCGAGGATGAAATCTGTGTCCTGCTCGAGGACCTAGATACCACTTCTCTCGATGGTACTACATTGGGGAGGGAATATAGAATTTTCTCGACTCTCTTTGCACACTCCTTAGAGGCCTATCGTGTTGCTAATCGGGAGGTTCTCGTGGCTCGCGTCTTGCAAGCTCGTTATGAGGATCGATCTGATCATTTGGTGCTGACCAACTATCTGGCCGATAGTTACAAAAAGGCCGTCGAGTTTGCTAATGAGCGGGTCGCGACGTTGCTTCGCGAGAGGAGAAATCTGGTGGATCAATTGGCCCTATCCCTGACCACCGGCGAGCATGACCGCCGCAATGTCCTGTTGAGGCTTCAGAGCGATTGGCAGGAAGAACGGCTCGACAAAATAACCGCTGACATAGCTCGTGGGAATGGACTGGTTCGGGACCTGGAAATAATCACCGAAGAACACGAGGCCAGGGTCGCCGAGGTTAAGGGAGAATGCAGAAGCCTTCTCCTCAGGCTTGCCGACCATGACATGCGGAGTTGGGAGTATAGGCAGAGCATTAACAACATGGAGGGTCAGTTGGGCTCCTTCGTGTCGTTAATTAGGGCTCACTTCGGCTTTACTTTTCCACCCCGAATTGTATGACCTGCTTTTGAAAACCCTCCACTGAGCAAAATAAATGAAAGTTCTCGTGTGTGTGTTTTAACTTCTGCATGGTTCATTTCTTCGAGCATCCGAACATCTTCAACTTGGGTGAACCGAACCATAATATCAATAAGTCGAGCAAATATGTCCTGATTTTATAACTCGCTCATGATCAGATGCAAGAATAGCCTCAGACTTATCCAGGAAAAGATTTCTCTCTATCACCTATTTTTTTACCTGCAAATGAAACGACAGAATCAGAAGGAATAATTTGAAAGAGAAAGCATAAACCCCTTTCAATCTTATGCTTGCTCGGGATCAATAAGGACAAAAACTTTTACAAGAGTCTTAATCTTGTGCGAAAAGTTTTTATCAGTATTCCTCGAAAGAAAGCATACTATTGAAAGGAATGTAATTCACAATAATCGCTTTTGATCAATTTCGAGAGGAACGAATTACCCAAAAGTGCAAGGTATAATAACGTGTTTTAAATTCAATTGAAGATATGACATCCAAATTAAGGTCGTTTTGCTAAGAACGAGAGTAATTTGAATATCTATCTCGTCATTAAATTTGAAACAACGCCGATACTCTTGATCAATTATCGTGAATTACCAGTGGCGTACAACATGCACGAACCAATTCAAGTGTATAGTTCCTTCTAGCGAAATTGGGGTTGGATTACCTCATACGACCAAAAGGTCGTGCAAGACTTCCAATTTTAATTTCCTCTAAAGGAATTATAAACTTGACTTGGGAGTATTCGGATGATTAGAAAAAATGCCACTATCACATTCTAACGACCCGTCAAAAGAAATACAACCAAGTTCCATCTGAATGTATACACCAATAGATCCCTAATACAATCACTCTAAGGGGTGAGATAGAGAAAACCTCAGTAAAAATAAGCCCTATACAAGAGGACTAGTAATGGAAAATGAAACAAAGGAATGTGATCCTAACGTTTAAGGATGCCCCAGTTTCGATCTGTGTCTTCAGGATCACTTGCCCCAACTCGTCATCTTCGTTGGATGATACCTCAATAATGTCCACAGTATGCTCCTTTATCGCACACTCGGTGTTCGTCGTGGGATATCACCCTCGTCGTCTTCTATCAAGGGCGTTGGGGAAAAACACACATATCTATCCTCGAAATGGCATTTAATCTAATCACCAGAATGCAATGAATGAAATGCCTATATTTATATGAACTGTGATAGATTTGAGGGATAGAGAGTCTTACCAACCAAACTCGTCGACTTATGTGCGGTTTTAGGTGTACCAACCGCCCAAAGACATGCGCATGAGACAAGTGATGGTGAACTTCTAAAAATCAGAGGGTTTGGCACCTAAGGTTAAGGTTCCCACATCAAGTTCTAGAAAGAGCCGATTCCATTGCACAGCTATCGTTGCATTGGGACTCGATCCATGGTTCGAAGCGAGCGGAATTGAAAAGTGGATTACCCCGTGTTTTTCCTCACGGAGATTCCATTTTCAATTCATTCTATTGTGTTCCTAAAGGCGGCGCCCGGGGTTTTAGGCGCGGTTGTGTGTGTTTTCGATGTCGTGCTAAAACGATAAACATGCATCTCATTTAACAATCATCGCTTCAATATAAAACACCCACACAATCATTCATTCCTACGCCCAACCCGCATAAGACAATGTTAATTACGGACTACACCCCTTATTTCTCCAATCTGCAAAAACATATAACACCTATCATAAGTGGACCTACCTCACCTTCAAGAGCGCCTGCAGGGTTAGAAAAATCACTCAGCGTTTTAATTACGGCCTAAGTCCACTTGAGGTCTAGAACCATAGGTTCTAGAACAGAAAGATTCCCCAGCGGAGTCGCCAGCTGTCGCGACCCGTCCGAAGCGGACGTGGTTAATGGATTACCGATCGCGGGTCTTGGATCGGCGCGAGCCCTCCCAGGCCCATACCAAATCGCGGCGGGAGTATTTTTCAAAGGATTCGACGATAAGAGTCGATCGCTTTCCACCTTCAGTGTGGTCGTGGTGGCATGTGCAAATTGTGCATGCATTTAGAGTCGCCACCGGTCTTTCTTGGAGGGTAGACCGGAAACCTTATTGATCGATTGGGAGAGATCGGTCAGTTCTGCAGAACCAGAGATTTTGGGTTCGGGGACTTGGTTACGCTGGTGTCATTACCAACACCCTTTCGGTACCTAACGTGATTGATTTTCCTGGCTAAGAGTTCATGCAGGAGCAATTTTTAGGTGAGGTAGGCTTGATTCAGGGTTTCATGCAGATTGGAAGACTGTTCCTATCAATCACAATCAATTTAAATGAAAGCGCAATCAAGTACATAAATAAATCACATCAATGCACATCAATTCAAATCAATGGCTTCCTAGTATAGCCATAAGGGTTTAGGGAAGATGTGATTTCGGACCAGGGGTAAAATGGGAAGATTTGGGGACGATTAGCCCGAAGGGAAAAATCGTTATTTTTGGAAGGTTTGGATACCGAATTACCCAAAATACTCCATAGCCAGTTGATTGTGGCCATTTCCTATTTTTGGGATTTTTCTGGAATTTCTTGATTTTTTATTATTTTTTTTATTATTTTGTATATTTTTTTATTTAAAAAAAAATCGGACCGGGTTGATAGACCCAGCCTGCACAATAAAAGCCCATCCCAAACCTCGGAGGGCTTGATTTGGTCTAGACAAGAAGCCACTCTAAGACTAAGGCCCAAATTGAATTAAAGCTAGGCGCGACCCATTTAAGATAAGCAACCCACATACTCAGCCCACACCCAGATTCACCACCTCTTATTATTTACTCTTTCTCCCATCCTGATATAATAATTTTTTATTATTCTTCAAGCTCAAACCCATCCTCCAAGAGCAATCCAACGTGCATGTTG
Organism: Rhodomyrtus psidioides; assembly: GCA_021437785.1. NCBI lineage: Eukaryota > Viridiplantae > Streptophyta > Magnoliopsida > Myrtales > Myrtaceae > Rhodomyrtus > Rhodomyrtus psidioides. The sequence goes on along the minus strand of JAILYB010000162.1, from coordinate 186,135 downwards.
CCAACCCCATTTTTGTTTCCTTTCTTTATCATTTTTTTATCAGGTCCTGGACTTCTCTTCTTCCAGCGGCAACTTCCTCCATGCACACCATAGTGAGCTTCAAGCATTTGACATCCACCACTTCAACCGCCATCGGCCTTCGCCAACACCAAACTCGTTGTCAACCAGTCATCACAAGATCGCCATTTTCCACAACTTCCTTTCTCCAACCGTAGCCTTCGACGCAACGATGAATACTCGAGTTCGTTTTCTCACAATTTAACAGTTCGACATTCATTCATTTTTTTAGCAATATTTAAATAAAGAAAAGGTTATTCGAACTCACCTCTACCGACTCAAACCGTGGGCCGTCGCTCGTTAGCGACCTTCGGTCCGTCGATCTTCGGCCAAATGGATTTTGGCTAATGGTGGCAATGAGAGTCCGCTGTGCTTCAAAGGGGTCTTCGGAATTCGGGCGACGCTGAATGAAGTTGGAGGTTGACTCGGCGTTTTACACCCTATTTTCGTGATCTCTCGCGCCGGAACTGGCACCGGTTGACTCTTTGAAGTTCAAAGAAATCTCTGGTATTCCTTCGATGGTCTGGCCATGGCCGTTAGCGGCTCCAAGGGCGTCGGTGTAAGCTGCGTATTTAATCCTGTATGCAGCGACCCAAGATACACACGTACAGATACACAAATCCATGTTCCATCCATAGAGTCAAAGAGTTAACGCACCTTGTTTTGGATTCATCGTTCTTGATGCGGAATTGCGAGAATCCGACGGTTAAGAGCTTCTCCTCTATGAACCCCATTGATCACTGGCTTTAATGAGCCGGCCCCTCACTGTCGTTTCTGACGATTTCTATATGTGAGGTTATGTGGACATTAGGGTTTAGAGGAGGGACTTAAGCACTATTTATAGAGAATGAACCCTACCCCCTCATCAAGGATAATGATATCTCGGCCCATACTATCCAGCACCATATCCTACTTGAATTAGGAAATAATATATCTCTTTCTTATTAGACCAAATAATAATTACAGTAACAATTAATAAAGCCCACAATTGAATATTAAAACGAGATATTCTAACATTCTCCCACTTGGGCTAAATTAATTGAAACTGTACTATATATGCGCATCTTTATATTGGTCTAGAGATAATTCCCAACAGTCAATCCGATCCCATAAAGTCTTAAGTACCGGACCATGCCAGTAACTGCATCAGAAGACACAGAGCCATCCACAATCACAAATACTCTTAACTTTACTGATATGGATTTGATATGGTAGTATGGCAATCGGATAACATCTCAAATAATAGAGACGCCTTATATGTTATCCTCATTGTCAGTCACCATTCTCTCACTTTATGTGTCACAAAACCGGATGTGTCACGAGAGAACATCTTTACGGTTCCAACGAACCAATATATGTCTCACCTTTATAGTTAACTATGCTTTACGTGTAACAAGACATATGCCTTTTGGCTAAAATAAATGCCCCAGCCATCACTCAAGGTTTACACAATTCCTTGAGATTTTCAACAGATATGCATTTAATATCACATTCAAAAAACTTCAAAGAATGTAAAAGTTCAATACATATCAAAATCATTACTAAAAGTAATATAACATTGTAAACTTTATTAGAGCAAAAACTAGAAAGCTCCCACTAAACAATTGCATCCCATGATGTTTCTAAGCCCATATTAATGACATGTCGTTCAAATACACAAGGGCGTAGACCTTTCGTCAGTGGATCAGCAATCATAGCATCTGTAGTTATATGCTCTACTGCAACGTCACCATTCTGCACGGACTCCTTTATGGTCAAAAACTTGACCTCCATATGCTTAGACCCCTTGAGACCTCTATTGTTGTTAATGAATAACACAGCAGAGTTATTGTCACAATACAACTGTATGGGTCTATCAATAAAGTCAAACATGGTCAACTCCCTAATGAGATTCCGGAGCCAAATAGCCTGAGTAGCAGCTGTAAAGCATGCTATAAACTCCGCCTGCATAGTAGAGGATGATACTGTTTTCTGTTTCTCACTTTTCCATGATACTGCACCACCTGCTAGCATAAAGACATACCATGTGGTCGACTTTTTGTCATCCTCACAACCAGCATAATCTGAATCAGAATATCCCACTAGCTGCAAGTTCTGAACACATCTGTAAATCAGCATATAGTCTCTAGTTCTTTTTGAGTACCTCAAAACCTTCTTGGCAGCGATCCAGTGATCTTGTCCTGGATTTGACTGATACCTGCCTAGAAGTCCTGTTGCAAAAGCAATGTCTGGCCTAGTACAAACTTGAGCATACATGATACTACCAAGTGCACTAGCATAAGGTACATCCTTCATCTTTGCTTTCTCAATTTCTGAATGAGGACATTGTGAAAGACTCAATTTATCACCTTTGCAAACTGGAGCATTCCCTGGTTTGCACTCTTGCATATTGAATCTCTTTAGAACACGATCAATATAAGCCCTTTGAGATAAGCCCAATATGCGGCGAGAACGATCCCTATGGATCTCAATGCCAAGAACAAAAGATGCTTCACCTAGATCCTTCATGTCAAAATTCTGCGACAACATTCTTTTGGTCTCATGTAGTAACCCAATGTCGCTACTAGCAAGCAAGATGTCATCAACATAAAGAACGAGAAAAATAAACTTTCTCCCACTGACCTTGCAGTATATACATTGATCTAGCTTGTTCTCAACAAAACCAAAAGAAGTAACAACACTATGAAACTTCAAATACCACTGTCTAGAGGCTTGCTTCAAACCATAGATAGACTTTTTCAATCTACAAACCAGATTACCTCTATCATCTGTTGCAAAACCTTCTGGTTGTGCCATATAAACATGTTCATCAAGATCTCCATTCAGAAAAGCAGTTTTAACATCCATCTGGTGAAGCTCCATATCAAAATGAGCTACTAAGGCCATAATTACTCTAAAGGAGTCTTTAGAAGAAACTAGAGAAAAGGTTGATTCATAATCAATTCCCCCCCTTTGAGTAAATCCCTTAGCTACTAGTCTAGCTTTAAATTTTTCAATCTTCCCTGTAGAGTCCCTTTTGGTCTTAAAAACACATTTACAACCAACAGGTTTGTAACCTTCAGGTAATGCAACAAGCTCCCAGACATCATTATGTTTCATAGACAACATCTCATCCTTCATTGCATCTAACCATAAATTAGATTGAGGACAAGAAATTGCTTCTGTATAAGTCACTGGATCAACAACACAACCAATATCATAATCCTGTTCTCCCAGATAAACTATATATTCTGGTGGTATAGCTGATCGTTTCTGTCCAACAGATCTCCTTAGAGGAGCATCTTCTACTTCATTCTGTTCCTGATAAGCTTGAGGAACTTCATCAGGAATTGCCTCAATAACAGGTTCCTCAGCCTCAACAGGTTCAATCTGTGGTACAGGAACTTCCTGAACTGTTTGTATAGGTATAGAAAACGACATAGGAGTACTCACCGTGCTGTTATCCTCAATAGTCTGCGAACAATCACCCTTTTCTGCTACATCAAGTTCCAGGAATTTTGCTGTCTGTGAATCCACAATTCTCATTCCTCCATTGGGATTATAAAATCGATATCCCTTTGAATGATCTAGATAAGAGACAAAATAACATCGAGTGGTTTTGGGATCCAACTTGCTCAAAGTTGGATTGTACAATTTTACTTCTGCAGGACATCCCCAAACCTTTAGATGATTCAAGCTAGGCTTCCGTCTAGTCCACAATTCAAAAGGGGTAAGCGGCGCAGATTTAGTAGGAACACGATTTAATATGTAAAGCGCCGTTTTCAAAGCCTCACCCCATAAAAAACCAGGTAAATTAGTTCTGCTAATCATGCTTCTTACCATATCCATGAGAGTACGATTGCGCCTTTCAGCTACACCATTCTGTTCAGGACTACCGGGCATGGTAAAATGAGCCACAATCCCAGAATCCTCTAAGTACTTGGCGAATGGCCCTTTAAGCTGTCCAGCATCGCCATGTCGACCATAGTACTCACCACCGCGGTCAGATCTGACAATTTTTATGACTTTCCCCAGCTGTTTCTCAACTTCAGTCCGGAAAATCTTGAATTTGTCAAGAGATTCAGACTTTTCCTTAATCAAGTACAGATAACCATATCGGGAATAGTCATCTATAAATGTGATGAAATAAAAATTTCTACACAATGTTGCTGTATAGGGTCCACTTATACCTGTGTGGATGATCTCTAACAAATGAGAACTACGGACTGCAGTTTTCTTCTTTATTTTGGTTATCTTACCTCTACAGCAGTCTACACATGTGTCTAGGTCACTTATAAGAGTGGGTAGAATGCTAGCCTTTATCAGTCTTTCCACTCTTTCTTTAGAGATGTGACCAAGACGTTTGTGCCATATTGCGTATGACTGTTCCTTAGGTAGAGGTCTTTTGGAAACAACCTTTTCAGCTGTATAAGCGACGTATATTTCGTTGGGAGACAAACATAATCTGTACAATCCATTGGACATAGTGCAATACCCAATTTTATTTGAATTAAAAGAAATAGAAATTGCAGAGTTTGAAATCTCAAAAGAATAACCACACATGTCCAAACTTGATACGTAAATTAAATTCCGTCTGAAAGAAGGTACATAAAATGTATTTCTCGACATTAAATTAAAACCAGAATCTAGAATTAAAACGACATCTCCCACGAACTCAACATCAGCTTTATTGTTGTTTCCTACGGTGAGCTTTGATTCATCCTTATTTGGCTTCCTCCGGTTTATGAATCCCTGTATGGTGAACGCAACATGGTTAGTTGCACCGCTATCTAGCCACCACGAACAAGATGGGGCTTCAGACAGATTAGATTCACAAACCAACGCCAAAGAACCATTACCTTTAGGCTCACGCTTAGATAACCAGTTCTTATACTTAGCGCAGTCTTTCTTTACGTGTCCTCCCTTCTTACAGAAAAAGCAAAGACCATCCTTACCAGCATTACCGTCCTTTTTAAAGGTCGGTTTCTTTGGTCCCAAGTTGTCATGATGACCGGCAGAGGAATGAGTTCCTTTACGATTCTTGTTGCCCTTGCCCTTCTTGGCACCAGAACTTGAAGTAGCATACATAGCCATATGCACGTTACTTTTCTTCAGCTTGGACTCTTCTGACACCACCCTTGCAATCAAGTCGTTGATTGTCCATGCCCGATCAGCAGTGTTATATTGTGTTTGGATAATACCAAACTCAGGTGGAAGAGAATTCAGCACAAAATGTATGATACAAGCATCAGGAATGGGAACATTAAGCTCTTTTAGCTTTGATTGCATATCTACCATCCTCATGACATAGTCCCTAACACCAGCAGAACCATCATACTTCAAACTAAATAATCCTGACATATGTGTCCCAACTTCAGCATTAGGGGATTCACGATTTCTAGCCACCAAGGCATCTATCATTTGTCTAGCAGTGATGTCAGCAGCAAAATCACTCCTAAGATGTTCCTGTATGGATCGCTTCATTGACAGCAAGCAAATCCTATTGCTCTTTTCCCAAGAAGCAAACTGTGCCTTTTGAGCATATGTACTAGTTTCAGTAAGAGCTGCGGGTCTATCCCTACTAAGAGCAGCATGAACATCTGCCAGTTCCATACTAAACAGAAAATCCTCTTTCCACTTCTTAAAATTGCTACCAGTAAGAATCTCAATAGTTATGGAGTTGCCGTTCACAGAAAATGTGACTGAAAAATAACCAATATTTTTAATTAGCACAATGTGAAATTTCACCTTGAGAGCTACATACATCATCATATAATCACCTTTGGGCAGAAAACATGACATGCAGTTGTATACTCCCTACATTACAGCGGCCATGAGAATTTATTTCAATCTTTGTTAATCACCACCTTTGGGTGTATGACGGCACTCGGACTAATCAATCCTCAACCATATGCTGTACATGTAACCCTCCATGCAAAAATACGCAACTACTCCTTTGGGAATATAACTACGCATTAAAACAGGAGACATCCCAATATTATTTAACATATTCTTTATTAAACTCAACCAAGCGTGCCGCTTTGGCGGTCACAACCCAATTGAATTTACCTGAAATTGGGATATAACTTTATATTTCACATCCACTGTATGCATGTAATTTCAGAAATTGGGGCAATCATGTTCAAAATTACACGCTTTGCTAATTTTCATCGATACCTCAATAATTCATGTCAAACCATAAACATGAAATTGATCAAAAAATTTCCACATAATTCCACGTGATACTTTCATGTAAGCCTGTACCTGTACTTCACAAATCCTTACAGAAATACCAGAAAATACCTCAAAAATACCCCAAAATACCCTCGTATTTGGCGTTCCGTGCGTATTTCCATCCATGAAAATACCAAACATGAAAAATAAATGTACCATCCTGTAGAGCATGAGCATACGAGCACGCCGGTACCTGGAACACCTCCATCGGAGCTCTCACGCGCCGCCTAAAGCATCGCACGTGTTCAGTGCCTCAGCCGGTCTTCGAACCGGTCCGACCTCTACCTTAAACCGGTTTAGCGAACCGGGTCGAGTGGATCCGGTCGAATCGGTCAACGACCGGTCTGACCGGACAGTCCGAGTCAACGGTCAACCATCCGGGTCGGGTCTGCGGGTCGGGTCGGGTCAACGAGTAGGGTCGGGTCTGCCCGGCTAAGATGACGTCAGCTGACGTCAGCCCCCACGTGCCGCGCACGTGCGGGGCCCGAGTCAGCGCGTGATGCGCGTGGGGCGCGTGGCCGCCACGCGCCCGATAGCCACCGGCGAGTGGCGGCGCGTGGCGGCGCGTCCGGCGGCTTCTGGCGGCGATCTTTATATGGTTTTGCTCGTCTCGTCGAGCCCTTTCCGAATATATAATTTTCTTTGAATTTCGATAAAAATAAAATTTCGAAAATACAACGGGAATGCGATTCGTAACCTAATACGTGCAGGCTCTGATACCACATGTAAGCTGCGTATTTAATCCTGTATGCAGCGACCCAAGATACACACGTACAGATACACAAATCCCTGTTCCATCCATAGAGTCAAAGAGTTAACGCACCTTGTTTTGGATTCATCGTTCTTGATGCGGAATTGCGAGAATTCGACGCTTAAGAGCTTCTCCTCTATGAACCCCCTTGATCACTGGCTTCAATGAGACGGCCCCTCACTGTCGTTTCTGACGATTTCTATATGTGAGGTTATGTGGACATTAGGGTTTAGTGGAGGGACTTAAGCACTATTTATAGAGAATAAACCCTACCCCCTCATCAAGGATAAGGATATCTCGGCCCATACTATCCAGCACCATATCCTACTTGAATTAGGAAATAATATATCTCTTTCTTATTAGACCAAATAATAATTACAATAACAATTAATAAAGCCCACAATTGAATATTAAAACGAAATATTCTAACAGTCGGGTGGCAGGCTGATGACGGAATAGAGCCGCCGTCAGGGAAAGAACTGTAGGAGGTGTCGACGATGGCTTGAGGCTGCCGGAGGCGACAGAAACGCCACTGGACAGAAACCGGCGCAAAACAGGGATTCAAGCTACTGAACACAGGAGAGCCCGATCGGCATTCTTCGCAGCCTCCAACGTCGGACGGCTGTCAGCGGCAGTGATGGATGACGGGTAACATGAGGACGACCAGTGAAGGCGGTGGTCTGCGGCAGGGACAACGGAGCTGGGCGGAAGAGCTCCGGGACAGCTTCGAGCCTTAAAACAGAGCAATCGGCTTCCGTGATGGTCCGTGGGCTAAGCGGCGGTTTGAGGGTGCTAGTGAGACTAGAAGGCGATGAGGCAAGGGCGACGGGCCATCAAGAGCGACGACCAGGATTGACGACGCTCGAGCGGCCCTTCTGTTCCTAAAACAGGGCACGGAGGCCGACGGGTCTTTTTGGGCCTTCTCGGCGGCGTGCGGCGCCCGGACTGGAGTCGAGGCGTTGGTGAAGATCAGAGGAGCCGCCTGGAGGTGTTCGGAAGGGACGAAGGTGGTCGCAAGGACTGCAGACCATAAAACGCCCACTGAACCCGAAAACAGAGCATGGGGACGCCGGGCCTGTTCTTGGCTCACTGGCAGCGCGCGGCGGTCGGGATGATGGCTGGAGGTGATGCCGTAGCTGGGGAATGGTGGTGGCACATATGACTAGACGAAGACGGCCGCGGCTAGGCACGTCGAATGGATCGTATATGGCCAGTGAAAACGGAGGCTGATGTAATGAACCGGTGATGGTCTGTGTCTCCTTGGATGAAGATGAGCGAAGAGAGCATCCGAGAGCTCTCCCTCTTGTGGCCCCCCCTTTTTTTGTTTTTTTTAATCCCCCCACGATGGCTTGTTTGCCATATTCCACTTCTTAGACTTTGACTGCGTATTAAGTATTTTCCTCCCTCCCTTTATGCTCTTATTTTATGCACAATGAAATGCTTATGTAGACAAAAGCAAGCAACTAGGCATCAATTTTTGTCGGATCACTATCCCCTTTTCTCTCTTTCGTTTTCTTTGTTTTTGCATGTGTGTCGCGCGGGTCTGCAACTGAGTTACAGACCCGGTTCGTACCGGGTCGGGTGGGTCTGACCCGACCGGCCCGGTTCGATTCTCCTCCCCTAATTGAGCCCAAAATCGACCTAAAAATATTATAAAATACCAAAAAATATTTTTTGTTCAAAATTGGTCCCCGAGGCCAGGCCAAGGCTTCCAAAGTTGATTTTGTGATTTTATGATCTTTTTTGATTTTTTTTAATTAATTTTAAAGAATAAAAATCACAATAATAAATGGTCAAAAAATCAGGTGTTAACAGGGAGCCCTAATTGACCATGAATGTGTGTTTTAATGGCTATTTGAGCATGTGAGATGAGAAGTCGAAAGTTTTGATTGAAAGGAAAGCCAAGATTGAAAGTGCCGAAAAATGTGATTTTGAGTCAAGCTTTGAAACTATGAATTGGCCGTATTTGTTGAATTGCCTGAGGCTTACTTGAATTTATATGTGCTTGACTGAGAAATTTATGACTTGAAACGTGTTTTGTCCAGTGAGGGACGTTTGAAATGAATGCCTCGAGTAGGCGATGAACTGCTTGATTTCATGAGTTGTTATTGAATGAAATATTTTGAGGCATGAATTATTTTCTTTGAACGATAATTTGAGGCTGCTTTATAACTGGAAATTTTTACGAATAAATGGCGTGTGGGATCGCCGAGGAAATTATATGTGCACTGGCGTGTGGGATCGCCGGGAAAAATTATAAGTGCACGGGCGTGTGGGATCGCCGAGAATTTATAATTTGGCCAACGTATTGGGAGGGAGTTACTCCCATTGGACCTGACGAGGTCGTGCGGCTAGAGAGTCTCATACTGACACGATTCATCTCGATTGATACTGGGTGTCGAGAGTCGTATGGTGACCGAATCATCTCTAGGTCCGGACGTGAGAGTCTCATATGTACCGACGGGTCATATGGAGACCGAATCATCTCGCAGCCCTAAAGTGGGCGGCCCAAGATGGGCGGAAATGGAAAGACTTGTTTTATGAGAAATTCAAAGAATGGGTTTTGAGAAATCGAAAATGCCTCATGTTTGAAAATTTGCCTCATGATTTGAAATTGGCCCAAAGAGGGGCGTGAAAGGAAATTGGCCCTGAGAGGGGCGTGAAAGAAAAGAATGTATTTTCTGGAAATTTTCACGAAATGATACTTTTGAGAAAGAATGGAAAGTTGCCTCATGTTTTGAGATCGCATCGAGTGCTTGCTTATGATTGAAAACCCTGCCATTGTACGAAGCTCAATTTTACTCATGGAGTCCTTTGTCACTAGGTCGAGTCTTTTGTTTTTAAAGTACTGAAATGCCATGTTTTTGACAAGTACCCTGTTTTGCCATGCCAAAGTTTTTATTACCAAAATACCCTATTTTTCAAAAGTGTATGGAGGTACTGGCAGCCTAGTTTAGGGTTAGGTTTAGCTTACTGAGATTTATATCTCACCCCGTCGTGGGACAACATTTTTCAGGTCCCAAACAAAGGAAACCAGTGCTCGCCATGGATTGGCATTCTATGAAGTCAATGGAAGAAATGATCATGAATCCTTTTGTGACCATAGGGTTGTAATGAAGTAATTGGGGGAATTAGCATTATAACCTCTGATGTATGATTGACCCTTATATAAGGTGTACCCTTTTGTCCTAAGCCATCTTGTGTTTTATTTGTATGGAGTTGTCCTCGCTTTCGCATGCATGTTTCATATAGATCTTTAAGCATTGGCCGTTGGTTCCTGGGAGATCATCAAAGGTAACGGCGGAGGTGGGATGCTCGCGTGCTCGCCGGGTTCGGGGCGTGACACTGTATATCCCGACTGCAGGATTCAAAAGAAATCACTCAACCTTACCATCATCGCATTCGACAAAGGTCCGGGTAATCTCGCAATTGGTACGACTGAGTCGATCTGGATGTCTTGATAAGGACCGTAATGAGGGCTAGGTCATAGGTTTTCAAATGGGACTCCAATCGAGTCAAGGCTATTGAAATGAAGTTCTTCGTCATCTGCTTCGGGTTTACAAGTCAAGAACCATGCAAAAATGAGAGAGAAATAATATTGCTCGAACTTCTTCGAGCGATGCTTAAAATCATTCACTCTACGTTAACTCAAGTGCCCTAGTCAGAAGAGACTTTTGAAGGGTTGTAACGTAGGTTAGAATTGGGGACTGAGGAACAAGAAGGTTTGTTTTGGCTCAGAAAATATATGAGAATGGCTTGACGTTGGTGATCATTGCTACTTGTCACCGATCTTCGCCTTCAAATGATGCCATCATTGCCTGAGAGATGATACAAACATCTGCTGAGGATTTGCATTTTGACATTTTCATAGATTTTTCTCTCAACCTCTTTGGCACTTACAAGAGAATTGTGCAATGAAATTCAGCAATATTTTGCAAATGAGCAAGAATTTAGATGGGCATTGGCCTTGCTTTTACCAGGCGTTTTGCTTTTTATATGCCCCAGATTTTTTTGAGAGATCAGCATTTTCTTTGCTCTTTCTCTTTTTTTTTTCAATCCCATGATCTTGAATTAGGAATTACAACAGAAATTATGCCCAACATCACATGGAAAATCTAGCATACAAGAAATGGGTTCATTCGGGAATTGTCAGTTGATCCAGTCATCTCTGTTGACACCTGATTTTTGACCATTTATTATTGTGATTTTTATTCTTTAAAATTAATTAAAAATATCAAAAAAGGTCATAAAATCACAAAATCAACTTTGAATGCCTTGGCCTAGCCTCGGGGACCAATTTTGAACAAAAAATATTTTTTGGTATTTTATAATATTTTTCGAATTTATTTAATTATAAAAATACCCAAAAAATCAGAAAAATACCATTCGTGGTCAGAAAAATACCCAGAAATATTCGATAATTTTTTTTTTAATTTCCTCTTCAAGTGTGTCACTTTAAATCTCAAAAATTCGGCTCGGGTCACTATGTTCCTTCACAAACATAATCCCGAACCGAGCGTAAAAAAATCCTTTTCGAGTCTTTTAATTTTCAATTCCCACTTTTTATAAACTATGACATTGGATACTAAAGTCTCGAAGTGCAATTGGGTCAATTTGCCCTCCAATTTGATCAATTTAGAACAAAAGGACTTAATTGCATAAAATTCTTTCAATTTAGTCCCCGGTTTCACAATTTTTGAAATTAAATTTCACACGGGCACAACAATTAAAATTAAACATCCATACCCTATAGTTTTCATCATTATGAATCCATTGATGGCCTTAATTTGGACTGATTCGATCATTTGGGCCTTCAATTTGGCGATAATCATTTTCAGATCCTAGGGACAATTTGGGGTTTTCACTAAATTTCAATCAATTGATTCATGAAAATACCCCTATTTGATAGAAAACATGTCAAGGAGTCCGATTTTGCCATCAATTTCATGAAAAGGGTACGATTTGGGGCCCGATTTGACAAATTGACCGAACCGGGCCGGTCGGGTCAGGCCCGACCCCACCCGGTCCGGACCGGGTCTGCAACTCAGTGTTGCAGACCCACCGCCGGCGCAAAAACAAAAAAAAAAAGCATCGTGGGCAGATTTTTTTAAGAAAAGGAGAGTTGAAGCGGGGGACAAAGAGAGGTGGTTGTGGAGCAATATTCGGTGGGGAGACGGCGGCCACCAAAAAGGCTGGTCGACCATCGACGAAAGGGGGCCGGGAGCCGTGAGAGGAAAAGAGGTCGGCCGAGAAGAGAAAAAAGAGATCGACGAAAAACAGGAGAAGATTAGAGAGGAGGGAACAAAAAAGAAGTGAGGAAGGAGAACTAGCCGTCGTGGTCGTCGCCATACGTCGCCGCCGAAGCCGCCGAAGCTAACAGGTCAGTGTCTCCCCTGTTCCTGCCCTGTTTTCGCGCCATCGAACAGAGCTCCTCGGTCCGGCTCGGTTTCGATCGAGTCGGACCAAGCCTGATAGCACCCGGTCCTCCTGACGTTGTGTGTAGACTTAATCAAGGGTCTTTTTAGCATGGCATCCCTTGTCGAGCTTCGGCGAGGTCGTTTTACCGCATCCCTAAATATGCACATTACCTATTTGATGAATGGTCGACGGGAACTGAATTGGTGAATCCGAATTGTGAGCTGCGATTATACCTATTGGGTGTCTATTCATTCAAATTTGAGTCTATCACCATTCCAGCCCCCGGCCGGATGGTCATTTTGCATTAAACCACGGTAAAACCGAGCTCCCGAGCTTCGCCGGCCAAGACTCGGACCGCGAGCTCGGCGAGGATGTTCGTGAGGTCGCCGACGCCAATGGTAACTCAGGTAAGCTTCTAAGCTCCATTTGGATGTCGTAGGATCAAGCAGAATCGAGCTTTGAGCGGGAAAAGGAAATTCTGGAATTTCTCGCCGGCGCCGGGACTGAGGGGTGTCTGTTCATCGCCTACCCGACGTGGCCGTGGCCTTGTTTTCGCTGGAGGTCGATGTGGTGTACGTAGGGAGTTGATTGGTGTCGAATCCGCACTTCAAGTCTGTCGTTTTGGTATCTCCGGCGAGGCGCCGGCGAGTTTCGCCGGCGCAGGTTGTCTTCTCCGGCGGGGTCCGGTCCGGTCAAAGGGTCAACTGCTGACGTGGCTTACCACGTCAGCAGCCACGTCAGCATTGGCGGGCCCAGGCCGACTAAGTCAAAGCCCAGATCGGACAGCCGTGGCTTCGCCACGTGTCGCGATCTGGGAATTTTGGGCAATAAAAAATAATTTTCAGAATTAATAAATGATTTCCGAAATAATAAAAATAAAATCAATCGGATGGTCTAGATTTGGCCAAGTGGCTCTCCGCGGAGCGTCTGATCTTGTCTAAAGATCGGACGCACCAAGACGCGCCACGTGTCCTAATCTGAGGCGTCCGATCGGGGCTCGTGGAACGGCGCCGTTTTTCGCATGGAGGAGGCGGGCCGGGTTTGGGTTGCGAGTCTGGGTTGTGGGCCGGGTCACCCTACCCGGTCCGGATTATTTTTATTATTATTTATTAATCAGAATAATAATAATAATAATAATAAATTCAAAAAATCAATAAAAAATAGAAAATCATAAAAAACTCAAAAAATTCAGAAAAATTCTAAAAAATTACATAAAATAGGAAATGACCACATTCAACTGGCCACGACCTGTTTCGGGTCATTTGACCCCCGATCTTTCCAGAAATGACGGTTTTTCCCTTCCGGCAAACCGTCTTCCAAAAAAATTCTAAAAATTCTAGAAAAATCCCAAAAATAGGAAATGGCCACAAACAACTGGCCAAGACTCATCCCGGGTGTTTTAAACCCCGACCCTTCTTAAAATGACGATTTCGCCCTTTGGGCGAATCGTCTTCCAAAAATTGAAGAAAAATCAAGAAATTCCAAAAAAATTCTCAAAAATGGGAAATGGCCACAATCAACTGGCCATGGAATATTTTGGGTAATTCGGTATCCAAATCTCCCAAAAATTGACGATTTTGCCCTTCGGGCTAATCGCCTCCAAATCTTCCCATTTTACCCCTGACCGAAGTCACACCTTCCCTAAGCCTTTATGGCTATGCTAGGAAGCCATTGACTTGAATTGATGTGCATCGATGAGATTTATTTATGCACTTGTTTGCGCTTTCATTTAAATTGATTGTGATTGATAGGAATAGTCTTCCAATCTGCATGAAACCCTGAATCAAATCTACCTCACCTAAAACTGCGCCTGCATGAACTCTTAGCCAAGAAAATCACTCGCGTTAGGTACCGAAAGGGCGTTGGTAATGACACCGACGTAACCAAGTCCCCGAACCCAAAATCCTGGTTCCGCAGAACTGACCGATCTCTCCCAATCTGTCAGTAAGGTTTCCGGTCTACCCTCCAAGAAAGACCGGTGGCGACTCCAAATGCATGCACAAGTTGCACATGCCACCATGACCACACTGAAGGTCGAAAGCGATCGACTCCTATCGTCGAATTCCTTTGAAAAATACTCCCGCCGCGACTTGGTATGGGCCTGGGAGGGCCCGCGCCGATCCAAGACCCGCGATCGGTAATCCATTAGCCGCGTCCGCCTTTCGGACGGGTCGCGACAATCTCCAACTCCGCTCCTTGGGAAAACACTATCTTGTCTTGGATGAGAAAATGATCACCAACAGGGGTTTGAGAAATGAATTTGCAGGCTCAAGTGGGCTATGCAAGAGATAAAATGTATATGATAGAGAAATGAATGCTCTTCATCATCCTAAGGCACTTGAATTAATGTTCGAGCATAAATGCAAAGGAACACCCAAAGATTGATGTTAGTCCGAGCAAGAGAATTTCTAATCATTTACCTCAACTTGCTTTTGGAATTTTCTGTTTTGCCCCAATGTGGGGTGGTTCTTGATAGGGGTAACAGAAGTGAAACCTCCGCTCAAAAGGGGTAACAAATGGACAACCTGTAGTGTTTGGGGTAGAGAAATAAATGCCTCTGCCACCTCGGCTATCGTACCTTTTGCGAGAAAACCCTTTGCCTTGAAGGATGCGGAATAATACCACTCAACTCACTAAGGGTTAAAATTTAGCGATGTGTGGAAATGGTTTGCCTTTCATCATCCTGTCAAGCCACATTCTATACAACTCAATGAACCATATGCAGTTTATGCTCCCTATTCAGAGTCGGTAAATCAGTCATGAAGAATAATCATGCATGAATCATGCAAATGGGTGAGCATTCTTAAAGTTCATGGATATAGAAATTCCAAGCATTATGTTGAAGAAAATGACCATCCAAGAATGCGAGAAGATTTTCAGGAACGAGAAAATCTAAGTTGCCCTAGAACATGTGAGAAAATGAAACAACTTGGGGATCCTACTCCTTATGTTGAGGGCTAGCTCATTTCTATCCTTGCCCCAAAGCAAGGAAATCATATGCATGATCGAGTCGAGAGAAGACTTGAGTGCTTTGGTTGCCCCCGTTCAATAGTGATCACCATCATGGACGGTCGTATGGTCCTGCAAATAAGGAAGGTATCACTTGAAAAATCACATGAGGTAGAGAAAAATACTTCCTTTTCCTAAGTCGGGGTCTGCTGACCCCCATTTTCAATCATGATGGGTATAGCTTTTGCCAAAATGTGAGATTGCCCCAGACATGGCCAGTATTTGGGAACTCAATTTTGAACTTTGACAAATAGTTTATTTTTTCCATCTGATCCTGCATAGGAAAGATGTGCATGAATAGGGTCTCAAAGATGAAACGAACAAACTTTTGAGAAGCTTTTGACTGTCAATTTGCCCCAGCGGTAGCTATCGAATACGATGTTTCCTAGCCTGGCACCTGCAAGAAGGAAAATAGAAGGTTATTTCTAACAATGATGAGTCGAGGGCAAGACATACTCCCTTTGAGATCGGGCGGCCTTTTTCTTTCCTCAACTTTTGACATGGCGATAAATGGATCTATCGAGGGTGTAGCATGAGTCAATCTTGACTGATTGATGGAATGGGGTTTGAGCTGACCGATGCCTATAGTTGGACGTGCCTCGATCAAGCTTTGACGGCTGTAGATGCCCCTTGTTTCATGCTTAGGTGAACTCTGGTCTTGAATCCTCCAGGGAAATGGGGACTCTGCAAACTGTCCTCTATTGGCTTGCGCCATCAAAGAATTGCCCCAAGGATCATTATTGGGCTGATCAAAGTACAACCAACGGAAGTGTTGATCAGTATAGGGATCGCCGAAGGTGAGTGCTGAAACTTGATGTAAGGATCTTCAAGGATCGTTGTACATTTGATCCATCTGATTGATTACTGATGAATGATCAAGTACGGAGCTATTGTGGGCACCAATGCTAGTTCTGGTATCTTGTGAGAAATGATTGACGGTGAAGCATGGAATCGCCTAAAATGGATGATGAATTGGGATTCGCTATTTAGCCTGCTTCAATTGCATGATTGCCGTGTGCATGGCCGTCCAAGGATTGATTAGACTAATGCATGCTCAGATTTGAGAAGTTGCCTCCTTGCCCCTAAATTGATCCTAATTTGAAATATTGAGGATCGTTGGTTTGACTTGTGCAGCCATCAATGGCTCTTGGCAAGGTGAGATGATTAATGGAACATGTCCAGATTAGTGACGTCTACGAAGATCCACCATAATTGTATAATAGTCTCTGGGAATCAGAACTGGAAAAGAAACCATGCAAAGCAAAAATCAAGAGGAAGTAGTAAAAAGCCAATTTTAGAATTTGATTGAAAAGAGACAACCTGACTTGTTACGTTGGGTGATGAATTCTCTATGGCTACTGAAAATCCTAGTTAGCAACTGGATCTGTCAATGAAGTCTCACTAGGCTTAACCTCGAAATTCACTCGAAGAATTTGTCAAGCTTAATGATAATTAACCAAAACAGAAGAATGCTTTTGATCAAACTAAGAAAAACAAATTCCACTGCTTGACTATTTCCTGCTTCGCTTGATGATGTCTTCAATTTGCACCATCTAGAATTTGTGAACAAAATGAGAACATGCAAGATCTTGATGAACTCGCTTGGGAATTCTTTGGCATTACTCATGCAGCATGAGCATTGAGAAGCTTTTTGGATGGTTACTTCTCGCTATTGTGATGATGCTTTTGCTTCTTTTGTCCCATTCTTCCTCTGACTTTGCTTTGAGCTTTTTTTTTGGTCTTTTCTCTGCTCGCGCTATCTCCACTTCTATCGTAGCACTCAAAGACTTCGTGTGGTCATGTATGATAGATGAGTGGCCTTATACAAATTAGCATTTTCTTGATGATCCATAATCACCTACAAAAGATAAGGGACCAATGAGTATATGACTGAAGAGAGGTCGGTCCATGACTGATTGATTGGTCTGATTTTATTTTATTTTCTTTTTATGCAAAAAGTGAAGAAACTTTCCTTATAAAAACGATGTGATTTTTGGAAAAATTTCTTGCACATTACAACCTTGAAAAAAAAAAGTGATAAAATCCTTTTGACATCTGGAACATCTCTAGGAGGAACTTTCATCACAAAGAAATTTCAAGTTAAATTTGTCAAGAAAATCTTGCATCCATTGAAACATTAAGGAAAAATGTGACAGAGTCTTCATTGATCAGTAAAATTCCCTGAGGGAAATTTTTTTTTTTTAAAAAAAACAATGACTCATCCATTTAATTTTTTTTTAAAGGACCATGGGATTAAGTTCAAAATCTGACTGAAACCTAGCATGGACCAACCAAAAATAAAGTAAGTAAATCACGAAGGAGAGTGGCAAAATACTTACTTTCTGACCGACCATAATCCAAATCGCATAGACATACACATGAAATGTGAGGTTTACTAACTAATAGGCTTCAAAGGTGGAGCCTCAAGGATACTCGGACCAAGCCAACTGGGTTTGCGGCTGGATCGAGGTCCTCCGTAGACATCCGGCTCAGCCAAGTGAAGACCCGCATCACCAGGGTAAGTGACGAGGGTATTCGCTCTCGGTACCGATTTAGAAAGGTTCGAGACTTGAAAAGGATGACTCAGGCCACAAGGTAATGGCCGAAGTGTCCCTAACCAAGCACCATCCTAAGCCTAGCCATTCAGGTCCAACGGCAGGTTGTGTGTGCATGGTGTAGTGTCTATCCAACTAAGGCATGCATGACAGTTTAATAGCAATCAGCGCTTCAATATAAACCCCTCAAGCATACATTCCTACTCCAATCTGCAAGAAAATGGTTAGCAAACACTCGCCCACTTATCACTCCAAACCTGCAAAAACATTTAACACCTTAAGGTGAGATTCAATCAAGATCGCCAAAATGCGAGACATCCATGAAATTGTCAACAGGCCTAAGTCCAATAAAGCTTTTAATTTTTCGAAAAAAATTCAGGTGAACCAGTTAAGTCTTAATTTTTCGAAAAATTAAAGTTAAGTCCCCAGCGGAGTCTCCAAACTGTCGCGACCTAAAATTTAATCATCTGGCTAATGGATTATTAGGTTAATCACACGAATTAACTAACCTAATACGGACTCTCCCAAGCCCTACCAATTCGCAACTTAAATTAATCAGAATGATTTAGAAATTGGAGTCGCCACTAATCATTTTTGGTAGGTTGATTAGAAACCTAAGTAAAATAGCGGGAGGACTATTTTACTTCTACGAACCAGAGATTGTGGATTTGGGGACTTGATTACACTAGTTAATTAAAACTAATGCCCTTTCGGTACCTTAATTCCATATGAGATGTCCTAAATTGACGACTTGGATTGAATCGATCTAAAGCTCAAATGAGGTGTCTCTTTTGAAATTTTTACTTTTTTAAATGTAATGCATGAAACTATCTAAATGATATGGGTGATATGCAAAACATGCGAAATCAAAGTCATCCTGCCCTATATGCAAAATTAACTAATTAATTAAGACCTGCAAAATTACATGACATTAGGGCACAATGCAAGACCATTAGTCTAAACATGCGAAGATCTTAAGTGAAAACATAATCTGTCATGCAATTGATTAACATGCAAACTATTATGCAATTAATTAAATTAGTATGAACATCCTAAACATGGTACTAAAGACATGACAAAATGACATGACAAAATATAATGCAACATAAATATGCATGTTATGAGACACACAAATGCGATCATGTACATGCAAATGTGATAATGCAATGCATGTAATTTTCGAAAAAAATCGATGATGCATGGATACAATTTGCGAAAATATGATGAGATAATGAGCAGTTTTTTTTTGTCTTTTTATTTTTTATACTTTATGATGCTGATGCAACCTAACTACCTGACATGTGACGTGGCAAGATGACGTGGTAAAATGACATGGCAAGATGACGTGGCAAAATGACATGGCAAGATGACATGACTAAATGACGTGGCAAAATGACATGCAATTTATTTATTATTATTTTTATTTTTATTTTCGAAAACTATTTTTTTATTTCCCGAAAATTGTATCTCTTTTCCTATTAAATTCGAAAATCAATCGAGGATTTGCCGCCAATCACTTTCAAAGATATTCGCACGCCTTCCGTATTTGGAAATCGGGATTGCCATCTATAAACGCGCTGTTGACACCTGATTTTTGATAAGTATTTTCTAGTTTATTATTATTATTATTATTTAAAAAAATCATAAAAAATCTATAAAAAGTTAAAAAAATACAAAATCAATTTTGGTAACCTTGGCCAAGCTAAAGGAACCGTTTTTGACAAAAATATTTTTTCATATTTTATTTTTATTTTTATTTTTATTTTCGAAAAATATAAAAATACATGAAAAATAAAAAAATAGAATTTGAGGTCTCAAAAATTTATAAATAGTCAATATTTTATTTTGATTGTATTTTTTATTTTGACCTCATAAAAAGTCAAAAATCAAGTTCAATCGCATGTGTTCCTTCGTAATATATGAAGTTGAATTTGGCTAAAAAAATGCCTTTTGAGTTATTTATTTATTTATTTGCAGTTCTTACAGTTTTCGAATCTTGGCAGTCAATTTGAGTGCTCTATGTTGCACCTTAGTCCGATTGTTCGCTGACTGTATAATTGTGCGAATTGGGCAACCGACCTAACTAACGAAATTGACGAAAGAGGGAGCGTGATGATTGGAAGAGGGGACCACCGTCATCACGATGTCTCCCTCTTTTCTTTCCCTTTCTCTCTCGCGCCCGCTCCCTCTCTTTCTCACACACTCTCCCTCTCTCTTTTCCTCTTTCCTCTCTCTCTCTTTTTGAAGGAACTCAAGTGCACTCAAGTGAACTCAAGTGCACTCAATTGGAGAGAGAGAGAGAGGGCTCTCTTTGGCCGCTCCCTCTCTTCTCCCCTCCTCCTCCTCCTCCTCCTGGTCTCTCCTTCTTCTTCTTGATTTTTTCTTCTTCTTCGTGAACCTCCCCACCTCACCGACACCACTTCCGGCCACCACACATTCGGCCTCCTTCGTCGAGCCAGCTACCACCGCACCACCACCTCGCTGCCGCCGCTATCGCTTCGAGCCGCTAGATCCGAAGACCCGAGCCGCCGCAAAGTTGAGAAACCCGCGAGCCAACGCGGCTTGAAGCCTCCGTGCTCTGTTTTCCTCCGCCCCGACGTTCCCTCAAACCTCTGTCATCGATCCCGAAGTCAGCCGTCGTCCGCCGATCGTCGATTTAGCCGTTTCGGCCGTGCCCCGCTCGGTCCCCGCGTCCAGGCGTGTCCGGACGTGTCGGAGAGTGTCCGGGCGTGTCGGAGAGTGTCGAGCCGTGTCATAACGTGTCGAAGCGTGTCCGGACTTGTCGGAGCGTGTCGGAGAGTGTCGGACGTGTCGGAGAGTGTCGAGCCGTGTCGGAGAGTGTCGAACGTGTCATAACGTGTCGAAGCGTGTCCGGACGTGTCGGAGCGTGTCGGACGTGTCGGAGAGTGTCGGACGTGTCGGAGAGTGTCGAGCCGTGTCGGAGAGTGTCGAACGTGTCGGAGCGTGTCGAAGCGTGTCCGGACGTGTCGGAGAGTGTCGAACGTGTCGGAGAGTGTCGAACGTGTCGGAGCGTGTCCGGACGTGTCGGAGCGTGTCGGAGAGTGTCGAACGTGTCGGAGAGTGTCCGGACGTGTCGGAGAGTGTCGAACGTGTCGGAGCGTGTCGAACGTGTCGGAACGTGTCCGGGCGTGTCGAACGTGTCGGAGCCGTGTCGGAGCGTGTCGAAGCCGTGTCCGAGCAGTGTCGGAACATTGTCGGAACAGTGCATGAACAGTGTCGGAACAGTGCATGAACAGTGTCGGAACAGTGCATGAACAGTGTCAAATTTTTTTATTTTTTAGTCTTAATTTGTGAAATTGACTATCGACATTCTAATGGCGATCGACAGGTAACGGGCATGGGGATGGTCGCAGGCTGGGGCTGGGCGATTGAAGGCCGGTGTCCAATCCGGTATGTTTTACGTACTCGATCCGTATATCAGGATTATTTTTCTAAAATATTGCATTTATAGACTTGATTTGTATGTATTTGTTTCAGTCTAGTGGTTAGCTTATTTATCTGGTTGAGTGTTATCTATTGTCAAAGACATGCTTTTTGTTAAAATATTTTCTGAAAATATAAAAAAAATATTAATAAATCAAAAATGCCAAAAAAAATGGAAAAATTAAAGAAAAACAAAAAAATTTGAGAAAAATTGCAGAAAAATTCTAAAAATTGTCCAAGGCTGAAAATGACAAAAAATTGATTTGTTTTCATTTTTGGGATTTTCTCCCATTTAATCCAAAATGGCGATTTCACCCCTCAAAGGGTGAATCGTCTTTGATATTCTGATGAATTGTGGAAATGGCTTAGAATTTGGTGATGGGCCAGATGGGTGGTTAAACCTTATGTCTAAGATTTCCACATTTCATTTCCATTTTTAGAAAATGACGATTTTACCCTTCGAATGGTAAATCGGTTTCTAAAATTCCCGAAAATCACGAAAATTGCCAAAAAAATAGGAAATGGGTCAATTGAGTGACCAAACCTGTTTTGACTCCGGATTCATTCCGAAATGATGATTTTGTCCTTTTTGGGGCAAATTGTCCCCTTTGTCTCAAAATTACGATTTTGCCCCTGATGGGCAAAATCATGTCTAAATCATTCCTAAGCCTGATTGATGCTTCTCTAGGCCAATATGGCCTTATTAGGAATGCCATGTGATTTATTTGTATATTTGAATTCATTGATTTGTGCACTTTATTATTGATTGTGATTGCTAGGATAGTCATTCCTATCTGCATGAACTCCTAGATTTAGGACTCGTACCCCACTCATCTGTATGAAATCTTAAGTCAGAAAACTCAGTCAACTTAGGTACCGAAAGGGCGTTAACTCTGATAGTTGACGTAACTAAGTCCCCGAACCCATTTCCCTGGTTATCGCAGAATTGAATGGAAACTCCCGACTATTCAATAGGGTGGTCCAATCATACCCTCCAAAAAAATGATTGGTGGCGACTCCATGGCATGCACACTTAGCACATATCACTAGACCACACTGAAGGTCGACTACGTATACCTCCGTTGCGATTTGGGTAACGGGCCTTGGGAGAGGCCCGCGTCCGACTAGACTGGACGGCCCATTAGCCCTCGAGAGCCCATGGCGAATCTCGAGAGGGTCACGACAGACTGGCGACTCCACTGGGGACTTTAGAGAACTTGAGCCGATTAAAAAGGTGATTGATTTTTCTAACATGTTTTATGCAGATGCTCTTCAAGGTGAGGTACGTACTTTAACCCTTGAGGTGTTAAATGTTTTTGCAGATTGGAGAAATAAGGGGTGGAGTACTTGTTAACTCTATTTTATGCAGGTTGGGCGTAGGAATGAATGATTGTGTGTATGTTTTATATTGAAGCGGTGATTGTTAAATAAGATGCATGTTTATCGCTTTAGCACGACACCGAAAATACACACAACCGCGCCTAAAACCCCGGGCGCCGCCTATAGGAAAACAATAGAAGGGATTGAAAATGGAATCTCCGTGAGGAAAAACACGGGGTAATCCACTTTTCAATTCCGCTCACTTCGAACTATGGATCGAGTCCCAATGCAACGATAGCTGTGCAATGGAATCGGCTCTTTCTAGAACTCGAGATGGGAACCTTGACCTTAGGTGCCAAATCCTTTGATTTTTAGAAGTTTTATCCTCCCTTGTCTCATGTGCATGTCTTTAGATGGTTGGTATATCTAAAACCACCTAAAAAAAAATCGGTGATCCTGGAGTCACATCTCGAAGATTGGAACTGGGGCATCTCCAAGTGTTCGTGCCACATTCCTTTGATTGATTTGACATTCTTAGTCCTCTTGTATAAAATTAATTTTGCCGAGATCCTCTATATCTCGTCCCGTAGATTGATTGTATTAGGGATCTATTTGTATTGTATACATCTTGATAAGGCTCATTTCTATCGAAAATGGGGGCAAATTCCCCAAACCCGTGGAGCATAGTGGAATTCGTCCCTTCAGTGCAAAACACATTGGGCCGCAGAGCCACTCGTTTGGTGAAAGGACGTATCGTTCCTAATTGATTTTTAATCAGATCTGGGGATAAGTTTTTCTCCATTCTTTTTATCTCAGGACGTCTCTCCTCTGACAAAGTCAATAGACGCAATAACAGAGTCGTCCGCATCAGAATCAAACCCCAAGATACGAATTTGGGTGAACGGTAACCTTGTATCGTTCCAATTTGGTCTTCCAAGACCACATGCCTAACGTGAGTTTTTACTCATTTTACAGGAAGTTGTTGGCGCTGAAAGCCTCAAATGAAAATAGCGCGCTAACAGGGAGGCGAATAGAATCATTGGCCTTAGAAGTCAGGATTCCAGGAGATGGTCTTTGATTATAAGACCTAGTGGATGGTAAAAAGTATCGCTCCTACGTCACATGCTTTGACATGCATTTTGATAAAATCTTCTTTTTTTCCTTGAATAAAAGGAACCTTGAAGAATGGCGCTGGAGTCGCCCAAAAACACAAATGGATCTTCTCTGGGGCAAATTCTTGAGAAGGATTCGTCGCCCAACCAGATGGGAGATCAAGGACACAAGATAGAGGGCCAAATTATGCAAGCCGCGCGTTTGTGTTCAAACGGAAACACAAAACAAGAACAAGGCGGTATTGTTCCAATTTGTCTTGAATTTTGGAACGCAAACTGACACCTAATTCCCTTCTTTGACAGGGGCTCGCCATCAATGCGAAACAGGTTTTCACATCCCGTGTATTACCCAATGGAACACATGACCAAGGGTAAGATGTATCGTTCTAATTTATTGAAAAATTCATGAACGTACAATAACATGTTTCTTCCGCATTTTCAGGGATCTCCAGCCGCGGCGGGTAGGTAAGTATCCCTTTTCCCCAAGTCGTTGAAGATAAAAAAAAGTGTTAGGACTCTTTCAATCATTATGTCTGAAAAGAGGCATCGAATTTTTAAACTCATAGACATCCACAGTTGAAGTTGGGAGGTTGTCTGAACATGAATGAAACATGCATGTGCATCATAAAGCCCCATTGGGAGGAAATTTTTCGGAGAAAACAAAAAGAATTTTTCCAATAAAAATTGTTCAAACCGTTTAAGGGTGTTTTCTTAGACGAGAGGCGAATCCTAATCCAAACATGTCCAATACACACTTGAGAGATGAGTGAAGTGAGCAGATAACAAAATCTGGGTCTACGGGGGTAAGGACAATTTGCAGCGATTACATGGGTTGGGACGACGGAGGCATTCGTTTCATATCCCCCAAACACTACAGGTGACCGTTGATAACCCATTTGAACGGCGGTTCTCATTCTTAACCCTGTTAAGAACCACCCCACACCGGGGCAAAAAGGAAGTAAGTCCAGCAGCGTCAGGAGAAAATGGTTAGAAATTTTCTTGCTCGGACTAATTAATCTTTGTGTGTTGTTTATATGGTAATCCAAGTGCCATAGGATGACGAGAAGCATTCATTCTTTATCCCATACACTGTATCATTTGCACAGCCAAGTTGAGCCTGCAAATTCATTTAATGAACCCATTGGTGATCATTCCAAGACGGATGTCGCACCACTTCAAAAATGGAAGAGTTCAAGACTCAGGGATTACGAAGAGAATTCCCGGACTGATATTTAAAGCATGTTTAGACTATATGTCTAACATGATCCCATGAAGATGAGAAAAAGGGGGATTTCAAAAATGAAAATGAGAAAAATCCCCGGCATCAAGAAAAAGCAAAGTGCCTAGTAAAAGCAAGGCCGATGCTTGTGCTAGTTGTTTAATTGGTCCGCAATGAAGCTGGATGGGAAAAAGGTGAAATCCCTGAAGGAGCCAAATCCAAAAGGACTGCTCCCCAAATGCTATCAAGCGCAGAACAAAGACATAGAAAGAGTCAGTCTCTGAATGCAACAAGAGACGCTCTATAAAGAGCTGGTGCACATCGTGAGATAGGTTGCGCGCCTCAAAGGCTAAAGATGCAGAAAAGAAAGGACAGGTGGCAAATCAGCAATGATCACCAATGTCAAACCCGTCACGAATTCTGGGCTAAAAATAAGCCTGTTTCGGTCCCCAATCCTACCAATGTTACAACCCCGAAACAGTCTTCTCTGACTAAGACACTTGGGTTAACATATAGCTTAGCTCGAAGAAGTACGAGCAAGATTATTTCTTTCTCATTTTGCAGGGTTCTTGACTTGTAAACCCGGAGCAGATGGTGAAAATTTTCGTTCAATGGCCTTGACTCAAAAGTGAGTCCCCCTTGAAGATCAAGAACCAAGCCCAACATTACGGTCCCGTGGAAGACCTCCCGACCGATCAAAATGTATGCGCTGCGAATGAGCCTAAAACCTAGGCACAGGTTAGTAGGGAATTGAGTGCATCCCCTACAAAAAAAAAAAAACCACTATCGCAAAACAGGTGAGAAGACCTCATTGTCGAGAAATATTCCAATTGATGTTTTGAACAAACACTTTTTGGAATTTTCAAACTGTTGATCCAGATTTTCCGTCCAAGGGATTTGTGATCACATTTGCATATTGCAAGAATGCTTTGGATAACCTCCAGCATCAAAATGCACATTTCGTGATTAAAACTTAAAACATACGGTTTTGTCAAATGGACAGCCGTGGCCTTCCCAAAGATTACTAACGTTTTCTTGGTGAAGAAAAATCTTCCAAGCTCGAACTTCTGCAGGATTCTTGGAAACCCCAAATCCCAGAAAAACATTTGCTCCGTGGAGTGGAGCACGCAGGTTTGAACTTTCTACAGGATACCTGGAGAACACAGCTTCCAGAATGTCGTCTCAACAGACTCAACTGAAGTTTTGTCAAAATAAAATCTTTTACTGCTTCAAAACTGAATTCCCGACAAATTTCGGGATCTTTCAAAAGAATGGGTGAGGATGTGATCCCATTTTAAAATTTAGGCGGTCTCATCGGATGTGGAGAACCTTCGTCATGAGACCCCTTTTCAAAAATCAAGCAGTCCTAGCTTGACGTGGAGAACCCTCGTCCTAGGATCCCTTTTTCAAAAATATCAAACAGTCCTGGCATGACGTGGAGAACCCTCGTCCTAGGACCTCTTTTCAAATATCAAACAGTCTCATCGGACGTGGAGAACCCTCGTCATGAGACCCCTTTTCAAACCAAAATGAAGGTAGATACCGCCTGAAGGGTCAAATCAAAGGTAGATACCGCCTGAAGGGTCAAATGAAGGTAGATACCGCCTGAAGGGTCAAATCAAGGTAGATACCGCCTGAAGGGTCAAATCAAGGTAGATACCGCCCGAAGGGTCAACACAAGGTAGAAACCGCCTGAAGGGTCAACTCGAGGTAGAAACCGCCTGAAGGGTCAACCAAAGGTAGAAACCGCCTGAAGGGTCAACTCATGGTAGAAACCGCCATAAGGGTCAACCCAACGGTCCGATCCACCATACGGATCGAAACTTTGACTAATTCCAAAATATTGGAGAATTTGTTTTTCTAGGTGAGCCTTATTGTAGGCAACCCGCTTATGGTCTAATCCACCATACGGATCAAAATCCTTGGCAAATTCCCAAAGAAATAATGCGCCCCTTAGGTTCCTATCAGTTAGGAATCCCATTATGGTTTGACCTACCATACAGGTCAGAGCTTAACCCCCTAGGACACTCTAAGAACGAGTTCCTAGAAATTCTCTTGAATCCATTAAGCACCGTGAAGGCCGTGCGGACATCAAGCAGGTGAGTGACAGGTACATCTCCCTACTCTCTAATTCCCTCACATCATAAGGGCAAAATGAGCACCCCTCCATTTAAGAAAGAGCATACGTCGATGGGCGCGAAAAAAAAAATAAAAATAAAAATTGGATGTCATGATTCCTTTTATTTTCTTGTTTCCAATAGAGTCGATCAGAACGCAGGTGTCACCTTGTCTTTGAGAGAAACCTCTAACGAGATTCCTCTCAAAGAGGGGCAGCTGTTGACACCTGATTTTTGATAAGTCTTTTCTAGTTTATTATTATTATTATTATTTAAAAAAAATCATAAAAAATCTATAAAAAGTTAAAAAAATACAAAATCAATTTTGGTAACCTTGGCCAAGCTAAAGGAACCGTTTTTGACAAAAATATTTTTTCATATTTTTTTTATTTTTATTTTTATTTTCGAAAAATATAAAAATACATGAAAAATAAAAAAAAATAGAATTTGAGGTCTCAAAAATTTATAAATAGTCAATATTTTATTTTGATTGTATTTTTTATTTTGACCTCATAAAAAGTCAAAAATCAAGTTCAATCGCATGTGTTCCTTCGTAATATATGAAGTTGAATTTGGCTAAAAAAATGCCATTTGAGTTATTTATTTATTTATTTACAGTTCTTACAGTTTTCGAATCTTGGCAGTCAATTTGAGTGCTCTATGTTGCACCTTAGTCCGATTGTTCGCTGACTGTATAATTGTACGAATTGGGCAACCGACCTAACTAACGAAATTGACGAAAGAGGGAGCGTGATGATTGGAAAAGGGGACCACCGTCATCACGATGTCTCCCTCTTTTCTTTCCCTTTCTCTCTCGCGCCCGCTCCCTCTCTTTCTCACACACTCTCCCTCTCTCTTTTCCTCTTTCCTCTCTCTCTCTTTTTGAAGGCACTCAAGTGCACTCAAGTGCACTTGAGTGCACTCAATTGGAGAGAGAGAGAGAGGGCTCTCTTCGGCCGCTCCCTCTCTTCTCCCCTCCTTCTCCTCCTCCTCCTGGTCTCTCCTTCATCTTCTTGATTTTTTCTTCTTCTTCGTGAACCTCCCCACCTCACCGACACCACTTCCGGCCACCACACATTCGGCCTTCTTCGTCGAGCCAGCTACCACCGCACCACCACCTCGCTGCCGCCGCTATCGCTTCGAGCCGCTAGATCCGAAGACCCGAGCCGCCGCAAAGTTGAGAAACCCGCGAGCCAACGCGGCTTGAAGCCTCCGTGCTCTGTTTTCCTCCACCCCGACGTTCCCTCAAACCTCTGTCATCGATCCCGAAGTCAGCCGTCGTCCGCCGATCGTCGATTTAGCCGTTTCGGCCGTGCCCCGCTCGGTCCCCGCGTCCAGGCGTGTCCGGACGTGTCGGAGAGTGTCCGGGCGTGTCGGAAAGTGTCGAGCCGTGTCATAACGTGTCGAAGCGTGTCCGGACGTGTCGGAGCGTGTCGGAGAGTGTCGGACGTGTCGGAGAGTGTCGAGCCGTGTCGGAGAGTGTCGAACGTGTCATAACGTGTCGAAGCGTGTCCGGACGTGTCGGAGCGTGTCGGACGTGTCGGAGAGTGTCAGACGTGTCGGAGAGTGTCGAGCCGTGTCGGAGAGTGTCGAACGTGTCGGAGCGTGTCGAAGCGTGTCCGGACGTGTCGGACGTGTCGGAGAGTGTCGAACGTGTCGGAGAGTGTCGAACGTGTCGGAGCGTGTCGGACGTGTCGGAACGTGTCCGGGCGTGTCGGACGTGTCGGAGCCGTGTCGGAGCGTGTCGAAGCCGTGTCCGAGCAGTGTCGGAACAGTGTCGGAACAGTGCATGAACAGTGTCGGAACAGTGCATGAACAGTGTCCAATTTTTTTATTTTTTAGTCTTAATTTGTGAAATTGACTATCGACATTCTAATGGCGATCGACAGGTAACGGGCATGGGGATGGTCGCAGGCTGGGGCTGGGCGATTGAAGGCCGGTGTCCAATCCGGTATGTTTTACGTACTCGATCCGTATATCAGGATTATTTTTCTAAAATATTGCATTTATAGACTTGATTTGTATGTATTTGTTTCAGTCTAGTGGTTAGCTTATTTATCTGGTTGAGTGTTATCTATTGTCAAAGACATGCTTTTTGTTAAAATATTTTCTGAAAATATAAAAAAAATATTAATAAATCAAAAATGCCAAAAAAATGGAAAAATTAAAGAAAAACCAAAAAATTTGAGAAAAATTGCAGAAAAATTCTAAAAATTGTCCAAGGCTGAAAATGACAAAAAATTGATTTGTTTTCATTTTTGGGATTTTCTCCCATTTAATCCAAAATGGCGATTTCACCCCTCAAAGGGTGAATCGTCTTTGATATTCTGATGAATTGTGGAAATGGCTTAGAATTTGGTGATGGGCCAGATGGGTGGTTAAACCTTATTTCTAAGATTTTCACATTTCATTTCCATTTTTAGAAAATGACGATTTTACCCTTCGAATGGTAAATCGGTTTCTAAAATTCCCGAAAATCACGAAAATTGCCAAAAAAATAGGAAATGGGTCAATTGAGTGACCAAACCTGTTTTGACTCCGGATTCATTCCGAAATGATGATTTTGTCCTTTTTGGGGCAAATTGTCCCCTTTGTCTCAAAATTACGATTTTGCCCCTGATGGGCAAAATCATGTCTAAATCATTCCTAAGCCTGATTGATGCTTCTCTAGGCCAATATGGCCTTATTAGGAATGCCATGTGATTTATTTGTACATTTGAATTCATTGATTTGTGCACTTTATTATTGATTGTGATTGCCAGGATAGTCATTCCTATCTGCATGAACTCCTAGATTTAGGACTCGTACCCCACTCATCTGTATGAAATCTTAAGTCAGAAAACTCAGTCAACTTAGGTACCGAAAGGGCGTCAACTCTGATAGTTGACGTAACTAAGTTCCCGAACCCATTTCCCTGGTTATCGCAGAATTGAATGGAAACTCCCGACTATTCAATAGGGTGGTCCAATCATACCCTCCAAAAAAATGATTGGTGGCGACTCCATGGCATGCACACTTAGCACATATCACTAGACCACACTGAAGGTCGACTACGTATACCTCCGTTGCGATTTGGGTAACGGGCCTTGGGAGAGGCCCGCGTCCGACCAGACTGGACGGCCCATTAGCCCTCGAGAGCCCATGGCGAATCTCGAGAGGGTCGCGACACGCGCCTTCCTTTTTTAAAAAATGCGATTGGATTCAAAAGCTTCCTAATTCGAATTTTTCCTTACCCAACGAGATCGATTTGAAACGGGAAGCTAACCTAGATAAGGCAACGACAGGATTTCAATCAATCAATTTCTATCCCTTAAGCAAGCAATCACGCCAACATGGTAAGAATTCAAGATAAGGCAATCATAGAATTTCAATCAAATCCAATAAGTTTTCATTTTTAGGCAAACATGGCAAGAATTCAAAACTCCGAAAAAAATCAAATTTTTATTTCTAAAAATTCGGTCTTGCCGATTTACCGTTTTTTTGTGTCAAGCCCGGCAAATCGCACCCGCGGGGTAACGTGCGGAACCAGCCGTGACTTTATTTTTATTTAGAGAAAACGACTTTTTGATTTTGTTGGAGATTCTCGATACTTGCAATGGCGACTAAAATCAACTAAATTAAATCAAACAACTATGACAAAATCAACCAATTATCGACCAATGATCAACCAAAATCGGGATTGGAATCATATCTAAGCCGAGCCTCCTTTCCCTCTTCGAGTTAAGCTCCCCAATTCGATATCCTGCGAACATAAGAAAACGATAATAGAAAGTCGCCGAGGGAGCTGCTGGCCGTCGGGGTACGGTGCAGAAAACACCGAGGACGTCGAGACGTACGGCGGGTGGCACGGCCGATCGGACATCGGTCTTCAACCATCGGGAGAGCTCACTTCAAAGATCTGAACGGTGGAGATGAAGAAGGGATTAATATGACCTTGGACACGAAACATCAGCTCGATCCAACGGGCCAATCGGCCGGAAACTCAAGAAATGCCGGCTGGAGAATAGTACCCATGCTTTGGAACGGCTACTGATCTAGCTGCTGTTCGACCACCAGGAGAGCTCGTTTTAAATATCCGAACGGTGGATATGAAGAAGGGATCAAGACGACCTTACACACAAAAAATCAGCTCGATCCAACGGTCCAGTCGGCCAAAAACTCATGAAATGTCGGCGGATGAACAGTACCTGCGCCTTGGAACAGCTACTGATTTAGCTACTATTCGGCCACCAGGAAACGTCGTTTTAACGATCTAAACGGTGAATATGAAGAAGGGTTCAAGACGACCTTGCACACAAAAAATTAGCTCGATCCAACGGTTCAATCGGCTGGAAACACAAGAAATGCGGCGGGTGGTGGCGCGACAACAAGGAGAGGGGAAGAGAGAAGAGGGAGAGGGGCGTGAGAGATTGTGAGAGAGGCGAGAGAGAGTGTGCAGAATTTTTTTTTTCTTTTTTGTCCCTCCTGTTAACCCTAGGCATAATGACGAATATATAGGGTGAATTAGGGTTACGCCTTTAGGGTTTAATCTCAACCGTTAGATTTTCCAAAATATGGCCGTCGGATTGAAATTTCTAATCGTGTCTGGCTAAGATAACCCAAGATTCGACCACTTATAGATGGGCTATGGGCTTGGCCGAAACTCATACTTTAATGGGCTTATCTGCGCCAATTTTTGAATTCCCTAAAATTAAAATTTAGGTGCTAACAACACCGTCACAACGTGTGAGGGCGCATGTGGCTGAATACGGCAGCCATTCGAGGCCGGCGACCACTACTTTTTCTCATATTAACGAGACGAATCCAATGGTATGATCAAAATAAGCTTTCATTGGATAAATTTTGCGTACACGCAACGTTTCGCTGCACACCCCCGAGCCGACGCCGTCGTGGTGCATGCAACGCGTGTGGCCTCATACGACCTCCTCTGGGGACGTGCAACCACTCATTCTTCTCATCTCCACAAGACGAGTCCGACCATGTGTTCAAAAATAAAATTTATGGACCATAACAATCTCGAAACACTATGAACAGTATATTCTCTCGAGACTCATTATATTGACAATTCCTATTCATCCATTGTAGTTCATTGTATCAACCAATCCAAAACTCGATGGAAACAAGGCAGAGATTCTAACCTGGCTCTGATACTAATGTTAGAATTTTAAACATTCTACTAACACCATAACAGAATGCGTACAACAAAAATAATTATATGAAACAAGCACAGGAAATAAAATTTGTCTTAAGATTGTAGTTCTATAGGAGGGTAGTGGTTCATATATTAAGATTGTTGTCGCATATAAATATGACTTGTAGTTCGTATATGAAAAATAGGTTGATAGACAAACCTGAAACCAATAGCAAACAAGTAATCTGAATGCAGATGAATGATCCGAGCCCAACGAAATAACGTTATGTCCTTAAGACAAATTTGTCCCCTCAACCAGTACCCAAGGTTCTTGGACAATTGCCTTCCAGGATAGAACGGATCGCCTTTCCTCGAAATCGATACTTGTTTCAGAGGAAACCTTCGAACACAGCTTCGCGGAATAGTCGTACAAAATGACGACGATGATGAATGAATGACGAACATAACAATTGTATCTAATGCTCGTTTAACATACGTACGTAATGCGACGGATAATGCTTTACATTTATAGAGAGTGAAGTGAAGAGTCATGAAGTCACATGGCTTCGTCGAAAGAGTTCGTCAACGAAAAAGCACGATTTCGTCGAAAAAATTCGATGAAACATCACGAAGTCGTACAGTTTAGACGAAACATTTCGATGTCGTACGGTTTCATTGATGAAGGGTTACGAACCAAAATAACTCTTCATTTTTCATTCAACTTCTTATGGGACTTTGTGACAAAGTTCCAACAGCAGCTTCATTATGTTAGCCTAAGTATCTTCTCTTTTGTCTTTGACAAATACTGTCGGTTGACTCGGAAAAATTTTCTTGGCGTACAATTTGAGCCTGACAGGCTGCATCGACGTTGACTAGATTCGTGAAGAAGACGAGAAAGACAAGACGAGGCGACAGCTATTCTATTATAAGCACTCGAACTACTTGATCTGGGTTGCGGTGTTCTTCACCATCAACCGACTCGAGGATTGAATAGAATAATCCGAAAGCTGGGAATATGATGGTGACGATAGTTATGCTCTGGTTGGTGATATGGGGTGTTTGCCTGTTTGGGATGTCGCTGCGTGACTCTGAGCAGTGCAAGGAGGAGAGGAAGGTAACGAGGAGGCGTGACCGTGCGAGCCTCACTCCTGTCGAATGGTGATCATAACGCATTTCATAGAGTGTGCGTTTTTCCCATCACTCCTCGTTGAAAAATTATAAAAAAATCCTAAATTTATTGCATTTGGGCTAATTCAATATTAAATATTTCAATTTGACGAATTTAATTCTAAACTTTTTGATAATTATAAGACGTTTGATGGCGACGAGTGGAGCCAAGCTAATCCCATCAACACCGGCTTCTACATGGTCCGGTCCAACAACAAGACCGTGACGCTCTTTTGTAGAGTGGTATCGGAGAAAGGACGCGTCGATCAGGCTCAAGGAGCAAGACGTGTTGGACCGGATGATGCACGAGAGCGTATTCATGCAACAAGACCGTGGCGCTCTTTCGCAGAGTGGTATCGGAGAAAGGACGAGTCGATCGAGCTCAAGGAGCAGGACGTGTTGGACCGGATGATGCACGAGGGCGTGTTCACGCCGTTGAGCCTGAGGGTGAGGTTCTTGGAGACGACCTTGTTAAGTGGGTTTTGTAAAGAGAGTAGGGACATGAGGGTCGTGTCCACAGTTCACGCCAACTGATGTCGCACCATCAAGGCCAAAGTGGTCGTTCTCACCAAGATTGTCCATGACTGGAAGAGGTTCAAGAGTAGTCCTCCGGCAAAAGATACGGCGTCGCTTGCGTGGCTTGTGAAGACTCGTGGCATTAGGCAATAGGCAGAGCTTTAGCATTGGCTCCTGGTTATTAGATTCATCTTTGAAGCAATTCATTGGTGATTCTTGACTATTAGAACTTCACTTGATCAACCGGAGTCGAGTCTAATGCATATGCTAAAAGAAAATTTTATTTGCCTACGACTTAAATTTATCACTATTTTATGATATTAGTAACCTTATTATCGTGTGACTTTTCGACTAGATTTAATAAAGTTACCTACTTGTTTTGGATTACCAATATTCGTTTGCCAGTTTTTATCTATATTCCATTGTTTCACCAACATTTCTATTAAGTTGTCACTTTTAGGTAACTTGCTTACCGACTTTTTATTACAAATATTTTTACAATTGATAACCTCAATTAGAAAATGGTGTCCTACCATTTTTCAATTTGAGTTGCCGACCAACGTTTGTATGGTTTAATTTAACTAAATGTGACAACAGATTGTTTGAAAAAACTTGATAAGAAGTCAATTTCGGAAAAAAAAAATCATAAAGTCAATTATGAGAATTCAACAGCTTTTAGGTTCGTTAACCATCTTTCTTAGTATTAGAATTTAATTTCCATATATCTGTGGATATATTTTTAGTTGATTATTTCGAGCTACATCTATCTGTGAACCTGAAGGCCAGCTCATAATAGCATGCGTGCAAATGCGAGTACGTGGAATAACATTCTACAAATCTGTTCGTTTCGCTGGAAATTTTTTGTCACCATAAGATTTTTCTAGGAAATTCAATTTCAAAGATTTTAAACCATTTACTGATGTCTGTTTGCGCTGAAATCAAATTGAAAAAACAAAAATGAATGGTATTTGACAATAAGTGAATCCCACTAAAATTTCTTCCATCGTAAAAAATGATGTGTAATGACCAACAAATTGGAATCGACATTTTCCTGTCTATGTTTTGTTATTTGCGGATGATGGAAGGCGCTTTCGGTCGATCGATGGATTAGTTTTACATACCTGAATTGGTCTTCATCACAAAAAAACTGACCCTACATTGTAAAGCGATTATGTCAGGACTCAATTTAGATATTGGTACGCTAATTTTATGAGAGCGAGAGAGACAGAGGCAGAGAAAGAAAGAAGCCAACTTTCATCCTCAGCTCTTGGCCACACATGACAACCAACATGCGTCGACCTCTCTGCACCTCCCAAACTTTTTGATTGCTATATATTTCCCCACTCTTCCTCTTCAATCTCATGTCCTTATCTTAAAGATGGCGAAGCGATTCGAAACGAGACGCCTCTCTCCTCCTATGATTGCTATCCTTTCCCTCCTCCTCGCACTCGCTCAGGTCGCCGTTTCCGAACCGATTCCCGCTGATAGGTCCCAGGTGGACGCCTGGTTCCAGAGCAACGTGCAGCCTTACTCGGCTCGAAAGGGCACGTTGGACCCAAACCTGGAGGCCGCGGAAGCCAACTCGACAGTGATTAAGGTACGGCAAGATGGGAGCGGCGATTTCAAGACGGTGACTGACGCCATCAAAAGCATCCCCGCGGGGAACAACAAGCGCGTGATCGTGTGGATTGGGGCCGGCGAATACAAGGAGAAGATCAAGATCGAAAGGACCAAGCCTTTCGTGACCTTGTACGGATCGCCTGACGCCATGCCGAGGCTCTCCTTTGGAGGGACAGCTGCTCAGTACGGGACGGTAGACAGTGCCTCCCTCATTATTGAGTCCGATTATTTCGTGGCAGCCAACGTTATTATCGCGGTGCGTCTTCGTGTGTGTGTGTGTGTGTTTTTTTTTGTACTCTTCTGAAACATTAATTTCCTCATTTTAATGTTTACAAGTGTTCAGATGCAGCTTGACACTTCTTTTCTCCCGCTTCCTATTTTTTTCTAGCACAAGACATTTTGCTTTTACCAGCTCCATGTGTCATTGCATGCATACGTGTTCTCATGCTGATGGCGACCCCGTTTGTTTCAGAATTCTGCGCCAAGGCCCAATGGGAAGACAACAGGCGAACAAGCAGTGGCGGTGAGAGTTTCCGGCGACAAATCAGCCTTCTATAACTGTAGGTTGCTAGGGTTTCAGGACACGGTCTGCGACGATAGGGGCTTCCATTTCTTCAAGGATTGCTACATTGAAGGCACCGTAGATTTCATCTTCGGATCGGGGACTTCTCTCTACTTGGTAAGCATACCGTTGCTCCATACTCCTCCAAGATCTTCCGACTATTCAATCCTTTCTGAAAAATGCTCAATCGTATTGCAGAACACTGAGTTGCACGTCCTGGGAGACAGTGGAATGACCATTATAACAGCTCAAGCAAGGGAAAGCAGCACGGAGGACACCGGCTACTCGTTCGTGCATTGCAGCATCACCGGAACCGGCAACGGCACGTACTTGGGAAGAGCGTGGCAGTCCAGCCCCAGGGTGTTCTTCTCCTACACGGACATGAGCAGCGTCATCAACCCCGTCGGCTGGTCCAACAACTTTCATCCCGAGCACGAGAGGTACGTGACGATATTGTTCCCCACGAGGCTCCATTGCACGCAAATCTAGTTCATGAAATGGATGATCGGACGTAATCGCTTGAGCACGATCACGCATGGTTTCTTTTACCAAGTTGTAACCAAAGGGTCTTCACATTTGGCAGGACGGTGGTGTTCGGAGAGTACAAGTGTTCCGGCCCGGGATCGAACCCAGAGGGGAGGGCGAAATTTGCGAAGCAGCTAGGCGATGCAGAAGTCCAGCCTTACATCTCCTTGACCTACATCGTGGGCTCCAAATGGCTTCTTCCTCCCCCTAGAGTATAGAAAGACGGTGTACTCCCAATTCTTCCAATTTGGATCAACCCAAAATTAACGACCGCCTGAATGTCATCGTACTTTTGTATTATTTATAGCACGCCCTTGCCGAGCATAACTAAAACATAGTGAATTTTTTATGTAGCGCAACCCGGTCGCACTGTTCATGCCTCCCACATCTCTTTTGTTGTAAACATTTCCCATGAGTATAATCGTCTGTGTCTGAATTCTGGGGATAAGTACACTACAAGTGCCATAACTTTCGTACGGCGTTCACTTAAGAGCCATAACTTTCAAAACGTTCACTTGAGTGCCATAACTTTGCAAAAGTGTTCACTTGAGTGCCACTTGCTGATTGGCGCCGGAAATCATTTTTTTAATATTAAGTGGTCCTACGTGGCTCATCGGGAAGCTGACATGGTGCCGAAAATCTTTTTTTTTTTTTTGCAAATTCTAATTTTCTAGTTTATTTAATGAAAAAATCAAAAAAGAAAAAAGAAAAACCCTAGATTTCTTGGTGGTGGCCGGCGAGGGTCGCCGCCGGCCACCACCGGCCGACCCAGGGGCCAGGATCGGCTCGCCCTGGGCCGGCGAGGCCGCGACGGCCCTAGTCGATGGCCGTCGCGGCCTCGACGACGGCAATTGAGGGCGGGAAGCCCTCGATGGCCCTAACCCAGGCGCTATCGACCCTCGCCGGCCACCACCGAGAAATCTAGGGTTTTTTTTCATTAAATAAACTAGAAAATTAAAATTTGCAAAAAAAAAAAAAAATCTGGCGCCATGTCAGCTTCCCGACGAGCCACGTAGGACCACTTAATATTAAAAAAATGATTTCCGGCGCCAAATCAGCAAGTGGCACTCAAGTGAACACTTTTGCAAAGTTATGGCACTCAAGTGAACGTTTTGAAAGTTATGGCACTTAAATGAACGCCGTACGAATGTTATGGCATTTGTATTGTACTTATCCCCTGAATTCTGAGTATATAAATTATGCACTCCTTTAACACTTGTATTCTTTAAAAAGCACAACGTATGAGGTCATCGCGGCCGAAATTTGAAATTTACTTTTGAAAATTTTAAATTGCTTTCTAGGAACATGATTTTCCCATATCAGGTCAGGGAATTTGTTTCCCGAGCCTTAAGTGTGTATGTTTTTATTAGTAATAAATGATTTTTCGTTAACCGACCTTTTTCAACAAACTAAACGCATCAAAGTTTAGAAAAGTAATATACAAATGCCTGAATAGTTGAAGTGACTGTGTTGCTATCCAATCCTCAATGTGATCGATAGGTCCAGAATCTCTACTATTGTAATCGCAAAAGTCAAATTGGATTACTTTTTGTTCCCACTGCAATTTACCCTCTTATCAAATTTCTCCTAGTCACATTCCAAAAGAAAGAAAATTGTAGAAACTCCACATATATCGAACATTTTTCTAACTTACCACCCTCACCCCTCTTTTGACAAACGTATAAAAACATTTTCATCAGCTTGTCTAATTTCCATTTTTATTTAAGTCAGTTTAAATTTTAACACTAGTGATTTCTAAATATAAAGACATGATTACACTTAAATCTAATCAATTTGAATTTGATGTGGACAATCTCCTTGAACTTTTTATTATCACTTAGAATTTAGTTTTCTTTAAATTAAAGCATCGATGTTTAAAAAAAAATGCCACGAATGGTCGAAATATTGATTGTGTCGGTGAGTCAAAGAAAATCATCCCAATTATGCCAAACTCAATATAAATTTGATATTCTTTTGCTCCCTCCTTACTTCTTTTCGTTTTTTTTTTATAATGAAAGGGGCGAAGCCCAAAAATTACATCAAAACTCACCTCTTTTCGCTTTTAACTATCATTGTCATAAGTCTATATCAACTTTCACTTTTCCCTTGGTTTATTCTCCATTTCCGTCACTTTTTTTGTTCACCAAATAGTTGCATGATCATAAGCTCACGTTATATTGCATTTATGAATTGTGAAGTCCCCAATTTGAAAAAAAAATTGTCCAAAAAATCATAAATCTATTGTATGGATGTAAATTCAGTTCTAAGCTTTTTAATTTGATTAATTTATTCATAAACCTTTTTGACTATTTTCTATTATATTCCATCTGGATAATTTAGATTAAAAATAACTGACGTGGTGTTCCAGTCACCATAAATCCACACTTTGGATATTCAATTCGACTTCCTCAAGTCACCTCGTGATTACAATCTAAGCACCATTTTTGCTTACTCATCCATTTATTAAAATCGCAAGTCACTAGAACCATCAAGTCCATTCATCTTTCTTTCCATCACAACCATCTCATGGTCCAATCAGCCTTTAAGAACGATGCCCTACCATTTATGGGACAACAACTTATAACCCCATCTCCAATGGTTCCAGTTCAATCTCAATCAATCTCATAGAATCATTAATTCTAGGCAAACTAGCATGCTGGTTTCCCTCAACACTTTCCATAACAGGAGAGACAGGCTATCTATTCCTCTCCATGGGCCTTACACCCAAGAAATATCCATTCCCCATTGGTGTATTTCACCATTCATAAGTGGAAATATTCTCACTTATGTCTCTTCCGATCAACCACTTTTTTCATTAAGCTATTATAGTTCCTTAGATTCAGGAATAGCAACCAACCACAAGGCTTTCAAGTTCCAATCCACTCCTAGATTTACTTGTCTTATTCAAGGGTCCTCGACCACTTTTAATACACTTAGGGAACCTTGAGAACTCTGTCTCAAATCGATCGGCCTTCCTCAGGTCCTCGCAAAGTTATCGGAGTTTAAGCAACCTCTGGTCTCAAACCGCATCAGGTAGGTACCTCTCGTCAAACAATTCGACAAGGCAATCCAATTAGGTACTATGCCTTCAAGGAAACTCTTCCTTTGGTGACCTTTCACCAATCAACGACAGCCTCTTAAGGCTAATAATTGTTTGGGTCACTTTCTTTCTTCAGTGTACCCAAAACCTCTAAGGTTTCCTTACCAAGATCCCCAATCTAGAGAAAGGCAATCTCAATTTCATTCTCTCTATCGAACTCATTCAATCTCACTCTTATGATCCATTTCACAAGCTTTCCACGGGGCGATTTCCATTTTCTATCGCCTTTCCCATGATCTCTACCATTTACTTTGCTAGTGTCGCGACCCATTTTTTTTTTCGGGCTAATGGATTGTTGATCGAGCCCCCACTCTGAAATGTGGATCGCGGGCTTTCTCGACGCGGGCCCTTCCAGGCTCATACCGAATCGCGACGGGAATAAATTTACGCCGGTTTTTCGACGATAAGAGTCGATCGCATTCGATCTTGGTGTGGTCGTGGTGACATGTGCTATGTGTGCATGCATTTGGAGTCGCCACCGGTCCTTCTTGGAAGGTGGACCGGAAACCTCACTAATCGATTGGGAGAGATCGATCAGTTTTGCAGAACCAGAGATTTTGGGTTCGGGAACTTGGTTACGTTGATGTCATTACCAACGCCCTTTTGG
Organism: Rhodomyrtus psidioides; assembly: GCA_021437785.1. NCBI lineage: Eukaryota > Viridiplantae > Streptophyta > Magnoliopsida > Myrtales > Myrtaceae > Rhodomyrtus > Rhodomyrtus psidioides. The sequence continues at coordinate 145,692 of JAILYB010000162.1, read as the reverse complement.
TACCTGTCGCGACCCGTCCGAAAGGCGGACGCGGCTAATGGATTACCGATCGCGGGCCCTTACCCAGCACAATGATGCGGATCGCGGGCTTTGGATCGGCGCGGGCCCTCCCAGGCCCATACCAAATCGCGGCGGGAGTATTTTTCAAAGGATTCGACGATAAGAGTCGATCGCTTTCGACCTTCAGTTTGGTCGTGGTGGCATGTGCAAATTGTGCATGCATTTGGAGTCGCCACCGGTCTTTCTTGGAGGGTAGACCGGAAACCTTACTGACCGATTGGGAGAGGTCGATCAGTTCTGCGGAACCAGAGATTTTGGGTTCGGGGACTTGGTTACGTCGGTACCGTTACCAACGCCCTTTCGGTACCTAACGCGAGTGATTTTCCTAGCTAAGAGTTCATGCCGGCGCAATTTTGGGTGGGGTAAGTTTGATTCAGGGTTTCATGCAAATTGGAAGACTATTCCTATCAATCACAATCAATTTAAATGAAAGCGCAATCAAGTGCATAAATAAATCACATCAATGCACGTCAATTCACATCACATGGCCTCCTAGTATATCCATAAGGGCTTAGGGAAGGCGTGATTTCGGACCAGGGGTAAAATGGGAAGATTTGGGGACGATTAGCCCGAAGGGCAAAATCGTCAATTTTGGAAGGTTTGGATACCGAATTACCCAAAATATTCCATGGTCAGTTGTTTGTGGCCATTTCCCATTTTCTGGAATTTTTAGAATTTTTCTGAATTTTTCGAATTTTTTTTGAATTTTTTTTATGATTTTCTATTTTTTTATTAAATTTTTGAGTTTTTTACTATTTAATTATTACTTAATTAAAATGGTCGGATCCGGATAGGATTCTTGGGCCCGAATATGGATCAGGCCGCTCGGCCTAATCCGAACCAAGAAAGAGGACTTAAAACGGGCCCAATTCACACCAGGAATCCAAGCCCACCTTCTTTTCTTTTAAGCCTACTAACCGATTTGCCTAAGCCCAACCCTCCTTCCACTAGTACTAACGCAAGCCCAACTCTAGCCCACAAGACCCAACAAACCCCCATATCCAACCCAATGAAAATAACTCACCTCACTATTCATCGTCTTCGTTCGTTTCCCACGAAGACAGGACCGAGCTCGAGCGTGGCTCCCGTCACTCACGCCGTTTAGGACCTCATCGAACCGCTGGCCTCCCGAGTGTCGACCACGAGATGAAGCGCCGACCGCTTATCGTGCCCAACTCGTGCCGCGGCTCCTCCTCCGCATGCGGCTTGAAGCCGCTCATCACCATCCGCCGACGACCACTACGCGCCACCCGGGACTCACTCGTCAGGCCGCAAAGGACTTCGAGTCGGCCGAGGAAACTCTGACCAGTGCACGTCGGCACCAAGCGGCAACTGCGAACGGCCGGACAGCAGGGAACCCACGTTGGTATGGCCACCAAAAGAGTCAGAGAAGCCGAACGTGGTGCGACGGGGCCCTGTCGTTCAACTCCAGACGCGAGGGGAAGCTTGGAGGACGTCAAGTTGAATCAGAAGAAGGGGAAGGAGGCTGAACAGCAACTCCGAGCAACGGAACGACGGCCCGGCGTCGGGACAAAAACCCGAGGTGTCAAGCAGCTGAGGGTGGTTCGGACCAGAGTCGAGCAGCTCAAAATGGCGAACACCAGGCTTGCGCGGCTGAGCAGAACTTGTTTTGGGGTGGTAACGAGTCGGGTACGATGTTGGGAGGCATGGACAGTGGCTAGGACGACTGAACTCAGCCGAACAACCGGCTGCGAAGGCGACTACCCGCCATGGCTGAGCTGGGTATTCACAGACTCGTAGGCTTAGGTGGTGTGACCGGAAGTAAACGGGATGAGCATGGCGGCACTAGCCGCATTAGCTCCTGATCCCGCGAGTCCCCCGCGGGTCTGGTGCAAGCATGGCGGCGCTGAAGGTGATTGGAGACGGAGTTCGGCGACGCGAGCCACGTTAGCTCCTGCTCGTGGACTGCGGGTGATGAGACGGTAAGTCAGGAAAGTCGGGTGAGGCGTGGTGGTGTTTGGATGGAAGCTGGGAGGGGCGGCTCGGTTGTCGACGGTCTTGTTTAGCCGCGCGACTTCATGCCGGAGAAGAGGTTGCCGAAGGTACCCCCGAGTCGCTGGTGGTGACGGGTGGGCTCGGTGGCTCACACACGGTGATGGCGTCGGAGCTGTCCGGAGGAACGACGACGGCCAGTGGCTTTGGAGGAGACGTCGAGTCGACAAACTCAAGGACCAAATAGATCGGATTGCAGCTCGGGAGAGGTTTCAGAGGTCATCGGAATAGGGTGCAGTGATACCAGGTTAAGGTGATAATCCCACTGAAGGGTCTTCAAGGGTACATGCTCCTGACAAGCTTGATGGTGGCTACGTTGGGCTCAGCGAGCGAAAATGGAGCCATCACAACGCCCACCAATGGCGCTGCATTACTCAACAGAAGCAGCTTCCCAACTGGTTTTTTTTTCTTTTTTTTTTGTCTTCGGTCCTTGTTTATGAAGGTGCAGCCCAAAAATGAAAAAAGTCGCGGGGCCAGCATATGGGACACTTACACTCACAAATACCTACGTCTCTCTCTCCCTCCCTCTGAGTTGTCAGAGATTCTCAAAAAATGTCCGTCTCCTCGCTGCCGAGCATCTTGCATGGCCCCCAACGTGAATTGCATTTCTTTTGAATACCTTTGTCTCCCACTTTCCTCTGATGTCTCTTCTTTCAAGGTGGTGGAACAATAATTAGTGAGTCCCTCACGTTTATTCTTCGTTGATGGCCAATGGGTAGGATTTTTTATTACGCTCTCATGTATCTTTACTCAGACTATTATCACCACTCGTCTTCTTGTGCTGTCCCACTCGCGAAGCTCTTTGACCATCGTCATCGACTGCCATTGTACTATAAGAATTCGCTCATCTTGCCATCGTTGATTTGCTTATCTGATAAATTTAAACTCGATTGACTCACTCTATCCTAAATGCCAAATGAATGACAGAAAATATACAATGCATGCGAAACTATTTTTGTGAGAATTATGACTAACTCTCATTTTTACGCTCACACAAATAATAATAATAATAATAATAATAATAAGTAAAAATAAACATAAAATTTAGGTGTCAACAGCTGCCCCTCTTTGAGAGAAATCTCGTCAGAGGAATCCTCTCAGAGGTTTCTTTCAAGGACAAGGTGACACCTGAGTCTTGATCGACTCGACTCGGGAAACCAAAGGAAAATGAGTCATGACATCCAGTTTTTTTTTTTTTATATCGCGGTGTCTGATGGATTCAAGAAAATACCTAGGGACTCGCTACTAGAGTGTCCTAGGGAGGTTAAACTCTGACCCGTATGGTAGGTCATACCATTATTGGGATCCCTAACCGATAGGAATCTGAAGAAGGCGCATTCTTTCTTTAGGAACTTGCCAAGGATTTTGATCCGTATGGTGGATCAGACCTTTGAGTTGACCATCTAAGTGATTTTTACTATTGTGTTGACCCTTCAGGCGGTTTCTACCGTTTGTTGATCCTTCAGGCGGTTTCTACCGTGAGCTGACCCTTCAGGCGGTTTCTACCTTTGGTTGACCCTTCAGGCGGTTTCTACCTTTGATTTGACCCTTCAGGCGGTATCTACCTTGAATTGACCCTTCAGGCGGTTTCTACCATCAGTTTGCTTTGAAAAGGGGTCTCATGACGAGGGTTCTCCACGTCCGATGAGACTGCTTGAGTCTGTTGAGGCGACATTCTGGGAGCTGGGTTCTCCAGGTATCCTGCAGAAGTTTGAGCCTGAAAGATTTTTCTTCACCAAGAAAACATTAGTAATCTTTGGGAAGACCATGGCTGTCCATTTGACAAGAACCGTGTGACTTAAGTTTTAATCGTGAGATGTACATTTTGATGCTGGAGGTTATCCAAAACATTCCTGCAACATACAGATGCGATCACAAATTCCTTGCGCGGCAAATCTGGATCAAACAATTTGAAATTTCCAAAAAGAGTTTGTTCAAAACATCCATTGGAGAATTTCTCATCCAAGAGGGTTCCTCACCGCTCTGTGATAATGGTCTTTTGTAAGGAATGCGCTCAACTTCCTACTAACCTGTGCCTAGGTTTCAGGATCATTCGCAGCGCATACATTTCGATCGATCTGGAGGTTTTCCATGGGACCGTAATGTTAGGCTTGGATATTGGTTGTCAAGGGGGACCCGCTTGGAGTCGAGGCCATTGAATGCAAGTCTTCACCATCTGCTACGGGTTTACAAATCAAGAACCCTGCAAAATGAGAAAGAAATAGTCTTGCTCGTACTTCTTCGAGCCAAGCTATATGTTAATCCAAGTGTCTTAGTCAGAGAAGACTGTTTCAGGGTTATGATGTTGGTAGGATTGGGGACCGAAAAAGGCTTGTTTTTGGCCCAGAAATTACGAAGGGTTTGACATTGGTGATCATTGCAAATTTACCACCTGCCCTTTTCCTCTCCGCACCTTCAGTTTTTGGGATGCGCAATCGATTTTGAGGTGTGCACCAGCTCTTCAGAGAGCGTTTCGTCGCATTAAGAGACTGATGACTCTGTCTGCGTCTCTGCTCCACGCTTGACACCATTTGGGGAGTAGTCTTTTTGATCTGACTCCTTTAGAGATTTCCTCTTTTCCCATCCGGCTTCATTGCATGAGCATCGGCCTTACATGAGCATCGGCCTTGCTTTTACCAGGCACTTTGCTTTTTCTCGATGCTGTGGATTTTTCTCATTCATTTTCGAAATCCCACTTTTTCTCATCTTCATGGGATCGTGTTAGACCTATAGTCTAAACATGCTTTAAATATCAGTCCGGGAATTCTCTTCGTAATCCCTGAGTCTTGAACTCTTCCATTTTTGAAGTGGTGCGGCATCCGTCTTGGAATGATCACCAATGGGTTCATGAAATGAATTTGCAGGCTCAAGTTGGCTGTGCAAAGGATTCAGTGTGTGGGATAAAGAAATGAATGTTTCTCGTCATCCTATGGCCCTTGGATTACCATATAAACAACACACAAAGATTAATGTTAGTCCGAGCAAGAAAATTTCTAACCATTTTCTCCTGACGCTGCTGGACTTATTTCCTTTTTGCCCCGATGTGGGGTGGTTCTTGACAGGGTTAAGAATGAAAACCGCCGTTCAAAGGGGTTATCAACAGTCACCTGTAGTGTTTGGGGAATATGAAACGAATGCCTCCGTCGTCCCAACCCATGTAATCGCTGCGAATGGTCCCTACTTCCGTAGGTCCAGATTTTGCTGTCTGATTCGCTCCACTCATCTCTCAGGTGTATGTAGGATGTGTTTGGACTGGGTTTGCCTCTCTTTTGAGGCAACTTTCTTTTGAATGGTTTGAAGAATAATCATATTTGGAAAAATCCATTTCCTTTTCTCCAAAATTTATCCGTCGATGGGATTTTGTGATGTACCGTGTATGTTCTATTCATGCTTCAAGTAACCTCCCGATTTAAATCATGAATATCGATGCATTGGAAAATCTTTACGCCGGCTGAAAGGATTCTGACATTTTTTTATCTCCAGCTAATTGGGAAAAGGGATACTTACCTGCCCGTCGCAGCTGCGGATCCCTACAAATGTAAAAGAAGCATATCATTGTATGTTCATGAATTTTTCAAAAATCGAAACGATACATCCTACCCTTGGTCATGTACTCTAACGAGTAGTACATGGGATGTAAAAACCTGTTCGTCTGCAAGGCGGCTCCCCTGTCAAGGATAAACAATAAGTGTCAATTCATATTCCCAAATTCAAGGCAAATTGGGACGATACAACTTTACTCTTGATTTTCATCCCATTCTGATGTTGCGTATTGATATGAACAACATCTATCAAATTCGCCTATCCATGCTTGGAGTGTTTGTACATCAATGGTTCATCTGCCCCCAGCTGGGCAGCGTCTGTTCTGCTATTTGAACGCATGTCTCCTTGAGTGATTTATCCATGTTTATCATCTGAGAAGGAAAAGAAAGAAGACATTACTTCGGTATCCGATTGGAGATCGTTTAGGAACGATACATCGTTTTACCAAATAGGTGGCTTCGCGGCCAAACGTATTTCGTGTTGAAGGGGTAGATTCCATTATGCTCCGCGGGTGATAATTATGGTTCATGGAACTTGCTCCACGGATTAAGTGATTAATCCACGGCCCTCGGCTTGAAGATGCTCAAAGGGTGGTGTTGACACTCACGCGCAATTAGTTCTAGACATTAATGAAAGATGTTCCCGTGGGAACCTTACAGTGCGATCAACAACATATTCAATAGGAGTATTCAACCCCTTTCTTCTAAACATTTTTCATCGAGTAACCATGCCTTGCATCAGACGCTTGATCACCGGCCTTGCGTCACCACTGCGATGGTTCTCCGGCTCCAAATTGATCGAGCCAAAGATTGAACTCATCGCCAAGGAAGTTGTTCGAGTCTTCGAGCCATTGATGTTCAAGTCGGGCATCTTCAATTGCTGGCAATAGATTCCTTCCACTACTTTCGGCATGAACAAACTGGTTCCTCGAGCTGAAATTCCCATCGTTGCCCTGCAAATTTATACGTGTATCTCTTGCTAACACTGGGTTCGCCCTTGGAAGAGCACTAACGACAGGCTGGTGTTCATATCGTGGGGTCCCTATTCGCGGGGATTGTGGCAAATAATCTTGTAGGGTACTGAGACGACTCAAAGGGGGATTCAGCCGATCGACCCGTGGATAAAGGTCTTCATCAAGGAAGTCGCCAGGTTCTTTGAGTTGGGCAGGTATCTGAGTACTGGACGCAATAGGTTGATCGCTAATGGGAAGAACACTGGTGACCGGCTGCTGTTCGAGTGGAGAAGTGTTGCAGTTGTAGGCATACCAGTCGTCTACATTCAGACCGGCCCTTTTCAGCTTTAGTGCTACCTTGCCTTCTTTCAGCAACCTCCTATGGTACCTAAGGCGGTTCCTAACGCTTGTATTAGCTAGCCCAGGTACATTCATGATCTTGAGTATTTGTCGTGGACGAGCCGCGTCGATCCCTATCCACCGAACCGCGTCAATAAATTTATCTTCAATTTCAGGCATCCAACGCCGGCTTATCCTTTCACGGTCGGGAACAAGATCTGATTGTCTCGAAAGTTGTGCAGGGGGGCGAGACGATGAAGGAGCGTTATCGGTCCCTGAACATGACTCGTCTAGGGATATTTCACCAAGGGCGATAGGACCGTCACGGTCAGGACGAAGAATAGTGTCGAGAGCTTCTTTATACCTTATGTTCTCCACTCGAAGCTTTTCGTTTTCCTCCTTTAGAATGGCAATTTCTTGTTGTCTGTTTCGGGCCCTCAATTTGACTCGCCTATATTCAAACCAAGCTTTAATCTTCTGGGGTTTCAGTCCCACTTTCTGGCTTAGCTTCCCTCTCTGTTCCCTACTCGGGAGAGGGTTCTCGCTGAAGGCCGCTTCAAGCTCTCGAACTTGATCTGGGGTGTAACGTGAGAAACACCTCTTACCACTGTCGTCACCATCGGGTTTCCGCGCTTTGCTGCCGAAAGGGTAGGATTCCCTGACTTCGGTATCAAGTTGGATCCCATAACCTTCGAGGTCTTTGAATTGGACGCTATCTAAGATGTTTGGGCCGATCACTTCTAACAACTGACGGCAGCTCCCAAACATATCGGATCAGGGAGAGGTCGCTCGATATCTTTTTTTTTTTACTTATTCTGGGTTTTGTAATTTCTCTGGTATGCTTACTCTCTCCAAACTTTCTTTTGAGTGATTCTACCTGCCCAGGGAACGTTCTCTAAATATGGACGAAGATCATCAAGTGAACGTCTCTCCCAAGACTCCGTGTTTCCTGCTTTGTCGTCCTCTTTTCTCTTTTCAGCACGGAAAGGCGCCGAATCGATTTCATTTCTCGATGTCTACGTCTGTCTCCCACTTCGTTTTCAAGAAAGCGTAACTACGCGCGTCTCCCGCTCAGACTTAATATGATGAAACCGATGATTTTATTTTATTTACAACTTTTGTCCGACAGGCCTGAAATCGCGGATCGAGGCGGGTCTCGTGATTCACGGGAGGAGCGGCCTCTGCTTTATTTGATTACCCCGGCTCCACAAGCATTATTGCTGTAACTTTTCTCCATCTTTGAGCCACTATGAAACGGGGAGAAGGTTAGTGTTCTCCTTTGCCCAGCTTTCACTTTCATTCATTCCATCGCACTCGTCTTCCCCTCCATCTTCCAACGAGAAATGGCTTCATCTTCTGCTTCTTCCTCTGACTCTTCCCATGCTTGCGTCTTTTCAATCGCAGTCCCGGGCCGATGGGAAAAACTCTATAATCTCTTGGGTCGGGGCTATGCTTATATAGCCGATCATCTGGAGATCGAGGCTGAAATCCGCGTTCTATTTGAGGCCACATACGCTACTTCCATCGAGGGTACTGAGTTGGAGAAGGAGTATAAAACCTTCCCGGCCCTCTTTGCAAACTTTCTGGAGGCTTACCGTGTTGCTCACCGGGAAGTTCTCGTGGCTCGTGTCTTACGAGCCCGTTATGAGGATCGATCTGATCATTTGGTGCTGACCAACTATCTGGTTGATAGTTACAAAAAGGCCGTCGAGTTTGCTAATGAGCGGGTCGCGACGTTGCTTCGCGAGAGGAGAAATCTGGTGGATCAATTGGCCATATCCCTGACCACCGGCGAGCATGACCGCCGCAATGTCCTGTTGAGGCTTCAGAGCGACTGGCAGGAAGAACGGCTCGACAAGATAACCGCGGACATAGCTCGCGGGAATGGACTGGTTCGGGACCTGGAAATAGTCACCGAAGAACACGAGGCCAAGGTCGCCGAAGTTAAGGGAGAATGCAGAAGTCTTCTCCTCAAGCTTGCCGACCATGACATGCGGAGTTGGGAGTATAAGCAGAGCATTAATAACATGGAGGGTCAGTTGGGATCCTTTGTGTCGTTAATTAGGGCTCACTTTGGCTTTACTTTTCCACCCCGAATTGTATGACCTGCTTCTGAAAACCCTCCGCTGAGCAAAATAAATGAAAGTTCTCGTGTGTGTGTTTTAACTTCTGCGTGGTTCCTTTCTTCGAGCATTCGAACATCTTCAACTTGGGTGAGCCGAACCATAATATCAATAAGTCGAGCAAATATGTCTTGATTTTATAACTCGCTCATGATCAGATGAAAGAGTAGCCTCAGACTTATCCAGGAAAAGATTTCTCTCTATTACCTATTTTTTACCTACAAATGAAAAGACAGAATCAGAAGGAATAATTTGAAAAAGAAAGCGAAAACCCCTTTCAATCTTATGCTTACCCATGATTAATAAGGACAAGAACTTTTACAAGGGTTTTAATCTTGCGCGAAAAGTTTTTATCAATATTCCTCGAAAGAAAGCATACTATTGAAAGGAATGTAATTCACAATAATTGCTTTTGATCAATTTCGAGAGGAACGAATTATTCAAAAGTGCGAGGTATAATAACGTGTTTTAAATTTAATTGAAGATACGGCATCCAAATCAAGGCCGTTTTGTTAAGAACGAGAGTAATTTGGACATCTATCTCGTCATTAAATTCAAAACAACGCCGATATTCTCGATCAATTATCGTGGATTACCAGCAACGTAAAACATGCACGAAACAATTCAAGTGTATAATTCCTTCTAGAGAAATTGAGATTGGACTACTCTATACGACTGTTGCGACCCTCTCGAGGTTGTCGGGCTCTCGAGGGCTAATGGGCCGTCCAGTCTGGTCGGACGCGGGCCTCTCCCAAGGCCCATTACCCAAATCGCAACGGAGGTATGCGTAGTCGACCTTCAGTGTGGTCTAGTGACATGTGCTAAGTGTGCATGCCGAGGAGTCGCCACCAATCATTTTTTTGGAGGGTATGATTGGACCACCCTATTGAATAGTCGGGAGTTTCTATTCAATTCTGCGATAACCAGAGAACTGGGTTCGGGGACTTAGTTACGTCAACTGTCAGAGTTGACGCCCTTTCGGTACCTAAGTTGACTGAATTTTCTGACCAAAGATTTCATGCAGATGAGTGGGGTACGAGTTCTAAATCTAGGAGTTCATGCAGATAGGAATGACTATCATAGCAATCACAGTCAATAATAAAGTGCACAAATCGATGAATTCAAGTGTACAAATAAATCACATGGCATTCCTAATAAGGCCATATTGGCCTAGAGAAGCATCAATCAGGCTTAGGAATGATTTAGACATGATTTTGCCCATCAGGGGCAAAATCGTAATTTTGAGACAAGGGGGACAATTTGCCCAAAAAGGACAAAATCATCATTTCGGAATGAATCCGGAGTCAAAACAGGTTTGGTCACTCAATTGACCCATTTCCTATTTTTTGGCAATTTTCGTGATTTTCGGGAATTTTAGAAACCGATTTACCATTCGAAGGGTAAAATCGTCATTTTCTAAAAATGGAAATAAAATGTGGAAATCTTAGACATAAGGTTTAACCACCCATCTGGCCCATCACCAAATTCTAAGCAATTTCCACAATTTATCAGAATATCAAAGACGATTCACCCTTTGAGGGGTGAAATCGCCATTTTGGATTAAATGGGAGAAAATCCCAAAAATGAAAACAAATCAATTTTTTGTCATTTTCAGCCTTGGACAATTTTTAGAATTTTTCTGCAATTTTTCTCAATTTTTTTGTTTTTCTTTAATTTTTCCATTTTTTTGGCATTTTTGATTTATTAATATTTTTTTATATTTTCAGAAAATATTTTAACAAAAAGCATGTCTTTGACAATAGATAACACTCAACCAGATAAATAAGCTAACCACTAGACTGAAACAGATACATACAAATCAAGTCTATAAATGCAATATTTTAGAAAAATAATCCTGATATACGGATCGGGTACGTAAAACATACCGGATTGGACACCGGCCTTCAATCGCCCAGCCCCAGCCTGCGACCATCCCCATGCCCGTTACCTGTCGATCGCCATTAGAATGTCGATAGTCAATTTCACAAATTAAGACTAAAAAATAAAAAAATTAAAAAAATTAAAAAATTGGACACTGTTCATGCACTGTTCATGCAATGTTCGGATTGGACACTATTTATGCACTGTTCATGCACTGTTCGGATTGGACACTGTTCATGCACACGTCCGACACGCTCCGACACGGCTCGACACGCTCCGACACGCTCCGACACGCCGACACGCTCCGACACGCCGACACGCTCCGACACGTTCGACACGCTCCGACACGTTCGACACTCTCCGACACGTTCGACACTCTCCGACACGGCTCGACACTCTCCGACACGGCTCGACACGCTCCGACACGCTCCGACACGTTCGACACGCTCCGACACGTTCGACACTCTCCGACACGGCTCGACACTCTCCGACACGGCTCGACACGCTCCGACACGTTCGACACGCTCCGACACGTTCGACACTCTCCGACACGGCTCGACACTCTCCGACACGGCTCGACACGCCCCGACACGTTCCGACACGCCGACACGCTCCGACACGCCGACACGTTCCGACACGTCGACACGTTCCGACACGCCGACACGTTCCGACACGCTCCGACGACGGGGTGGTGACCCGAGGCCGTTTCTGAGCTCCACCAGCGGCGCGTAGGCTCCACAAGCTCCGAGGGAGGAGGTAGGACTCCGGGGCAGTCACCGGAGGCGATGGCGGTGACGGATTTGGCCCGATCCGAAACAAACCCGAACCAAACTCCGAAACGGGTGGAGGTCGCGGGTCTTGAGTTGTTCACGGCGGCTTTGAGGTACGACGGCTAGCGACGACGGCGGAAGGATCGAAGGCGAAGGCAAATAATGCACGAAGGTGAGGATTCCTTTTTTTTTTTTTTTTAAGAAGAAGAAGAAGACAAGAAGAAGAAGAAGAGCTCCTGAAGAAGAGGAAGGAGAAGAAGAAGATGAAGTCGCGGGGGGGGGAGAAGAAGCCAGCGACGGATGAGGGAAAATGTGAGTGAATAATAATAAAAAATAAAATAATAATAAAATAATAATAAAATAAAATATTAAAAAGTAAGAATAATAATAAAATAATCAAAAGAAAAGACAAAATGATTAGTTTCCTTTTCCTTTTGAATGATGATGTTTTCACTCCTTTTCCTTTTAATCATTACTAATATTTTTGCCAGATTCAATTTTATGGTGATCAGAAAACACCTAAAATCAAACCTGAATTTTACTATTTATGAGGTTAGAAAATAGATAAAATAAAAATAAAAATACCGACTATTTTTATATATCTTTGTGACCTCAAATATTATTTTTCTTGATTTTCTTTTTATTTTTATATTTTCCGAAAATAATAATAATAAAAAATACGAAAAATATGAAAAAATATTTTTTTATCCAAAATGGTTCCTTTAGCTTGGCCAATGTTACCAAAGTTGATTTTGTAATTTTTCAGCTTTTTATGGATTTTCTGTGAATTTTTGAAAAATAAAGGAAACAAAAAGGTTGATCAAAATTTAGGTGTCAACAGCTGCCCCTCTTTGAGAGGAATCTCGTTAGAGGAATCTCTCAAAGATAAGGTGACACCTGAGTCCTGATCGACTCGACTTGGGAAACTAAAGGAAAAGGAGTCATGACATCCAATCTTCATGCTTGTCCATGTATGCTCTTTCTTGAAGGGGGAAACGTTCATTTGACATGAGAGAGTGAGATAGTAGAGAGACATACATGCCACTTACCTGTTCGATGCTGCCGGTTGCGACGACTTTCAAGAGGATGCCTAGGACTCGTCATTCAGAATATCCTAGGGAGGTTAAGCTTTGACCTGTATGGTAGGTCATACCATTATGGGATTCCTAACGGCTAGGAATCTAAGGAAGACGCATCCCACGCCCTGAGATTTGCCAAGGATTTTGATCCGTATGGTGGATCGGACATTTGTGTCGATGCTTATGGCGGTACTTACCAATGAGTTGACCCTTATGGCGGTTTCTACCATTGTTTGACCCTTCAGGCGGTATCTACCTTTGTTTTGACCCTTCAGGCGGTTTCTACCTTTGTTTGACCCTTCAGGCGGTATCTACCTTGAGTTGACCCTTCAGGCGGTATCTACCTTTGTGTTGACCCTTCAGGCGGTTTCTACCTTGGTTTGACCCTTCAGGCGGTATCTACCTTGTGTTGATCCTTCAGGCGGTATCTACCTTTGTTTGCTTTGAAAAGGGATCTCATGACGAGGGTTCTCCACGTCCGATGAGACTGCCTAAATTTTGAAAAGGGGTCTCATGACGAGGGTTCTCCACGTTCGATGAGACTGCCTAAATTTTGAAAAGGGGTCTCATGACGAGGGTTCTCCACGTCCGATGAGACTGTTTGATATTTTTGAAAAGGGGGTCTCATGACAAGGGTTCTCCACGTCCGATGAGACTGTTTGATATTTTGAAAAGGATTTTTTTTTTAAGGGTTTCTCTTCCCCAAGAAAATATTGGTAATCTTTGAGAAGACAGCAATTGTCCAATTGACAAAATTTTATGACTTAAGCTTTAGTCATGAGATGTGCATTTTGATGCTGGAGGTTATCCAAAACATTTTTGCAACGTGCAAATGTGATCACGAATCCCTTGCATGGAAAATCTGGATCCACAGTTTGAAAATTCCCAAAAAGAGTTTGCTCAAAACGTCAATTGGAATATTTCTCGACAATGAGGCCATCTCACCTGTTTTGAGGTGATGATTTTTAGGGGATGCACTCAATTCCCTACTGACCTGTGCCTAGGTTTTAGGCTCATTCGCAGCGCATACATTTTGATCGGTCGGGAGGTCTTCCACGGGACCGTAATGTTGGGCTTGGATATTGGTTTTCAAGGGGGACCCGCTTTGGAGTCGGGGCCATCGAATGAAAATCTTCACCATCTGCTCCGGGTTTACAAGTCAAGAACCCTGCAAAATGAGAAAGAAAGAGTCTTGCTCGTACTTCTTCGAGCTAAGCTATATGTTAACCCAAGTGTCTTAGTCAGAGAAGACTGTTTCAGGGTTGTAACATTGGTAGGATTGGGGACCGAAAAAGGCTTGTTTTTGGCCCAGAAATCACGAAGGATTCGACATTGGTGATCATTGCAAATTTGTCACATGTCTTTTCCATTCTGCATCTTCCATTTTTGAGGTGTGCAACCGCTTTTGAGGTGTGCACAAATCCTTTAGAGAACGTCTCTTGTGGTATTAAGAGATTGACAATTCTGTTCGTGTTTTTGCACCACGGCTGACATCGTTTGGGGAGCAGTCTTCTTGATCTGACTCCTTTATGGGTTTTTCTCTCTTCCCAACTAGGCTTTATTGGGGATCAATCAAACAGTTTTCACGAGCATCGGCCTTGCTTTTATCAGGCACTTTGCTTTTTCTTGATGCTGGGGATTTTTTGTTGAAATCCCGCCTTTTCTTTTCCTTTGGAACTACGATGTTCAGAAAATTGTGCTAGATATACAACTTGAATCATAGCACACTTAAACGCCGATATGAGATTTTTCTATAAATCCCATCTCTTGATTTCTTCCGTTCTTGGAGTGATACAGTTTCTATCTTGAAACATCCCATGATCACCAACAAGGGTTTATGAAATGAATTCGCAGGCTCAACTTGGCTGTGCAAAGGATATGGTGTGTGGGATAGAGAATGAATGCTTCTCGTCATCCTATGGCACTTGGATTACCATATAAACAACACACAAAGATTAATGTTAGTCCGAGCAAGAAAATTTCTAACCATTTTCTCCTGATGCTGCTGGACTTACTTCCTTTTTGCCCCGGTGTGGGGTGGTTCTTGACAGGGTTAAGAATGAAAACCGCCGTTCAAGTGGGTTGTCAACGGTCACCTGTAGTGTTTATGATATGAAACGAACGCCCCCGTCGTCCCAATCCATGTAATCGCTGCGAATGGTCCCTACCTCCGTAGGTCCAGATTTTACTATTTGATTCGCTCCACTCATCTCTCAAGTGTATGTAGGATGTGTTTGGATTTGAGCTTGCCTCTCTTTTGAGGAAACATCCTTTTGAGAGTTTTGAACAACTTTTGATTGGAAAAATCTCTTTCGTTTTCCCAAAAATTTTACCCGTCAAGGGGATTTTATGGTGCACAATGCGTGTTCAGACAACCTCATGTTTCAAAACATGAATGCCAATGAAGTTAGAATTCCATGTCTTTTCTAGACATCAGATTTTGAAAGCTTTTTCTTTTTCTCTCTGTGTTTTTTTTGTTTAACATCTTCAATGGATTGGGGGAAAGGGATACCTACCTGTCCACCGTGGCTGGAGATCCCTGAAAATGTAAAAGAAGCATATCATTGTACGTTCACGAATTTTTCGAAAATCGAAACGATACATCCTACCCTCATGTACCCTAACAGGTAGTATGTGGGATGTAAAAACTTATTCGTCTCCAAGGCGATTCCCCTGTCAAGGATAAAAAATAAGTGTTAATTCATATTCCCAAATTCAAGACAAATTGGGACGATACAACTTTACTCTTGATTTTCATCCCATTCTGATGTTGCGTATTGATATGAACAACCTCTATCAAATCCGCCTATCCATGCTTGGAGTGTTTGTAACATCAATGGTTCATCTGCCCCCCAGCTGGGCAACGTTTGTTTAGCCATTTGAATGCATGGCCTTTTAGGGCCTTGTCTCTTTTTATCACCTGAGAGGAAGAAGAGAGGAAACATTATCCCCTGATCTGATTGAAGATCAACTAGGAACGATACGTCCTTTTACCAAACGGGTGGCTCCGCGGCCGAATGTATCTTGTATTGAAGGAATGGATTCCATTATGCTCTGCGGGTGATAATTATGGTTCATGGAACTTGCTCTACGGATTAAGTGATTAATCCACGGCCTTCGGCTTGAAGATGCTCAAAGGGTGATGTTGACACTCACGCGCAATTAGTTCTAGATATTAATGAAAGATGTTCCCGTGGGAACCTTACAGTGCGATCAACAACATATGCAATAGGAGTATTCAACCCCTTTTCTCGAAGCATTTTTCATCGAGTAGCCATGCCTTGCATCAGACGTTTGATCACCGGCCTCGCGTCACCACTGCGATGGTCCTCCGGCTCCAAATTGATCGAGCCAAAGATTGAACTCATCGCCAAGGAAATTGCTCGGGTCTTCGAGCCATTGATGTTCAAGTTGGGTATCAACGATTGTTGGGGGCAGATTTCTTTCATTGCCTTCGTTGTGAGGGATTGGAGTCTTTGAGCTGGAACCTTCATCATTGCCCTGTTGGGGTTGAGACATACATTCCCGAAGAGTATTGATCCAAGTGTCCAGCTCCTCATCAAGGAAATCACCTGTTCTTTCTAGCCCTTGGTGCCCAGATTGGGTGTCGTCGACTGCAGGCGAGGGATTCCTCTCTTTGCTCTCGCCGTGAGCAATTTGACCCCTCGAATTGGAATTTCCTCCGATGACCGGCAGGTTCATATGTGCACTCTCTACCAATGCCAGATCCGCTTCAGGGACAGCATTAATGACTGATTCGCGCTCAAACTGAGGAATTTCTATGTGCTGGAACTGTGGCATATACTCCTGAGGAGTATTGAGATAGCTCGGCGGAGCATTCTGATTTGGGTTAGAGGAGTCGCTGACACGACTGCTAGTCCCGTCATTGCTGAAACACGGTTGGGTGCTCTTGGCTCTCCAATCATCATGGTTGTAACTCTGCCCAGCACTTGAGCTCCAACTGGCTTTATGATGGTTTAACGCTATCCTTCCATCCCTTAGCAATCTCCTATAGTACTTGAGGTGAGACTCAACGTTAATTCTAGAGAGCCCCGGCACATTCATAATCTCGAGTATGCGCAGTGGGCTAGCCGAATCAACTCCCAGTTCTCGAATTGCATCAACAAATTTGGTGTGAAGCTCATAGGTCCAGTAAAACCTTGTTCTCTTATCACCCAAAATATCGTCAATACTTCGGTAGCTATTCTCTACGGGATTTAGTCGTTTCAAAAGTTGTCCAGGGAGGGACTCACCGACTTTGGATTGGCTGGCTGCGACAGCGAGTTCGTCATTGAGAGAATTCCCCCTGTGATGATTCATATCCCATTTCTCAGAGGATGTTGGTGTTGATTCTATGGTGTTGACTTGCTCATGCAGATCTCCGGCGGTATCTGGCTGTGTCGGAAAATGCTGTGGAGAATACGGTAACAGCTGAGCGTTATTCGTCAACAGGGATGGTTCATCGAGGAACACCTCGCCGAGGACAATAGGATTACCACAATTAATGCAGGTGGCCTTGGTCAGAGCTTCCTTATATCTCGCGCTTTCAACTTGAAGCTTCTCATTCTCCTCCTTCAGGACCAGTAACTCATGGTCTGCGTATTGCTGTTTCACCCGGGTTCGTTTGTTGGCGAACCAAAACTTGACCTTCGAAAGCTCCAATCCTATTTTTCGGCTCAACTCCATTTTCTGTCGTTTGCTTGGAGCGGGGCATTCATTGAAGAAAGCTTCGAGCTCTCGGATTTGGCCTGGAGTGTGGCGTTGTAGTTGCTTCCTTTTCCGACTCCGGTCATCATTATATACTCCTTCTTCGTAGCTGAAACCTAGAATTTCATCGCTGGAGGAGTCAGTCTCTATGGCCTTCGAGCAGGATTCAGCTCCAGGATCTTCAAAGTCTCCCAGCAGTTCGTGCTCAGAAATGTCCAGGTCGGACGTTTCTAGCAGATGGGAATAACTTTTAAACATGATGGATCGGGGTATCTCGGGCTGATCTAGTTCACTCAGCTTTCTCAATTCGCTCTTACGTGTTTGCTCACTCTAGAAATTTTCTCAAGTGATTGTGCGTGTCCTGGAACCATCCTTCAGGCTGCATATGAAGACCAGCAAGCAAGCGCTCCTCCCGAGATCCTGCAATTACTCATCGTCTGTATTCCCCTTTCTTTTTCCTCGTGATAGGATCACAAACTCTCTTGCATTGATTCGGTTTCATCGAGTATTGCGCTCGTCCCCTAGTTCAGTCTTCAAAGTGGTGGGTCTACAATCTTTCGGCGCCTTTTATGATTTGCTAGGCCCGAGAACGTGGGGAGCAGCGGTGGACCCGCAATTAATGACTCCGTTTAATTCATTTAGCTCCATGGGAATTAACGCTATGATCTTCTCTCAACCCCTTTTCATCGTTCAAACGAAAGTGGCATTTTCCCTGTGCATGCTGTTACTCTTCATTTCAGCATCCCGGGCGCTTGGTGAGGAATGAGTTCATGGCCACTCAAAATTTTAAAGACCGTCTCTGGTTTCAGACTTAATCTAACAAGGGATCATCACAACTGAGCATGACGATGTTCGTCGATAGCGTTGGTTTTAATATAGAATTAACTATAGTCATTAAAGAAAAATGTTCCCGTAGGAACTTTACAACGGATAAAATGAGTGATCTACTCGTGAACATGTTCTTCTTTCTATGGGTGTTCGTAGTGACCGACCCATCGTGCCCCGAGTCAGGTGCTAGATCATGGATGTCCAAGCATGCCAGCTTCCCACTGATTGAACAAGGCATCGAGCCCCTCATCGAAGAAATCGTCTGTCGTGGGTTGACCAGCGGCAGGCAGAGCACCAGCCGACTGCTGCTCGAATGGAGGAGTGCGCACTCGCTGTACTTGTGACACGCGCTCTTGAGAAGTGTTGAAATGGCCTGGGAGGACATTCTGATCAGCTTTCAGTTTGCCGGTGGTCGGGTTGCTAGCTTGATTGATGCTTAGATTTGGCCGGGTATCTCTTGATGCCTGAGCATTACAATGGCGGTCGCCCCTAGCTTTTGAGCTCGAGACGGATTCCTCCCGGTTTAGCTCCGCTCGACGTTGTCTTAATAGCTTTCTGTAGGCAGCAAGGTGATTCCTGACCAGCTCCTTACTAAGCCCCGGTACATTCATGGCCTTAAATATGCGCGTCGGAGTTGCTGAGTCGATCCCCATTTGGTGAACCACATCTAGGAATTTGGAATGCAGTTCAGGGGGCCAAGCGAACCTCCTCTTATCGTGGCCCAAAATTGCATCGATGGCTTGACGACTGATTAACTCATCTCCAGCAGGACCCGACCCTATCGAAAATTGTTGTGCATGAGGCTGATATGCTTTGAGCTGGTCGGCGGTAACATCCAGCTCCTTGAAACTGTAACTCCAATCAAAGCGATGCAAATCCCATCCCCCAGGAGGCATTTGTATCATCTTCGTAGGATCATCCTGCTCATGCGTGACTCCGGCAAAATCTGGTTGAGCAGGAGATGCCCCGAGGGAGTAGGGTGGTAAATGAACATCTTCAATCATCGCGTGAGGCTTATCGGGGAATATCTTATCGAGGGCGACGAGGTTATCGCAATGAGGGCAAACGGTGATATTGAGAGCTTTTTCATACCTCATGTTTTCTGTTCGCAGCTTTTGGTTTTCTTCCTTTAAAATCTCGACCACCTGACGTTTGCGTTGAGCCCTCGATTTGGATCTCCTATTTTGAAACCAAAACTGGATCCTCGACTGATTAATCCCCAACTCCCGGCTCAATTCAATTCTCCACTTCTTTTTCATGTAATGGCTTTTACTGAAAAGGGTTTCCAGCATTTGGGTTTCCTCCTGAGAGTATTGGTGAGGACGTCTTCTTTTCCCGAGTTGAGCATTGTGGATGTCGTTGTCATCGTCGCCGTGATCTTGATTTCCGTTGCCAGAAGTGTTGGGCTCCATGGTTTTGGCGTTAAACTTGATCTTGGAATCTTCGAGATCCCTCTGTGGTTCAATTTCTGAGATTTTTGAGTCAGTCGCCTCTAGCAGCTGACAGTAACCTCTTAAATATGTTGGATTGAGAAATGTTTGATTGGTTCTTGCCCACTCAGAGTTCTCCACTCTCTCCTGTATGCTCACTCCCTATAAAGTTTTCTTCGAGTGACTTTGCATGTTCAGGAGACGCTCTTCAAGCATCATTAGGCAAACGTTCCCCCTCAAGACCTTGAATTTCTCGCTTAGCTTTTCAACGTGATGGGACTGTCAAATCCTGTTAGGGCTCTCTTCGATAGTTGCGCTTACCTCCCACCTAACTCTAATAATGCTGATCCCGACAAATCTTTTACATCTTTTAATTGATGAGCCGGAAATCGCGGATCGAAACGAATCCATTGGTTCTCGTGAGGGGACCTCCTGCTTTACCCCCTAACTGGGCTCCACCAGCATTATTACTGAGACCCTTCATCATCCTCGAGTTGCTATAAAATGAGGAATTAATATATGGAAGGTTAACGTTCTCGCATAATCAGCCTCTTCCTTCTAATCTCTCTGTTAAACTCGTCTTATTCTCAAGCCAACCCAACGCAAATGGCCTCCTCTCCCGTACGCACTTTTTCAACTGATGTCTTGGCCCAGTGGGAAAAGCTTTATAACCTACTGGGTCGCGGTTACGCGCACATAACCGATCATTCTGCAACCGAGGATGCAATCTGTGTCCTGCTCGAGGACCTTGATACCACTTCTCTCGAAGGTACTACACTGGGGAGGGAATATAGAACTTTCCCGACTCTCTTTGCACACTCCTTAGAGGCCTATCGTGTTGCTAATCGGGAGATTCTGGTGGCTCGCGTCTTGCGGGCTCGTTATGAGGATCGATCTGATCATTTGGTGCTGACCAACTATCTGGTTGATAGTTACAAAAAGGCCGTCGAGTTTGCTAATGAGCGGGTCGCGACGTTGCTTCGCGAGAGGAGAAATCTGGTGGATCAATTGGCCATATCCCTGACCACCGGCGAGCATGACCGCCGCAACGTCCTGTTAAGGCTTCAGAGCGACTGGCAGGAAGAACGGCTCGACAAGATAACCGAGGACATAGCTCGCGGGAATGGACTGGTTCGGGACCTGGAAGTAGTCACCGAAGAACACGAGGCCAAGGTCACCGAAGTTAAGGGAGAATGCAGAAGTCTTCTCCTCAGGCTTGCCGACCACAACATGCGGAGCTGGGAGTATGAGCAGAGCATTAATAACATGGAGGGTCAGTTGGGATCCTTTGTGTCGTTAATTAGGGCTCACTTTGGCTTTACTTTTCCACCCCGACTTGTATGACCTGCTTCTGAAAACCCTCCGCCGAGCAAAATAAATGAAAGTTCTTGTGTGTGTGTTTTAACTTCTGTATGGTTCATTTCTTCGAGCATCCAAACATCTTCAACTTGGGTGAACCGAACCATAATATCAATAAGCCGAGCAAATACGTCCTGATTTTATAACTCGCTCATGATCAGATGGAAGAATAGTTGCAGATTTGTCCAAGAGAAGATTTCTCTATACTACTTGTTTTTCACCTGCAAATGAAAAGACCGAGTCAGAAGGAATAATCTGAAAAAGAAAGCATAGACCCCTTTCAATCTTATGCTTGCTCGTGATTAATAAGGACAAGAACTTTTACAAGGGTTTTAATCTTGCGCGAAAAGTTTTTATCAATATTCCTCGAAAGAAAGCATACTATTGAAAGGAATGTAATTCACAATAATCGCTTTTGATCAATTTCGAGAGGAACGAATTACTCAAAAGTGCGAGGCATAATACCGTGTTTTAAATTTAATTGAAGATACGGCATCCAAATCAAGGCCGTTTTGTTAAGAACGAGAGTAATTTGGACATCTATCTCGTCATTAAATTCAAAACAACGTCGATATTCTCGATCAATTATCGTGGATTACCAGCAACGTAAAACATGCACGAAACAATTCAAGTGTATAATTCCTTCTAGAGAAATTGAGATTGGACTACTCTATACGACCAAAAGGTCGTGTAAGACTTCCAATTTTAATTTCCTCTAAAGGAATTATAAACTTGACTTGGGAGTATTCGGATGATTAGAGAAAATGCCACTATCACATTCCCATGACCCGTCAAAAGAAATACAACCAAGTTCCATCTGAATGTATACACCAATAGATCCCTAATACAATCACTCTAAGGGGTGGGATAGAAAAAGCCTCGATAAAAATAAACCCTATACAAGAGGACTAGTAATGGAAAATGAAACAAAGGAATGTGATCCTAACGTTTAAGGATGCCCCAAGTTCGATCTGTGGCTTCCGGATCACTTGCCCCAACTCGTCATCTTCATTGGACGATATCTCAATAAGGTCCATAGTAGGCTCTTTTGTTGCTCACTCGGTGTTCGCCATGGGATATCATCCTCCTCGTCTTCTATCAAGGACGTTTGGGAAAAACACACACATCTATCCTTGAAATGGCATTTAATCTAATCACCAGAATGCAATGAATGAAATGCCTATATTTATATGAACTGTAATAGATTTGAGGGATAGAGAGTCTTACCAACCAAACTCGTCGACTTATGTGCGGTTTTAGGTGTACCAACCGCCCAAAGACATGCGCATGAAACAAGTGATGGTAAACTTCTAAAAATCAGAGGATTTGGCACCTAAGGTTAAGGTTCCGACCTCGAGTTCTGGAAAGAGCAGATTCCATTGCACAACTATCGTTGCATTGGGGCTCGATCCATATTTCGAAATGAGCGGAATTGAAAAGTGGATTACCCCGTGTTTTTCCTCACGGAGATTCCATTTTCAATCCCTTCTATTGTTTTCCTATAGGCGGCGCCTGGGGTTTTAAGCGCGGTTGTGTGTATTTTCGGTGTCGTGCTAAAGCGATAAACATGCATCTCATTTTGCAAACACCGCTTCAATATAAACATCCACACAATCATACAACCTAAACTCCTACCTGCATAAGACAGAGTTAACAAACACTTCACCCCTTATTTCTCCAATCTGCAAAAATATTTAACACCTCAAGGGTTAAAGTACGTACCTCACCTTGAAGAGTATCTGCATAAAACATGTTAGAAAAATCAATCAACTTTTTAATCGGCTCAAGTTCTCTAAGTCCCCAGCGGAGTCGCCAGTCTGTTGCGACCCTCTCGAGGTTGTCGGGCTCTCGAGGGCTAATGGGCCGTCCAGTCTGGTCGGACGCGGGCCTCTCCCAAGGCCCATTACCCAAATCGCAACGGAGGTATGCGTAGTCGACCTTCAGTGTGGTCTACTGACATGTGCTAAGTGTGCATGCCGAGGAGTCGCCACCAATCATTTTTTTGGAGGGTATGATTGGACCACCCTATTGAATAGTCGGGAGTTTCTATTCAATTCTGCGATAACCAGAGAACTGGGTTCGGGGACTTAGTTACGTCAACTGTCAGAGTTGACGCCCTTTCGGTACCTAAGTTGACTGAATTTTCTGACCAAAGATTTCATGCAGATGAGTGGGGTACGAGTTCTAAATCTAGGAGTTCATGCAGATAGGAATGACTATCATAGCAATCACAGTCAATAATAAAGTGCACAAATCGATGAATTCAAGTGTACAAATAAATCACATGGCATTCCTAATAAGGCCATATTGGCCTAGAGAAGCATCAATCAGGCTTAGGAATGATTTAGACATGATTTTGCCCATCAGGGGCAAAATCGTAATTTTGAGACAAGGGGGACAATTTGCCCAAAAAGGACAAAATCATCATTTCGGAATGAATCCGGAGTCAAAATAGGTTTGGTCACTCAATTGACCCATTTCCTATTTTTTGGCAATTTTCGTGATTTTCGGGAATTTTAGAAACCGATTTACCATTCGAAGGGTAAAATCGTCATTTTCTAAAAATGGAAATGAAATGTGGAAATCTTAGACATAAGGTTTAACCACCCATCTGGCCCATCACCAAATTCTAAGCAATTTCCACAATTTATCAGAATATCAAAGACGATTCACCCTTTGAGGGGTGAAATCGCCATTTTGGATTAAATGGGAGAAAATCCCAAAAATGAAAACAAATCAATTTTTTGTCATTTTCAGCCTTGGACAATTTTTAGAATTTTTCTGCAATTTTTCTCAATTTTTTTGTTTTTCTTTAATTTTTCCATTTTTTTGGCATTTTTGATTTATTAATATTTTTTTATATTTTCAGAAAATATTTTAACAAAAAGCATGTCTTTGACAATAGATAACACTCAACCAGATAAATAAGCTAACCACTAGACTGAAACAGATACATACAAATCAAGTCTATAAATGCAATATTTTAGAAAAATAATCCTGATATACGGATCGGGTACGTAAAACATACCGGATTGGACACCGGCCTTCAATCGCCCAGCCCCAGCCTGCGACCATCCCCATGCCCGTTACATGTCGATCGCCATTAGAATGTCGATAGTCAATTTCACAAATTAAGACTAAAAAATAAAAAAAATAAAAAAAATTAAAAAATTGGACACTGTTCATGCACTGTTCATGCAATGTTCGGATTGGACACTGTTTATGCACTGTTCATGCACTGTTCGGATTGGACACTGTTCATGCACACGTCCGACACGCTCCGACACGGCTCGACACGCTCCGACACGCCGACACGCTCCGACACGTTCGACACGCTCCGACACGTTCGACACTCTCCGACACGTTCGACACTCTCCGACACGGCTCGACACTCTCCGACACGGCTCGACACGCTCCGACACGCTCCGACACGTGCGACACGCTCCGACACGGCTCGACACTCTCCGACACGGCTCGACACGCTCCGACACGTTCGACACGCTCCGACACGTTCGACACTCTCCGACACGGCTCGACACTCTCCGACACGGCTCGACACGCCCCGACACGTTCCGACACGCCGACACGTTCCGACACGCCGACACGCCGACACGCTCCGACACGCCGACACGTTCCGACACGCCGACACGTTCCGACACGCCGACACGCCGACACGCTCCGACGACGGGGTGGTGACCCGAGGCCGTTTCTGAGCTCCACCAGCGGCGCGTAGGCTCCACAAGCTCCGAGGGAGGAGGTAGGACTCCGGGGCAGTCACCGGAGGCGATGGCGGTGACGGATTTGGCCCGATCCGAAACAAACCCGAACCAAACTCCGAAACGGGTGGAGGTCGCGGGTCTTGAGTTGTTCACGGCGGCTTTGAGGTACGACGGCTAGCGACGACGGCGGAAGGATCGAAGGCGAAGGCAAATAATGCACGAAGGTGAGGATTCCTTTTTTTTTTTTTTTAAGAAGAAGAAGAAGACAAGAAGAAGAAGAAGAGCTCCTGAAGAAGAGGAAGGAGAAGAAGAAGATGAAGTCGCGGGGGGGGGGAGAAGAAGCCAGCGACGGATGAGGGAAAAGGTGAGTGAATAATAATAAAAAATAAAATAATAATAAAATAATAATAAAATAAAATATTAAAAAGTAAGAATAATAATAAAATAATCAAAAGAAAAGACAAAATGATTAGTTTCCTTTTCCTTTTGAATGATGATGTTTTCACTCCTTTTCCTTTTAATCATTACTAATATTTTTGCCAGATTCAATTTTATGGTGATCAGAAAACACCTAAAATCAAACCTGAATTTTACTATTTATGAGGTTAGAAAATAGATAAAATAAAAATAAAAATACCAACTATTTTTATATATCTTTGTGACCTCAAATATTATTTTTCTTGATTTTCTTTTTATTTTTATATTTTTCGAAAATAATAATAATAAAAAATACGAAAAATATGAAAAAATATTTTTTTATCCAAAATGGTTCCTTTAGCTTGGCCAATGTTACCAAAGTTGATTTTGTAATTTTTCAGCTTTTTATGGATTTTCTGTGAATTTTTGAAAAATAAAGGAAACAAAAAGGTTGATCAAAATTTAGGTGTCAACAACGACCAAAAGGTCGTGTAAGACTTCCAATTTTAATTTCCTCTAAAGGGATTGTAAACTTGACTTGGGAGTATTCGGATGATTAGAGAAAATGCCACTATCACATTCCAATGATAAACCAAAAGAAATACAGCAAATTTCAACTCGGATATACATAACACAAATAGATCCCTAATACAATAAATCTAAGGGATAAGATAGAGAGGATCTCAGCAAAATGAATCCTATACAAAAAAGGCTAGAGGTGAAAAACAAATCAAAGGAATGTGATCCTAACGTTTAAGGATGCCCCAGCTTCGATCTTTGAGACGGGACTTCAGGGTCACCTGCCCCAACTTGTCATCTTCATTAGGTGATACCTCAATAAATGTTCATAGTAGGCTCCTTTATCGCACACTCGGTGTTCGTCGTGGGATATCACCTTCCTCGTCTTCTATCAAGGACGTTGGGGACAAACACACATATCTATCCTAGAAATGGCATTTAATCTAATCACCCGAATGCAATGAATGAAATGCCTATATTTATATGAACATTGATAGATTTGGGGGGAATAAAGAGTCTTACCAACCCAACTCGTCGACTTATGTGCGGTTTTAGGTGTATCAACCGCCCAAAGACATGCGCATGAGACAAGTGATGGCAAACTTCTAAAAAAATCAGAGGGTTTGGCGCCTAAGGTTAAGGTTCTCACCTCGAGTTCTAGAAAGGGCCGATTCCATTGCACAGCTATCGTTGCATTGGGGCTCGATCCATAGTTCAAAATGAGCGGAATTGAAAAGTGGATTACCCCGAGTTTTTCCTCACGGATGTTCCATTTTCAATCCCTTCTATTGTTTTCCTATAGGCGGCGCCCGGGGTTTTAGGCGCGATTGTATGTGTTCATGTGTTGTGAGTATCACAATGCAAGTCATGCGCAACAGTTTATCAATCAGCACTTCAAATCATCCACATAACATACATTCCTACGCCAACCTGCATAAGACAATGTTAATCACGGACTACACCCCTTATCTCTCCAATCTGCAAAAACATATAACACCTATCGTAAGCGGACTTACCTCACCTTCAAGAGCGCCTGCATGGTTAGAAAAATCACTCAGTGTTTTAATTACGGCCTAAGTCCACTTGAGGTCTAGAACGATAGGTTCTAGAACAAACTCCCCAGTGGAGTCGCCAACTGTCGCGACCCGTCCGAAAGGCGGACGCGGCTAATGGATTACCGATCGCGGGCCCTTACCCAGCACAAGGATGCGGATCGCGGGCTTTGGATCGGCGCGGGCCCTCCCAGACCCATACCAAATCGCGGCGGGAGTATTTTTCAAAGGACTCGACGATAAGAGTCAATCGCTTTCGACCTTCAGTTTGGTCGTGGTGGCATGTGCAAATTGTGCATGCATTTGGAGTCGCCACCGGTCTTTCTTAGAGGGTAGACCGGAAACCTTACTGACCGATTGGGAGAGGTCGATCAGTTCTGCGGAACCAGAGATTTTGGGTTCGGGGACTTGGTTACGTCGGTACCGTTACCAACGCCCTTTCGGTACCTAACGCGAGTGATTTTCCTAGCTAAGAGTTCATGCCGGCGCAATTTTGGGTGGGGTAAGTTTGATTTAGGGTTTCATGCAAATTGGAAGACTATTCCTATCAATCACAATCAATTTAAATGAAAGCGCAATCAAGTGCATAAATAAATCACATCAATGCACGTCAATTCACATCACATGGCCTCCTAGTATAGCCATAAGGGCTTAGGGAAGGCGTGATTTCGGACCAGGGGTAAAATGGGAAGATTTGGGGACGATTAGCCCGAAGGGCAAAATCGTCAATTTTGGAAGGTTTGGATACCGAATTACCCAAAATATTCCATGGTCAGTTGTTTGTGGCCATTTCCCATTTTCTGGAATTTTTAGAATTTTTCTGAATTTTTAGAATTTTTTTTGAATTTTTTTTATGATTTTCTATTTTTTTATTAAATTTTTGAGTTTTTTACTATTTAATTATTACTTAATTAAAATGGTCGGATCCGGATAGGATTCTTGGGCCCGAATATGGATCAGGCCGCTCGGCCTAATCCGAACCAAGAAAGAGGACTTAAAACGGGCCCAATTCACACCAGGAATCCAAGCCCACCTTCTTTTCTTTTAAGCCTACTAACCGATTTGCCTAAGCCCAACCCTCCTTCCACTAGTACTAACGCAAGCCTAACTCTAGCCCACAAGACCCAACAAACCCCCATATCCAACCCAATGAAAATAACTCACCTCACTATTCATCGTCTTCGTTCGTTTCCCATGAAGACAGGACCGAGCTCGAGCGTGGCTCCCGTCACTCACGCCGTTTAGGACCTCATCGAAACCGCTGGCCTCCCGAGTGTCGACCACGAGATGAAGCGCCGACCGCTTATCGTGCCCAACTCGTGCCGCGGCTCCTCCTCCGCATGCGGCTTGAAGCCGCTCATCACCATCCGCCGACGACCACTACGCGCCACCCGGGACTCACTCGTCAGGCCGCAAAGGACTTCGAGTCGGCCGAGGAAACTCTGACCAGTGCACGTCGGCACCAAGCGGCAACTGCGAACGGCCGTACAGCAGGGAACCCACGTTGGTATGGCCACCAAAAGAGTCAGAGAAGCCGAACGCGGTGCGACGGGGCCCTGTCGTTCAACTCCAGACGCGAGGGGAAGCTTGGAGGACGTCAAGTTGAATCAGAAGAAGGGGAAGGAGGCTGAACAGCAACTCCGAGCAACGGAACGACGGCCCGGCGTCGGGACAAAAACCCGAGGTGTCAAGCAGCTGAGGGTGGTTCGAACCAGAGTCGAGCAGCTCGAAATGGCGAACACCAGGCTTGCGCGGCTGAGCAGAACTTGTTTTGGGGTGGTAACGAGTCGGGTACGATGTTGGGAGGCATGGACAGTGGCTAGGACGACTGAACTCAGCCGAACAACCGGCTGCGAAGGCGACTACCCGCCATGGCTGAGCTGGGTATTCACAGACTCGTAGGCTTTGGTGGTGTGACCGGAAGTAAACGGGATGAGCATGGCGGCACTAGCCGCATTAGCTCCTGATCCCGCGAGTCCCCCGCGGGTCTGGTGCAAGCATGGCGGCGCTGAAGGTGATTGGAGACGGAGTTCGGCGACGCGAGCCACGTTAGCTCCTGCTCGTGGACTGCGGGTGATGAGACGGTAAGTCAGGAAAGTCGGGTGAGGCGTGGTGGTGTTTGGATGGAAGCTGGGAGGGGCGGCTCGGTTGTCGACGGTCTTGTTTAGCCGCGCGACTTCATGCCGGAGAAGAGGTTGCCGAAGGTACCCTCGAGTCGCTGGTGGTGACGGGTGGGCTCGGTGGCTCACACACGGTGATGGCGTCGGAGCTGTCCGGAGGAACGACGACGGCCAGTGGCTTTGGAGGAGACGTCGAGTCGACAAACTCAAGGACCAAATAGATCGGATTGCAGCTCGGGAGAGGTTTCAGAGGTCATCGGAATAGGGTGCAGTGATACCAGGTTAAGGTGATAATCCCACTGAAGGGTCTTCAAGGGTACATGCTCCTGACAAGCTTGATGGTGGCTACGTTGGGCTCAGCGAGCGAAAATGGAGCCATCACAACGCCCACCAATGGCGCTGCATTACTCAACAGAAGCAGCTTCCCAACTGGTTTTTTTTTTCTTTTTCTTTTTTGTCTTCGGTCCTTGTTTATGAAGGTGCAGCCCAAAAATGAAAAAAGTCACGGGGCCAGCATATGGGAAACTTACACTCACAAATACCCAGGTCTCTCTCTCCCTCCCTCTGAGTTGTCAGAGATTCTCAAAAAATGTCCGTCTCCTCGCTGCCGAGCATCTTGCATGGCCCCCAACGTGAATTGCATTTCTTTTGAATACCTTTGTCTCCCACTTTCCTCTGATGTCTCTTCTTTCAAGGTGGTGGAACAATAATTAGTGAGTCCCTCACGTTTATTCTTCGTTGATGGCCAATGGGTAGGATTTTTTATTACGCTCTCATGTATCTTTACTCAGACTATTATCACCACTCGTCTTCTTGTGCTGTCCCACTCGCGAAGCTCTTTGACCATCGTCATCGACTGCCATTGTACTATAAGAATTCGCTCATCTTGCCATCGTTGATTTGCTTATCTGATAAATTTAAACTCGATTGACTCACTCTATCCTAAATGCCAAATGAATGACAGAAAATATACAATGCATGCGAAACTATTTTTGTGAGAATTATGACTAACTCTCATTTTTACGCTCACACAAATAATAATAATAATAATAATAATAATAATAATAATAATAATAATAATAATAATAAGTAAAAATAAACATAAAATTTAGGTGTCAACAGTACCTATCGTGAGTGATTTTCCTAACTAAGATTTTATGCAGGCGCAATTTTGTGTAAGGAAAGTCTGATACATGAGTTTCATGCAGATTGGAAGACTAGTCCTATCAAATCACAATCAATATAAGGAAAGCGTAATCAAATGCATAAATGAACCACGTCAATGCACATCAATTCAAATCAATGGCCTCCTAGTATAGCCTTAAGGGCTTCAGGAAAGTGTGATTTAGGATCAAGGGTAGATTGGGAAGATTTGGGGATAATTTGCTCGAAGGGAGAAATCATCAATTTTTGGGAGGTTTGGGTGTTGAACTAAACAAAATAGGTCATGGCCAGTTGATCGTGGCCATTTCCTATTTTGGAGATTTTTCTTGAATTTTTCAGCATTTCTTGAGGAACGATTTGCCAAAAGGGCGAACTCATCATTTTTGAAAGGATCGCGATTCGAAAGACCAAAAATAGGTCAAAGCTAGTTGATTGTGACCATTTCCTATTTTCTGGAATTTTTTGAAATTTTCAGAATTTCTGCAATTTTTGAAAGACGATTCGCCAAAAGGGAAAAATCATCATTTTGGAAAGATTAGGGTTTGGAAGACCCAAAATAGGTCATGGCCAGTTGATTGTGGTCATTTCCTATTTTTTGGAATTTTTCTGGAATTCTTCAATTTTTTGGGAAGACGATTTGCCAAAAGGGAAAAATCATCATTTTGGAAAGATTAGGGGTTTGGAAAACCCAAAATAGGTCATGGCCAATTGATTGTGGCTATTTCCTATTTTCTGGAATTTTTCTGGAATTTTCAGAATTTATGGAATTTTTTGGGAGACGATTTGCCTAAAGGGCAAAATCGTCATTTTGGAAGAATTGAGGTTCGAAAGAATGAAAATAGGTCAGGGCCAGTTGATTGTGGCAATTTCCTATTTTCTGGAATTTTTTGGATTTTCAGAATTTCTGTAATTTTTTGGGAGACGATTTGCCTAAAGGGCAAAATCGCCATTTTGGAAGAATTGAGGTTCGAAAGATCGAAAATAGGTCATGGCCAGTTGATTGTGGCCATTTCCTATTTTCTATAATTTTTTTTGGATTTTTCCGAATTTTTTCCTTTTTTTTTAAAATTTTATGATTTTTCTATTTTCTGTTAATTTTTGAATTTTTTTTAAATTTTTTTTGAATTTATTTTATTAAAAATATTTTCCGGAACGGGTCAAACCCGGCCCGACCATACGTGTCACGCCCCGCGTCCTTTAAAAGCGCGCGAACATCCCTTTCTGCTATGCTTTCGCGATACGTCCCAAGTATCGAATCGTCTAACAATAAACTCGCGGAATGAAATGCACATCCGGAAGTGATAATTAAACTCCATACATAAAGCTATGACAAGATAACTTAGGATGCATATAACACAGTTATAACGCAATCGGTTTACAACACTTATCTCACGTTCACAAGACACGACTGGATCGTTCCAAATCCCAAACTACCTATCTCAGGGAATCGTCCGAAGGGAAATAGTACAACTAACTCTACACATCCGGCTTGTCGACATCCATCGACATTGGTTTAGGTTCTTCGTCTTCAAATCCAGCATCGGGATCTCCCAGGTCTCAACTTCCATCAGAACTCCAAAGCGTCTCGACATGGTGATAGGGGTCAAGGGTTGGGGTCTGAAAAGTGGGTCCCACGACGGGGTGAGATAAATCTCAATAAGCCAATTCTAACCCTAAGCTAGGTACTTAGTACTTCCAGACACTCCCTAAGGCATGCAATTCTATTCCCAATACAAACATGGCAAGACCCCAAATAGCATAACACAAGAACAATGAAACATGGCATGACACTTAGGCACCTCAAATTCAATTCTACTCCAATCATCACTTCATGACCAGGTCTAAGCTTCGTACCTTGGCACTCAATTACTCATACCATAAAGGATAGTACTTATACTCGATACAATTGCACTTTCCAAGTTTAAGCCCGCGTATTAACGCCTCATGTTATCCCAATCAATAAGCCCGCGTCATTTTAGGCGCATCAGGCGTTCTCATTATTCAATCCCGCGTCGTATAGGCGCATCAGGCATTCTCATTAATCAATCCCGCGTCGTATATGCGCATCAGGATTCTCATTATTCAATCCCGCGTCGTATAGGCGCATCGGGATTCTCATTAATCAATCCTGCGTCGTATAGGCACATCAGGATACCACATGCACATAGGCTCATAATT
Source organism: Rhodomyrtus psidioides (assembly GCA_021437785.1). Classification (NCBI taxonomy): domain Eukaryota; kingdom Viridiplantae; phylum Streptophyta; class Magnoliopsida; order Myrtales; family Myrtaceae; genus Rhodomyrtus; species Rhodomyrtus psidioides. The sequence continues at coordinate 113,439 of JAILYB010000162.1, read as the reverse complement.
AAATCACTTATAGCTAACTATATTCAATAGTGCATTTCGACAATTCAAGGCAATAAACGGCCACCACATTATTAGTCCCTTGCCACGAAATTACATTATAAAGTTTACCCGAGGTGACACCATTTTAATACTTCATGATCTAATATAATTCGATTAGGGAATCATCAATCATTAACACTATTCGGCCAAGACACGAATCAATAGGGTTAATCGATCAATTGGCTCATTCAAAGCATCAATTCATCACACAAGGCCAGATCCACTTCTATGGTGTCATTTAAATCCTTTAAACTCCCATTTTAGTACACAGCCATAATAGAACTAAGGGCCATTAGGCCACTCTCCTGCAATATATCATTAACCACACCATGGACGAACTCACCAAGGCCAACTCAAGGAATTTCATTAACTCAATCAAGCACAACAACTCTAGCACTTCAAATTTCACAATGACACATTCGGCTCACCCTCAAGAGCACATCGATTAGTCTAAATCCAACAAGATTTCATCATTTCAAGCATCACAATTTGTCAATCATAATCTGTCTTAAAATCACGAATTCGGTCCTCATGAGTTCTACCTAGAACAACCCACAATTTCCTTTAAATCTAACTCTCTCTCGGTCCTTCCATGACCTAAGATCCTAACAAAGGGTTAGAGTAAGCTTACCAAGTCTAAGGGCCAAGAAAAACTAGCGGGAGTAGCTGGGGATGGCGCAGCGTAGATCGGGACCTCGGCGAACAGATTAGACTCCTTGAAGAACAACCACATAAATGGCCAAGACACACATCAATACCACTCTTAATATAAGCCTTTAACCTCTTAACATGTCTATCTAAGCTCTAGAAGTCACTCACCTCAAGATCGAACAAGAACTCCTCAAGAACAACCTTGATTCTTCACGGTTCCAAGTTGGGCAGAATTGGTCCGGTTTGATCGGCCAAGAACAGCGAGAGATCGGTCCATTAAATCCATTAAAATCCAAACTTAACCTTAAGGACATGTTGCTCAACATCTTAGCAAGGTTTAGGAAGTGTCTTACCCCAAAGATTTGCCCCAACAAACTCCCAAAGTCGGATTGTGCGTTCTCGGGTAAGTCTGATCCAGGCAGCGACCTTTGCTCCTTAAAACGGTTCCACAGGACTATTGGCTGGGTGGATTTGGGTACACAATATCTTGTTAGAACGGCAAGAGAATAAGCTTTCCAACGTATATGGCTCGTCGAAATCTAACAACAGACGAAGGAGATATGAGGCAAACAACGGATGGCCTCGGAACTGGTCCGGGGGCAGCGAGCGAGAGAGAGAGAGTTTGAGAAAAAAATCAAAATGGAGGGGAAGGTGGAGCTATGGCCGGCCAAATGAGGTGAGGGAGAGTGAGATTGTGTTATCCAAATGAAGGAGAGGGAAAAAGTGAGTGGGGTTGGTGTATGACAATGAATAGTGGCATAGAATGACTGGTAGTTGGTAGTGGGTAATGAGGAAAATGCTATGTCAATCAATCCATCCTTATCATCCAATAATTCTATAGCCAAAAGACCATCTTACCCTTGAAATTTCGGCTGAAGTAAGGGGGTGGCAAATGTCCATTTTATCCTTACTTAATTCTAAGAGAAAGGGCATCAACTTAGGGTAAAAGGGTAACTTCCAATCGTCAGTTCGAATTTCACTTTCCTAACCGATATGGAGCGAACCATAGTCTTAATGGTTCTTGATGAGGCGACGTCCAATTTATTACCGTTGGAATTCTCGAATACCTGACGCCTAATTCCGAAGTCCAATCCGTGGTTAAAATTCGTCAATGGCGACTCCAATGTATCTCAAACTAACGGGCGGCTCTCAGGAGTCACGCGTATCGACCCGTGACGAATGTCACGTTTAAGAGTTATTCGAGTCATGGCGACCTTGGTTGTCATGTAATTGCGAGGGTTAATTGTTAGTTCCAAAGGACGCGATCGTCGGGAATTGGTTTTGGTTGATTCGCAAATTATACGATGGTCAAACGGAATCACCCGCGATCCAATTGTATAACACTAGCAAATCGTCCCAAGGCCAATCTTAGACCGGCCTATCATGGCTCAAAATATCCCCTCGGCAATCCTTATGGTCAAGATACCAATCCATGGTCGAGTTCTTTGGTCCACGTACTTAAATCCTACTTAGCCTTTCCCCATCGGTTAGTCCTCTCAAGAGTGGCCAACTCTGAGCGAGATTTAACTGAAGCGCACTGACGAGATGTCTCATGAAATCGTGTTTGGAAAAGGGGTCGGATTTCAGAATGTCACAACTCTTCCCTCCTCATAAAAATTTCGTCCTCGAAATTTACCATGAATCCCACCATACTCAAAAGTTAGGTGCTGACGCCTCATCACTACTTCATCTTCCTCGGAGGCCCCCTTTTTATTGCCAAAATCCCCTAATAGGTCTACACACCTCGGACTCGACTTTTCAGATCGGACAAGCCTCGCATGGGTGATACTTTAAGGAAAAACATAATCTCTCTCTTGAAGTTCTAAAGATCTATACCGTTTGTCCATTTAGTTCTATTATCGATGCCAAGGCCTTCGTAATGGCGCACCGGCTGTCAAACTCATCCATGATCCGCGTAACACGCCTCAGATCAGTATACTTTTCTGAAACCCGCGTCTCAACGCATCGGGTTAACATCTCGCGTACCAACGCATCAAGAAGGGCACAAATTCCCGCGTTAACACACTTCAGGGCATTACGTGACGACCTAAACGTAGATTCAAACAATTTGGTCCACAACATACTTTGAGGACCCACCCATGCTATCCTGAAGGCTTAATACAGTCCGAAGCAACCTCCCATCAGTCCCTATTGAAGTCATTTCAAACCATGGTCGTTCATCCGCCATAAATCTTCTCTCAACTTCCTTGCTGAAGGTATGTACCAATCGCCAATCTGTCATCAAATTTGTCTACAAGTAATTGTTACTCTAGACATCTCTACCAGGTGTAGCCACTCGTTACCACTTCCCTTCAAGTCTGCGGCACACACTCGCATCATACTCTCAATCGCCTTATTCGTCCTCTCAGATTGCCCATCTGTCTGCATAAGATAGGGCGCGTTGTAACATAACTTCGTTTTCATGACGTCTTAAAGATTCTTCCCAAAAGTTGTGGTAAACTTAGGATCTCTATTTGGCACAACCATCGTTGAGCTTCCACACGAATTGTCTGACGCCTATGCAAATCGTCTCATGGTCCGCTTGACCTTTCAGGTGACCCCATGGCTAAATCCATAACAATTCGTTCCCGGTTCCACTCGAGAGTTTCCTACGACTAGGGTCACTTGTCCAAACTTATCGAGTCGTGCCTTCCTTCGTTGACATACCCGACCCTTAGCCACGTGCTCGACTATTCCTCTCCTCGTTCTATTTCGTCACTAGCACCGACATAAGTCCTGGTACTTCTTGGTACAATCCACCGGACACTATAGTTATCACGACGAGTTTCCAATCTAATCTTGCCCTCTAAGTCCTTCATCATCGTATACTTACATTCGTCCATGAAGCTTCTAGGTCTCCATCCTTGGATACTTACGAGTCTGGATTTTCTCCCTGTTGTGTTTGTTGTCACGACCTCCTGGGCATCAGAGTCTGTGGGTTGTAATGCTTTAGTCCTTTTCTGACTCCTAGGCTTGACTTTCAAAATAGCCGTCTGACTAGCCTTCTGGTAACCTCCAATTTAGAAGTTGAATCTCTTATTCCTTGAGCGAAGCATGTCCTATACCCACCAATCTCGTGATGCTCAATTCTCAACCACAAGCATCCTTCTATCCTTTTTCTTCCCCAAGGTAGGGTAGGGCATCATACTCTAATTTCCTGACGCAACTTCATACGTCCATGTTGCTTCACGCATTCAATTCCTCTTTGAGATAATAGGTACTTCAAGTTCCAATGATCCTCATCAATTTGAAATCTACTCACCACGTAAGGGATATCTCCAAGTTTCCAACATAAGGGCGATAGCAGTCAGTCCTAAATCACCTGTTGGGGCATCCATCTCATTATGTCTTACTATCACGACGTATAGGCAACCACATTCTCACGTTGCATTCCTATGGACCTTAATCCCTTTCATGACACGTTACCGTAACTCTCACAACGTTTCAACTCCCAATGGAACACCACCGTCGGCGCAGTCACCAACTAGGTTTAAGCCCTTGAAAACTCTTTCATGTTCATTCAGCCACATTTCGTCCTTAGTCCATTCTGTTAACATGACGGCTCCTACGAGGCATCTTTCCACGATTCGTCTATAGCAGCTATCCATCCCAGAAAACTTTCAATTTCAATAACTCACATTGGCCTTAGTCAGTTCATCACTTACTCTAATCCTCAAGGGTTCCAAAGGAATTCCATTTCCCAGAGACTTTATGACCAAGGACTTGCCTTATTAGACCCAGATCTCACGCTCTTATATTCTGCATACCACGAGCGTCCTCTTAGAGTCCATGGAATACCTTCCAAAGGTCGTTCGTGCTCCTCATGACTCCTTGATTCTGATCAATTCCTTTCAATCGAAATTTCTAATTCCACAAGCGACTGTCACATCTCAAAAATGAACTACCTAATATCAATCTATAACCTCAAGTCTAGTCGCCATTCAAGTCGAATCCATATGCATTCGATTACAACTGGCCTTTAATCTAAATCTCCCTTGTCCACTTCCTTGCATACGTCTCAACTCGCATCATTTAAGGTTGTCCATGGCAGCCGATAACTAAAATCATCGAGATATAACGCAATTCAAGCCTAACCCATTAATACTAGCCGTCTCTTTATAACTCATATTCACAAATGAAGCTCATCAGTCGGTCGTTTCCATTTCAACATATTGTCTAATCCACTGTCGATCTCCGGACTATAATCACAAATAACCTTAAAGGTCATCAATTAAAGTTGATACTAAAACCATTAGAATGCAACAAAAGTTCAAGCCTATAATCCTTGAGACACTACTTGGTGACGTTCACTCTTAACACCAAGACAAGTAGAATTCCTCTTCTTTCCGTATTAGGGTCTCTTACCTTGTGAGGGAGACTATACACTTCGGTGGCATTCTCTGTCTCGAATCCACCTTGTCTTCCTTGTTCCATAGGATGTCAGCCTTGGAGTCTACGCCAACAGCGGTACCTTTATTCCAGGACTCAAATGTCACCATGTTTAACATTCTTCTTCCAATAACTCTGTCACCTCAAACAACAATGTTCTAAGGGATTGAGCTTTCTCTTTGGTCTCCACAAATCCACACCTTGGATATTCAATTCGATTAATTCAAATCACCTTGCGGTCATAATCCAAGCACCCTTTTTTGCTTACTCGTCCATCTGTTAAAATCACGAGTAGCTAAGACTATCAAGTTCATCCACTTTCTTTCCCATCAACGGCCACCTCATAGTCCAATAGCCCTTCAGAACATCGCCCTATCCTTTAGGGGACGACAACTTATAGTTCCATTTCCGATGGTTCGGTTCAATCTCAACCAACCTCATAGAACCATTGGACTCGGGTAAACTAGCATGACGATTTCCATTAACACTTCTCACATGACGAGAAAGACAGACCACCAATTTCTCTTCTAGGCCTTACGCTCAGGTATCAACCATTCCTTACAGGTACATTCTATGTTCTATAAGTGGAAATCCTCTTTACTCATGGTTTCCCTAGTCCTTGAACCCTTCAAGATGAGGTTAATCATAACACTTCATATTCAAGGGTACCAATTCACCACGATGTTTCTAACTTCGATTCGTCCTTGAATCTATATGCCCTCTTCTCCAAGGGTCTCTAACCACCTTTGGGCGTGCTTAAACAATCTCAATAACTCTACCCTGTAATGGCAGATCCCCTATGGTTCTCATAATCGTCAGGGATCCTAACACTTTTACTCCTTAATAATCACGGTAAAGTATTTCTCATTGATCAACTAGACGAGGGCAATCCAATCTCGAGCCTACCTACTCATCCAATCCTCAATTTCTTTTAAGGCTCGCTCGACTTTATCAACTCTTGAGTCTTCCACAACTTGTGGTCTCGAGCTAAGCGACCCTCTATTACTCTTATCTCGATTGCTCATTCCCACTAGGCTCTAACATCATGGAGCCACTACAGTTCCACCAAGGGATTCAAAGACCTAAGCCATCTACTTAAGTCTAGCAGCCCTAAACTGCTCACCACAACGGAAATCACAAGCCAGCCACTAATTACCAAGCAATTACATGCAACACTCAACCAGGAGTCAATCATCAGACAAACCTCACTAGCAAACATCAAGCAAATACTCAAGGTATCAATTCAATGGGATATTTTCTCGTACCTTAAGTCCTGTCGCACCTGCGACTTAGCAAGATTACAACATGCTATTCCGTTCTCAAATAAGCCTCAGCTAAAATACACTTGATGCCAAGTAGGCCAATCATAGATCAAGCATTTAGAGGCACGCATGAAGAATTTCTCATCCATACCCCAAGCCTAGATGCATCTGCCCGTTAGCACAACCACAATCAGCTATCCAACCAAACATTCAGTAAACAACGCTTAGTGCCAAGTACGAAGCTCTAGGACCTCTAATCGCCTACGGCGATGCAAACCAATGTGTCATTCACATGCGCCATATCAAATGCTACGTAATGTTTGAAATTTCATCTTGAGGATCAGCTTTAATGCAATAAATCTTTTGATAAAAGAATCAGACTTAGCCAGATACCTAGACCCATCCCTTTCAATGTATGGTTTAGGTCATTCCTGCCTCCGTTTCTATCTTAGAAGCCTGCCAGGAGCCGCTCCTTGTCCGAACTTCTATGTCTCGGCGTACACTCCCCGCCCTCATCAGACCTGGTCTTTGTAGGTTGTCCCAAGTCATACACCTACGAGGAGAGTCCCGTTCCACACGTCCCATAACGTGCTTCATTACGGTTTATAGGTATCCCATTAGCTTGTCCCATACCAAGCGATGGTTTATCAAGTCCGATAATGATATGCTCATGCATGCACATTTCTCAACTTTTATTTTGACGCCATAAACACATGCAGTACATGATCGTACTCATTGCTCGTCACATCGCAGTCGTTTCCCGATCAATTCTTATCCATAAAGGACTTCTAATTCCACAAATGACCTTCTCACAAATCGATTTTTCCCTAGGTTTAGCCATATACCTCAAGGCCACAATCACGATCACATAATCCAATCGACCCTCTACTCATGAGCGACTCCCTATTAACCTCAAGCATATCCACAACCTCAGATCCATGCTCATGGCTCCTCAATTTCTGATCGCTTCCTTGTGAACCTCAATAAAATCACCACCCAAGATATCAATTGAATCAATTCAAGAACCATCGAAATGTACACGAGCTCAAGCCTACAGTCCTTAAAATTCAGTGATCAATACTTAATCCTAAAGGTCTCACTATCTAATTGTCCCCAAGTCATCACTCCTTATCACTCCAAACCTCAATCATATTGGATTAAGCCGACCTTACTCTGATACCACTAAAACGGGGATGTCACGCCCCGCGTCCTTTAAACGCGCGCGAACATCCCTTTCTGCTATGCCTTCGCGATACGTCGCAAGGATCGAATCGTCTAACAATAAACTCGCGGAATGAAATGCACATGCGGAAGCGATATTAAACTCCATACATAAAGCTACGACAAGATGACTTAGGATGCATATAACATAGTTATAACGCAATCGGTTTACAACACTTATATCACGTTCACAAGACACGACTGGATCGTTCCAAATCTCAAACTACCTATCTCAGGGAATCATCCGAAGGGAAATAGTACAACTAACTCTACACATCCGGCTTGTCGACATCCATCGACATTGGTTCAGGTTCTTCGTCTTCAAATCCAGCATCGGGATCTCCCAGGTCTCAACTTCCATCAGAACTCCAAAGCGTCTCGACATGGTGATAGGGGTCAAGGGTTGGGGTCTGAAAAGTGGGTCCCACGACGGGGTGAGATAAATCTCAATAAGCTAATTCTAACCCTAAGCTAGGTACTTTGTACTTCCAGACACTCCATAAGGCATGCAATTCTATTCCCAATACAAACATGGCAAGACCCAAATAGCATAACAACAAGAACAATGAAACATGGCATGACACTTAGGCACCTCAAATTCAATTCTACTCCAATCATCACTTCATGACCAGGTCTAAGCATCGTACCTTGGCACTCAATTACTCATACCATAAAGGATAGTACTTATACTCGGTATAATTGCACTTTCCAAGGTTAGGCCCGCGTATTAACGCCTCATGTTATCCCAATCAATAAGCCCGCGTCATTTTAGGCGCATCAGGCGTTCTCATTATTCAATCCCGCGTCGTATAGGCACATCAGACATTCTCATTATTCAATCCCGCGTCGTATAGGCGCATCAGGATACCACATGCACATAGGCTCATAATTAAATCACTTATAGCTAACTATATTCAATAGTGCATTTCGACAATTCAAGGCAATAAACAGCCACCACATTATTAGTCCCTTGCCACGAAATCACATTATAAAGTTTACCCGAGGTGACACCATTTTAATACTTCATGATCAAATATAATTCGATTAGGGAATCATCAATCATTAGCACTATTCAGCCAAGACACGAATCAATAGGGTTAATCGATCAATTGGCTTATTCAAGGCATCAATTCATCACACAAGGCCAGATCCACTTCTATGGTGTCATTTAAATCCTTTAAACTCCCATTTTAGTACACAGTCAGAATAGAACTAAGGGCCATTAGGCCACTTTCATGCAATATATCATTAACCACACCATGGCCGAACTCACCTAGGCCAACTCAAGGAATTTCATTAACTCAATCAAGCACAACAACTCTAGCCCTTCAAATTTCACAATGAGGCATTCGGCTCCCCCTCATGAGCACATCGATTAGTCTAACTCCAACAAGATTTCATCATTTCAAGCATCACAATTTGTCAATCATAATCTGCCTTAAAATCACGAATTCGGTCCTCATGAGTTCTACCTAGAACAACCCACAATTTCCTTTAAATCTAACTCTCTCTCGGTCCTTCCATGACCTAAGATCCTAACAAAGGGTTAGAGTAAGCTTACCAAGTCTAAGGGCCAAGAAAAATCGACGGGAGTAGCTGGGGATGGCACGGCGTGGATCCGGACCTCGGCGAACAGATTAGACTCCTTGAAGAACAACCACATAAATGGCCAAGACACACATCAATACCACTCTTAATATAACTCTCTAACCTCTTAACATGTCTATCTAAGCTCCTGAAGTCACTCACCTCAAGATCAAACAAGAACTCCTCAAGAACAGCCTTGACTCTTCACGATTCCAAGTTGGGCAGAATTGGTCCGGTTTGATCGGCCAAGAACAACGAGAGATCGGTCCATTAAATCCATTAAAATCCAAACTTAACCTTAAGGACATGTTGCTCAACATCTTAGCAAGGTTTAGGAAGTGTCTTACCCCAAATATTTGCCCCAACAAACTCCCAAAGTCGGATTGTGCGTTCTCGGGTAAGTCTGATCCAGGCAGCAACCTTTGCTCCTTAAAACGGTTCCACAGGACGATTGGCTGGGTGGATTTGGGCCCACAATATCTTGTTAGAACGGCAAGAGAATAAGCTTTCCAACGTATATGGCTCGTCGAAATCTAACAACAGACAAAGGAGATATGAGGCAAACCACGGACGGCCTCAGAACTGGTCCGGTGAGCAGCGAGAGAGAGAGAGAGAGAGAGAGAGAGAGAGAGAGAGAGAGTTTGAGAGAAAAATCAAAATGGAGGGGGAGGTGGAACTATGTCTGGCCAAATGAGGTGAGGGAGAGTGAGATTGTGTTATCCAAATAAAGGAGAGGGAAAAAGTGAGTGGGGTTGGTGTATGACAATGAATAGTGGCATAGAATGACTAGTAGTTGGTAGTGGGTAATGGGGAAAATCCTATGTCAATCATTCCATCCTTGTCATCCAATAATTCTATAGCCAAAAGACCATCTTACCCTTGAAATTTCGGCCGAATTGGACCTCAGAATCGATTTTAGGGCATGAATTTTATCTAAAAATGTAATATTGCCCAAAAGTTCATATTAATTTTTATAAAAACCCCAAATTTTGGGAAAAGTACACCTGGAGTGCCTTAACTTTCGTACGGCGTGCACTTAAGTGCCTTAACTTTCAAAACGTTCACTTAAGTGCCTTAACTTTTAAAAAGTGTTCACTTAAGTGCTTATGCTGACGTGGCCGCCGGAAAAGGTGAGGTGGCAGCCGGAAATGCTGACGTGGTGCCGGCGAACAGTGTTTTTGTTAATATTTAATGTACGCGTGGATTTTCTTTGCATTTTTAAATAGTTTCTGAAATTGTTTTTTTTTTAAAGGGAGAGAAACCTGGGTTTCTCGGTGGTGGTCGGCGACGGTCGCCGCCGGCCACGACTGGCCGGCCTAGTGGCCAGGGTCGGCTCGCCCTGGGCCGGCGAGGCCACGACGGCCATCACCTAAGGCCGTCGCGGCCTCGGGTGGCGCAAACCAGGGCTCGAGGCCCTCACCTGGTTTTTGGGCGGAGAGAAAATCGTCGATTCCGGACAAATTCTGGCCAATCAAGGGCCGGCTTCGTGCCAGTAGAATCGACTCTCAATGAGTAACAAAAGCCCTAAGATGTCCCGACATTTGGATATTATTCAGAGACGAATTTGGCGATCAAAATTTCGGATTAGGGTTTGCCTCCAAGAAGTGTTTTGCTGGATTCCGGTCAAAATACCGCTGTCGAGGCCGCGACAGCCGTCGACTAGGGCCGTTGCGGCCTCGCCGGCCCAGGACGAGCCGACCCTGGCCCCTGGGCCGGTCGGTGGTGGCCGGCGGCGACCCTCGCCGGCCACCACAAAGAAACCTGGGTTTCTTTTAAAAAAAACATTAATTTTTTTGCCTTTTATTTTTCTGCAATTTGAATAAATATAAAAAAATTCAGAAACTATTAAAAAATGTAAAGAAATCCCACGTGGCACTCAGAAAATGAATAAAATAATAATGAAAAGTTCACGTCACCTTTTTCCGGCGAAATAGCACTTAGTTGAACGATTTTGGCCGGAATTGACACTTATCTGAACGTTTTTTCTCCGATTAGGCACTCAAATGTACACTTTGAAAGTTAAGGCACTTAAGTGCACGCCGTACGAAAGTTAAGGCACTCCAGGTGTACTTTTCCCCCAAATTTTCATGTAATTGCAAATTAGAAAATTGTGCAATTGAAGGCTCTAATTATCAAATTGGGCCAAATTACCTATGCCAATCGATTCAAAATGGTGAAACCCATTGGGTAGTATGTTTAATTTGCAATGATAGTCGCTAAATTAAAAGTAATTTCAAATATGCCCAATTTTCAAGGATTAAAATGCAATTAAGTGTGCAATTTTGCCAATTTCATGCAATTGAGCAATTTGTGCAAACAATTGGGCTAAATTGAAATAAGGGACAGTTAGATTAAATGTCAAGATCCTAAAAAATGCCAAAATTGCAAATTAAAAGACCCAATTGATGTTTTTTTTATCAAATTCAATCATACGTGTTACAAAGGAACATGTAAAATTGAATCTGATTTTGGACTTTTTGTGAGATAAAAAATATAAGGGATTTAAAATAAAAATATTGGCTATTTTTTCATATTTTTTTGACCTCAAATTCTATTTTTCTTGATTTTTCTAGTATTTTTTTAATTTCTGAAAATATTTAAAATATGTGAAAAATATGAAAAATTATTTTGTTTTGTCAAAAATGGTTCCTTAGGCTTGGCCAAGGCCACCAAAGTTGATTTTGCAATTTTTTTGACTTTTTATGGATTTTTCTTGAATTTTCTAAGAAATAACCAAAAAAGGGTTGATCCAAAATTAGGTGTCAACAGCTGCCCCTCTTTGAGAGGAATCTCGCGAGAGGTTTCTCTCAAAGACAGGTGACACCTAAGTCTAGATCGACTCTATTGGGGAAATAGAAAAATGAATCTTGACATCTAATCTTTCTTGTCCTGCTGATGAATGCTCTGATCATTTTGTTTCAGCTGATGTGAGAGAGAGAGAGGCGGGATAGAGATATTCATCTGTTATTTACCTGCCTTATGCTCTTGTGGCATGCGCGGTGTATAGCGGGTTCAAGTAGATACCTAGGGGCTAAAGTGTCTCTACCTTCTATTCAGAATTGTTGGCTTCAAAGCAAGCTCTCTAGAATCAAACATTAAACTCTGCAATTCCTATGGGCAACTAGTTATGAGAATTCAGAGTCAAGGGCAAGAAACAAACTACTCTCCCCTAATCACTAGTCATCTCCTCCATTGGGAAACTATCCTTAGAAGTACTGAATTCAATCATAACCCACAAAAATTAGGCACATCCCATCATCTTGCTTGCGCCCAATCGAGGGACCATAGCCACTTACAGAAGTCCATGGCATACTTATGCATGTAAACCCTAATCAACAGCTAAATGCGCGAAAGTAATCCACTACCAGCCACAACAAATGCCCACCTAATAAAACCGTCGCAGAGGCGGATCAAACAAAGGGGACGAGAGACAAACCTGATGCCGACGGTTGCTTCGATGGACGAAGAGAAGAGGGATCGGCCGATCGATCGAGATAGGGAGGCTACCGGAGAAGCTTCGACGATCGGGGGGTTGCGATGGAGGAAAGCGGGAGGCGGCAAGGCGAGAGAGATCCACAGATTAGGGTTTCGCCGATTTGTGAATAGAGCAAGCGAAAGAGAAGGGAGGCGTTGGGAGATGTGAGAGCGTAGGCGTTGAGAGGAGAGAGAGAAGCACGCGCGAGGAGAGGAGGAAAATGATCTCCACTTTTTAAAAGAGGATATCATTTTCCTTATTTTTAAGAGTAAATTTTTCGTTGACCAAAAAATATTTTCTTTGACTCTATATTTTCTGCCCTCCAAACGCTAGAAATTAGGGAAAATATTTTCCGAAAAAATATTTTCCGTGAAGCAAACGGAGCCTAAGGGAAAAAGTCTCAGCATACAGAAATCTCATTTACACCCAAGAAGGCCAAGCGTGCTTTTGCACATCCGTCTTCTGAAGTACTTTACCCACAACAGAGCTCAAATGCTCAAAATTACACGTAAAGAAACCTAACAAATATCAGTCTCCACATGCCTTACCAATTTGTAATGTTAAACCTAGCTTTCTTCTCCAACACATGAAAATTACTACAAGCGTTCAAAAATCAAACATAGACTAGTGAATTCATGGATTAAAAATAAAAAGTCATTGTGTGCCTCAATTACTAGTTTTAGATGCATGCTTACAATAAAAATACAATGACGAACTTGAGAAAGAAAACATTTACAAATGTCCAACTTCTCTCGGAAAAACATAGGTATTGAATTTTTGAAGAACGATTTTACCTGACGTTCACTAACCTTACCGAAACAACCAAAACTCTTTGGTGTTGATGCTCGGTAATGTCCCATGATAACTGCTCGCGTACATATAAAACTTGTTCCTCCACCATCTCCGAATTCTCGTTCAATACCAATAGTAGTGGCAACGTAATTCCAGGTTCAGAATCCATCAAACATTTATCCTTAAGATTGTTGGAAAAATGGTTAGATAACATATAAAAATAATAATCGAAGGAAATGTGTTGGAAAAGACGAGAAAAGTAAGAACAAATGTCTGAGGCGTGCAAGCACTGTCCTTAAGGATAATTTCGCCTCTCGGAGTACGAAACTTGATGCGTAAGGCTTCTAACGGCTATCCTCCCAAGATAAAATAGACCTTCTTCTTTACACTCCGCACTGAGTGTTAAAGAGGACAAGAACAACGTTATATGTATAACCCAGCAAAGAAGAGGAACTAAAGAATTGAAAAATCTCTCTAGTAATTTCTCAAGATCCACTTCTGTAGTTGTGATTTACGTATTTATATTAAAACAAAAATGAACCGTTAGGAAATAGCCGTTAGGAAATGACCATTAGGAAATATCTGTTAAACCGTTACAAGACCATTAGTATATAGTTAGAAAATTAACTGTTATGTATCCGTTGGAAATCTGACCGTTAGAAAATCGTTATATGACCGTTAGAAAATCGGCTGTTGGAAATATTGATGGCTACTCATTGCCATCATAATTTTATCAAAATCATTGTAAAATATTTCAAAACTATTGAAATATCCAACATATATCAAGTTGGTTATGGCAAGTGTCTCTTCGCCAAGGTGTTAGAGATATGCCCTAAAGCAATTATGTAATAGTCGCATATTGGGTATATCTGTTGCACTTCTGATTTATTATCAATGGCAAAGACGTATTTATTCATTTGTCCAAATATAAATGAATAAAATCCATAAGATCAGTTGCAACCGAACCTATTCTTAAGACGTTGAGAATATGTGTGACAGGTTTACGGTTAGACTGAATCTTTAAAACAGTTCCCGATCAATGGATTATTGAATGGATATCAATGATCCTGTTGAGGTCGGTATGTTCTTAACTTCATAATTAAGTATCAGATACTTAAGGGAATGACGAGTCACAAGTCATTGGATATTGCGATATCCGAGTTAAAACATAGGTGCTTGTATCGGACAAGTTCACTGAACGTGACACGTATTAAATGATTAGCGACATGGAAGCTTTTTGCGTGGTCAATGTCTAATCGTTCATGCTTTGGTCTTGTGTAAATAATCCTTAGACCTGAGGTACAATGTTGACTTGTGTGATAAATGGCTATGGTTCACAAGTGCGCATATTGGCGGGTCGTTGATTCGTCTCTGTACTTGATGGTCGTAGTTCAGGCACATACGAAGTCACATGTGTACGCAATATGGAATCTGTCTCCTTATTAATAAAGGTATGATGTCCTATGTGATCTAATTGTAACAATGCATTGAAATCCTCGGCCGGGGTTATGATTGAGAATGAAATGTTCATGTCTCATATAAATGCATGTCAAGTTAGATTTGTACATATGATCGAATTGGTGGCTTGACAAATATTCCATGGCCTTTGTTCGATCGGGACATAGTTAGACAGAAGGATTGAATTACACTGTAGCCAAAGCTGACAGGTTCATAATGTTCTTAAAAAGAATTCACACTGTCTGGGTAGCCATGACATATTGCTAGATGTCACTCGTGACTTGTAGGACCTAGAGGATGATCGGGACAATCAATTCTCTTGGAAGTACTAATGTGTTAGTACATGTCTTACTGCCAGCTCGGTGATGAACCTAGGAATGTCACACACCTTAACCAATACATGACAACGCATTGTGGAAAGACGACATTGCAAATTTGTTTGCAATTATACCAATTAGTTGGGTTGAAATTAAATTAAATGAGATTTAATTTTATTTCTCTTTTTGGTCACTTGCACGTGTATATGCGATGTACACGTATGCTCTACGTATTTGTACGTTATACGTATTTTACTGTTTGGTAACCTCTTTAACTCCGGTAATAATAATAATGGTTATTATTATTTTTAACACCTTTGTTAGTGCTATTTTTTAAATAGCATTTTTGTATTGTAAAATGTGAGTGCTAATTATAAATTGTGAGTGCTATTGTTAGATAGCATTTATAATTGTTAGTGTTAATTTCAAATGGCATTTATTTATGATAAATTGTTAGTGCTATTGTTAGATAGCATTTATATTTGTTAGTGCTAATTTTAAATGGCATTTATTTATGATAAATTGTGAGTGCTATTTTTAGATAGCATTTATAATTATTAGTGCTATTTTTAAATAGCATTTTTGTATTATAAGATGTGAGTGCTATTTATAAATTTTGAGTGCTATTGTTAGTGCTATTTTTATATGGCATTTATTTATCATAAATTTTGAGTGCTATTTTTAGAAAGCATTTATTATTTGTTAGTGCTATTTTACAATACAATTTATTGGAAGGTGTTCTTGGCTATAAAAGGATGGCAAGAGTTTTGAGGTTAAGGTTAGCACATTTGTAGAGTGAGCAGATTTTTGAGAGCTTTGAGAGAAGAACACAAACACTCTCTATATTCTCATAATTTTGAGTGACCAAAATATACCAAGTTCGGAATATTGATTCCGTAAATTGGTTTGGAATATTGATTCCGCAAATTGCTAGCACAATTGTTGTGGAATTATTAGTCGTCTCCCCGTTCGTCAATTGGTGGTGTGTCTGAACTAGAGGCTCGACACTTGTGGGGCTGAGATCGAAGAACATCGAACCGACACCTCCGTTTCAAGCACGCTACAAGAGGTAGTCTATTTACTCCCTTTGGTGCTTTGTGATTTTTCGATTGAAATGCACGAAGTACGCCTCTGGAGATACATGTATGGGTTGTTATTTATTTCCGCTGCGTTTACTAATTTTTATTTGCCCGTACGTGTTACGTGAATCCCAACACAAGGTTCTCGGTTGCTACTAACGGGGAGCTTTATAGTTTCTTCCTAAGTGCTAGAGGCATCCGGTAAGGCGATCTCATGTCTCCTTATATCTTTACTTTGGTGATGGAAGTGTTCTCTGACATACTCAATGCCAAGACAACTATGCTGGGGTTCAAATACTATTGGAGATGCAAGCCTTCAAGGTTGATGCACCTTTTCTTTACCGATGACGTCCTCCTTTTTGCCGAGGCAAATGTGGCCTACATCGCACTACTGAAGGAAGGCCTTGATTTATTCTTTGGGTGGTCTGGTTTGAAGCCAAATGCAAATAAGAGTTAGATCTTCCTTTCAGGTGGCTCGCCTAGAGTCCGGGACCTCAATTGACACTCCATGGGCTTTCAGAAGGTACTCTCCCATTCCGATATCTTTGTGTGCATGTCATTAGGGGTGTGCATGGTCCGGTCCGGTCCGGTCCCGGCATGAACCCGAGGACCAGACTAATAGTCCGGTCCCCATAATTTCGGGACCAAGGACAGGACCGGGACAGGACCAGGACCAGGACCAGGACCGGCGGTCCGGTCCGGTCCCGGTCCCCGCCCAACCGCTATAAAGCCTACTACTACGTTCAACCCGCTCGTATTACAGTTACTAGGCTAGCTCAGTGCACAAAGCTCCCGCTCGTGTCAAGTTCAACTGAAACGTAAGGCTACGTATATTACACCCGAATTCGTCCAACCCTGAGAATGTCAAGAGGCTAAAATATTGTTAATTTAAAAATCATGCATGGTCCTGAGGATTTCATCATAACAAAAGTAATTAGAAGTACTTTTCACCACCAATTGAAGACATCATTTTAACGCTTTTACTAACACCAAAACTTGCAAGTAAATAAATAAGTCAGAGTTCATCCAAGGATGATCCTGCTTTTACGGATCTTTTTTAAAAAAAAATATTATCGGTCCGGTCCGGGTTGGGCCGGTCCGGTCCTAAACCATGGAACCCGGGGGCCGAACCTCCCAGTCACCGGTGCTGTTTATTGGGACCGGGGCCGGACCGCGAACCTCAAGGACCGGACCAACCCGCCCGCGCTAGGCCGGTCCGGTCCGGTCCAATTTACACACCTCTACCTGTCATTGCTGGTAGACTTAGCAAGGCAGATTCTAATGCCCTTGTTATGTCCATTACTACTGGAGCTCACTCTTGGTCCCAACAGTTTCTTTCTTTTGTTGGGCGGCTGCAACTTATCAAGTCTGTTTTGCATGCTATCCATGTATATTGGGCTAGTGTTTTCACCCTTCCAATATCGGTCTTGTCTCAGATTGAGCATATTATTAGAGAGTTCCTTTGGAAGGATCCAGATTTGGGTGTAGGTGGTGCGAAGGTCACGTGGACTGATGTATGACTCCCTAAGGAATAGGGTGATCTAGGGATCCACAGACTTATTGATTGCAATAGGGCAGCGACACTCAAGCATATATGAGTCTTATTCAAAGATAAGGAGTGTTTGTGGTGCAAGTGGATTCATTCCACATTTCTCAAGAACAAAAATTTATGGGTGGTGACAAGACCCATGTTCTGTTCTTAAACTTGGAAGAAGATCCTGGATGTTCGCTCTGATTTCTATCTGAGCTTCATCTGGAGGATAGGGAAAGGTCAGTCTGTATCATTCTGGTCTGCTGCGCGGCACTCTAGAGGCCCGTTATTCAAAATTTTCTCAAATTGGGACATATACTGCTCTCGCATTCCTCGGGATACATCGGTTCGAGCCTTCTTCTTTTCAGAATGGCAGCCTTCGGTTTTCCTGACCTCCTTCTCTTTTTGGCCGGATGCAACCCTAGCCTTTGTGGATGATAGAGAAGACCGACTGATTTGGCAAAGACACAGCTCTGGTACCTTCTCGGTGTTATCGGCGTGGGACTACATTAGACCGAGAGGTGAGAATGTAGTTTGATCCTCCTTTGTTTGGGACCGATCTATTGCCCCTAGACATAGGTTTCTTCTCTGGCTGGTCACACTCAATCGGCTCCTGACTGAGGTGATGCTTCTAAACTATCGCAGAATTTTGGATGGTGCTTGCGAATTTTGGACGCGTCGATCGAGCTCAAGGAGCAGAACGTGTTGGACCGGATGATGCACGAGGGTGTGTTCACGCCTTTGAGCCTGAAGGTGAGGTTCTTGGAGACGACCTTGTTCAGTGGGTTTTGTAAAGACAGTGTCGCACCATCAAGGCCAAAGTAGCCGTTCTCACTAAGATTGTCCATGACAGGAAGAGGTTCAAGAGTAGTCCTCCGGTAAATGATACGGCGCCGCTTGCGTGGCTTGCGAAGACTCGTGGCACTAGGCAATAGGTAGAGCTTTGGCATTGGCTTCTGGTTATTATATTCATCTTTGAAGCAATTGATTGGTGATTCTTGACTATTAGAACTTGACTTGATCAACTGGAGTCGATTTTAATGCATATGCTAAAAGCAAATTTTATTTGCCTACGACTTAAATTTATCACTATTTTATGATATTAGTAACCTTATTATCGTGTGACTTTTCAACTAGATTTTAATAAAGTTACCTACTTGTGTTGGATTACCAATATTCGTTTGCTAGTTTTTTTTTTATCAATATTCCATTGTTTCACCAATATTCCTAAGTTTTAAATTGTGAATTTATTACTTACGTGGAAGGGTAGTGATCATGGAAAAATCCCTAATCAATATGATTGATGTATATATGAATGTATGGTGATTATTTATATTTTTTGGGTTGTAATTATTAAATGGAGGCTGCGTACTCCTTTTATTTTTCATGTAATCTTTATTTTTAGCATAGTCAATTGTTGATGTAAATGCTACGAGGATTACGTGGAGGAGCCTTTTAAGCCGGCGAGCTCTTTGGGCCCGGTTCTTGAAGAGTTCAAGGAACCAAGAAGAAGTGAAGAGCGGCTCTCCGTTATTAAAATATTAAAATGATTAAATGTGGTCTCATTGGCTCGAGACCCATTAAATCATAATTCCATGATCACCACGTAGGATAGATGTTTATGTGATTGACATCTATTTATTTATTATGTTTACGTGAGCATGTTAAACCGGTTAATGTGCAAAGTGAGACCTATAAACGACTCAAAATCTCCTTTAATATATATTAAGTCGTGACGGGTTTCGGACTCGTGGCCTTCCATCGTCGTGGTTTGATCCTATATTATAGTGGTTGATTGATCGGTTATGGATACATAGGGGTCAATTGTCATTTATAATTGTGGACCAATCCATTAAGCATATGATGTTGTGGGGTTGAGACCAAACGATTTTCAATAACTGTTAGGTGAGGGGATCGTTTGTGTTTTCAATACTTACATGAGACGATGGGTAAGACTTAACTACGATTATGAAGTCAATAACTGTCAGGTGAGACTTTCATGATCTAGAGGCCAAAGTTATGATTGGGACTCGCATATGATGCGTTGAATAAGTTGATTCACTCACTAAGTTTATAGAACACCAATAACTGTTAGGTGAGGTGGACTATGAGCTCGTGGGACTCCAATCCCCGCTAGTAATCTTTACCCAACAAACATTACCGTTTCTCATTTTAAGGAGTATGGGATCCGTGTATAAATTTAGTGGGGGGATCTATTTCATTTAAAGGCCAAAATGAAATAGTTATTTTGAAAGACAACGGCTAACAATTTATTTTCTGCACAGATATAAATTACTCTGAAAAATGGTGAATACAAACCCGCTCGCTTCAATACTCGACAAGAATTGTTTGACTGGTCCCAATTTCACTGACTGGGTAAGGAATTTGAGAATTGTTCTCAATTCTGAAAAACTCGGGTATGTGCTTGATGAAAATATGCCAGTCTCTTTTCTTGAGGGTGGGACCCAAGAGGAACGTATCACTTATGATAAGTGGCATGACGATGACTTAAAAGTTAGGTCATATATGCTCGCTTCAATGAACAATGATTTTCAGAAAAAATATGAAGCAATGGTAGATGCTAGGTCGATCATATTGCATCTAAAGGATTTCTTTGATGAGAATGGTCGAACCTCAAGATATGAGATATCTAAAGCATTGTACCGCATGAGGATGGCTGAGAAATCATCGGTTAATGATCATGTCTTGAAAATGATCTGGCACATAGAAGAATTGGCTAGGCTAAATCTTGTCATGGACAATGACTTAGCTGTGGATTTGATCCTCCAATCCTTACCTGATTCCTTCTCTAGTTTTGTTCAAAACTTCCACATGCATAATATGGAGAAAACCCTTGCTGAGTTACATAGCATGTTGGTAATTTATGAGAAGGAAATGCACAATACAAGGCCAAATGTTGTGGCTTTGGCTAAGGCTTCTTCTTCAAATAGTAAGACTATTTTGAAGAAAAAGAAATGGAAGAAGCCTGTGAAAGCTGTTGTGCAATCAAAACCCAAGATTGAAAAAGGGCAATGTCATTATTGTGGTGTCATGGGGCACTGGAGGAGGAACTGTAAGAAGTACCTCGCTAGCTTGAAGGTCAAGCCAAAGAACCAACCTTGTGAAGGTATGGTGTCTATGATTATTGAAACTAATCTTATGGTTAGTGCTGAGTCTAGCTTATGGATTCTAGATTCTGCTGCAACGTCACATATTTGTATGTCTTTGCAGAATTTGGAAATAAGCAGGATGCTGGGGCAAAATGAGATTGTCCTTACATTTGCAAATGGGGCAAAAGTTGCTGCATTAGCTATAGGGACTTTTCGTTTATGTTTGCCTTCAGGACATGTTTTGGTTTTAAAGAACTGTTTGCATTATAAGAATGCTATACAAAACATCATTTCTATACCTCGTATGGGCAAAGAAAATTATTAATTTTCTTTTGCTGATGATGTATGTTCTATTTATTATAATAGAATGTGTGTTGGTTCTGGATTATTAATGAATAATCTCTATACCATTACAATGTCCGGTAATACGATTACCAATAAGCAAAATAATCATGATGTAAATGCCATAACCAATAAACGCCCTAGAGATACTCCAAATCCAAAGTATTTTTGGCATCTTCGATTAGGTCATATTGGAGAAGATAGGATTAACAAGTTGAGTAATGATGGATATATCGATCCAATTGGTTTTGAACCATACTCGACTTGTAATGCTTGTCTTCTAGGAAAAATGACCAAAGCGCCCTTTGTAGGACATAGTGCGCGAGCTGCTGACATACTAGGATTGATACATACAGATGTATGTGGACCAATTAATGAAACTGCTAGGGGTGGTTATTCTTACTTCATTACCTTTACCGATGATTGTTCACGGTATGGCTATTTGTACTTAATGAAGTATAAATCTGAATCCTTTGAAAAGTTCAAGGAATTTAGGTATGAAGTTGAGAAACAAACAGGAAAAAGTATTAAGGCTCTTCGATCGGATCGAGGAGGTGAATACCTTAGTACTAAATTCTTGGATTATCTTAAAGATAGTGGCATTTTATCACAATGGACACCTCCTGCAACTCCAGAGCATAATGGTGTATCTGAAAGAAGAAATCGTACTTTATTAGATATGGTGCGATCTATGATGAGCTACACCGATTTGCCTATGTCCCTTTGGGGATATGCCCTTGAGACAGCTGCATATTTACTGAATAGAGTGCCATCCAAATCTGTTCCAACTACGCCTTATGAGATATGGCATAGTAGGAAACCAAGTCTTAATCATATCAAGATTTGGGGTTGTCCAGCTTTTGTCAAGAAGCTGAGAACAAAAAAAATTGGAGGCAAGGTCTGAACATGGTCGATTCATTGGATATCCAAAATAAACTCTTGGATATTATTTCTATTTTCACTCTGACCAAAAAGTTTCGGTCAGCAGGCACGCTTCTTTTCTGGAGAATCAGTTCGTTCAGGAGGGTGGTGCTGGGCGGAAAATAGTCTTACAAGAAGATAATAATGAAGTATCAAATAACCAAGTTCAAACACCGATCTCTGATTCAGTGGGAGCTTCTAATACACAACCTCTTAGGAAAAGTGCGAGAACGTCTCGTATACCTATTCGCTATGGACACTCGGTTGAAAATATTGAGTCACTATTCATTATGAATGATAGTAATCAATTGAGTGATCCAAGCACCTATGAGGAGGCGATGTTGGACATCGATTCTGGTAAATGGCTAGAAGCCATGCAAACCGAAATGGATTCAATGTATTCCAACGATGTTTGGACTCTAGTTGATCTGCCTGATGGTATTGTACCAATTGGCTGTAAATGGATCTTCAAGAGGAAGATAAACGCTGATGGTCAAATTGGAACTTACAAAGCACGACTAGTGGCGAAAGGGTATCGTCAAAAAGAAGGGATCGATTATGACGAAACTTTCTCACCTGTAGCCATGTTGAAATCTATTCGGATTATGTTGGCTATAGCTGCGCACCTTGATTATGAGATATTCCAAATGGATGTCAAAACGGCTTTTCTAAATGGTTTCCTCGAGGAGGATATCTATATGGAACAACCACGGGGTTTTGAATCTTGTGGTGAAAGTCGAAAGGTGTGTAAGCTTATGAGATCCATTTATGGACTCAAACAAGCATCCAGAAGTTGGAACATCCGTTTTGATGAAGTAATCAAATCGTTTGGCTTCATTAAAAATCCAGATGAATCATGTGTATATAAGAAGGTCAGTGGAAGCGCAATTGCGTTTCTAGTTTTGTACGTCGATGATATACTCTTGATCGGGAATGATGTACCGATGATATCATCGATCAAACTATTCTTGTCACAGAAATTCTCCATGAAAGATTTAGGAGAGGCAACCTATATTTTAGGTATCAAGATCTATAGAGATAGATCGAGACGATTGATTGGCCTCTCACAATCTACGTACATAGATAAAGTGTTAACACGGTTTAACATGCAATGTTCCAAAAGAGGATTATTGCCTTTTAGGCATGGAATCCGTCTTTCCAAGGAGATGTGTCCCAACACTCCTGAAGAAAGACAGCGGATGGCAAATATACCTTACGCATCCGCTGTTGGAAGCATAATGTATGCTATGCTATGTACGCGACTTGATATCGCGCATGCTGTAAGTGTTACTAGCAGATATCAGTCTGATCCAGGGGAAGATCACTGGATAGCAGTCAAGAATATCCTAAAGTACTTGCGAAGGACTAAGGATTTATTCTTGATATACGGAGAAGGAGGGTTTAAAGTTGAAGCGTATACTGATTCCGATTTCCAATCGGATCCAAATGACTTTAAGTCTACATCTGGGTTTGTTTTTACACTCAATGGTGGTGCAGTTAGTTGGAAGAGTTCCAAACAAAGCACAACTGCTGATTCCACTACTGAGGCAGAGTATGTAGCTGCTTCTGAAGCAGCGAAGGAAGCTGTTTGGATGAAGAAGTTCATTTCTGAACTTGGAGTAGTTCCTTCCATTGAGCAGCCGATTACATTGTTTTGTGACAACAATGGGGCTATAGCTCAAGCTAAGGAACCACGGTCTCATCAGAAATCCAAGCACATTGAGAGACGCTTCCATCTCATCAGAGAAATAGTTGGGAGAGGTGATATCGCCTTGCAGAAAATTGCCTCAGCGGAAAACGTGGCAGATCCCTTTACTAAAGCAATACCTCAGTCTTTATTTGAAAGACATCTTGATAAAATGGGTTTGAGGTACCAAACTAGTTGGCTTTAGTGCAAGTGGGAGATTGTTAGAGATATGCCCTAAAGCAATTATGTAATAGTCGCATATTGGGTATATCCGTTGCACTTCTGATTTATTATCAATGGCAAAGACGTATTTATTCATTTGTCCAAATATAAATGAATAAAATCCATAAGATCAGTTGCAACCGAACCTATTCTTAAGACGTTGAGAATATGTGTGACAGGTTTACGGTTAGACTGAATCTTTAAAACAGTTCTCGATCAATGGATTATTGAATGGATATCAATGATCCTGTTGAGGTCGGTATGTTCTTAACTTCATAATTAAGTATCAGATACTTAAGGGAATGACGAGTCACAAGTCATTGGATATTGCGATATCCGAGTTAAAACATAGGTGCTTGTATCGGACAAGTTCACTGAACGTGACACGTATTGAATGATTAGCGACATGGAAGCTTTTTGCGTGGTCAATGTCTAATCATTCATGCTTTGGTCTTGTGTAAATAATCCTTAGACCTGAGGTACAGTGTTGACTTGTGTGATAAATGGCTATGGTTCACAAGTGCGCATATTGGCGGGTCGTTGATTCGTCTCTGTACTTGATGGTCGTAGTTCAGGCACATACGAAGTCACATGTGTACGCAATATGGAATCTGTCTCCTTATTAATAAAGGTATGATGTCCTATGTGATCTAATTGTAACAATGCATTGAAATCCTCGGCCGGGGTTATGATTGAGAATGAAATGTTCATGTCTCATATAAATGCATGTCAAGTTAGATTTGTACATATGATCGAATTGGTGGCTTGACAAATATTCCATGGCCTTTGTTCGATCGGGACATAGTTAGACAGAAGGATTGAATTACACTGTAGCCAAAGCTGACAGGTTCATAATGTTCTTAAAAAGAATTCACACTGTCTGGGTAGCCATGACATATTGCTAGATGTCACTCGTGACTTGTAGGACCTAGAGGATGATCGGGACAATCAATTCTCTTGGAAGTACTAATGTGTTAGTACATGTCTTACTGCCAGCTCGGTGATGAACCTAGGAATGTCACACACCTTAACCAATACATGACAACGCATTGTGGAAAGACGACATTGCAAATTTGTTTGCAATTATACCAATTAGTTGGGTTGAAATTAAATTAAATGAGATTTAATTTTATTTCTCTTTTTGGTCACTTGCACGTGTATATACGATGTACACGTATGCTCTACGTATTTGTACGTTATACGTATTTGTACGTTATACGTATTTTACTGTTTGGTAACCTCTTTAACTCCGGTAATAATAATAATGGTTATTATTATTTTTAACACCTTTGTTAGTGCTATTTTTTAAATAGCATTTTTGTATTGTAAAATGTGAGTGCTAATTATAAATTGTGAGTGCTATTGTTAGATAGCATTTATAATTGTTAGTGTTAATTTCAAATGGCATTTATTTATGATAAATTGTTAGTGCTATTGTTAGATAGCATTTATATTTGTTAGTGCTAATTTTAAATGGCATTTATTTATGATAAATTGTGAGTGCTATTTTTAGATAGCATTTATAATTATTAGTGCTATTTTTAAATAGCATTTTTGTATTATAAGATGTGAGTGCTATTTATAAATTTTGAGTGCTATTGTTAGTGCTATTTTTATATGGCATTTATTTATCATAAATTTTGAGTGCTATTTTTAGAAAGCATTTATTATTTGTTAGTGCTATTTTACAATACAATTTATTGGAAGGTGTTCTTGGCTATAAAAGGATGGCAAGAGTTTTGAGGTTAAGGTTAGCACATTTGTAGAGTGAGCAGATTTTTGAGAGCTTTGAGAGAAGAACACAAACACTCTCTATATTCTCATAATTTTGAGTGACCAAAATATACCAAGTTCGGAATATTGATTCCGTAAATTGGTTTGGAATATTGATTCCGCAAATTGCTAGCACAATTGTTGTGGAATTATTAGTCGTCTCCCCGTTCGTCAATTGGTGGTGTGTCTGAACTAGAGGCTCGACACTTGTGGGGCTGAGATCGAAGAACATCGAACCGACACCTCCGTTTCAAGCACGCTACAAGAGGTAGTCTATTTACTCCCTTTGGTGCTTTGTGATTTTTCGATTGAAATGCACGAAGTACGCCTCTGGAGATACATGTATGGGTTGTTATTTATTTCCGCTGCGTTTACTAATTTTTATTTGCCCGTACGTGTTACGTGAATCCCAACACAAGGTTCTCGGTTGCTACTAACGGGGAGCTTTATAGTTTCTTCCTAAGTGCTAGAGGCATCCGGTAAGGCGATCTCATGTCTCCTTATATCTTTACTTTGGTGATGGAAGTGTTCTCTGACATACTCAATGCCAAGACAACTATGCTGGGGTTCAAATACTATTGGAGATGCAAGCCTTCAAGGTTGATGCACCTTTTCTTTACCGATGACGTCCTCCTTTTTGCCGAGGCAAATGTGGCCTACATCGCACTACTGAAGGAAGGCCTTGATTTATTCTTTGGGTGGTCTGGTTTGAAGCCAAATGCAAATAAGAGTTAGATCTTCCTTTCAGGTGGCTCGCCTAGAGTCCGGGACCTCAATTGACACTCCATGGGCTTTCAGAAGGTACTCTCCCATTCCGATATCTTTGTGTGCATGTCATTAGGGGTGTGCATGGTCCGGTCCGGTCCGGTCCCGGCATGAACCCGAGGACCAGACTAATAGTCCGGTCCCCATAATTTCGGGACCAAGGACAGGACCGGGACAGGACCAGGACCAGGACCAGGACCGGCGGTCCGGTCCGGTCCCGGTCCCCGCCCAACCGCTATAAAGCCTACTACTACGTTCAACCCGCTCGTATTACAGTTACTAGGCTAGCTCAGTGCACAAAGCTCCCGCTCGTGTCAAGTTCAACTGAAACGTAAGGCTACGTATATTACACCCGAATTCGTCCAACCCTGAGAATGTCAAGAGGCTAAAATATTGTTAATTTAAAAATCATGCATGGTCCTGAGGATTTCATCATAACAAAAGTAATTAGAAGTACTTTTCACCACCAATTGAAGACATCATTTTAACGCTTTTACTAACACCAAAACTTGCAAGTAAATAAATAAGTCAGAGTTCATCCAAGGATGATCCTGCTTTTACGGATCTTTTTTAAAAAAAAATATTATCGGTCCGGTCCGGGTTGGGCCGGTCCGGTCCTAAACCATGGAACCCGGGGGCCGAACCTCCCAGTCACCGGTGCTGTTTATTGGGACCGGGGCCGGACCGCGAACCTCAAGGACCGGACCAACCCGCCCGCGCTAGGCCGGTCCGGTCCGGTCCAATTTACACACCTCTACCTGTCATTGCTGGTAGACTTAGCAAGGCAGATTCTAATGCCCTTGTTATGTCCATTACTACTGGAGCTCACTCTTGGTCCCAACAGTTTCTTTCTTTTGTTGGGCGGCTGCAACTTATCAAGTCTGTTTTGCATGCTATCCATGTATATTGGGCTAGTGTTTTCACCCTTCCAATATCGGTCTTGTCTCAGATTGAGCATATTATTAGAGAGTTCCTTTGGAAGGATCCAGATTTGGGTGTAGGTGGTGCGAAGGTCACGTGGACTGATGTATGACTCCCTAAGGAATAGGGTGATCTAGGGATCCACAGACTTATTGATTGCAATAGGGCAGCGACACTCAAGCATATATGAGTCTTATTCAAAGATAAGGAGTGTTTGTGGTGCAAGTGGATTCATTCCACATTTCTCAAGAACAAAAATTTATGGGTGGTGACAAGACCCATGTTCTGTTCTTAAACTTGGAAGAAGATCCTGGATGTTCGCTCTGATTTCTATCTGAGCTTCATCTGGAGGATAGGGAAAGGTCAGTCTGTATCATTCTGGTCTGCTGCGCGGCACTCTAGAGGCCCGTTATTCAAAATTTTCTCAAATTGGGACATATACTGCTCTCGCATTCCTCGGGATACATCGGTTCGAGCCTTCTTCTTTTCAGAATGGCAGCCTTCGGTTTTCCTGACCTCCTTCTCTTTTTGGCCGGATGCAACCCTAGCCTTTGTGGATGATAGAGAAGACCGACTGATTTGGCAAAGACACAGCTCTGGTACCTTCTCGGTGTTATCGGCGTGGGACTACATTAGACCGAGAGGTGAGAATGTAGTTTGATCCTCCTTTGTTTGGGACCGATCTATTGCCCCTAGACATAGGTTTCTTCTCTGGCTGGTCACACTCAATCGGCTCCTGACTGAGGTGATGCTTCTAAACTATCGCAGAATTTTGGATGGTGCTTGCGAATTTTGGACGCGTCGATCGAGCTCAAGGAGCAGAACGTGTTGGACCGGATGATGCACGAGGGTGTGTTCACGCCTTTGAGCCTGAAGGTGAGGTTCTTGGAGACGACCTTGTTCAGTGGGTTTTGTAAAGACAGTGTCGCACCATCAAGGCCAAAGTAGCCGTTCTCACTAAGATTGTCCATGACAGGAAGAGGTTCAAGAGTAGTCCTCCGGTAAATGATACGGCGCCGCTTGCGTGGCTTGCGAAGACTCGTGGCACTAGGCAATAGGTAGAGCTTTGGCATTGGCTTCTGGTTATTATATTCATCTTTGAAGCAATTGATTGGTGATTCTTGACTATTAGAACTTGACTTGATCAACTGGAGTCGATTTTAATGCATATGCTAAAAGCAAATTTTATTTGCCTACGACTTAAATTTATCACTATTTTATGATATTAGTAACCTTATTATCGTGTGACTTTTCAACTAGATTTTAATAAAGTTACCTACTTGTGTTGGATTACCAATATTCGTTTGCTAGTTTTTTTTTATCAATATTCCATTGTTTCACCAATATTCCTAAGTTTTAAATTGTGAATTTATTACTTACGTGGAAGGGTAGTGATCATGGAAAAATCCCTAATCAATATGATTGATGTATATATGAATGTATGGTGATTATTTATATTTTTTGGGTTGTAATTATTAAATGGAGGCTGCGTACTCCTTTTATTTTTCATGTAATCTTTATTTTTAGCATAGTCAATTGTTGATGTAAATGCTACGAGGATTACGTGGAGGAGCCTTTTAAGCCGGCGAGCTCTTTGGGCCCGGTTCTTGAAGAGTTCAAGGAACCAAGAAGAAGTGAAGAGCGGCTCTCCGTTATTAAAATATTAAAATGATTAAATGTGGTCTCATTGGCTCGAGACCCATTAAATCATAATTCCATGATCACCACGTAGGATAGATGTTTATGTGATTGACATCTATTTATTTATTATGTTTACGTGAGCATGTTAAACCGGTTAATGTGCAAAGTGAGACCTATAAACGACTCAAAATCTCCTTTAATATATATTAAGTCGTGACGGGTTTCGGACTCGTGGCCTTCCATCGTCGTGGTTTGATCCTATATTATAGTGGTTGATTGATCGGTTATGGATACATAGGGGTCAATTGTCATTTATAATTGTGGACCAATCCATTAAGCATATGATGTTGTGGGGTTGAGACCAAACGATTTTCAATAACTGTTAGGTGAGGGGATCGTTTGTGTTTTCAATACTTACATGAGACGATGGGTAAGACTTAACTACGATTATGAAGTCAATAACTGTCAGGTGAGACTTTCATGATCTAGAGGCCAAAGTTATGATTGGGACTCGCATATGATGCGTTGAATAAGTTGATTCACTCACTAAGTTTATAGAACACCAATAACTGTTAGGTGAGGTGGACTATGAGCTCGTGGGACTCCAATCTCCGCTAGTAATCTTTACCCAACAAACATTACCGTTTCTCATTTTAAGGAGTATGGGATCCGTGTATAAATTTAGTGGGGGGATCTATTTCATTTAAAGGCCAAAATGAAATAGTTATTTTGAAAGACAACGGCTAACAATTTATTTTCTGCACAGATATAAATTACTCTGAAAAATGGTGAATACAAACCCGCTCGCTTCAATACTCGACAAGAATTGTTTGACTGGTCCCAATTTCACTGACTGGGTAAGGAATTTGAGAATTGTTCTCAATTCTGAAAAACTCGGGTATGTGCTTGATGAAAATATGCCAGTCTCTTTTCTTGAGGGTGGGACCCAAGAGGAACGTATCACTTATGATAAGTGGCATGACGATGACTTAAAAGTTAGGTCATATATGCTCGCTTCAATGAACAATGATTTTCAGAAAAAATATGAAGCAATGGTAGATGCTAGGTCGATCATATTGCATCTAAAGGATTTCTTTGATGAGAATGGTCGAACCTCAAGATATGAGATATCTAAAGCATTGTACCGCATGAGGATGGCTGAGAAATCATCGGTTAATGATCATGTCTTGAAAATGATCTGGCACATAGAAGAATTGGCTAGGCTAAATCTTGTCATGGACAATGACTTAGCTGTGGATTTGATCCTCCAATCCTTACCTGATTCCTTCTCTAGTTTTGTTCAAAACTTCCACATGCATAATATGGAGAAAACCCTTGCTGAGTTACATAGCATGTTGGTAATTTATGAGAAGGAAATGCACAATACAAGGCCAAATGTTGTGGCTTTGGCTAAGGCTTCTTCTTCAAATAGTAAGACTATTTTGAAGAAAAAGAAATGGAAGAAGCCTGTGAAAGCTGTTGTGCAATCAAAACCCAAGATTGAAAAAGGGCAATGTCATTATTGTGGTGTCATGGGGCACTGGAGGAGGAACTGTAAGAAGTACCTCGCTAGCTTGAAGGTCAAGCCAAAGAACCAACCTTGTGAAGGTATGGTGTCTATGATTATTGAAACTAATCTTATGGTTAGTGCTGAGTCTAGCTTATGGATTCTAGATTCTGCTGCAACGTCACATATTTGTATGTCTTTGCAGAATTTGGAAATAAGCAGGATGCTGGGGCAAAATGAGATTGTCCTTACATTTGCAAATGGGGCAAAAGTTGCTGCATTAGCTATAGGGACTTTTCGTTTATGTTTGCCTTCAGGACATGTTTTGGTTTTAAAGAACTGTTTGCATTATAAGAATGCTATACAAAACATCATTTCTATACCTCGTATGGGCAAAGAAAATTATTAATTTTCTTTTGCTGATGATGTATGTTCTATTTATTATAATAGAATGTGTGTTGGTTCTGGATTATTAATGAATAATCTCTATACCATTACAATGTCCGGTAATACGATTACCAATAAGCAAAATAATCATGATGTAAATGCCATAACCAATAAACGCCCTAGAGATACTCCAAATCCAAAGTATTTTTGGCATCTTCGATTAGGTCATATTGGAGAAGATAGGATTAACAAGTTGAGTAATGATGGATATATCGATCCAATTGGTTTTGAACCATACTCGACTTGTAATGCTTGTCTTCTAGGAAAAATGACCAAAGCGCCCTTTGTAGGACATAGTGCGCGAGCTGCTGACATACTAGGATTGATACATACAGATGTATGTGGACCAATTAATGAAACTGCTAGGGGTGGTTATTCTTACTTCATTACCTTTACCGATGATTGTTCACGGTATGGCTATTTGTACTTAATGAAGTATAAATCTGAATCCTTTGAAAAGTTCAAGGAATTTAGGTATGAAGTTGAGAAACAAACAGGAAAAAGTATTAAGGCTCTTCGATCGGATCGAGGAGGTGAATACCTTAGTACTAAATTCTTGGATTATCTTAAAGATAGTGGCATTTTATCACAATGGACACCTCCTGCAACTCCAGAGCATAATGGTGTATCTGAAAGAAGAAATCGTACTTTATTAGATATGGTGCGATCTATGATGAGCTACACCGATTTGCCTATGTCCCTTTGGGGATATGCCCTTGAGACAGCTGCATATTTACTGAATAGAGTGCCATCCAAATCTGTTCCAACTACGCCTTATGAGATATGGCATAGTAGGAAACCAAGTCTTAATCATATCAAGATTTGGGGTTGTCCAGCTTTTGTCAAGAAGCTGAGAACAAAAAAAATTGGAGGCAAGGTCTGAACATGGTCGATTCATTGGATATCCAAAAGAAACTCTTGGATATTATTTCTATTTTCACTCTGACCAAAAAGTTTCGGTCAGCAGGCACGCTTCTTTTCTGGAGAATCAGTTCGTTCAGGAGGGTGGTGCTGGGCGGAAAATAGTCTTACAAGAAGATAATAATGAAGTATCAAATAACCAAGTTCAAACACCGATCTCTGATTCAGTGGGAGCTTCTAATACACAACCTCTTAGGAAAAGTGCGAGAACGTCTCGTATACCTATTCGCTATGGACACTCGGTTGAAAATATTGAGTCAATATTCATTATGAATGATAGTAATCAATTGAGTGATCCAAGCACCTATGAGGAGGCGATGTTGGACATCGATTCTGGTAAATGGCTAGAAGCCATGCAAACCGAAATGGATTCAATGTATTCCAACGATGTTTGGACTCTAGTTGATCTGCCTGATGGTATTGTACCAATTGGCTGTAAATGGATCTTCAAGAGGAAGATAAACGCTGATGGTCAAATTGGAACTTACAAAGCACGACTAGTGGCGAAAGGGTATCGTCAAAAAGAAGGGATCGATTATGACGAAACTTTCTCACCTGTAGCCATGTTGAAATCTATTCGGATTATGTTGGCTATAGCTGCGCACCTTGATTATGAGATATTCCAAATGGATGTCAAAACGGCTTTTCTAAATGGTTTCCTCGAGGAGGATATCTATATGGAACAACCACGGGGTTTTGAATCTTGTGGTGAAAGTCGAAAGGTGTGTAAGCTTATGAGATCCATTTATGGACTCAAACAAGCATCCAGAAGTTGGAACATCCGTTTTGATGAAGTAATCAAATCGTTTGGCTTCATTAAAAATCCAGATGAATCATGTGTATATAAGAAGGTCAGTGGAAGCGCAATTGCGTTTCTAGTTTTGTACGTCGATGATATACTCTTGATCGGGAATGATGTACCGATGATATCATCGATCAAACTATTCTTGTCACAGAAATTCTCCATGAAAGATTTAGGAGAGGCAACCTATATTTTAGGTATCAAGATCTATAGAGATAGATCGAGACGATTGATTGGCCTCTCACAATCTACGTACATAGATAAAGTGTTAACACGGTTTAACATGCAATGTTCCAAAAGAGGATTATTGCCTTTTAGGCATGGAATCCGTCTTTCCAAGGAGATGTGTCCCAACACTCCTGAAGAAAGACAGCGGATGGCAAATATACCTTACGCATCCGCTGTTGGAAGCATAATGTATGCTATGCTATGTACGCGACTTGATATCGCGCATGCTGTAAGTGTTACTAGCAGATATCAGTCTGATCCAGGGGAAGATCACTGGATAGCAGTCAAGAATATCCTAAAGTACTTGCGAAGGACTAAGGATTTATTCTTGATATACGGAGAAGGAGGGTTTAAAGTTGAAGCGTATACTGATTCCGATTTCCAATCGGATCCAAATGACTTTAAGTCTACATCTGGGTTTGTTTTTACACTCAATGGTGGTGCAGTTAGTTGGAAGAGTTCCAAACAAAGCACAACTGCTGATTCCACTACTGAGGCAGAGTATGTAGCTGCTTCTGAAGCAGCGAAGGAAGCTGTTTGGATGAAGAAGTTCATTTCTGAACTTGGAGTAGTTCCTTCCATTGAGCAGCCGATTACATTGTTTTGTGACAACAATGGGGCTATAGCTCAAGCTAAGGAACCACGGTCTCATCAGAAATCCAAGCACATTGAGAGACGCTTCCATCTCATCAGAGAAATAGTTGGGAGAGGTGATATCGCCTTGCAGAAAATTGCCTCAGCGGAAAACGTGGCAGATCCCTTTACTAAAGCAATACCTCAGTCTTTATTTGAAAGACATCTTGATAAAATGGGTTTGAGGTACCAAACTAGTTGGCTTTAGTGCAAGTGGGAGATTGTTAGAGATATGCCCTAAAGCAATTATGTAATAGTCGCATATTGGGTATATCCGTTGCACTTCTGATTTATTATCAATGGCAAAGACGTATTTATTCATTTGTCCAAATATAAATGAATAAAATCCATAAGATCAGTTGCAACCGAACCTATTCTTAAGACGTTGAGAATATGTGTGACAGGTTTACGGTTAGACTGAATCTTTAAAACAGTTCTCGATCAATGGATTATTGAATGGATATCAATGATCCTGTTGAGGTCGGTATGTTCTTAACTTCATAATTAAGTATCAGATACTTAAGGGAATGACGAGTCACAAGTCATTGGATATTGCGATATCCGAGTTAAAACATAGGTGCTTGTATCGGACAAGTTCACTGAACGTGACACGTATTGAATGATTAGCGACATGGAAGCTTTTTGCGTGGTCAATGTCTAATCATTCATGCTTTGGTCTTGTGTAAATAATCCTTAGACCTGAGGTACAGTGTTGACTTGTGTGATAAATGGCTATGGTTCACAAGTGCGCATATTGGCGGGTCGTTGATTCGTCTCTGTACTTGATGGTCGTAGTTCAGGCACATACGAAGTCACATGTGTACGCAATATGGAATCTGTCTCCTTATTAATAAAGGTATGATGTCCTATGTGATCTAATTGTAACAATGCATTGAAATCCTCGGCCGGGGTTATGATTGAGAATGAAATGTTCATGTCTCATATAAATGCATGTCAAGTTAGATTTGTACATATGATCGAATTGGTGGCTTGACAAATATTCCATGGCCTTTGTTCGATCGGGACATAGTTAGACAGAAGGATTGAATTACACTGTAGCCAAAGCTGACAGGTTCATAATGTTCTTAAAAAGAATTCACACTGTCTGGGTAGCCATGACATATTGCTAGATGTCACTCGTGACTTGTAGGACCTAGAAGATGATCGGGACAATCAATTCTCTTGGAAGTACTAATGTGTTAGTACATGTCTTACTGCCAGCTCGGTGATGAACCTAGGAATGTCACACACCTTAACCAATACATGACAACGCATTGTGGAAAGACGACATTGCAAATTTGTTTGCAATTATACCAATTAGTTGGGTTGAAATTAAATTAAATGAGATTTAATTTTATTTCTCTTTTTGGTCACTTGCACGTGTATATACGATGTACACGTATGCTCTACGTATTTGTACGTTATACGTATTTGTACGTTATACGTATTTTACTGTTTGGTAACCTCTTTAACTCCGGTAATAATAATAATGGTTATTATTATTTTTAACACCTTTGTTAGTGCTATTTTTTAAATAGCATTTTTGTATTGTAAAATGTGAGTGCTAATTATAAATTGTGAGTGCTATTGTTAGATAGCATTTATAATTGTTAGTGTTAATTTCAAATGGCATTTATTTATGATAAATTGTTAGTGCTATTGTTAGATAGCATTTATATTTGTTAGTGCT
The DNA here is from genome assembly GCA_021437785.1 of Rhodomyrtus psidioides. Lineage (NCBI taxonomy): Eukaryota > Viridiplantae > Streptophyta > Magnoliopsida > Myrtales > Myrtaceae > Rhodomyrtus > Rhodomyrtus psidioides. The sequence continues at coordinate 78,028 of JAILYB010000162.1, read as the reverse complement.
AATTTTAAATGGCATTTATTTATGATAAATTGTGAGTGCTATTTTTAGATAGCATTTATAATTATTAGTGCTATTTTTAAATAGCATTTTTGTATTATAAGATGTGAGTGCTATTTATAAATTTTGAGTGCTATTGTTAGTGCTATTTTTATATGGCATTTATTTATCATAAATTTTGAGTGCTATTTTTAGAAAGCATTTATTATTTGTTAGTGCTATTTTACAATACAATTTATTGGAAGGTGTTCTTGGCTATAAAAGGATGGCAAGAGTTTTGAGGTTAAGGTTAGCACATTTGTAGAGTGAGCAGATTTTTGAGAGCTTTGAGAGAAGAACACAAACACTCTCTATATTCTCATAATTTTGAGTGACCAAAATATACCAAGTTCGGAATATTGATTCCGTAAATTGGTTTGGAATATTGATTCCGCAAATTGCTAGCACAATTGTTGTGGAATTATTAGTCGTCTCCCCGTTCGTCAATTGGTGGTGTGTCTGAACTAGAGGCTCGACACTTGTGGGGCTGAGATCGAAGAACATCGAACCGACACCTCCGTTTCAAGCACGCTACAAGAGGTAGTCTATTTACTCCCTTTGGTGCTTTGTGATTTTTCGATTGAAATGCACGAAGTACGCCTCTGGAGATACATGTATGGGTTGTTATTTATTTCCGCTGCGTTTACTAATTTTTATTTGCCCGTACGTGTTACGTGAATCCCAACACAAGGTTCTCGGTTGCTACTAACGGGGAGCTTTATAGTTTCTTCCTAAGTGCTAGAGGCATCCGGTAAGGCGATCTCATGTCTCCTTATATCTTTACTTTGGTGATGGAAGTGTTCTCTGACATACTCAATGCCAAGACAACTATGCTGGGGTTCAAATACTATTGGAGATGCAAGCCTTCAAGGTTGATGCACCTTTTCTTTACCGATGACGTCCTCCTTTTTGCCGAGGCAAATGTGGCCTACATCGCACTACTGAAGGAAGGCCTTGATTTATTCTTTGGGTGGTCTGGTTTGAAGCCAAATGCAAATAAGAGTTAGATCTTCCTTTCAGGTGGCTCGCCTAGAGTCCGGGACCTCAATTGACACTCCATGGGCTTTCAGAAGGTACTCTCCCATTCCGATATCTTTGTGTGCATGTCATTAGGGGTGTGCATGGTCCGGTCCGGTCCGGTCCCGGCATGAACCCGAGGACCAGACTAATAGTCCGGTCCCCATAATTTCGGGACCAAGGACAGGACCGGGACAGGACCAGGACCAGGACCAGGACCGGCGGTCCGGTCCGGTCCCGGTCCCCGCCCAACCGCTATAAAGCCTACTACTACGTTCAACCCGCTCGTATTACAGTTACTAGGCTAGCTCAGTGCACAAAGCTCCCGCTCGTGTCAAGTTCAACTGAAACGTAAGGCTACGTATATTACACCCGAATTCGTCCAACCCTGAGAATGTCAAGAGGCTAAAATATTGTTAATTTAAAAATCATGCATGGTCCTGAGGATTTCATCATAACAAAAGTAATTAGAAGTACTTTTCACCACCAATTGAAGACATCATTTTAACGCTTTTACTAACACCAAAACTTGCAAGTAAATAAATAAGTCAGAGTTCATCCAAGGATGATCCTGCTTTTACGGATCTTTTTTAAAAAAAAATATTATCGGTCCGGTCCGGGTTGGGCCGGTCCGGTCCTAAACCATGGAACCCGGGGGCCGAACCTCCCAGTCACCGGTGCTGTTTATTGGGACCGGGGCCGGACCGCGAACCTCAAGGACCGGACCAACCCGCCCGCGCTAGGCCGGTCCGGTCCGGTCCAATTTACACACCTCTACCTGTCATTGCTGGTAGACTTAGCAAGGCAGATTCTAATGCCCTTGTTATGTCCATTACTACTGGAGCTCACTCTTGGTCCCAACAGTTTCTTTCTTTTGTTGGGCGGCTGCAACTTATCAAGTCTGTTTTGCATGCTATCCATGTATATTGGGCTAGTGTTTTCACCCTTCCAATATCGGTCTTGTCTCAGATTGAGCATATTATTAGAGAGTTCCTTTGGAAGGATCCAGATTTGGGTGTAGGTGGTGCGAAGGTCACGTGGACTGATGTATGACTCCCTAAGGAATAGGGTGATCTAGGGATCCACAGACTTATTGATTGCAATAGGGCAGCGACACTCAAGCATATATGAGTCTTATTCAAAGATAAGGAGTGTTTGTGGTGCAAGTGGATTCATTCCACATTTCTCAAGAACAAAAATTTATGGGTGGTGACAAGACCCATGTTCTGTTCTTAAACTTGGAAGAAGATCCTGGATGTTCGCTCTGATTTCTATCTGAGCTTCATCTGGAGGATAGGGAAAGGTCAGTCTGTATCATTCTGGTCTGCTGCGCGGCACTCTAGAGGCCCGTTATTCAAAATTTTCTCAAATTGGGACATATACTGCTCTCGCATTCCTCGGGATACATCGGTTCGAGCCTTCTTCTTTTCAGAATGGCAGCCTTCGGTTTTCCTGACCTCCTTCTCTTTTTGGCCGGATGCAACCCTAGCCTTTGTGGATGATAGAGAAGACCGACTGATTTGGCAAAGACACAGCTCTGGTACCTTCTCGGTGTTATCGGCGTGGGACTACATTAGACCGAGAGGTGAGAATGTAGTTTGATCCTCCTTTGTTTGGGACCGATCTATTGCCCCTAGACATAGGTTTCTTCTCTGGCTGGTCACACTCAATCGGCTCCTGACTGAGGTGATGCTTCTAAACTATCGCAGAATTTTGGATGGTGCTTGCGAATTTTGGACGCGTCGATCGAGCTCAAGGAGCAGAACGTGTTGGACCGGATGATGCACGAGGGTGTGTTCACGCCTTTGAGCCTGAAGGTGAGGTTCTTGGAGACGACCTTGTTCAGTGGGTTTTGTAAAGACAGTGTCGCACCATCAAGGCCAAAGTAGCCGTTCTCACTAAGATTGTCCATGACAGGAAGAGGTTCAAGAGTAGTCCTCCGGTAAATGATACGGCGCCGCTTGCGTGGCTTGCGAAGACTCGTGGCACTAGGCAATAGGTAGAGCTTTGGCATTGGCTTCTGGTTATTATATTCATCTTTGAAGCAATTGATTGGTGATTCTTGACTATTAGAACTTGACTTGATCAACTGGAGTCGATTTTAATGCATATGCTAAAAGCAAATTTTATTTGCCTACGACTTAAATTTATCACTATTTTATGATATTAGTAACCTTATTATCGTGTGACTTTTCAACTAGATTTTAATAAAGTTACCTACTTGTGTTGGATTACCAATATTCGTTTGCTAGTTTTTTTTTTTTATCAATATTCCATTGTTTCACCAACATTTCTATTAAGTTGCCACTTCTAGATTGGCAGCCTTCGGCTTTCCTGACCTCCTTCACTTTTTGGCCTGATGCAACCCTAGCCTTTGTGGATGATAGGGAGGAGTGACTGATTTGCCAAAGACACACCTCTGGTACCTTCCCAGGGTTATCGGCGTGGGACTACATTAGACCGAGAGGTGAGAATGTAGCTTGGTCCTCCTTTGTTTGGGACCGATCTATTGCCCCTAGACATAGGTTTCTTCTCTGGCTGGTCACACTCAACCGGCTCCCAACTGAGGTGATGCTAACTATCGCAGAATTTTGGATGGTGCTTACGCTTTTTGTGAAAGTAAACCCGACTCCATAGATCATTTATTCTTTGGCTGTCCTACAACGGGTTCTCTAGCGCTTTTTTGGGCCACCAAATGCAATTTAACTTGGTAGAATAGACCTTGGCAAGATACTATTCATTGGGCAATGTAAATGTTTGGTGGTCAGGCTTTCCCTCACCAGTTAGCTCGGTTCTCTCTTGGGGCCCTTTGTCATATGATTTGGAATGAGAGGAATCACATCCTCTTTAGGAACAAGTTGTTGTTCATGCCGACTCACCTCCAACATTTTACCAAGGTTGTCAGGGATAAAGGCCTCACCTTTCATCACATTGAAGACAATACCCGCAATAGGCGAGTTCAAAGAAATTAGGGTATCTCCACTTCGATATTTAAAGATCAGCCCAGTACTGCCTAGTCTTCTTTTTGGTACTCTCCTTTAGTGCTAGAAACTTTTGGCCATTTTCTTTAGCTTTCTGTTTAGGGACACTTGGTCCTCTTTCTCATGGCCATGGTTTGGTCTTTAGTTGACTCGATCGGGTTTTGCGCTTGTCTTTGATGTATCTTGCAGGGCCGTTACACCTTTGTATCCTCTAGGACACAGTTTGGTGTCGTGATGGGTATGAGGTTTTTGTGTCTGGTCCCTTCCTTGTGCTCGGCGCTTTGGAAAGTTATACATACTTACTTTTCCAAAAAAAAAATTGAGTAACTTAGGATGACATGTTCGGCTGATTTCTAGGAAATTAGCGAGAAATCACAGCAAAGGTACAGATTGGTGGTGGTGATGACTGATGAATTTTTATTACAGAAATCTCATTACGTTGGGATGATTATTTTTTTAATGACATTCATGCAACTTCATTATGTTGGCCTAAGTATCTTCTCTTTTGTCTTTGAAAAATACTATTGGTTAACTCGGACAAATTTTCCTGCCGTACAATTTGAGCCTGCCAGGCTGCGTCGACGTTGACTAGATTTGTGACGAAGACGAGAAACGACAAGACGAGACAACAGCTATTCTATTATAAGCACTCGAACTACTTGATCCGAGTTGCGATATTATTCACCATCAACCAACTCGAGGATTGAATAGAATAATCTAAAAGCTGGGAATATGACGGTGGCGATAGTTATGCTCTGGTTGGTGATATGGGGTGTGTGGAATGTCGCTGCCGTGACTCTGAGCAGTACAAGGACGAGGGGAAGGTAACAAAGAGGCGTGCCTGTGCAGGCTTCGCTCCTATTGAAGGGTGATCATAACGCATTCCGTGGAGTGTGCATTTTTCCCATCACTTCTCATTGAAAAATTATCAAAAAAATCCTAATGTTATTGCATTTGGGCCAATTCAATATTCAATATTTCAATTTGGCCAATTTAATCCCAACTTTTTGATAATTATAAGACGTTCGATGGCGACGAGTGGAGCCAAGCCAATCCCATCAACACCGGCTTCTGCATGGTCCGGTCCAACAACAAGACCGTGGCGCTCTTTTGCAAAGTGGTATGGGAGAAGGGACGTGTCGATCGGGCTCAAGGAGCAAAACGTGTTGGACCGGATGATGCGCGAGGGCATATTCACGTAGCAAGACTGTGGCGCTCTTTCGCAGAGTGGTATCGGAGAAAGGGCGCGTCGATCGGGCTCAAGGAGCAGGACGTGTTGGACCGGATGATGCACGAAGGCGTGTTCACGCCGTTGAGCCTGAGGGTGAGATTCTTGGAGACGACCTTGTTCAGTGGGTTTTGTAAAGATAGTAGGGACATGAGGGTCGTGTCCACGGTTCACACCAACTGTTGTCGCACCATCAAGGCCAAAGTGGCCGTTCTCACTAAGATTGTCCATGATAGGAAGAGGTTCAAGAGTAGTCCTCCGGAAAATTATACGGCGCCGCTTGCGAAGACTCGTGGCATTAGGAAATAGGTTGAGCTTTGGCATTGGCTCTTGGTTATTAGATTCATCTTTGAAGCAATTGATTGGTGATTCTTGACTATTAGAACTTGACTTGATCAACCGGAGTCGATTCTAATGCATCTGCTAAAAGCAAATTTTATTTGCCTACGACTTAAATTTATCACTATTTTATTATATTAGTAACCTTATTATTGTGTGAATTTTAGACTAGATTTTAATAAAGTTACCTACTTGTGTTGGATTACCAATATTCGTTTGCCAGTTTTTATCTATATTCCATTGTTTCACCAACATTTCTATTAAGTTGTCACTTTTAGGTAACTTGCTTACCGACTTTTTTTTTGGTAAAAGTAAGTAATGTCTTGACTGAGCACATAAACATACATATCTCTGCCGCACACCACAAAAGTGTCGCCTAAAGGATAAGGGCGGCTCCGGTAACACCAAAGGACAAAAGGCCACAAAAAGTGGTAGCTAAATTGAGGAAAGCTAGCATGTATCACCTATACAAGGAGCTATACAAAAACCCAAAAGCCAACAAGGCAGCCAAACAGGGAAAAGGAGGTAAAGCCTCCACACAACATCAACGAAAAATCGCTGTAGCGATACCCCAAGAAGTTTGCATCCTACGGTTTCTGATATTGTCATCCACATGGCGAAAAGAGAGAGCCTTGTCCTTGACAACCTTCCGAAGATGCTCCTTGAGGGATGACAAGTTGAGTTGCTTGTTGCGGAAGATAATATGGTTTCTCTCCGTCCAAATTACATAGCATAAGCCACCAAAAGAGAATCTAGCTATACTTTGATAAAAGGAGTGGCCACGAAAATGTGTCATCGCCCATCGAAGATTGTCCTGCCAAGACGTGTTATACCAAGCCAGGTTGCATTTGGATGACCAAAACAAGTCAAGAGCATTCGTAACCCGGCATCCAAAAAATAAATGATCAATAGAGTTAGAACTGAAACTACAAAATGCACAAGTACCATCCGCAATACGATGGTAGGTAAGAAGGATAATCTGAGTTGGTAGTCTGTTAAGAGTTATAAGCCACAAAAGGAAGGAGTGTTGAGGAGTATGGTGACGATCCCAGACGAATGAGTGCCAATGGACCACCTGTCCTTTAGAACGAAAATGCTCCCAGGCCGAGGCCGAAGAGAAAACTCCTGAATTGTGGCCTAACCAAAGCAACTTATCACAGATCTCAGTGGTGATGGACGGCATGGAATCAGACCAGGTTCCCATGACGGTGTTCACCCTCGAGGGAAAGTGAGTTGTAGTTAAAGTCTCAAACTGTGGCCATATGAGAAATACCATATCTATATATTTCAGCATCCGAAAATAATTTGTAGAGAGGACCTCGCGAGTGCCAGGAATCATACCAGAAAGATATATTGCCAACCCCAACCCACCATCGAAAGAGCTGCTCACCAAATGGACTCTTTATCTATGAAAAGTAACCAGATATGTTTGAGCATGTTAGCCTTATTGCAATCGGAGAGGCAACGAATGCCAAGGCCCTCCTCCTCTTTTGGTAAACACGTGTTATCCCACGAGACCTTAACACCACCAGTGCCCAACTCCAGACCTTTCCAGAGGAATCGCCTGAGAATTTGCTCTATACAAAGAAGAACAGACTTAGGCAGAATATATACAGAAGACCAATAAACCTAAATGGCATGAAGGACTGTCTTGACCAGCAAAAGGCGTCCCGTAAAAGATAGGAAGCGTTGAGACCACGAACGAACTCTAGCTGTAATAGCACTTACCAAAGAGGTACAATCTGCCTTTTTCAGACGGCTCGAAACAATTGGTACCCCAAGATACCGAAATGGCAACACACCTTCTTGAAATCCTAAAATCGAGAGGAGATGTTGACGGAGTTGGATCGAACCACCCGAGCAAAAAAATTCGCTCTTGCTCAAATTTGGTCTAAGTCCGGACCAGTTGGAGAACCTATCCAGGCCTGACTTGAGAAGCCCAACCGAGGTAGAGTTAGCTTCGGCAAAGATGAGAAGATCATCGGCAAAGAAAGGTGGGATAGTCTTGTAGCTTTACACCTCCAATGAAACTTAAAGCCAGGCTGTCGCGTTTGGAAGTTGATAATACCTGTAAAAATCTCCATAGTAAGAGTGAAAAGATAAGCTGAAATCGGGTCACCTTGACGAAGGCCTCTGCTACTAGAGAAAAAACCATGAAGCTCCCTAGTGATAGATACTGAGAACTTAGGGTTGTGACACAAGTCATAATGAGATCAGAGAAGGAAGATGGGAAACCAAAGCCCTGGAAGACCAACCGAAAAAAATTCCAATCCACTGTATTGTAGGCTTTCGTAAAATCAACTTTAATAGCACACTTCGATAACTGAGGGTCATGATGGAAGCCAGTGAATAGCTCCTGAGCCAATAGGATATTGTCAGTAATCCGATGTCCTTTGACAAAGGCATTTTGTGGCGCACTAACAACCCAAGGAAGAATACCACAAATCGTATTAGCCAGAATCTTGGTGATGCATTTATAAAGAGTGTTGCAACAGGCAATGGGTCTGAAGTCATTCATGGCACATGCGTTATGGACTTTAGGCACCAATGAAAGGATGGTGGCATTGACGTCCCTAAGAAGTCTACCAGAGCTAAAGAAATCCTGAATCGCCAAAATTACTGATTGGCCAACAATATCCCAAGCAGCCTTAAAAAATTCAACATTAAACCCATCTGGACCAGGGGCTTTACCAGCAGCTAAAGAAAACAAAGTGGACCGAATCTCATCTGGAGAGACAGGCCGAGATAAAGAAGTGACTTGGTCATGGTTTAAGGAGCGTCCGATTACTGACCTGATACCTTCAATCGTTGGGCAAGATGATGACCCGGGAGAGGAAAGAAGATCTTCATAAAAGGAGACAATATGAGCTTGAACTTGGGCCGGTTCGGTGAGGACAGAACCAGAGTTATCAGTAACCGAAAGAATCCTATTACGAAGTTGTCTTTTGTTCACAAAATGATGAAAGTACTTGGTGTTCAAATCCCCTTCTTTAAGCCACAAAACCCAAGATTTCTGCTTATAGAAAGACTCCTCCTGCAACCGGAGAGTAGCAAAGTGTTGCCGACTATCCTTTTCAAGATCGGCCAGGCCTTGGTTGCAAGGATCTAAATGAAGGGCAGCTTGGGCAGACTCAAGGGCTTCTCTGGCCTCATTGGTTCGAGTCGAAATGTCCGAGAAGGACTCCTTGTTGAACTGTTTAAATCGTCCCTTTAGGATTTTGAGTTTTGTGCAAACCTGAAACATTGGAGTACCACTTGCATTAGTGTTCCAAACTTGACTTACCAGAGGCAAGAAGGAGGGATGATCGATCCAAAAGTTGAAGAACTTGAAGGGTCGCCTAACGTTAGGAGGAACCAATAAATGGATGACCATAGGACTATGGTCTGAGACACCTTGGGGCAGAAAAGAAGCTTCGAAGAAGGAAAAATCACTGCTCCAACAGGCATTAGTGAGAACCCTATCAATCTTCCGTTGCTTGCGAGACTCTCCGGAAGAGGAAGACCAAGTATAGCGGAGGCCTATGTAACGGAGATCCTCAAGGCCAGCTTGTGAAATGCATTGGCCGAATTCATCAAAAGAAGGGAGCTATACATCTGAACCCCCAATCCTGTCCGACGGGTCACGAATGGCATTAAAATCTCTAGCTAGCAACCATGGGTTGTCCACATGTCCTAACTACGATTAACAATATCAGTCCAGAGAAAACGCCGATTAACAAAAGTGTGTTTCGTATATACTATCGAGAACCAACAGAGCTTGTTAAAATCCAGCAGATGTAACCGACCATGAATAGCCTAAGAAGAGGTAAAAGAAGTGACAAAATTTGCTAGAGTTGGATTCCATCCAATCCAGATTCTACCATGATTCGAGTATTTATAATTTGCAATCCACTTCCAACCTGGTACTAAGGCAACAGAAATTTCAGTAAAACGAGATAAGGGTACCTTAGTTTCAAGGATCCAACACAACACAACTTATTAGTCCTAACAAGACTTCTAATCTCAACTTGCTTAAGAGGAGCCATAAGTCCTTGTATATTCCAAACACCAAAAAACATCAAAAAAGTATGGTAAGGGACAACTTGCTTACCGACTTTTTATTACAAATATTTTTAGAATTGATAACCTCAATTAGAAAATGGTGTCCTACCATTTTTCAATTTGAGTTGCCGACCAAAGTTTGTATGGTTTAATTTAACTAAACGTGACAACGGATTGTTTGAAAAAACTTGAAAAGAAGTCAATTTCGAAAAAAAAAAATCAGAATGTCAATTATGAGAATTCAACGGCTTTTAGGTTCGTTAACCATCTTTCTTAGTATTAGAATTTAATTTCCATATATCTGTGGATATATTTGAGTTGATTATTTCAAGCTACATCTATATGTGAACCTGAAGGCCAGCTCATAATAGTGTGCGTGCAAATGCGAGTACGTGGAATAACATTCTACAAATCTGTTCGTTTCACTGGAAATTTTTTGTCACCATAAGATTTTTCTAGGAAATTCAATTTCAAAGATTTTAAACCATTTTCTGATATCTGTTTGTGCTGAAAACAAATTGAAAAAACAAAAATTAAAGGTATTTGATAATAAGTGAATCCCACCAAAATTTCTTCTATCGTAAAAAATAATGTGTAATGACCAACAAATTGGAATCGACATTTTCCTGTCTATGTTTTGTTATTTGCGGATGAGGGAAGGCGCTTTCGGTCGATTGATGGATTAGTTTTACATACCTGAATTGGTCTTCATCACAAAAAAACTGACCCTACATTGTAAAGCGATGACGTCAGGACTCAATTTAGATATTGGTACGCTAATTTTATGAGAGCGAGAGAGACAGAGGCAGAGAAAGAGAGAAGCCAACTTTCATCCTCAGCTCTTGGCCACACATGACAACCAACATGCGTCGACCTCTCTGCACCTCCCAAAATTTTTGATTGCTATATATTTCCCCACTCTTCCTCTTCACTCTCATGTCCTTACGCAGGCTTCAACTCTTAAAGATGGCGAAGAGATACGAAATGAGACGCCTCTCTCCTCCTATGATTGCTATCCTTTCCCTCCTCCTCGCACTCGCTCAGGTCGCCGTTTCCGAACCGATTCCGGCCGATAGGTCCCAGGTAGACGTCTGGTTCCAGCGCAACGTGCAGCCTTACTCGGCTCGAAAGGGCACGTTGGACCCAAACCTGGAGGCCACGGAAGCCAACTTGACAGTGATTAAGGTACGGCAAGATGGGAGCGGCGATTTCAAGACGGTGACCGATGCCATCAAAAGCATCCCCGCGGGGAACAACAAGCACGTGATCGTGTGGATCGGGGCCGGCGAATACAAGGAGAAGATCAAGATCGAAAGGACCAAGCCTTTTGTGACCTTGTACGGATCGCCTGACGCCATGCCGAGGCTCTCGGGAAAAGTACACTGTAAGTGCCTTAACTTTCGTACGATGTGCACTTAAGTACCTTAACTTTCAAAGTGTTCACTTGAGTGCCTAAACTTTTAAAAAGCGTTCACTTGAGTACCAACTTCTTTTAAAATCGTTCAGTTCAATGCCAAATCTGACGTGACTTACCGAAAATTCAACACATGGAATTTTTAATATTATTTGTGCTGACGTGGCTCATCGGAATTGGCACTAAAGTGAACGATTTTAAAAGAAGTTGGTACTCAAGTGAACGCTTTTAAAAGTTTAGGCACTCAAGTGAACACTTTGAAAGTTAAGACACTTAAGTGCACGAATTGAAAAAAAGTTAGCACTCAAGTGAACACTTTGAAAGTTAAGGCACTTAAGTGCACGCCGTACGAAAGTTAAGGCACTTGCAGTGTACTTTTCCCCGAGGCTCTCCTTTGGAGGGACAGCTGCTCAGTACGGGACGGTAGACAGTGCCTCCCTCATTATTGAGTTCGATTATTTCGTGGCAGCCAACGTTATTATCGCGGTGCGTCTTTGTGTGTGTGTGTGTGTGTGTGTTTTGTTTTACTCTTCTGAAACATTAATTTCCTCATTTTAATGTTTACGAGTGTTCAGATGCAGCTTGACACTTCTTTTCTCCTGCTTCCGGCGAGAGTATCGCCCTAGCCATTTCTAACGTCAAACGAGCATTTCGGATCATCAAACAACATCCATGGAGTTACGGAGAACTTACCTGATGATCAAGAGGCGTCGGTTTCGCTCGGATCGAGCTCTCAAGTTCTCGACGGGTCTGGATGGTCGTGGAGATAGGTGTGGGGTTTTATGAGATCAAAATGCAAAACAAATGCATATCCGGAATCAGTACGAGTTTAAGAGTAATTTGAACTAAAAGGCATGAAGAATGGTGGACGGGATCAACGTATGCCATGAAAATCCGAGCTCGGAGATGCTAGCAGCACTTACCTATTTCTTGGACGAAGCTTCGAACGAAGGAGATCTATCCACTCCTTGAGGCAGCAGAAAACTTCTAGAAGTGATTTTGAGTCTTGCGGTTGCTTGTGGAGCGACGATTCGAAGCTCGAAGCTCACGGCCACCTCCTTCAATGGCGGATGAAAACAGAATCTTCCCCCCCCCCCCCCGCTCTCTCTCTCTCTCTCTCTCTCTCTCTCTCTCTCTCTCTCTCTCTCTCCCCCCCCCCCCCGCGAGCTTTTTCTCTCTGTTCCTCTCTCTCCGCGAACTCTCTCTTCTTTTTAACTGACTCCTTCGACGACGAACTGATTCCAACCTCCAACAGATTTTTTAGTCTGTTACTCAAGCTTACAGTTCGTCCACCTTCGCGCGCCGTTCTGCTCACCACCGTTGGATGACACGGGATGAAGATGTCCAATCCAGCGGCCAAGGATCGTCGACTGGGTGCCTCGGTTTGAGGTGTAATCGCGCTTCTTCTTTTTTTCTTTCGAGCGCTCTGTTCGTGCGCGAAGGAAGAAGAACAGAGGAATTCTGTTCTTTTTCCAAGTTGGTCAACCGGGTTGACTGGGTCGGTCAACCCGACCCAGTCGACCCGGTTCTAATTTTTTTTTGCTCAAATTGGATGTCCATATGTGCAAAGATCACAAAATTGACACTAAAATTGGACTCCATGGCATAGACTTCATCTAAAAAAATGTAAATTTAGGTTAAATTGATTTTAATTTGTGCAAAAGCCCCAAATCTAAGACATGATCCGAAATCGATTTTTGCCAAATTGATGTTCTTAATGGACGAATCGGCCCCAATTGAGCACACCATTAGATTTAGGGGGTCGAATACTATAGGGAAGAAGCATTGGGGTTCTATGGGTGTCCCTCAGAAAAGTTTAATTTCAGAATTGGCATTATAGGGACTAAAATGAAAAGAATTTTATGCAATTAGGTCCCTAAATCCCAAAATTGATCAAATCAGCGCACAATTAAACCAAATTGAAATGTAGGGCAATCAAGTTGAATGTCAAGACTCGGAAAATGCAAAAGATTGCAAATAAAAAGACTCAAAACATATTTTTTGACAAATTTAACCATGTGCGTTACAAAGAAAAACACAAAATTAAACTTAAATTTTGACTCTTGATGAGGTCAAAATGACAAGGGATTTAAAAATAAAAATATTGACTATTTTCCTATATTTTTGTGACCTCAAATTCTATTTTTGTTGATTTTTCTAGTATTTTCCTATTTTCTAAAAATACTAAAAAATGTGAAAAATATGAAAAATTATTTTTTGGTCAAGAATGGTTCCTTGGGCTTGGCCAAAGCCACCAAAGTTGATTTTGTAATTTTTTTACTTTTTATGAATTTTTTGTGATTTCTCAAAAAATAAAACTGAAAAAGACTTGGTCAAAAATCAGGTATCAACAAAGAATTATTAAACTAATTAATTCCATCCATGTTTTGTCGCAATAAACCCAAAGGGATATGATTGTGATGCCAATTCTTGATGATCCCTTTGGCGATTTAGAAATATTCAATAGAATATTTGTCTCATTTGAAAATATTGAGCTCCCTATGGTGCATAAGACATAATGACATGCAATCATAAATTTTGAATTCGTGTATCAAGTGTGAAATATTTTATTTAGGAACTTAAATATAAACTTTGAACTTGCGAATATGGCAAAAAATCCTTAGACATATTGTACAAATTTTGATTCAGTTGTAAACTTTATAATTTGGCCAATGTAGTCCTAAACCTTTTAAGATCGTTCATGTTAGATATTGGCCATGTCATGTAGGACATCTAATGCTGACTGGACTACCACGTCAGTTATTTTTAATCTAAATTATCCGGATGGAATATAATAGAAAATAGTCATTGTTAAATATGTCTAGAATTTATGTACTCGGCCCGGTTAATTACCCGACCCGACATATTTTGTGCGACCCAAAATTGGAGAGAAAATTGAGATTTGGTTCGTGACGCGGAGAGTTGGGCCGATAGGGTTTATTTTGCTACTGCGGCTAGGGTTTATTTTGCTGTACGACGGTTTTTTCGTCATCTGAGAGATTTGTGAGCTGTGAGCTTTTGTCAGTCGCTGAGAACGACTTTTGTAATATGCACTCTCCTTGATTATAGTGGAATCTCGTTTTGCCTCACCCGTGGACGTAGATCACTTTGATCGAACCACGTAAATCTTTGTTGTTCTGTGTTTGTTTTCCGCGTTTCGTCACAACAAACTGGTATCAGAGCGAGTTCGTTTCTGGGATTCTTGAAGATGACATCTTTGAAGTTTCAGATCTCATCTTTTGATGGCAAGAACAACTTCGGATTATGGAGAATAAAGATGAAGGCTTTGTTGAAGCGAGAGGGTACTGTTAGGGCATTGGATCGAAAATATCCAGACGACATGACCTCGGCTGAGGTTGAAGAGATTGATGAGAAGGCGCACAGTGCGATTAAGTTGTCTCTAGATGACAATGTTCTGCGAGAAGTCACCGATGAGGAAACAGCGGCTGGTCTCTGGAAGAAACTGGAAAGTCTCTACATGAAGAAATCTTTGACATCGAGACTTTATTTGAAGCAGCGTCTTTATACCCTAAAGATGCGAGAAGGTACGCCTGTTCAGGAACACTTGGATGAGTTTAATAAAATTATTATGGATATGAAAAATTTAGATATTAAACTCGAGGATGAAGATCAAGCTTTGATCGTGTTATGTTCACTGCCTGCCTCATACGAAAATTTTGTGAACTCGATGCTTTATGGACGTGAATCCATAACTTTGGAGGATGTTAAAACATCATTGAGTTCTGCAGAACTGAGAACGAAGTTGAATGGGAACAACAGCGGAGACAGAGCAGATGGTTTGCTTGTGAGAGGCAGAACCAAGAGCAGGGATAAAGCCTTCAGAGGGAAATCTGTTAATCGTTCAAAATCTAGGCCACCTGGAGATAATACGAACGTCGAGTGCTACTATTGTCACAAGAGGGGACATTACAAATCAGATTGTCCTTTGCTCAAGAGAAAGGATAAGCAGCATGCTCAAAGACAAGATGCGGCGAATGTTGCTGACAAAAATGAGTCTAATGCGTCAGACAACGTTCTTACGGCATGCTCTGCTGTTAGTTTCTCTAATGATGTTTGGATAATGGACTCGGGAGCATCATATCATATGTGCCCAAATAGAGAATGGTTCACCACATATGAGCCAATGAATGGTGGATCAGTCTTGATGGGAAATGATGCTGTATGCCAAGTTGTGGGAATTGGTACTGTTCGGATTAAGTGCCACGACAAAGCAGTGAGAACCTTGACTGAAGTAAGGTACATACCAGACTTAAAGAGAAATCTTATCTCTTTGAGCAGTTTGGATTCCATTGGGTGTGTGTACTCAGGTGGAGGTGGAGTTCTCAAAGTATCCAAAGGCAATCTGGTTGTGATGAAAGGAAGCAAGGTAAATCACTTGTATCATTTGCAGGGTAGCACAGTTTTTGGTACTTCAATTGGCACATCAAATTCTGTTTCGGATAATGACAGAACGAAATTGTGGCATATGCGTTTGGGCCACATGAGTGAGCGTGGCATGACAGTTTTGAGTAAACGTGGTTTACTTTGTGGTGAGCAGACAACCTCGCTGGATTTCTGTGAGCACTGTGTATTTGGCAAACAGTGCAGAGTCAGTTTCAGTACGGGCACGCATTCGACGAAGGGCACACTCGACTACATCCATTCTGATTTATGGGGACCAGTACAGGTTCCGTCTAAGGGTGGTGCTATTTACTTTGTGACGTTTATTGACGACTATTCCAGGAAGGTTTGGATTTATTTTCTAAAAAGAAAAAGTGAGGTATTTGAAACCTTCAAGAAGTGGAAAGCCCTTGTTGAGAATCAGACAGGGAAGAAGATCAAACGCCTTAGGACCGATAATGGTCTTGAGTTCTGTGGTGGCGATTTCAATGAATTCTGTGCAGATGCAGGTATCGTTCGACACCGTACAGTTAGGCACACTCCACAGCAAAATGGAGTGGCAGAACGGATGAACAGAACTCTATTGGAGAGAGCAAGATGCATGCTCTCTAATGCTGGGATGGAAAAGGATTTTTGGGCTGAAGTAGTTAACACAGCTTGTTATCTGGTTAATCGTTCTCCTTCAACAGCAATAGAATGCAAGACCCCTTTCGAGATGTGGTCAGGTAAACCTTGCGACTATTCTAATCTAAAAAATTTTCGATGTCCTGTTTACTTTCATGTTAAGGATGGTAAGTTAGAACCTAGAGCAAAGAAATGTATCTTTGTTGGGTATGCTGATGGGGTGAAAGGTTATCGTTTGTGGTGCCAGGAACCTAACTCACCTAAGTTCATTATTAGTAGGGATGTTACTTTTAATGAAATCCTTATGCTTGATCAAAAGAAGGTTGTTGATGAGTCTGCAGGAAAACATGATAGTGATAGGAATGAGGTGGAGGTTCAGGTGGAACTTCGAGAAAAGACCTCTCAGAATGATTTGAGCGAGCAAACTGATACTGTCGATTCAAGTTCAGATGAGGAAGTTTTAGATGAGGTGGAGCAGCCATACTCTATTGCTACTGGCAGAGAAAGGAGGCAGACTCGTCCTCCTCAAAAATATGGGTTCTCTGATCTGGTGGCTTATGCTCTTACGACAGCAGAAGATATGGGTATTCAGGAACCTTCTACCTATACTGAAGCTATTACTTGTACAGAATCAGAAAAATGGGCTGTTGCTATGGCTGAAGAACTTGAATCACTCCACAAGAACCAGACTTGGGATTTGGTGCCGTTGCCAAAGGGAAAAAGAGCCATTGGGTGTAAATGGGTCTTCAAGAAAAAGGAAGGCATTCCAGGTGTAGAAAATGCTAGATGCAAGGCACGACTTGTAGCTAAAGGCTATAATCAGAAGGAGGGAATTGATTATGATGAAGTGTTCTCTCCCGTGGTAAAGCACACTTCCATTCGTTTGTTGCTGGCTATAGTTGCTCAATTTGACTTGGAGCTTGAGCAACTTGATGTGAAGACTGCTTTTTTACATGGTGAGCTTGAGGAGACTATTTATATGGCCCAGCCCGAGGGCTATTATGTAGAAGGCAAGGAAGAACATGTCTGTAGATTGAAGAAATCCTTGTATGGTTTGAAGCAGTCTCCAAGACAGTGGTATAAAAGATTCGACAGCTTTATGATAGGGAGTGGTTATCATAGGAGAAGCTATGATAGTTGTGTCTACTTTAGGAAGGATTCAGATGGATCTTTTGTCTATCTTCTTTTATACGTTGATGACATGCTCATTGCTGCAAAGAACATGTCAGATGTGTTGATCTTGAAGAAACGTCTCAACGAGGAGTTTGAGATGAAAGATCTGGGTCCTGCCAAGAAGATCTTAGGAATGGAGATTAAGAGGGACATGAAAGCAGGGAAATTATATCTCTCGCAGAGGAGTTATATTGAGAAGGTACTTGAGAAGTTTGGCATGCAAAATGCTAAGTCTGTCAGTACACCGTTAGCATCTCATTTTAGACTCTCGGCTATACAGTCACCTCAATCGGAGGTCGAGGAGACTGCGATGTCTCATGTCCCATACTCCAGTGCAGTTGGTAGCCTGATGTATGCCATGGTATGTACTCGTCCTGACATTGCTCATGCAGTTAGTGTGGTTAGTAGATATATGGCACACCCTGGAAAGGTCCATTGGCAGGCAGTGAAATGGATACTTAGGTATCTTAGAGGTTCCGCAGAGCTGGGCCTAGTGTTTGATAGAAACAGTTCAAACGGTACCTCAGTTGTGGGATTTGTGGATTCTGATTTTGCGGGTGATCATGATAAGAGAAGATCTTTGACCGGTTATCTTTTCACACTATCTGGCTCGGCTATTAGTTGGAGGTCAACCCTACAGTCGACAGTTGCTTTGTCTACTACAGAGGCAGAGTATATGGCAGCAGCAGAAGCTGTAAAAGAAGCTATTTGGTTAAGGAATCTTGTTCAGGAACTTGGGCTCCAGCAGGAAGACAATTCAGTTGTCTTTTGTGACAATCAAAGTGCTATATACTTGGTTAAAAATCAAGCATATCATGAGAGGACTAAGCACATTGATATCAGGTACCACTTTATTCGAGAAGCATTTGCTGAGAGAAATATAATGGTAAAGAAAATTGGTACTGCTGACAATCCTGCTGATATGTTGACCAAGTCAGTCTCTGCCAACAAGTTTAAGCATTGCTTGAACTTGATTGGCATGCTTGGTTGAGCTTTGCCCCTTCTGGGGCCTCGTGGCGAGGTAAATGAAAGTTCTACATTTTTTATGAAGTGGATATGTTCTTTCGTTGCATCCCTTGTTTCCTACACCGAGTTAGCTCACGTAGGCTTAGGGATGCTGGGAGTATGTATTCAGCTTCTTGACTGTTTTCTTTAAATTCAAGCCAAGGTGGAGATTTGTTAAATATGTCTTGAATTTATGTACTCGGCCCGGTTAATTACCCGACCCGACATATTTTGTGCGACCCAAAATTGGAGAGAAAATTGTGATTTGGTTCGTGACGCGGAGAGTTGGGCCGATAGGGTTTATTTTGCTACTGCGGCTAGGGTTTATTTTGTTGTACGGCGGTTTTTTCGTCATCTGAGAGATTTGTGAGCTGTGAGCTTTTGTCAGTCGCTGAGAACGACTTTTGTAATCTGCACTCTCCTTGATTATAGTGGAATCTCGTTTTGCCTCGCCCGTGGACGTAGATCACTTTGATCGAACCACGTAAATCTTTGTTGTTCTGTGTTTGTTTTCCGCGTTTCGTCACAACAGTCAAAAAGGTTTATGAATAAATTAATCAAATTGAAAAGCTTAGAACTGAATTTACATCCATACAATAGATTTAAGATTTGTTGTACAATTTTTTTTTTCAAATTATGGGCTTCACAATTCGTAAATGCACTATAAGCTACGTGAGCTTATGATCATGCAACTATTTGGTGAACAAAAAAAGTGACAGAAATGGAGAATAAACCAAAGGAAAAGTGAAAGTTGATATAGACTTATGACAATGATAGTTAAAAGCGAAAAGAAGTAAGGAGGGAGCAAAAGAATATCAAATTTATATTGAGTTTGGCATAATTGGGATGATTTTCTTCGACTCACCGACACAATCAATATTCCGACCATTCGTGGTATTTTTTTTATACTTCCATGCTTTAATTTAAAGAAAACTAAATTATAAGTGATAATAAAAAGTTCAAGGAGATTGTCCACATCAAATTCAAATTGATTAGATTTAAGTGTGATCATGTCTTTATATTTTAGAAATCACTTATGTGTTAAAATTTAAACTGACTTAAATACAAATGGAAATTAGACAAGCTGATGAAAATGTTTTTATACGTTTGTCAAAAGAGGGGTGAGGGTGGTAAATTAGAAAAATGTTCGATATATGTGGAGTTTCTACAATTTTCTTTCTTTTGGAATGTGACTAGGAGAAATTTGATTAGAGGGTAAATTTCAGTGGGAACTAAAAGTAATCCAATTTGACTTTTGCGATTAAAATAGAAGAGATTTGGACCTTTCGATCACATTGAGGACTGGATAGCAACACTATCACTTCAACTATTCAGGCATTTGAATATTAGGGTATGTTTGGTTGAATGAAAAAAAAAATCGTGAATTACTTTTCTAAACTTTGATGCGTTTAGTTTGTTGAAAAAGGTCGGTTAACGAAAAATCATTTATTACTAATAAAAAAAATACACACTTAAGGCTCGGGAAACAAATTCCCTGACCTGATATGGGAAAGTCATGTTCCTGGAAAGCAATTTAAAATTTTCAAAAGTAAATTTCAAATTTCGGCCGCGATGACATCATGCGTTGTGCTTGTTTAAAGAATACAAGTGTTAAAGAAGTGCATAACTTATATACTCAAAATTCAGACACAGACGATTATACTCATGGGAAATGTTTACAACAAAAGAGATGTGGGAGACGTGAACAGTGCGACCGAATTGTGCTACATCAAAAATTCACTATGTATAAGATATGCTCGGCAGAGCGTGCTATAAATAATACAAAAGTACGAAGACATTCAGGCGGTCGTTAATTTTGGGTTGATTCAAATTGGAAGAGTTGGGAGTACACACATCTTTCTATACTCTAGGGGGGGGAAGGAGCCATTTGGAGCCCACGATGTAGGTCAAGGAGATGTAAGGCTGGACTTCTGCATCGCCTAGCTGCTTCGCGAATTTTGCCCGCCCCGCTGGGTTCGATCCCGGGCCGGAACACTTGTACTCTCCGAACACCACCGTCCTGCCAAATGTGAAGACCCTTTGGTTACAACTTGGTAAAAGAAACCATGCGTGATCGTGCTCAAGCGATTACGTTCGATCATTCATTTCATGAACTAGATTTGCGTGCAATGGAGCCTCGTGGGGAACAATTGTTGGAGGTTAGGGTTTGAGTGAGTAGAAATGGTTTTGCCTGCTTGAAGTATTACACCTAGAGACGTCTAGTTTGGAACGCTCAACAGTGTTACCTCCAGCGTAGGAAACCCTAGAGTTATGTGCAAGCTCTTGGGCTCCAGCCCATTTGGACCCAAATAACCATGCTTTTACCTATTGGGCTTGTATGTGAACATATTATCTGGACTATATTAATAATATATCCAACAATCTCCTCCTATGTTCACCATACAGCACAATCCAATACGGTTGTCAGTGTAATGTTCAAACAAATATGAATCACCCACATTCTGTCCAAGATAATCAACTCGGATCGATATAAGAGTTTTAATAGTAAAATATTAAACTCAATCATCATTTGCAATCAAAATAAGTGAATCATCCTTACTATGAATCTGTTCACAATCAACATATGCATAATAGTCAAGTATAAGTACGCCATTCAAAATAGTCCAAGGCCTTACAAATATAAGAAACTAACATAATCATGTTCACAAAATAGAGATATCAAAACGTAAGTCTCAAGTAAATGGACTCCATCAAAATGGGCAACAGCAGGTGAACTGTCAAGTCCCCACACGCTCTAAATAATAAATATTCATTCACCAAGTTGGTCATCCTGATCAAGATCCTGCTTATTAAGCTCTCCTCCATCTCTGCCATTCCCTGTAGAATGTCAAATATGAATTTCATATTATCATGAATTCAATCAATTGAATAGTCTACTAAAAGTGTCTAGTTCTACTAAAAGAACTTAGCATTATAATATCATGCAGAGAAGAACATATATTAATGTCATAAAGCATCATAATATCATGTTCATAAGCATCAAGCCAATTTCATAAATCATGAACAAGGCCTAAACAGTTTAATTTATAAAGAGCCATCAACTTAAGTTTATTTATAAGAGAATAACCATTGTCTAGTTTCAAAGAACACGACCAATAGTCAACTCACTTACAATAACCTAGTCACGTAATATCATGTTTCAATTAAGAACAAGATCAACAGGCTTCTTATGCAAACAACTATTTCTATGTTTCAATTTGGAATGTCACAATTACTAATTTCTTAAAGTCAAATAATCTGGCATCAAATTTGGAATGAGATCATTTAACCAAAAGGATAGTCCAACCTAGTTGGATTGTATCATCAAGTTTGGAATGACACAAGCTTCCCAGATAGAACTTTTGAATTAGGTTAAAGTCATCTTCATCAAGTTTGGAAAGAGACAACTCACCCTTTTCAAATTTATCAGCAACTATGAACATCGATGAAACACATAAACTGTGCTTATCATTTTGGCCAACAAAAGAAGATTCGATAATTCAAAACACACAACTAGAAGGTAAGTAAATGGTAATTAAGACTTGTCTACACAGTCTTTAACCCCATTTCCCCCACTGTTTTAAATAATCGATCTTTAGGCAGACCTTTTGTGAGAGCATCGGCCAAGTTATCCTTCGATCTCTCATCGATCAAGGTGATAACTCCTTGTTCTCTCAGATAATTCAACAACGCATGTCTCAGTCTCACATGTCTTCTCTTTGAATTAAAGAGAGCATTCTTGACGACTTGGACAGCTGCTTGATTATCACAGAACAGGCTTAAGGAATTAATCTTTAGCCGAGTCAAAGGAATATCCATAATCAGATTCTTTATCCACTCTGCCTCTTCGCCGGTTGAAGCTAAAGAAAAAAGTTCTGATTCCATAGACGACAATGCAATACAAGTCTGTCTTTTGGATTTCCAAGTAATAGCAGCTCCACCCAACGTGAATACATATCCACTTGTGGACTTACTATTTCCAATCTCTGAGCAGCATGAGGCATCAGAATATCCATCCACAGTTGGAGGAAAACCAGAGTAACATAGAGCATAATCTTTAGTACCTTTAAGGTATCTCATTAGCCTACTGATGGCATCCCAATGCTCTTTACTAGGATTACTAGTGAAACGACTCAGCATGCCAACTGTAAAAGCTATGTCAGGTCTAGTGCAACTCATAGCATACATGAGACTACCAATCAGTTTCGAGTACTTTAACTGATCCACGCTGGTCCCTTCATTGGGACTCAGTCTTTTATTATAATCACATGGTGTCTCAATCGGTTTACACTCACTGTATCCCCAGGTAGAAAGTAGCTGTTCAATATAATGAGCCTGGCTAAGGGAGATGACTTGCCTTTCAAAGCTTACTTTCATACCAAGAATGGTATTAGCAATACCAAGATCTTTCATGTCAAATTCTTTAGCTAAAGTAGCTTTCACGTCACTCACTACAGAATGATCGGAGCCAAGAATTAACATGTCATCAACATACAAGCAAATGATGACTATCTTATTTGACATAGAACGATGGTAAATGCATTTATCTGAGTAACTAGACTGGAAGCCATAACTCTTTACCACTTTGTCAAACTTAAGATGCCACATCTTAGGTGCTTGTTTAAGACCATACAAAGATCTGTTCAATTTACAAACTTTGTCCTCAAGGCCTTTCATGACATAACCTTCCGGTTGTTTCATGTAAATTTCCTCATTTAACTCTCCATTTAGGAAAGCTGTTTTTACATCCATTTGATGCACTACAAAGTGTTCAATAGACGCCAAAGCAAGAATAATTCTTATAGTTGATAGATGACACACAAGTGAATATACATCAAAATAGTCTATTCCACTCTGCTGTTTATAGCCTTTAGCTACTAAACGTGCTTTGTATCTGGCTATTGATCCATCACTATTCAGTTTCTTCTTCAATACCCACTTACAGCCTATAGCCTTAGCCCCTTTTGGAAAATTGACTAGCTGCCAAGTGTGGTTCTGTAGCAGAGAGCTAATTTCATCATCTATAGCTTCTGCCCAAAGTATAGATTCCCTAGATCTCATTGCTTCTTGATAGGAGAATGGATCATCCTCTAGATGGTAAGTAACAAAGTTTTCACCAAAACTTTTGGGAACTCTATCTCTTATAGATACTCTAACCGGAACTGGTTCAATAGCCAGCTGTGTGGAATTAGTGCCAGAAGGACCTGCTTCAAATTCTACAGGAGACTCTGAAATCATATCTGTAGATCCATAAACATTCAAGCCATGATCTCTACGAAACTTGTTCTCGAAGAATTCTGCATCTCTAGATTCTATCACCGTGTTAGTAGATAGATCCAAAAATCTATTTGCAGCACTATCTTCTGCACTACCTAGATATACACAAGTAATTGTTCTAGGTCCCACCTTAGGTCTTTTAGGATATTGTATTCTAACATAAGCAACACAGCCCCAAGTCTTAAGAGTATCATATCTACAAGGATGCTTATGCCATATCTCATAAGGTGTCATAGATAACTTAGAGTGTGGCAACCTGTTTAAGATGTGATTAGCAGTTAGAACTGCTTCTCCTCAGTAGGAGGAAGGCATGCCAGCTGTAGGTAACATGGAATTTAGCATTTCAGTTAACGTTCTATTCTTAAGCTCGGCAACACCATTTGATGAGGGTGAGTAAGGAGCAGTGGTTTCAAGTATTATCCCCTCTGAAGCACAAAATTCCTTGAACCCTGTCATTGTATATTCACCTCCTCTATCACTCCTAAACCTCTTAATTTTCAAGTTGAGTTGATTTTCTACTCTAGACTTGAAAATCTTAAACTTTTCAAAAGCCTCATCTTTCGATTTCAATAAATAAACATGACAATATCTAGAAAAATCATCTATGAATGTTATTAAATACTTTCGACCACCTCTAGTAACGTAATTTCTAAAGTCGCAAAGGTCAGAATGTATTAGCTCAAGAAGTTGTGTGCTTTTAGAAACCGACTTAAAAGGTTTTCTAGTGATCTTAGCTTGTGCACACACTTCACATTTGTCAAATCGAATAGAAGTATCCCATGGAATGTTGTGAGTTTTAGCTAGATGTTGCATTTTCCTGTAGTTCACATGTCCAAGTCTGTTGTCTAACAACTTTGGATCAATCAAAGTAGAGCTCACATGATTTATGCTATCAGTATCTAAACTCAACCTATACATACCATTAACCATGAACGCACAACCGAAATAACATGAGTTAACTGATAAAGTTACTCTACAATTCATAGTTGAAAAGGACATACCAGCTTTATCAAGTAAACTCATAGAAATCAAATTCTTTTTCAGTAAAGGTACTACTCTAACATGTTTCAGAGTTAGCAATTTACCTGAAGAAAGCACCAAATTTGCAGTTCCAGCATGAGTCACTTCTGTCTCACCACCATTGCAATTTTCCACGGTGTCTTTCACTTCCGTGACATCAGTAAGTAAGTTCTTGTCATTTGCAGCATGACAAGTAGCGCCACTATCCAACCACCACTCAGAAGAGACACTGACCTTTTCATTCTTCATCATTCCAATGAAGGCTTGAGGCTCAGACTCATTAACTAACATATTAGCCTCATTTTGTGGTGTGTCGCTCTTTGGCTTCTTTGGTAGATTACACTCTGCAGCCCAGTGACCCCACTTTCCACAGTTATGGCACTTGCCTTTCTTCTTCCTTTTGGAGATAGTCTTTTTGACCTCTAACTGAGAAGATAATTCACCTTTTGGTGACTTGGATTTTTTCTGAGGTCTATTGGAATGTGAAACAAAGTTGGCAACTGACTTTTGTTGACCTACTTGTTCCAAACTTTTCCTAGTAATATTTTGATCCTCAATGTGAATATACCTCTTTAATTCATCCAGTCCCATCTGTTCTTTCTGTCTATGCATTTCAGT
Organism: Rhodomyrtus psidioides; assembly: GCA_021437785.1. Lineage (NCBI taxonomy): Eukaryota > Viridiplantae > Streptophyta > Magnoliopsida > Myrtales > Myrtaceae > Rhodomyrtus > Rhodomyrtus psidioides. The sequence goes on along the minus strand of JAILYB010000162.1, from coordinate 52,854 downwards.
CTTAAAAGAACTCCATTCAGCAGGTAGCTTACTCAAGACAAGACCAACAAAGAGATTATCAGACATATCAGAGTTATCCTCTTTCAGCTTGTTCCTCATGTTCTCAAGTTCAATCAACTGAGAGGTGATACTCGAATTCATATTGAATTTAAAGTCAAAGAACTTCTCCGCTAAGAGAGTTTTAGAGAGCCCCTCTTGTTTTTGGAACTGAGCGTTCAAGTGATCCCATATCTCTTTCGCCGTCTTACACTCACTATACGTCATAGCTAGACGAGGATTTAGAGATGTCAACAAGTAATCTCTACAAAAATCTTCATCTTTGTTCCATTGATATTCATCCACATCTTCAGTGGTAGATGCAAAATCACTTAATACAGTATAGAATATTTCACGTTCTTTCATGCCAAATTGAACGTGCAATTTCCAACCATGAAATTCAGTCACATCAAATGATTGCAGCTTTATAATATCATAGGAACTATGTTTTGCCATTCCAATCAGAGCAAAGAGTTAGAAAGAGTGCACCTTGATGTCCTCGGAGCTCACAAAGTCGAATAACTCCTCTAACTTTGGTCAAACTACTCTGTAGAAATGAAATTTGCCTAAATAGACCCCAAAAATGAGTCCGGAGCACCCAAAAACCTTAGATTCGACTGCCTTTGTTGCTGAAAATTTGTCAAAATATGCCCAAAAAACGCGAAAATACATGGAAATATACGAGCTACAGTACCCGTGATGCTACAGTACCCGTATCGCTACAGTACCGCGATGCTACAGTACCGCAAAACTTCCGGCGGCCGTATCTCCTTCGTCCGACCTCCGTTCGACGCGATTGACCACTCAAAACGTTCGTATCGACGAGTAGAACGAAACCCAAGTGGTCTCACCCTCTGAAATTGGCTATATTTTCTGGGTTCTTGATTCAAAGATTTCGGCCATCCGAATTTCAAACTCAGATCCCGGCCAAACCAACCGTCGAAATCGAAAATAACTTGTACCTGCAAGTTCACCTCGACGAGACCTTCAAGTAGACACCTTGCTTGCTCAAATCCGATACACGAAGATAATACTTCAAGATTGTTGGAGGTTATGGTTTGAGTGAGTAGAAAGGGTTTTGCCTGCTTGAAGTATTACACCAAGAGACGTCTAGTTTGGAACGCTCAACAGTGTTACCTCCAGCGTAGGAAACCCTAGAGTTATGTGCAAGCTCTTAGGCTCCAGCCCATTTGGACCCAAATAACCATGCTTTTACCTATTGGGCTTGTATATGAACATATTATCTGGACTATATTAATAATATATCCAACAACAATATCGTCACGTACCTCTCGTGCTCGGGATGAAAGTTGTTGGACCAGCCGACGGGGTTGATGACGCTGCTCATGTCCGTGTAGGAGAAGAACACCCTGGGGCTGGACTGCCACGCTCTTCCCAAGTACATGCCGTTGCCGGTTCCGGTGATGCTGCAATGCACGAACGAGTAGCCGGTGTCCTCCGTGCTGCTTTCCCTTGCTTGAGATGTTATAATGGTCATTCCACTGTCTCCCAGGACGTGCAGCTCAGTGTTCTGCAATACGATTGAGCGTTTTTCAGAAAGGATTGAATAGTCGAAAGATCTTGGAGAAGGAGTATGGAGCAACGGTATGCATACCAAGTAGAGAGAAGTCCCCGATCCGAAGATGAAATCCACGGTGCCTTCGATGTAGCAATCCTTGAAGAAATGGAAGCCCCTATCGTCGCAGACCGTGTCCTGAAACCCTAGCAACCTACAGTTATAGAAGGCTGATTTGTCGTCGGAAACTCTCACCGCCACCGCTTGTTCGCCTGTTGTCTTCCCATTGGGCCTTGGCGCAGAATTCTGAAACAAACGGGGTCGTCATCAGCATGAGAACACGTATGCATGCAATGACACATGGAGCTGGTAAAAGCAAAATGACTTGTGCTAGAAAAAAATAGGAAGCAGGAGAAAAGAAGTGTCAAGCTGCATCTGAACACTCGTAAACATTAAAATGAGGAAATTAATGTTTCAGAAGAGTAAAAAAAAAAAAAAACACACACACACACACACAAAGACGCACCGCGATAATAACGTTGGCTGCCACGAAATAATCGGACTCAATAATGAGGGAGGCACTGTCTACCGTCCCGTACTGAGCAGCTGTCCCTCCAAAGGAGAGCCTCGGGGAAAAGTACACTGCAAGTGCCTTAACTTTCGTACGGCGTGCACTTAAGTGCCTTAACTTTCAAAGTGTTCACTTGAGTGCTAACTTTTTTCAATTCGTGCACTCAAGTGCCTTAACTTTCAAAGTGTTCACTTGAGTGCCTAAACTTTTAAAAAGCGTTCACTTGAGTACCAACTTCTTTTAAAATCGTTCACTTTAGTGCCAATTCCGATGAGCCACGTCAGCACAAATAATAATTAAAAATTCCACGTGTTGAATTTTCGGTAAGTCACGTCAGATTTGGCATTGACTGAACGATTTTAAAAGAAGTTGGTATTCAAGTGAACGCTTTTTAAAAGTTTAGGCACTCAAGTGAACACTTTGAAAGTTAAGGCACTTAAGTGCACATCGTATGAAAGTTAAGGCACTTACAGTGTACTTTTCCCGAGAGCCTCTGCATGGCGTCATGCAATCCATACAAGGTCACGAAAGGCTTGGTCCTTTCGATCTTGATCTTCTCCTTGTATTCGCCGGCCCCGATCCACACGATCACGCGCTTGTTGTTCCCCGCGGGGATGCTTTTGATGGCGTCGGTCACCGTCTTGAAATCGCCACTCCCATCTTGCCGTACCTTAATCATTGTCGAGTTGGCTTCCGCGGCCTCCAAGTTTGGGTCCAATGTGCCCTTTCGAGCCGAGTAAGGCTGCACGTTGCGCTGGAACCAGGCGTCTACCTGGGACCTATCGGCCGGAATCGGTTCGGAAACGGCGACCTGAGCGAGTGCGAGGAGGAGGGAAAGGATAGCAATCATAGGAGGAGAGAGGCGTCTCATTTCGAATCTCTTCGCCATCTTTAAGAGTTGAAGCCTGCGTAAGGACATGAGAGTGAAGAGGAAGAGTGGGGAAATATATAGCAATCAAAAAGTTTGGGAGGTGCAGAGAGGTCGACGCATGTTGGTTGTCATGTGTGGCCAAGAGCTGAGGATGAAAGTTGGCTTCTCTCTTTCTCTGCCTCTGTCTCTCTCGCTCTCATAAAATTAGCGTACCAATATCTAAATTGAGTCCTGACGTCATCGCTTTACAATGTAGGGTCAGTTTTTTTGTGATGAAGACCAATTCAGGTATGTAAAACTAATCCATCAATCGACCGAAAGCGCCTTCCATCATCCGCAAATAACAAAACATAGACAGGAAAATGTCGATTCCAATTTGTTGGTCATTACACATCATTTTTTACGATAGAAGAAATTTTGGTGGGATTCACTTATTATCAAATACCTTTAATTTTTGTTTTTTCAATTTGTTTTCAGCGCAAACAGACATCAGAAAATGGTTTAAAATCTTTGAAATTGAATTTCCTAGAAAAATCTTATGGTGACAAAAAATTTCCAGTGAAACGAACAGATTTGTAGAATGTTATTCCACGTACTCGCATTTGCACGCACACTATTATGAGCTGGCCTTCAGGTTCACATATAGATGTAGCTTGAAATAATCAACTCAAATATATCCACAGATATATGGAAATTAAATTCTAATACTAAGAAAGATGGTTAACGAACCTAAAAGCCGTTGAATTCTCATAATTGACATTCTGATTTTTTTTTTTCGAAATTGACTTCTTATCAAGTTTTTTCAAACAATCCGTTGTCACGTTTAGTTAAATTAAACCATACAAACTTTGGTCGGCAACTCAAATTGAAAAATGGTAGGACACCATTTTCTAATTGAGGTTATCAATTCTAAAAATATTTGTAATAAAAAGTCGGTAAGCAAGTTGTCCCTTACCATACTTTTTTTGATGTTTTTTGGTGTTTGGAATATACGGGACGCGTTGCTTCAACCAGCGGCAACCCCTCTCTCTTGGACGAACTGCACCAAATGGAACGAAAGGAACCTCGGTTGAACGTGAGTGAAGCTTGCCGGATGAAGGCCTTGAAGCTTGCGGACGACGGAACCTCGGAGAGAAGAGACGGCGCGAATGAAGCTCGCGAGGAGCGGCGAGAACCGGGGTGGCGCCGCCGAGGATCAGGCGAGAGCGATCTGCTTGAGCAGAAGGGGAGAAGAAAAAAAAAACACGAAAAGTTGAAAATCCTAATTCAATTCGAGGATTTTCTTCAATTTTTCACCTAATTGTAAATTACGGACCAAATTATCTCCGTTCTGGTGACCGGAAAGTGTTTCCCGGCGGACGTGGAGTGTATGTGATTATTTACGCCTCATGCAGTATTAAAATTTAGGGATATGTTCATTAAAAGTTCTAAAACTTATAAAAAAGTACAACTGAGTTTTAAATATTGTTAAATTGATGCAATCGAGCTATTTTACTAACTCTGTCCAATTAGGCTAATGTGGCCTACTTAAGTATTTTCTCCCTCTTGCTCGATGATGACTTGCTAAAACAACTCGTTTTGATTAGAATCTATTTTTTAAATATAATTTCGATTTAAAAGTAATTTAAAAAATAAGCTTAGCGGAACTAACAGCGAAAAGCCCTTGTCACCACAGCCTCACTATCGCCGGAAAGGGCTGGCGATAATGGAGAAGTGGTTGGCGAGGGTCGTTGGGCCCTGTTGACACCTAAATTTTGATCAAACTTTTTTTATTTATATTTTTTAAAAAATTCATAAAAATATCAAAAAAAGATCATAAAATCACAAAATCAACTTTGGAAGCCTTGGCTTGGCCTTAGGAACCATTTTGACCAAAAAAATAATTTTCATAATTTTCATTTTTTTAATATTTTCGAAAAATACAAAAAAAAAAAGAAAAGAAGAAAATCAAGAAAAATAATATTTGAGGTCACAAAAATTATATAAGAATAGTCGGTATTTTTATTTTTATTTTATCTATCTTCTGACCTCATAAAACAGTAAAATTCAGGTTCGATTTTAGGTATTCTCTGATCACCATAAAATTGAATTTGGCAAAAATATTAGTAATAATTAAAAGCAAAAGGATTGAAAACATCATCATTTAAAAGGAAAAGATGAATAATCATTTTGTCTTCGCTTTTGATTATTTTATTATTATTATTACTTTCTAATATTTTATTATTTTATTATTTTATTTTTATTATTTTTTTACTCACCTCCCCCCTCCCATCATCCGTCTCCCCTCCTTCTTCTTCTTCCGCCTCTTCTTCTTCTCATTCCTCTCCCGTAGCTTCTTCTTCCTTTTCTTTTCTTCTTCTTCGTGGACGCCTAAAATGGAACCTCCCCTTCCGCCGTCGTCGCTAGCCGTCGTACCTCAAAGCCGCCGTGAACAACCCAAGACCTCCGGCCTCCACCCGTTTCGGAGTTTGGTTCGGGATTGTTTCGGATCGAGCCAAATCCGTCATCGCCAAAGCGCGCTATCGCCTCCGGCGACAGCCCCGGAGTCCTACCTCCTCCCTCGGAGCTTATGGAGCCTACGCGCCGCTGGTGGAGCCCAGAAATAGCCTCGGGTCACCACCCCGTCGTCGGAATGTGTCCGGACGCGTCGGAACGTGTCCGGACGTGTCGAAGCGTGTCCGGACGTGTCCGGGCGTGTCGGAGCGTGTCCGGACGTGTCCGGGCGTGTCGGACGTGTCGGAGCGTGTCGGACGTGTCGGAGCCGTGTCGGAGCCGTGTCCGAACAGTGTCCGAACAGTGTCGGAACAGTGCATGAACAGTGCCGGAACAGTGCATGAACAGTGTCCGATTTTTTAATTTTTATTTATTTTTATTTATTTTTTAGTCTTAATTTGTGAAATTGACTATCGACATTCTAATGGCGATCGACAGGTAACGGGCATGGGGATGGTCGCAGGCTGAGGCTGGGCGATTGAAGGCCGGTGTCCAATCCGGTATGTTTTACGTACCCGATCTGTATATCAGGATTATTTTTCTAAAATATTGCATTTATAGACTTGATTTGTATGTATTTGTTTCAGTCTAGTGGTTAGCTTATTTATCTGGTTGAGTGTTATCTATTGTCAAAGACATGTTTTTTGTTAAAATATTTTCTGAAAATATAAAAAAATATTAATAAATCAAAAATGCCAAAAAAATGGAAAAATTAAAGAAAAACAAAAAAATTGAGAAAAAATTGCAGAAAAATTCTAAAAATTGTCCAAGGCTGAAAATGACAAAAAATTGATTTGTTTTCATTTTTGGGATTTTCTCCCATTTAATCCAAAATGGCGATTTCACCCCTCAAAGGGTAAATCGTCTTTTATATTCTGATGAATTGTGGAAATTGCTTAGAATTTGGTGATGGGCCAGATGGGTGGTTAAACCTTATGTCTAAGATTTCCACATTTCATTTCCATTTTTAGAAAATGACGATTTTACCCTTCGAATGGTAAATCGGTTTCTAAAATTCCCGAAAATCACGAAAATTGCCAAAAAATAGGAAATGGGTCAATTGAGTGACCAAACCTGTTTTGACTCCGGATTCATTCCGAAATGATGATTTGTCCTTTTTGGGCAAATTGTCCCATTTGTCTCAAAATTACGATTTTGCCCCCTGATGGGTAAAATCATGTCTAAATCATTCCCAAGCTTGATTGATACTTATTTAGGTTAATAGAGCCTTCTTATGAGTGTCATGTTGATTTGATGTGTTTATTTTGCATATTTGGATTCATTGATTTGCGCATTTTATTATTGATTGTGATTGCCAGGATAGTCATTCCTATTTGCATGAATTCCTAGATTTAGGATTCGTACTCCACTCATCTGCATGAAATCTTAGGTCAGAAAATTCAGTCAACTTAGGTACCGAAAGGGCGTCAACTCTGACAGTTGACGTAACTAAGTCCCCGAACCCATTTCTCTGGTTATCGCAGAATTGAATAGAAACTCCCGACTATTCAATAGGGTGGTCCAATCATACCCTCCAAAAAATGATTGGTGGCGACTCCATGGCATGCACACTTAACACATGTCACTAGACCACACTGAAGGTCGACTACGCATACCTCCGTTGCGATTTGGGTAACGGGCCTTGGGAGAGGTCTGCGTCCGACCAGACTGGACGGCCCATTAGCCCTCGAGAGCCCACGGCGAACCTCGAGAGGGTCGCGACAGACTGGCGACTCCACTGGGGACTTTAGAGAACTTGAGCCGATTAAAAAGGTGATTGATTTTTCTAACTTGTTTTATGCAGATGCTCTTCAAGGTGAGGTACGTACTTTAACCCTTGAGGTGTTAAATGTTTTTGCAGATTGGAGAAATAAGGGGTGGAGTACTTGTTAACTCTGTTTTATGCAGGTTGGGCGTAGGAATGAATGATTGTGTGTATGTTTTATATTGAAGCGGTGATTGTTAAATAAGATGCATGTGTATCGCTTTAGCACGACACAGAAAATACACACAACCGCGCCTAAAACCCCGGGCGCCGCCTATAGGAAAACAATAGATGTGATTGAAAATGGAATCTCCGTGAGGAAAAACACGGTGTAATCCACTTTTCAATTCCGCTCACTTCGAACTATGGATCGAGTCCCAATGCAACGATAGCTGTGCAATGGAATCGGCTCTTTCTAGAACTCGAGGTGGGAACCTTGACCTTAGGTGCCAAATCCTTTGATTTTTAGAAGTTTTATCCTCCCTTGTCTCATGTGCATGTCTTTAGATGGTTGGTATATCTAAAACCACCTAAAAAAAAAAAATCGGTGATCCTGGAGTCACATCTCGAAGATTGGAACTGGGGCATCTCCAAGTGTTCGGGCCACATTCCTTTGATTGATTTGACATTCTTAGTCCTCTTGTATAAAATTAATTTTGCTGAGATCCTCTATATCTCGTCCCGTAGATTGATTGTATTAGGGATCTATTTGTATTGTATACATCTTGATAAGGCTCATTTCTATCGAAAATGGGGGCAAATTCCCCAAACCCGTGGAGCATAGTGGAATTCGTCCCTTCAGTGCAAAACACATTGGGCCGCAGAGCCACTCGTTTGGTGAAAGGACGTATCGTTCCTAATTGATTTTTAATCAGATCTGGGGATAAGTCAATAGACGCAATAACAGAGTCGTCCGCATCAGAATCAAACCCCAAGATACGAATTTGGGTGAACGGTAACCTTGTATCGTTCCAATTTGGTCTTCCAAGACCACATGCCTAACGTGAGTTTTTACTCATTTTACAGGAAGTTGTTGGCGCTGAAAGCCTCAAATGAAAATAGCGCGCTAACAGGGAGGCGAATAGAATCATTGGCCTTAGAAGTCAGGATTCCAGGAGATGGTCTTTGATTATAAGACCTAGTGGATGGTAAAAAGTATCGCTCCTACGTCACATGCTTTTGACATGCATTTTGATAAAATCTTCTTTTTTTCCTTGAATAAAAGGAACCTTGAAGAATGGCGCTGGAGTGCGCCCAAAAACACAAATGGATCTTCTCTGGGGCAAATTCTTGAGAAGGATTCGTCGCCCAACCAGATGGGAGATCAAGGACACAAGATAGAGGGCCAAATTATGCAAGCCGCGCGTTTGTGTTCAAACGGAAACACAAAACAAGAACAAGGCGGTATCGTTCCAATTTGTCTTGAATTTTGGAACGCAAACTGACACCTAATTCCCTTCTTTGACAGGGGCTCGCCATCAAGGCGAAACAGGTTTTCACATCCCGTGTATTACCCAATGGAACACATGACCAAGGGTAAGATGTATCGTTCTAATTTATTGAAAAATTCATGAACGTACAATAACATGTTTCTTCCGCATTTTCAGGGATCTCCAGCCGCGGCGGGTAGGTAAGTATCCCTTTTCCCCAAGTCGTTGAAGATAAAAAAAAGTGTTAGGACTCTTTCAATCATTATGTCTGAAAAGAGGCATCGAATTTTTAAACTCATAGACATCCACAGTTGAAGTTGGGAGGTTGTCTGAACATGAATGAAACATGCATGTGTATCATAAAGCCCCATTGGGAGGAAATTTTTCGGAGAAAACAAAAAGAATTTTTCCAATAAAAATTGTTCAAACCGTTTAAGGGTGTTTTCTCAGACGAGAGGCGAATCCTAATCCAAACATGTCCAATACACACTTGAGAGATGAGTGAAGTGAGCAGATAACAAAATCTGGGTCTACGGGGGTAAGGACAATTTGCAGCGATTACATGGGTTGGGACGACGGAGGCATTCGTTTCATATCCCCCAAACACTACAGGTGACCGTTGATAACCCATTTGAACGGCGGTTCTCATTCTTAACCCTGTCAAGAACCACCCCACACCGGGGCAAAAAGGAAGTAAGTCCAGCAGCGTCAGGAGAAAATGGTTAGAAATTTTCTTGCTCGGACTAATTAATCTTTGTGTGTTGTTTATATGGTAATCCAAGTGCCATAGGATGACGAGAAGCATTCATTCTTTATCCCATACACTGTATCATCTGCACAGCCAAGTTGAGCCTGCAAATTCATTTCATGAACCCATTGGTGATCATTCCAAGACGGATGTCGCACCACTTCAAAAATGGAAGAGTTCAAGACTCAGGGATTACGAAGAGAATTCTCGGACTGATATTTAAAGCATGTTTAGACTATATGTCTAACATGATCCCATGAAGATGAGAAAAAGGGGTATTTCAAAAATGAAAATGAGAAAAATCCCCGGCATCAAGAAAAAGCAAAGTGCCTAGTAAAAGCAAGGCCGATGCTCGTGCTAGTTGTTTAATTGGTCCGCAATGAAGCTGGATGGGAAAAGTGGAAATCCCTGAAGGAGCCAAATCCAAAAGGACTGCTCCCCAAATGCTATCAAGCGCAGAACAAAGACATAGAAAGAGTCAGTCTCTGAATGCAACAAGAGACGCTCTTTAAAGAGCAGGTGCACATCGCGAGATAGGTTGCGCGCCTCAAAGGCTAAAGATGCGGAAAAGAAAGGACAGGTGGCAAATCAGCAATGATCACCAATGTCAAACCCGTCACGAATTCTGGGCCAAAAATAAGCCTGTTTCGGTCCCCAATCCTACCAATGTTACAACCCCGAAACAGTCTTCTCTGACTAAGACACTTGGGTTAACATATAGCTTAGCTCGAAGAAGTACGAGCAAGATTATTTCTTTCTCATTTTGCAGGGTTCTTGACTTGTAAACCCGGAGCAGATGGTGAAAATTTTCGTTCAATGGCCTTGACTCAAAAGTGAGTCCCCCTTGAAGATCAAGAACCAAGCCCAACATTACGGTCCCGTGGAAGACCTCCCGACCGATCAAAATGTATGCGCTGCGAATGAGCCTAAAACCTAGGCACAGGTTAGTAGGGAATTGAGTGCATCCCCTACAAAAAAAAAAAAAACCACTATCGCAAAACAGGTGAGAAGACCTCATTGTCGAGAAATATTCCAATTGATGTTTTGAACAAACTCTTTTTGGAATTTTCAAACTGTTGATCCAGATTTTCCGTCCAAGGGATTTGTGATCACATTTGCATATTGCAAGAATGCTTTGGATAACCTCCAGCATCAAAATGCACATTTCATGATTAAAACTTAAAACATACGGTTTTGTCAAATGGACAGCCGTGGCCTTCCCAAAGATTACTAACGTTTTCTTGGTGAAGAAAAATCTTCCAGGCTCGAACTTTTGCAGGATTCTTGGAAACCCCAAATCCCAGAAAAACATTTGCTCCGTGGAGTGGAGCACGCAGGTTTGAACTTTCTACAGGATACCTGGAGAACACAGCTTCCAGAATGTCGTCTCAACAGACTCAACTGAAGTTTTGTCAAAATAAAATCTTTCACTACTTCAAAACTGAATTCCCGACAAATTTCGGGATCTTTCAAAAGAAGGGGTGAGGATGTGATCCCATTTCAAAATTTAGGCGGTCTCATCGGATGTGGAGAACCCTCGTCATGAGACCCCTTTTCAAAAATCAAGCAGTCCTAGCTTGACGTGGAGAACCCTCGTCCTAGGACCTCTTTTCAAATATCAAACAGTCTCATCGGACGTGGAGAACCCTCGTCATGAGACCCCTTTTCAAACCAAAACAAAGGTAGATACCGTCTGAAGGGTCAAATGAAGGTAGATACCGCCTGAAGGGTCAAATCAAAGGTAGATACCGCCTGAAGGGTCAACACAAGGTAGAAACCGCCTGAAGGGTCAAATAAAGGTAGATACCGCCTGAAGGGTCAAATGAAGGTAGATACCGCCTGAAGGGTCAAATCAAAGGTAGATACCGCCTGAAGGGTCAAATGAAGGTAGATACCGCCTGAAGGGTCAACACAAAGGTAGATACCGCCTGAAGGGTCAACTCAAGGTAGATACCGCCTGAAGGGTCAAATCAAAGGTAGATACCGCCTGAAGGGTCAAATCAAGGTAGAAACCGCCTGAAGGGTCAACACAAAGGTAGATACCGCATGAAGGGTCAACTCAAGGTAGACACCGCCTGAAGGGTCAACCAAAGGTAGAAACCGCCTGAAGGGTCAATCCAAAGGTAGATACTTCCATAAGGATCAATCCCATGGTCCGATCCACCATACGGATCAAAACTTTGACTAATTCTAAATGTTGGAGAAGTTATTTTCCTAGGTAAGCCTTACTGTAGGTGAACCGCTTATGGTCTGATCCACCATACGGATCAAAATTCTTGGCAAATTCCAAAACGTGGGATGCGCCTTCCTTAGGTTCCTTCCAGTCGGGAACCCCATAATGGTATGACCTACCATACAGGTCAGAGCTTAATCTCCCTAGGATATTCTAAACGAGTCCTAGGTATCTTCTTGAAAGTCGTCGCAACCGGCAGCATCTGACAGGTGAGCTTCAGGTAAGCCTCTCTCACTCCGGCCCATGTTCGAATCGCAAGAGTAAACCGGTGATTAATTTGAGCATCCATCAAAAGACTTAAGGGTCCGATGTCATAGCATTTCTTTTCACGAGTCGAGTCGATCAAGACTCAAGTGTCACCTTGTCTTTGAGAGAAACCTCTGAGGGGATTCCTCTGACGAGATTCCTCTCAAAGAGGGGCAGCTGTTGACACCTAAATTTTGATCAAACTTTTTTTATTTATATTTTTTAAAAAATTCATAAAAATATCAAAAAAAGATCATAAAATCACAAAATCAACTTTGGAAGCCTTGGCTTGGCCTTAGGAACCATTTTGACCAAAAAAATAATTTTCATAATTTTCATTTTTTTAATATTTTCGAAAAATACAAAAAAAAAAGAAAAGAAGAAAATCAAGAAAAATAATATTTGAGGTCACAAAAATTATATAAGAATAGTCGGTATTTTTATTTTTATTTTATCTATCTTCTGACCTCATAAAACAGTAAAATTCAGGTTCGATTTTAGGTATTCTCTGATCACCATAAAATTGAATTTGGCAAAAATATTAGTAATAATTAAAAGCAAAAGGATTGAAAACATCATCATTTAAAAGGAAAAGATGAATAATCATTTTGTCTTCGCTTTTGATTATTTTATTATTATTATTACTTTCTAATATTTTATTATTTTATTATTTTATTTTTATTATTTTTTTACTCACCTCCCCCCTCCCATCATCCGTCTCCCCTCCTTCTTCTTCTTCCGCCTCTTCTTCTTCTCATTCCTCTCCCGTAGCTTCTTCTTCCTTTTCTTTTCTTCTTCTTCGTGGACGCCTAAAATGGAACCCCCCCTTCCGCCGTCGTCGCTAGCCATCGTACCTCAAAGTCGCCGTGAACAACCCAAGACCTCCGGCCTCCACCCGTTTCGGAGTTTGGTTCGGGATTGTTTCGGATCGAGCCAAATCCGTCATCGCCAAAGCGCTCTATCGCCTCCGGCGATAGCCCCGGAGTCCTACCTCCTCCCTCGGAGCTTATGGAGCCTACGCGCCGCTGGTGGAGCCCAGAAACAGCCTCGGGTCACCACCCCGTCGTCGGAACGTGTCCGGACGCGTCGGAACGTGTCCGGACGTGTCGAAGCGTGTCCGGACGTGTCGGAGCGTGTCCGGACGTGTCCGGGCGTGTCGGACGTGTCGGAGCCGTGTCCGAACAGTGTCCGAACAGTGTCGGAACAGTGCATGAACAGTGCCGGAACAGTGCATGAACAGTGTCCGATTTTTTAATTTTTATTTATTTTTTAGTCTTAATTTGTGAAATTGACTATCGACATTCTAATGGCGATCGACAGGTAACGGGCATGGGGATGGTCGCAGGCTGAGGCTGGGCGATTGAAGGCCGGTGTCCAATCCGGTATGTTTTACGTACCCGATCTGTATATCAGGATTATTTTTCTAAAATATTGCATTTATAGACTTGATTTGTATGTATTTGTTTCAGTCTAGTGGTTAGCTTATTTATCTGGTTGAGTGTTATCTATTGTCAAAGACATGCTTTTTGTTAAAATATTTTCTGAAAATATAAAAAAATATTAATAAATCAAAAATGCCAAAAAAATGGAAAAATTAAAGAAAAACAAAAAAATTGAGAAAAAATTGCAGAAAAATTCTAAAAATTGTCCAAGGCTGAAAATGACAAAAAATTGATTTGTTTTCATTTTTGGGATTTTCTCCCATTTAATCCAAAATGGCGATTTCACCCCTCAAAGGGTAAATCGTCTTTTATATTCTGATGAATTGTGGAAATTGCTTAGAATTTGGTGATGGGCCAGATGGGTGGTTAAACCTTATGTCTAAGATTTCCACATTTCATTTCCATTTTTAGAAAATGACGATTTTACCCTTCGAATGGTAAATCGGTTTCTAAAATTCCCGAAAATCACGAAAATTGCCAAAAAATAGGAAATGGGTCAATTGAGTGACCAAACCTGTTTTGACTCCGGATTCATTCCGAAATGATGATTTGTCCTTTTTGGGCAAATTGTCCCATTTGTCTCAAAATTACGATTTTGCCCCCTGATGGGTAAAATCATGTCTAAATCATTCCCAAGCTTGATTGATACTTATTTAGGTTAATAGAGCCTTCTTATGAGTGTCATGTTGATTTGATGTGTTTATTTTGCATATTTGGATTCATTGATTTGCGCATTTTATTATTGATTGTGATTGCCAGGATAGTCATTCCTATTTGCATGAATTCCTAGATTTAGGATTCGTACTCCACTCATCTGCATGAAATCTTAGGTCAGAAAATTCAGTCAACTTAGGTACCGAAAGGGCGTCAACTCTGACAGTTGACGTAACTAAATCCCCGAACCCATTTCTCTGGTTATCGCAGAATTGAATAGAAACTCCCGACTATTCAATAGGGTGGTCCAATCATACCCTCCAAAAAATGATTGGTGGCGACTCCATGGCATGCACACTTAACACATGTCACTAGACCACACTGAAGGTCGACTACGCATACTTCCGTTGCGATTTGGGTAACGGGCCTTGGGAGAGGTCTGCGTCCGACCAGACTGGACGGCCCATTAGCCCTCGAGAGCCCACGGCGAACCTCGAGAGGGTCGCGACAGACTGGCGACTCCACTGGGGACTTTAGAGAACTTGAGCCGATTAAAAAGGTGATTGATTTTTCTAACTTGTTTTATGCAGATGCTCTTCAAGGTGAGGTACGTACTTTAACCCTTGAGGTGTTAAATGTTTTTGCAGATTGGAGAAATAAGGGGTGGAGTACTTGTTAACTCTGTTTTATGCAGGTTGGGCGTAGGAATGAATGATTGTGTGTATGTTTTATATTGAAGCGGTGATTGTTAAATAAGATGCATGTGTATCGCTTTAGCACGACACAGAAAATACACACAACCGCGCCTAAAACCCCGGGCGCCGCCTATAGGAAAACAATAGATGTGATTGAAAATGGAATCTCCGTGAGGAAAAACACGGTGTAATCCACTTTTCAATTCCGCTCACTTCGAACTATGGATCGAGTCCCAATGCAACGATAGCTGTGCAATGGAATCGGCTCTTTCTAGAACTCGAGGTGGGAACCTTGACCTTAGGTGCCAAATCCTTTGATTTTTAGAAGTTTTATCCTCCCTTGTCTCATGTGCATGTCTTTAGATGGTTGGTATATCTAAAACCACCTAAAAAAAAAAAATCGGTGATCCTGGAGTCACATCTCGAAGATTGGAACTGGGGCATCTCCAAGTGTTCGGGCCACATTCCTTTGATTGATTTGACATTCTTAGTCCTCTTGTATAAAATTAATTTTGCTGAGATCCTCTATATCTCGTCCCGTAGATTGATTGTATTAGGGATCTATTTGTATTGTATACATCTTGATAAGGCTCATTTCTATCGAAAATGGGGGCAAATTCCCCAAACCCGTGGAGCATAGTGGAATTCGTCCCTTCAGTGCAAAACACATTGGGCCGCAGAGCCACTCGTTTGGTGAAAGGACGTATCGTTCCTAATTGATTTTTAATCAGATCTGGGGATAAGTCAATAGACGCAATAACAGAGTCGTCCGCATCAGAATCAAACCCCAAGATACGAATTTGGGTGAACGGTAACCTTGTATCGTTCCAATTTGGTCTTCCAAGACCACATGCCTAACGTGAGTTTTTACTCATTTTACAGGAAGTTGTTGGCGCTGAAAGCCTCAAATGAAAATAGCGCGCTAACAGGGAGGCGAATAGAATCATTGGCCTTAGAAGTCAGGATTCCAGGAGATGGTCTTTGATTATAAGACCTAGTGGATGGTAAAAAGTATCGCTCCTACGTCACATGCTTTTGACATGCATTTTGATAAAATCTTCTTTTTTTCCTTGAATAAAAGGAACCTTGAAGAATGGCGCTGGAGTGCGCCCAAAAACACAAATGGATCTTCTCTGGGGCAAATTCTTGAGAAGGATTCGTCGCCCAACCAGATGGGAGATCAAGGACACAAGATAGAGGGCCAAATTATGCAAGCCGCGTGTTTGTGTTCAAACGGAAACACAAAACAAGAACAAGGCGGTATCGTTCCAATTTGTCTTGAATTTTGGAACGCAAACTGACACCTAATTCCCTTCTTTGACAGGGGCTCGCCATCAAGGCGAAACAGGTTTTCACATCCCGTGTATTACCTAATTCCCTTCAGAAAATGGTTTAAAGTCTTTGAAATTGAATTTCCTAGAAAAATCTTATGGTGACAAAAAATTTCCAGTGAAACGAACAGATTTGTAGAATGTTATTCCACGTACTCGCATTTGCACGCACACTATTATGAGCTGGCCTTCAGGTTCACATATAGATGTAGCTTGAAATAATCAACTCAAATATATCCACAGATATATGGAAATTAAATTCTAATACTAAGAAAGATGGTTAACGAACCTAAAAGCCATTGAATTCTCATAATTGACATTCTGATTTTTTTTTTCGAAATTGACTTCTTATCAAGTTTTTTCAAACAATCCGTTGTCACGTTTAGTTAAATTAAACCATACAAACTTTGGTCGGCAACTCAAATTGAAAAATGGTAGGACACCATTTTCTAATTGAGGTTATCAATTCTAAAAATATTTGTAATAAAAAGTCGGTAAGCAAGTTGTCCCTTACCATACTTTTTTTTTTTTATGTTTTTTGGTGTTTGGAATATACGAGGACTTATGGCTCCTCTTAAGCAAGTTGAGATTAGAAGTCTTGTTAGGACTAATAAGTTGTGTTGTGTTGGATCCTTGAAACTAAGGTACCCTTATCTCGTTTTACTGAAATTTCTGCTGCCTTAGTACCAGGTTGGAAGTGGATTGCAAATTATGAATACTCCAATCATGGTAGAATCTGGATTGGATGGAATCCAACTCTAGCAAATTTTGTCACTTCTTTTACCTCTTCTTAGGCTATTCATGGTCGGTTACATATGCTGGATTTTAACAAGCTCTGTTGGTTCTCGATAGTATATACGAAACACACTTTTGTTAATCGGCGTTTTCTCTGGACTGATATTGTTAATCGTAGTTAGGACATGTGGACAACCCATGGTTGCTAGCTGGAGATTTTAATGCCATTCGTGACCCGTCGGACAGGATTGGGGGTTCAGATGTATAGCTCCCTTCTTTTGATGAATTCGGCCAATGCATTTCACAAGCTGGCCTTGAGGATCTCCGTTACATAGGCCTCCGCTATACTTGGTCTTCCTCTTCCGGAGAGTCTCGCAAGCAACGGAAGATTGATAGGGTTCTCACTAATGCCTGTTGGAGCAGTGATTTTTCCTTCTTCGAAGCTTCTTTTCTGCCCCAAGGTGTCTCAGACCATAGTCCTATGGTCATCCGTTTATTGGTTCCTCCTAACGTTAGGCGACCCTTCAAGTTCTTCAACTTTTGGATCGATCATCCCTCCTTCTTGCCTATGGTAAGTCAAGTTTGGAACACTAATGTAAGTGGTACTCCAATGTTTCAGGTCTGCACAAAACTCAAAATCCTAAAGGGACGATTTAAACAGTTCAACAAGGAGTCCTTCTCGGACATTTCGACTCGAACCAATGAGGCCAGAGAAGCCCTTGAGTCTGCCCAAGCTGCCCTTCATTTAGATCCTTTCAACCAAGGCCTGGCTGATCTTGAAAAGGATAGTCGGCAACACTTTGCTACTCTCCGGTTGCAGGAGGAGTCTTTCTATAAGCAGAAATCTCGGGTTTTGTGGCTAAAAGAAGGGGATTTGAACACCAAGTACTTTTATCATTTTGTGAACAAAAGACAACTTCGTAATAGGATTCTTTCGGTTACTGATAACTCTGGTTCTGTCCTCACCGAACCGGCCCAAGTTCAAGCTCATATTGTCTCCTTTTATGAAGATCTTCTTTCCTCTCCTAGGTCATCATCTTGCCCAATGATTGAAGTTATCAGGCCAGTAATCGGACGCTCCTTAAACCATGACCAAGTCACTTCTTTATCTCGGCCTGTCTCTCCAGATGAGATTCGGTCCACTTTGTTTTCTTTAGCTGCTGGTAAAGCCCCTGGTCCAGATGGGTTTAATGTTGAATTTTTTAAGGCTGCTTGGGATATTGTTGGCCAATCAGTAATTTTGGCGATTCAGGATTTCTTTAGCTCTGGTAGACTTCTTAGGGACGTCAATGCCACCATCCTTTCATTGGTGCCTAAAGTCCATAACACATGTGCCATGAATGACTTGAGACCCATTTCCTGTTGCAACACTCTTTATAAATGCATCACCAAGATTCTGGCTAATACGATTTGTGGTATTCTTCCTTCGGTTGTTAGTGCGCCACAAAATGCCTTTGTCAAAGGACGTCGGATTACTGACAATATCCTATTGGCTCAGGAGCTATTCACTGGCTTCCATCATGACCCGCACTTACCGAAGTGTGCTATTAAAGTTGATTTTAGGAAAGCCTACGATACAGTGGATTGGAATTTTTTTCGGTTGGTCTTCCAGGGCTTTGGTTTCCCATCTTCCTTCTCTGATCTCATTATGACTTGTGTCACAACCCTAAGTTCTCAGTATCTATCAATATGGAGCTTCATGGTTTTTTCTCTAGTAGCAGAGGCCTTTGTCAAGGTGACCCGATTTCAGCTTATCTTTTCACTCTTACTATGGAGATTTTTACGGGTATTATCAACTTCCAAACGCGACAGCCTGGCTTTAAGTTTCATTGGAGGTGTAAAGCTACAAGACTATCCCACCTTTTCTTTGCCGATGATCTTCTCATCTTTGCCGAAGCTAACTCTACCTCGGTTGGGCTTCTCAAGTCAGGCCTGGATAGGTTCTCCAACTCCGTCAACATCTCCTCTCGATTTTAGGATTTCAAGAAGGTGTGTTGCCATTTCGGTATCTTGGGGTACCAATTGTTTCGAGCCGTCTGAAAAAGGCAGATTGTACCTCTTTGGTAAGTGCTATTACAGCTAGAGTTCGTTCGTGGTCTCAACGCTTCCTATCTTTTACGGGACACCTTTTGCTGGTCAAGACAGTCCTTCATGCCATTTAGGTTTATTGGTCTTCTGTATATATTCTGCCTAAGTCTGTTCTTCTTTGTATAGAGCAAATTCTCAGGCAATTCCTCTGGAAAGGTCTGGAGTTGGGCACTGGTGGTTTTAAGGTCTCGTGGGATAACACGTGTTTACCAAAAGAGGAGGGGGGCCTTGGCATTCTTTGCCTCTCCGATTGCAATAAGGCTAACATGCTCAAACATAAATGGTTACTTTTCATAGATAAAGAGTCCATTTGGTGAGCAGCTCTTTCGATGGTGGGTTGGGGTTGGCAATATATCTTTATGGTATGATTCCTGGCACTCGCGAGGTCCTCTCTACAAATTATTTTCGGATGCTGAAATATATAGATATGGTATTTCTCGTATGGCCACAGTTTGAGACTTTAACTACAACTCACTTTCCCTCGAGGGTGAACACCATCATGGGAACCTGGTCTGATTCCATGCCGTCCATCACCACTAAGATCTGTGATAAGTTGCTTTGGTTAGGCCACAATTCAGGAGTTTTCTCTTCAGCCTCGGCCTGGGAGCATTTTCGTTCTAAAGGACAGGTGGTCCATTGGCACTCATTCGTCTGGGATCGTCACCATACTCCTCAACACTCCTTCCTTTTGTGGCTTATAACTCTTAATAGACTACCAACTCAGATTATCCTTCTTACCTACCATCGTATTGCGGATGGTACTTGTGCATTTTGTAGTTTCCGTTCTAACTCTGTTGATCATTTATTTTTTGGATGCCGGGTTACGAATGCTCTTGCCTTGTTTTGGTCATCCAAATGCAACCTGGCTTGGTATAACACGTCTTGGCAGGACAACCTTCGATGGGCGATGACACATTTTCGTGGCCACTCCTTTTATCAATGTATAGCTAGATTCTCTTTTGGTGCCTTATGCTATGTAATTTGGATGGAGAGAAACCATATTATCTTCCGCAACAAGCAACTCAACTTGTCATCCCTCAAGGAGCATCTTCGGAAGGTTGTCAAGGACAAGGCTCTCTCTTTTTGCCATGTGGATGATAATATCAGAAACCGTAGGATGCAAACTTCTTGGGGTATCTCTACAGCGATTTTTGGTTGATGTTGTGTGGAGGCTTTACCTCATTTTCCCTGTTTGGCTGCCTTGTTGGCTTTTGGGTTTTTGTATAGCTCCTTGTATAGGTGATACATGCTAGCTTTCCTCAATTTAGCTACCACTTTTTGTGGCCTTTTGTCCTTTGGTGTTACCGGAGCTGCCCTTATCCTTTAGGCGACACTTTTGTGGTGTGCGGCAGAGATATGTACGTTTATGTGCTCAGTCAAGACATTACTTACTTTTACCCAAAAAAAAAAGTCGGTAAGCAAGTTACCTAAAAGTGACAACTTAATAGAAATGTTGGTGAAACAATGGAATATAGATAAAAACTGGCAAACGAATATTGGTAATCCAACACAAGTAGGTAACTTTATTAAAATCTAGTCGAAAATTCACACAATAATAAGGTTACTAATATAATAAAATAGTGATAAATTTAAGTCGTAGGCAAATAAAATTTGCTTTTAGCAGATGCATTAGAATCGACTCCGGGTGATCAAGTCAAGTTCTAATAGTCAAGAATCACCAATCAATTGCTTCAAAGATGAATCTAATAACCAAGAGCCAATGCCAAAGCTCTACCTATTGCCTAATGCCACGAGTCTTCGCAAGCCACGCAAGCGGCGCCGTATAATTTGCCGGAGGACTACTCTTGAACCTCTTCCTATCATGGACAATCTTAGTGAGAACGGCCACTTTGGCCTTGATGGTGCGACAACAGTTTGTGTGAACCGTGGACACGACCCTCATGTCCCTACTATCTTTACAAAACCCACTGAACAAGGTCGTCTCCAAGAATCTCACCCTCAGGCTCAACCGCGTGAACACGCCTTTGTGCATCATTCGGTCCAACACGTCCTGCTCCTTGAGTCCGATCGACGCGCCCTTTCTCCGATACCACTCTGCGAAAGAGCGCCACGGTCTTGTTTCGTGAATATGCCCTCGCGCATCATCCGGTCCAACACGTTTTGCTCCTTGAGCCCGATCGACACGTCCTTTCTCCCATACCACTCTGCAAAAGAGCGCCACGGTCTTGTTGTTGGACCGGACCATGCAGAAGCCGGTGTTGATGGGATTAGCTTGGCTCCACTCGTCGCCATCGAACGTCTTATAATTATCAAAAAGTTGGGATTAAATTGGTCAAATTGAAATATTGAATATTGAATTGGCCCAAATGCAATAACATTAGGATTTTTTTGGTAATTTTTCAATGAGAAGTGATGGGAAAAATGCACACTCCACGGAATGCGTTATGATCACCCTTCAATAGGAGCGAAGCCTGCACAGGCACGCCTCTTTGTTACCTTCCCCTCGTCCTTGCACTGCTCAGAGTCACGGCAGCGACATTCCACACACCCCATATCACCAACCAAAGCATAACTATCGCCACCGTCATATTCCCAGCTTTTAGATTATTCTATTCAATCCTCGAGTTGGTTGATGGTGAATAATATCGCAACTCGGATCAAGTAGTTCGAGTGCTTATAATAGAATAGCTGTCGTCTCGTCTTGTCGTTTCTCGTCTTCGTCACAAATCTAGTCAACGTCGACGCAGCCTGGCAGGCTCAAATTGTACGGCAGGAAAATTTGTCCGAGTTAACCAATAGTATTTTTCAAAGACAAAAGAGAAGATACTTAGGTCAACATAATGAAGTTGCATGAATGTCATTAAAAAAATAATCATCCCAACATAATGAGATTTCTGTAATAAAAATTCATCAGTCATCACCACCACCAATCTGTACCTTTGCTGTGATTTCTCGCTAATTTCCTGGAAATCAGCCGAACATGTCATCCTAAGTTACTCAATTTTTTTTTTTGGAAAAGTAAGTATGTATAACTTTCCAAAGCGCCGAGCACAAGGAAGGGACCAGACACAAAAACCTCATACCCATCACGACACCAAACTGTGTCCTAGAGGATACAAAGGTGTAACGGCCCTGCAAGATACATCAAAGACAAGCGCAAAACCCGATCGAGTCAACTAAAGACCAAACCATGGCCATGAGAAAGAGGACCGAGTGTCCCCAAACAGAAAGCTAAAGAAAACGGCCAAAAGCTTCTAGCACTAAAGGAGAGTACCAAAAAGAAGACTAGGCAGTACTGGGCCGATCTTCAAATATCGAAGTGGAGATACCCTAATTTCTTTGAACTCGCCTATTGCGGGTATTGTCTTCAATGTGATGAAAGGTGAGGCCTTTATCCTTGACAACCTTGGTAAAATGTTGGAGGTGAGTCGGCATGAACAACAATTTGTTCCTAAAGAGGATGTGATTCATCTCATTCCAAATCATATGACAAAGGGCCCCAAGAGAGAACCGAGCTAACTGGTGAGGGAAAGACTGACCACCAAACATTTGCATTGCCCAACGAATAGTATCTTGCCAAGGTCTATTCTACCAAGTTAAATTGCATTTGGTGGCCCAAAAAAGCGCTAGAGAACCGGTTGTAGGACAGCCAAAGAATAAATGATCTATGGAGTCGGGTTTACTTTCACAAAAAGCATAAGCACCATCCAAAATTCTGCGATAGTTAGCATCACCTCAGTCGGGAGCCGGTTGAGTGTGACCAGCCAGAGAAGAAACCTATGTCTAGGGGCAATAGATCGGTCCCAAACAAAGGAGGACCAAGCTACATTCTCACCTCTCGGTCTAATGTAGTCCCACGCCGATAACCCTGAGAAGGTACCAGAGGTGTGTCTTTGGCAAATCAGTCAGTCCTCCCTATCATCCACAAAGGCTAGGGTTGCATCAGGCCAAAAAGTGAAGGAGGTCAGGAAAGCCGAAGGCTGCCAATCTAGAAGTGACAACTTAATAGAAATGTTGGTGAAACAATGGAATATAGATAAAAAAAAAAACTAGCAAACGAATATTGGTAATCCAACACAAGTAGGTAACTTTATTAAAATCTAGTCGAAAAGTCACACGATAATAAGGTTACTAATATCATAAAATAGTGATAAATTTAAGTCGTAGGCAAATAAAATTTGCTTTTAGCATATGCATTAAAATCGACTCCAGTTGATCAAGTCAAGTTCTAATAGTCAAGAATCACCAATCAATTGCTTCAAAGAGGAATCTAATAACTAGAAGCCAATGCCAAAGCTCTACCTATTGCCTAGTGCCACGAGTCTTCGCAAGCCACGCAAGCGGCGCCGTATCATTTACCGGAGGACTACTCTTGAACATCTTCCTGTCATGGACAATCTTAGTGAGAACGGCTACTTTGGCCTTGATGGTGCGACACTGTCTTTACAAAACCCACTGAACAAGGTCGTCTCCAAGAACCTCACCTTCAGGCTCAAAGGCGTGAACACGCCCTCGTGCATCATCCGGTCCAACACGTTCTGCTCCTTGAGCTCGATCGACGCGTCCAAAATTCGCAAGCACCATCCAAAATTCTGCGATAGTTTAGAAGCATCACCTTAGTCAGGAGCCGATTGAGTGTGACCAGCCAGAGAAGAAACCTATGTCTAGGGGCAATAGATCGGTCCCAAACAAAGGAGGATCAAACTAGATTCTCACCTCTAGGTCTAATGTAGTCCCACGCTGATAACACCGAGAAGGTACCAGAGCTGTGTCTTTGCCAAATCAGTCGGTCTTCACTATCATCAATAAAGGCTAGGGTTGCATCCGGTCAAAAAGAGAAGGAGGTCAGGAAAGCCGAAGGCTGCCATTCTGAAAAGAAGAAGGCTTGAACCGATGTATCCCGAGGAATGCGAGAGCAGTATATATCCCAATTTGAGAAAATTTTGAATAACGGGCCTCTAGAGTGCCGCGCAGCAGACCAGAATGATACAGACCGACCATTCCCTATCCTCTAGATGAAGCTCAGATAGAAATCAGAGCGAAGATCCAAGATCTTCTTCCAAGTTTAAGAACAGAACGCGAGTCTTGTCACCACCCATAAATTCTTGTTCTTGAGAAATGTGGAATGAATCCACTTGCACCACAAACACTCCTTATCTTTGAATAAGACTCATATATGCTTGAGTGTCGCTGCCCTATTGCAATCAATAAGTCTGCGGATCCCTAGATCACCCTATTCCTTAGGGAGTCATACATCAGTCCACGCGACCTTCGCACCACCTACACCCAAATCTGGATCCTTCCAAAGGAACTGTCTAATAATATACATGGATAGCATGCAAAAAAGACTTGATAAGTTGCAGCCGCCCAACAAAAGAAAGAAACTGTTGGGACCAAGAGTGAGCTCCAGTAGTAATGGATATAACAAGGGCATTAAAATCCGCCTTGCTAAGTCTACCAGCAATGACAGGTAGAGGTGTGTAAATTGGACCGGACCGGACCGATCTAGTCCGGGCGTGTTGGTCCGGTCCTTGAGGTTCGCGGCCCGGCCCCGGTCCCAATAAACAGGACCGGTGACTGGGAGGTTCGGCCCCCGGGTTCCATGGTTTAGGACCGGACCGCCCAGCTCGGACCGGACCGATAATATTTTTTTTTTAAAAAGATCCGTAAAAGCAGGATCATCCTTGGATGAACTCAGACTTATTTATTTACTTGCAAGTTTTGGTGTTAGTAAAAGCGTTAAAATGATGTCTTCAATTGGTGGTGAAAAGTACTTCTAATTACTTTTGTTATGATGAAATCCTCAGGACCATGCATGATTTTTAAATTAACAATATTTTAGCCTCTTGACATTCTCAGGGTTGGACGAATTCGGGTGTAATATGCATAGCCTTACGTTTCAGTTGAACTTGACACGAGCGGGAGCTTTGTGCACTGAGCTAGCCTAGCAACTGTAATACGAGCGGGTTGAACGTAGTAGTAGGCTTTATTGCGGTTGGGCGGGGACCGGGACCGGACCGGACCGCCGGTCCGGGTCCTGGTCCTGGTCCTGGTCCTGTCCCGGTCGGGTCCTTGGTCCCGAAATTATGGGGACCGGACTATTAGTCTGGTCCCCGGGTTCATGCAGGGACCGGACCTGCCCGGACCATGCACATCCCTAATGACATGCACACCGAGATATCGGAATGGGAGAGTACCTTCTAAAAGCCCATGGAGTGTCGATTGAGGTCCCGGACTCTAGGCGAGCCACCCGAAAGCCCATGTAAAGAAGAAGGTCTATTTTATCTTGGGAGGATAGCCGTTAGAAGCCTTACGCATCAAGTTTCGTACTCCGAGAGGCGAAATTATCCTTAAGGACAGTGCTTGCACGCCTCAGACATTTGTTCTTACTTTTCTCGTCTTTTCCAACACATTTCCTTCGATTATTATTTTTATATGTTATCTAACCATTTTTCCAACAATCTTAAGGATAAATGTTTGATGGATTCTGAACCTGGAATTACGTTGCCACTACTATTGGTATTGAACGAGAATTCGGAGATGGTGGAGGAACAAGTTTTATATGTACGCGAGCAGTTATCGTGGGACATTACCGAGCATCAACACCAAAGAGTTTTGGTTGTTTCGGTAAGGTTAGTGAACGTCAGGTAAAATCGTTCTTCGAAAATTCAATACCTATGTTTTTCCGAGAGAAGTTGGACATTTGTAAATGTTTTCTTTCTCAAGTTCGTCATTGTATTTTTATTGTAAGCATGCATCTAAAACTAGTAATTGAGGCACACAATGACTTTTTATTTTTAATCCATGAATTCACTAGTCTATGTTTGATTTTTGAACGCTTGTAGTAATTTTCATGTGTTGGAGAAGAAATCTAGGTTTAACATTACAAATTGGTAAGGCATGTGGAGACTGATATTTGTTAGGTTTCTTTACGTGTAATTTTGAGCATTTGAGCTCTGTTGTGGGTAAAGTACTTCAGAAGACGGATGTGCAAAAGCATGCTTGGCCTTCTTGGGTGTAAATGAGATTTCTGTATGCTGAGACTTTTTCCCTTAGGCTCCGTTTGCTTCACGGAAAATATTTTTTCGGAAAATATTTTCCCTAATTTCTAGCGTTTGGAGGGCAGAAAATATAGAGTCAAAGAAAATATTTTTTGGTCAACGAAAAATTTACTCTTAAAAATAAGGAAAATGATATCCTCTTTTAAAAAGTGGAGATCATTTTCCTCCTCTCCTCGCGCGTGCTTCTCTCTCTCCTCTCAACGCCTACGCTCTCACATCTCCCAACGCCTCCCTTCTCTTTCGCTTGCTCTGTTCACAAATCGGCGAAACCCTAATCTGTGGATCTCTCTCACCTCGCCGCCTCCCGCTTTCCTCCATCGCAACCCCCCGATCGTCGAAGCTTCTCCGGTAGCCTCCCTATCTCGATCGATCGGCCGATCCCTCTTCTCTTCGTCCATCGAAGCAACCGTCGGCATCAGGTTTGTCTCTCGTCCCCTTTGTTTGATCCGCCTCTGCGACGGTTTTATTAGGTGGGCATTTGCTGTGGCTGGTAGTGGATTACTTTCGCGCATTTAGCTGTTGATTAGGGTTTACATGCATAAGTATGCCATGGACTTCTGTAAGTGGCTATGGTCCCTCGATTGGGCGCAAGCAAGATGATGGGATGTGCCTAATTTTTGTGGGTTATGATTGAATTCAGTACTTCTAAGGATAGTTTCCCAATGGAGGAGATGACTAGTGATTAGGGGAGAGTAGTTTGTTTCTTGCCCTTGACTCTGAATTCTCATAACTAGTTGCCCATAGGAATTGCAGAGTTTAATGTTTGATTCTAGAGAGCTTGCTTTGAAGCCAACAATTCTGAATAGAAGGTAGAGACACTTTAGCCCCTAGGTATCTACTTGAACCCGCTATACACCGCGCATGCCACAAGAGCATTAGGCAGGTAAATAACAGATGAATATCTCTATCCCGCCTCTCTCTCTCTCTCACATCAGCTGAAACAAAATGATCAGAGCATTCATCAGCGGGACAAGAAAGATTAGATGTCAAGATTCATTTTTCTATTTCCCCAGTAGAGTCGATCTAGACTTAGGTGTCACCTATCTTTGAGAGAAACCTCTCGCGAGATTCCTCTCAAAGAGGGGCAGCTGTTGACACCTAATTTTGGATCAACCATTTTTTGGTTATTTCTTAGAAAATTCATGAAAAATCCATAAAAAGTCAAAAAAATTGCAAAATCAACTTTGGTGGCCTTAGCCAAGCCTAAGGAACCGTTTTTGACAAAAAAAAAATAATTTTTCATATTTTTCGCATTTTTTAAATATTTTTAGAAATTAAAAAAATACTAGAAAAATCAAGAAAAATAGAATTTGAGGTCAAAAAAATATGAAAAAATAGCCAATATTTTTATTTTAAATCCCTTATATTTTTTATCTCACAAAAAGTCCAAAATCAGATTCAATTTTACATGTTCCTTTGTAACACGTATGATTGAATTTGATAAAAAAAATATCAATTGGGTCTTTTAATTTGCAATTTTGGCATTTTTTAGGATCTTGACATTTAATCTAACTGTCCCTTATTTCAATTTAGCCCAATTGTTTGCACAAATTGCTCAATTGCATGAAATTGGCAAAATTGCACACTTAATTGCATTTTAATCCTTGAAAATTGGGCATATTTGAAATTACTTTCAATTTAGGGACTATCATTGCAAATTAAACATACTACCCAATGGGTTTCACCATTTTGAATCGATTGGCATAGGTAATTTGGCCCAATTTGATCATTAGAGCCTTCAATTGCACAATTTTCTAATTTGCAATTACATGAAAATTTGGGGTTTTTATAAAAATTAATATGAACTTTTGGGCAATATTACATTTTAGATAAAATTCATGCCCTAAAATCGATTCTGAGGTCCAATTCAGCCGAAATTTCAAGGGTAAGATGGTCTTTTGGCTATAGAATTATTGGATGACAAGGATGGAATGATTGACATTGGATTTTCCCCATTACCCACTACCAACTACTAGTCATTCTATGCCACTATTCATTGTCATACACCAACCCCACTCACTTTTTCCCTCTCCTTTATTTGGATAACACAATCTCACTCTCCCTCACCTCATTTGGCCGGACATAGTTCCACCTCCCCCTCCATTTTGATTTTTCTCTCAAACTCTCTCTCTCTCTCTCTCGCTGCTCACCGGACCAGTTCTGAGGCCGTCCGTTGTTTGCCTCATATCTCCTTTGTCTGTTGTTAGATTTCGACGAGCCATATATGTTGGAAAGCTTATTCTCTTGCCGTTCTAACAAGATATTGTGGGCCCAAATCCACCCAGCCAATCGTCCTGTGGAGCCGTTTTAAGGAGCAAAGGTCGCTGCCTGGATCAGACTTACCCGAGAACGCACAATCCGACTTTGGGAGTTTGTTGGGGCAAATCTTTGGGGTAAGACACTTCCTAAACCTTGCTAAGATGTTGAGCAACATGTCATTAAGGTTAAGTTTGGATTTTAATGGATTTAATGGACCGATCTCTCGTTGTTCTTGGCCGATCAAACCGGACCAATTCTGCCCAACTTGGAACCGTGAAGAGTCAAGGCTGTTCTTGAGGAGTTCTTGTTCGATCTTGAGGTGAGTGACTTCTAGAGCTTAGATAGACATGTTAAGAGGTTAGAGGCTTATATTAAGAGTGGTATTGATGTGTGTCTTGGCCATTTATGTGGTTGTTCTTCAAGGACTCTAATCTGTTCGCCGAGGTCCGGATCCACGCCGTGCCATCCCCAGCTACTCCCGCCGATTTTTCTTGGCCCTTAGACTTGGTAAGCTTACTCTAACCCTTTGTTAGGATCTTAGGTCATGGAAGGACCGAGAGAGAGTTAGATTTAAAGGAAATTGTGGGTTGTTCTAGGTAGAACTCATGAGGACCGAATTCGTGATTTTAAGGCAGATTATGATTGACAAATTGTGATGCTTGAAATGATGAAATCTTGTTGGAGTTAGACTAATCGATGTGCTCTTGAGGGGGAGCCGAATGCCTCATTGTGAAATTTGAAGTGCTAGAGTTGTTGTGCTTGATTGAGTTAATGAAATTCCTTGAGTTGGCCTAGGTGAGTTCGGCCATGGTGTGGTTAATGATATATTGCATGAAAGTGGCCTAATGGCCCTTAGTTCTATTCTGGCTGTGTACTAAAATGGGAGTTTAAAGGATTTAAATGACACCATAGAAGTGGATCTGGCCTTGTGTGATGAATTGATCCCTTGAATGAGCCAATTGATCGATTAACCCTATTGATTCGTGTCTTGGCTGAATAGTGCTAATGATTGATGATTCCCTAATCGAATTATATTTGATCATGAAGTATTAAAATGGTGTCACCTCGGGTAAACTTTATAATGTGATTTCGTGGCAAGGGACTAATAATGTGGTGGCCGTTTATTGCCTTGAATTGTCGAAATGCACTATTGAATATAGTTAGCTATAAGTGATTTAATTATGAGCCTATGTGCATGTGGTATCCTGATGCGCCTATACGACGCGGGATTGAATAATTAGAATCTTGATGCACCTATATGACGCGAGATTGAATAATGAGAATGTCTGATGTGCCTATACGACGCGGGATTGAATAATGAGAACGCCTGATGCGCCTAAAATGACGCGGGCTTATTGATTGGGATAACATGAGGTGTTAATACGCGGGCCTAACCTTGGAAAGTGCAATTATATCGAGTATAAGTACTATCCTTTATGGTATAAGTAATTGAGTGCCGAGGTACGAAGCTTAGACCTGGTCATGAAGTGATGATTGGAGTAGATTGAATTTGAGGTGCTTAAGTGTCATGCCATGTTTCATTGTTCTTGTTGTTATGCTATTTGGGGTCTTGCCATGTTTGTATTGGGAATAGAATTGCATGCCTTAGGGAGTGTCTGGAGGTACTAAGTACCTAGCTTAGGGTTAGAATTAGCTTATTGAGATTTATCTCACCCCGTCGTGGGACCCACTTTTCAGACCCCAACCCTTGACCCCTATCACCATGTCGAGACGCTTTGGAGTTCTGATGGAAGTTGAGACCTGGGAGATCCCAATGCTGGATTTGAAGACGAAGAACCTGAACCAATGTTGATGGATGTCGACAAGCCGGATGTGTAGAGTTAGTTGTACTATTTCCCTTCGGACGATTCCCTGAGATAGGTAGTTTGAGATTTGGAACGATCCAGTCGTGTCTTTTGGACGTGATATAAGTGTTGTAAACCGATTGCGTTATAACTATGTTATATGCATCCTAAGTCATCTTGTCGTAGCTTTATGTATGGAGTTTAATATCGCTTCCGCATGTGCATTTCATTCCGTGAGTTTATTGTTAGACGATTCGATCCTTGGGACGTATCGCGAAGGCATAGCAGAAAGGGATGTTCGCGCGCGTTTAAAGGACGCGGGGCGTGACATCCCCGTTTTAGTGGTATCAGAGTAAGGTCAGCTCAATCCAATATGATTGAGGTTTGGAGTGATAAGGAGTGATGACTTGGGGACAATTAGATAGTGAGACCTTTAGGATTAAGCATTGATCACTGAATTTTAAGGACTGTAGGCTTGAGCTCGTGTACATTTCGATGGTTCTTGAATTGATTCAATTGATATCTTGGGTGGTGATTTTATTGAGGTTCACAAGGAAGCGATCAGAAATTGAGGAGCCATGAGCATGGATCTGAGGTTGTGGATATGCTTGAGGTTAATAGGGAGTCGCTCATGAGTAGAGGGTTGATTGGATTATGTGATCGTGATTGTGGCCTTGAGGTATATGGCTAAACCTAGGGAAAAATCGATTTGTGAGAAGGTCATTTGTGGAATTAGAAGTCCTTTATGGATAAGAATTGATCGGGAAACGACTGCGATGTGACGAGCAATGAGTACGATCATGTACTGCATGTGTTTATGGCGTCAAAATAAAAGTTGAGAAATGTGCATGCATGAGCATATCATTATCGGACTTGATAAACCATCGCTTGGTATGGGACAAGCTGATGGGATGCCTATAAACCGTAATGAAGCACGTTATGGGACGTGTGGAACGGGACTCTCCTCGTAGGTGTTTGACTTGGGACAACCTACAAAGACCATGTCTGATGAGGGCGGGGAGTGTACGCCGAGACATAGAAGTTCGGACAACGAGCGGCTCCTGGCAGGCTTCTAAGACAGAAATGGAGGCAGGAATGACCTAAACCATACATTGAAAGGGATGGGTCTAGGTATCGGGCTAAGTCTGATTCTTTTATCAAAAGATTTATTGCATTAAAGTTGATCCTCAAGATGAAATTTCAAACATTGCGTAGCATTTGATATGGCGCATGTGAATGACACATTGGTTTGCATCGCCGTAGGCGATTAGAGGTCCTAGAGCTTCGTACTTGGCACTAAGCGTTGTTTACTAAATGTTTGGTTG
The DNA here is from genome assembly GCA_021437785.1 of Rhodomyrtus psidioides. Classification (NCBI taxonomy): domain Eukaryota; kingdom Viridiplantae; phylum Streptophyta; class Magnoliopsida; order Myrtales; family Myrtaceae; genus Rhodomyrtus; species Rhodomyrtus psidioides. Next base: position 21,589 of record JAILYB010000162.1, on the reverse strand, counting down.
GATAGCTGATTGTGGTTGTGCTAACGGGCAGATGCATCTAGGCTTGGGGTATGGATGAGAAATTCTTGATGTGTGCCTCTGAATGCTTGATCTATGATTGGCCTACTTGGCATCAAGTGTATTTTAGCTGAGGCTTATTTGAGAACGGAATAGCATGTTGTAATCTTGCTAAGTCGCAGGTACGACAGGACTTAAGGTACGAGAAAATATCCCATTGAATTGATACCTTGAGTATTTGCTTGATGTTTGCCTAGTGAGGTTTGTCTGATGATTGACTCCTGGTTGAGTGTTCCGTGTAATTGCTTGGTAATTAGTGGCTGGCTTGTGATTTCCGTTGTGGTGAGCAGTTTAGGGCTGCTAGACTTAAGTAGATGGCTTAGGTTTTTGAATCCCTTGGTGGAACTGTAGTGGCTCCATGATGTTAGAGCCTAGTGGGAATGAGCAATCGAGATAAGAGTAATAGAGAGTCGCTTAGCTCGAGACCACAAGTTGTGGAAGACTCAAGAGTTGATAAAGTCGAGAGAGCCTTAAAAGAAATTGAGGATTGGATGAGTAGGTAGGCTCGAGATTGGATTGCCCTCGTCTAGTTGATCAATGAGAAATACTTTACCGTGATTATTAAGGAGTAAAAGTGTTAGGATCCCTGACGATTATGAGAACCATAGGGGATCTGCCATTACAGGGTAGAGTTATTGAGATTGTTTAAGCACGCCCAAAGGTGGTTAGAGACCCTTGGAGAAGAGGGCATAGAGATTCAAGGACGAATCAAAGTTAGAAACATCGTGGTGAATTGGTACCCTTGAATATGAAGTGTTATAATTAACCTCATCTTGAAGGGCTCAAGGACTAGGGAAACCATGAGTAAAGAGGATTTCTACTTATAGAACATAGAATGTACCTGTAAGGAATGGTTGATACCTGAGCGTAAGGCCTAGAAGAGAAATTGGTGGTTTGTCTTTCTCGTCATGTGAGAAGTGTTAAGGGAAATCGGCATGCTAGTTTACCCGAGTCCAATGGTTCTATGAGGTTGGTTGAGATTGAACCGAACCATCGGAAATGGAACTATAAGTTGTCGTCCCCTAAAGGATAGGGCGATGTTCTGAAGGGCTATTGGACTATGAGGTGGCCGTTGATGGGAAAAAAAGTGGATGAACTTGATAGTCTTAGCTACTCGTGATTTTAACGGATGGACGAGTAAGCAAAAAGGGGTGCTTGGATTATGACCGCAAGGTGATTTGAATTAATCGAATTGAATATCCAAGGTGTGGATTTGTGGAGACCAAAGAGAAAGCTCAATCCCTTAGAACATTGTTGTTTGAGGTGACAGAGTTATTGGAAGAAGAATGTTAAACATGGTGACATTTGAGTCCTGGAATAAAGGTACCGCTATTGGCGTAGACTCCAAGGCTGACGTCATATGGAACAAGGAAGACAAGGTGGATTCGAGACAGAGAATGCCACCGAAGTGTATAGTCTCCCTCACAGGGTAAGAGACCCTAATACGGAAAGAAGAGGAATTCTACTTGTCTTAGTGTTAAGAGTGAACGTCACCAAGTAGTGTCTCAAGGATTATAGGCTTGAACTTTTGTTGCATTCTAATGGTTTTAGTATGAACTTTAATTGATGACCTTTAAGGTTATTTGTGATTATAGTCCGGAGATCGACAGTGGATTAGACAATATGTTGAAATGGAAACGACCGACTAATGAGCTTCATTTGTGAATATGAGTTATAAAGAGACGGCTAGTATTAATGGGTTAGGCTTGAATTGCGTTATATCTCGATGATTTTAGTTATCGGCCGCCATGGACAACCTTAAATGATGCGAGATGAGACGTGTGCAAGGAAGTGCACAAGGGAGATTTAGATTAAAGGCCAGTTGTAATCGAATGCATATGGATTCGACTTGAATGGCGACTAGACTTGAGGTTATAAATTAATATTAGGTAGTTCATTTTTGAGATTTGACAGTCGCTTGTGGAATTAGAAATTTCGATTGAAAGGAATTGATCATAATCAAGGAGTCATGAGGAGCACGAACAACCTTTGGAATGTATTCCATGGACTCTAAGAGGACGCTCGTGGTATGCAGAATATAAGAGCGTGAGATTTGGGTCTAATAAGGCAAGTCCTTGGTCATAAAGTCTTTGGGAAATGGAATTCCTTTGGAACCCTTGAGGATTAGAGTAAGTGATGAACTGACTAAGGCCAATGTGAGTTATTGAAATTGAAAGTTTTCTGGGATGGATAGCTGCTATAGACGAATCGTGGAAAGATGCCCCGTAGGAGCCGTCATGTTAATAGAATGGACTAAGGATGAAATGTGGCTGAATGAACATGAAAGAGTTTTCAAGGGCTTAAACCTAGTTGGTGACTGCGCCGACAGTGGTGTTCCATTGGGAGTTGAAACGTTGTGAGAGTTACGGTAACGTGTCATGAAAGGGATTAAGGTCCATAGGAATGCAACGTGAGAATGTGGTTGCCTATACGTCGTGATAGTAAGACATAATGAGATGGATGCCCCAACAGGTGATTTAGGACTGACAGCTATCGCCCTTATGTTGGAAACTTGGAGATATCCCTTACGTGGTGAGTAGATTTCATATTGATGAGGATCATTGGAACTTGAAGTACCTATTATCTCAAAGAGGAATTGAATGCGTGAAGCAACATGGACGTATGAAGTTGCGTCAGGAAATTAGAGTATGATGCCCTACCCTACCTTGGGGAAGAAAAAGGATAGAAGGATGCTTATGGTTGAGAATTGAGCATCACGAGATTGGTGGGTATAGGACATGCTTCGTTCAAGGAATAAGAGATTAAACTTCTAAATTGGAGGTTACCAGAAGGCTAGTTAGACGGCTATTTTGAAAGTCAAGCCTAGGAGTCAGAAAAGGACTAAAGCATTACAACCTACAGACTCTGATGCCCAGGAGGTCGTGACAACAAACACAACAGGGAGAAAATCCAGACTCGTAAGTATCCAAGGATGGAGACCTAGAAGCTTCATGGACGAATGTAAGTATACGATGATGAAGGACTTAGAGGGCAAGATTAGATTGGAAACTCGTCGTGATAACTATAGTGTCCGGTGGATTGTACCAAGAAGTACCAGGACTTACGTCGGTGCTAGTGACGAAATAGAACGAGGAGAGGAATAGTCGAGCACGTGGCTAAGGGTCGGTATGTCAACGAAGGAAGGCACGACTCGATAAGTTTGGACAAGTGACCCTAGTCGTAGGAAACTCTCGAGTGGAACCGGGAACGAATTGTTATGGATTTAGCCATGGGGTCACCTGAAAGGTCAAGCGGACCATGAGACGATTTGCATAGGCGTCAGACAATTCGTGTGGAAGCTCAACGATGGTTGTGCCAAATAGAGATCCTAAGTTTACCACAACTTTTGGGAAGAATCTTTAAGACGTCATGAAAACGAAGTTATGTTACAACGCGCCCTATCTTATGCAGACAGATGGGCAATCTGAGAGGACGAATAAGGTGATTGAGAGTATGATGCGAGTGTCTGCCGCAGACTTGAAGGGAAGTGGTAACGAGTGGCTACACCTGGTAGAGATGTCTAGAGTAACAATTACTTGTAGACAAATTTGATGACAGATTGGCGATTGGTACATACCTTCAGCAAGGAAGTTGAGAGAAGATTTATGGCGGATGAACGACCATGGTTTGAAATGACTTCAATAGGGATTGATGGGAGGTTGCTTCGGACTGTATTAAGCCTTCATGATAGCATGGGTGGGTCCTCAAAGTATGTTGTGGACCAAATTGTTTGAATCTACGTTTAGGTCGTCACGTAATGCCCTGAAGTGTGTTAACGCGGGAATTTGTGCCCTTCTTGATGCGTTGGTACGCGAGATGTTAACCCGATGCGTTGAGACGCGGGTTTCAGAAAAGTATACTAATCTGAGGCGTGTTACGCGGATCATGGATGAGTTTGACAGCCGGTTCGCCATTACGAAGGCCTTGGCATCGATAATAGAACTAAATGGACAAACGGTATAGATCTTTAGAACTTCAAGAGAGAGATTATGTTTTTCCTTAAAGTATCACCCATGCGAGGCTTGTCCGATCTGAAAAGTCGAGTCCGAGGTGTGTAGACCTATTTGGGGATTTTGGCAATAAAAAGGGGGCTTCCGAGGAAGATGAAGTAGTGATGAGGCGTCAGCACCTAACTTTTGAGTATGGTGGGATTCGTGGTAAATTTCGAGGACGAAATTTTTATGAGGAGGGAAGAGTTGTGACATTCTGAAATCCGACCCCTTTTCAAAGCGTGATTTCATGAGACATCTCGTCAGTGCGCTTCAGTTAAATCTCGCTCAGAGTTGGCCACTCTTGAGAGGACTAACCGATGGGGAAATGCTAAGTAGGATTTAAGTACGTGGACCAAAGAACTCGACCATGGATTGGTATCTTGACCATAAGGATTGCCGAGGGGATATTTTGAGCCATGATAGGCCGGTCTAAGATTGGCCTTGGGACAATTTGCTAGTGTTATACAATTGGATCGCGGGTGATTCTGTTTGACCATCGTATAATTTGCGAATCAACCAAAACGAATTCCCGACGATCGCGTCCTTTGGAACTAGCAATTGACCCTCGCAATTACATGACAACCAAGGTCGCCATGACTCGAATAACTCTTAAACGTGACATTCGTCACGGGTCGATACGCGTGACTCCTGAGAGCCGCCCGTTAGTTTGAGATACACTAGAGTCGCCATTGACGAATTTTAACCATGGATTGGACTTCGGAATTAGGCGTCAGGTATTCGAGAATTCCAACGGTAATAAATTGGACGTCGCCTCATCAAGAACCATTAAGACTATGGTTCACTCCATATCGGTTAGGAAAGTGAAATTCGAACTGACGATTGGAAGTTACCCTTTTACCCCTAAGTTGATGCCCTTTCTCTTAGAATTAAGTAAGGATAAAATGGACATTTGCCACCCCCTTACTTCAGCCGAAATTTCAAGGGTAAGATGGTCTTTTGGCTATAGAATTATTGGATGATAAGGATGGATTGATTGACATAGCATTTTCCTCATTACCCACTACCAACTACTAGTCATTCTATGCCACTATTCATTGTCATACACCAACCCCACTCACTTTTTCCCTCTCCTTCATTTGGATAACACAATCTCACTCTCCATCACCTCATTTGGCCGGACATAGCTCCACCTTCCCCTCCATTTTGATTTTTTTCTCAAACTCTCTCTCTCTCGCTCGCTGCCCGCCGGACCAGTTCCGAGGCCATCCGTTGTTTGCCTCATATCTCCTTCGTCTGTTGTTAGATTTCGACGAGCCATATACGTTGGAAAGCTTATTCTCTTGCCGTTCTAACAAGATATTGTGTACCCAAATCCACCCAGCCAATAGTCCTGTGGAACCGTTTTAAGGAGCAAAGGTCGCTGCCTGGATTAGACTTACCCGAGAACGCACAATCCGACTTTGGGAGTTTGTTGGGGCAAATCTTTGGGGTAAGACACTTCCTAAACCTTGCTAAGATGTTGAGCAACATGTCCTTAAGGTTAAGTTTGGATTTTAATGGATTTAATGGACCGATCTCTCGCTGTTCTTGGCCGATCAAACCGGACCAATTCTGCCCAACTTGGAACCGTGAAGAATCAAGGCTGTTCTTGAGGAGTTCTTGTTCGATCTTGAGGTGAGTGACTTCTAGAGCTTAGATAGACATGTTAAGAGGTTAGAGGCTTATATTAAGAGTGGTATTGATGTGTGTCTTGGCCATTTATGTGGTTGTTCTTCAAGGAGTCTAATCTGTTCGCCGAGGTCCCGATCTACGCTGCGCCATCCCCAGCTACTCCTGCTAGTTTTTCTTGGCCCTTAGACTTGGTAAGCTTACTCTAACCCTTTGTTAGGATCTTAGGTCATGGAAGGACCGAGAGAGAGTTAGATTTAAAGGAAATTGTAGGTTGTTCTAGGTGGAACTCATGAGGACCGAATTCATGATTTTAAGACAGATTATGATTGACAAATTGTGATGCTTGAAATGATGAAATCTTGTTGGATTTAGACTAATCGATGTGCTCTTGAGGGTGAGCCGAATGCCTCATTGTGAAATTTGAAGTGCTAGAGTTGTTGTGCTTGATTGAGTTAATGAAATTCCTTGAGTTGGCCTAGGTGAGTTCGTCCATGGTGTGGTTAATGATATATTGCATGAGAGTGGCCTAATGGCCCTTAGTTCTATTCTGGCTGTGTACTAAAATGGGAGTTTAAAGGATTTAAATGACACCATAGAAGTGGATCTGGCCTTGTGTGATGAATTGATGCCTTGAATGAGCCAATTGATCGATTAACCCTATTGATTCGTGTCTTGGCCGAATAGTGTTAATGATTGATGATTCCCTAATCGAATTATATTAGATCATGAAGTATTAAAATGGTGTCACCTCGGGTAAACTTTATAATGTAATTTCGTGGCAAGGGACTAATAATGTGGTGGCCGTTTATTGCCTTGAATTGTCGAAATGCACTATTGAATATAGTTAGCTATAAGTGATTTAATTATGAGCCTATGTGCATGTGGTATCCTGATGTGCCTATACGACGCGGGATTGATTAATGAGAATCCTGATGTGCCTATACGACGCGGGATTGAATAATGAGAATCCTGATGCGCCTATACGACGCGGGATTGAATAATGAGAATCCTGATGCGCATATACGACGCGGGATTGATTAATGAGAATGCCTGATGCGCCTATACGACGCGGGATTGAATAATGAGAATCCTGATGCGCTTATTGATTGGGATAACATGAGGCGTTAATACGCGGGCTTAACCTTGGAAAGTGCAATTGTATCGAGTATAAGTACTATCCTTTATGGTATGAGTAATTGAGTGCCAAGGTACGAAGCTTAGACCTGGTCATGAAGTGATGATTGGAGTAGAATTGAATTTGAGGTGCCTAAGTGTCATGCCATGTTTCATTGTTCTTGTGTTATGCTATTTGGGGTCTTGCCGTGTTTGTATTGGGAATAGAATTGCATGCCTTAGGGAGTGTCTGGAAGTACTAAGTACCTAGCTTAGGGTTAGAATTGGCTTATTGAGATTTATCTCACCCCGTCGTGGGACCCACTTTTCAGACCCCAACCCTTGACCCCTATCACCATGTCGAGACGCTTTGGAGTTCTGATGGAAGTTGAGACCTGGGAGATCCCAATGCTGGATTTGAAGACAAAGAACCTGAACCAATGTCGATGGATGTCGACAAGCCGGATGTGTAGAGTTAGTTGTACTATTTCCCTTCGAACGATTCCCTGAGATAGGTAGTTTGGGATTTGGAACGATCCAGTCGTGTCTTGTGAACGTGAGATAAGTGTTGTAAACCGATTGCGTTATAACTGTGTTATATGCATCCTAAGTTATCTTGTCGTAGCTTTATGTATGGAGTTTAATTATCGCTTCCGCATGTGCATTTCATTCCGCGAGTTTATTGTTAGACGATTTGATCCTTGGGACGTATCGCGAAAGCATAGCAGAAAGGGATGTTCGCACGCTTTTAAAGGACGCGGGGCGTGACACGTATGGTCGGGCCGGGCGCCTGAGAGACGCGGGCCAGGTTTGACCCGGTCCGAAAAATATTTTTAATAAAATAAATTCAAAATAAATTTCTAAAAATTTCAAAAATTAACAAAAAATAGAAAAATCATAAAATATTAAAAAAAGGAAAAAATTCAGAAAAATAAAAAAAAATCCAGAAAATAGGAAATGGCCACAATCAACTGGCCATGACCTATTTTCGGTCTTTTGAACCTCAATTCTTCCAAAATGGCGATTTTGCCCTTTAGGCAAATCGTCTCCCAAAAAATTGCAGAAATTCTGAAAATCCAAAAAATTCCAGAAAATAGGAAATGGCCACAATCAACTGGCCATGACCTATTTTCATTCTTTCGAACCTCAATTCTTCCAAAATGACGATTTTGCCCTTTAGGCAAATCGTCTCCCTAAAAATTCCAGAAATTCTGAAAATTCAGAAAAATTCCAGAAAATAGGAAATAGCCACAATCAACTGGCCATGACCTATTTTGGGTTTTCCAAACCCCTAATCTTTCCAAAATGATGATTTTGCCGTTTTGGCAAATCGTCTTCCCAAAAAATTGAAGAATTCCAGAAAAATTTCAAAAAATAGGAAATGACCACAATCAATTGGCCATGACCTATTTTGGGTCTTCCAAACCCTAATCTTTCCAAAATGATGATTTTTCCCTTTTGGCTAATCGTCTTTCAAAAATTGCAGAAATTCTGAAAATTCCAGAAAATAGGAAATGGTCACAATCAACTGGCTTTGACCTATTTTTGGTCTTTCGAATCCCGATCCTTTCAAAAATGATGAGTTCGCCCTTTTGGCAAATCGCTCCTCAAGAAATGCTGAAAAATTCAAGAAAAATCTCCAAAATAGGAAATGGACACGATCAACTGGCCATGACCTATTTTGTTTAGTTCAACACCCAAACCTCCCAAAAATTGATGATTTCTCCCTTCGAGCAAATCAACACCCTTGATCCTAAATCACACTTTCCTTAAGCCCTTAAGGCTATACTAGGAGGCCATTGATTTGAATTGATGTGCATTGACGTGGTTCATTTATGCATTTGATTACGCTTTCCTTATATTGATTTTGATTTGATAGGACTAGTCTTCCAATCTGCATGAAACTCATGAATCAGACTTTCCTTACACAAAATTGCGCCTGCATGAAATCTTAGTTAGGAAAATCACTCACGTTAGGTACCGAAAGGGCGTTGGTAATGACATCAACGTATCCAAGTTCCCGAACCCAAAATCTCTGGTTCCGCAAAACTGATCGATCTCTCCCAATCGATTAGTGAGGTTTTCGGTCCACCTTCCAAGAAGGACCGGTGGCGACTCCAAATGCATGCACACATAGCACATGTCACCACGACCACACCAAGATCGAATGCGATCGACTCTTATCGTCGAAAAACCCGCGTAAATTTATTCCCGTCGCGATTTGGTATGAGCCTGGGAGGGCCCGCGTCGAGAAAGCCTGCGATCTTCATTTTAGAGTGGGGGCCCGATCGACAATCCATTAGCCCGAAAAAAAAAAACGGGTCGCGACACTAGCAAAGTAAATGGTAGAGATCATGGGAAAGGCGATAGAAAATGGAAATCGCCCCGTGGAAAGCTTGTGAAATGGATCATAAGAGTGAGATTGAATGAGTTCGATAGAGAGAATGAAATTGAGATTGCCTTTCTCTAGATTGGGGATCTTGGTAAGGAAACCTTAGAGGTTTTGGGGGTACACTGAAGAAAGAATGTGACCCAAACAATTATTAGCCTTAAGAGGCTGTCGTTGATTGGTGAAAGGTCACCAAAGGAAGAGTTTCCTTGAAGGCATAGTACCTAATTGGATTGCCTTGTCGAATTGTTTGACGAGAGGTACCTATCTGATGCGGTTTGAGACCAGAGGTTGCTTAAACTCCGATAACTTTGCGAGGACCTGAGGAAGGCCGATCGATTTGAGACAGAGTTCTCAAGGTTCCCTAAGTGTATTAAAAGTGGTCGAGGACCCTTGAATAAGACAAGTAAATCTAGGAGTGGATTGAAACTTGAAAGCCTTGTGGTTGGTTGCTATTCCTGAATCTAAGGAACTATAATATCTTAATGAAAAAAGTGGTTGATCGGAAGAGACATAAGTGAGAATATTTCCACTTATGAATGGTGAAATACACCAATGGGGAATGGATATTTCTTGGGTGTAAGGCCCATGGAGAGGATTAGATAGCCTGTCTCTCCTGTTATGGAAAGTGTTGAGGGAAACCAGCATGCTAGTTTGCCTAGAATTAATGATTCTATGAGATTGATTGAGATTGAACTGGAACCATTGGAGATGGGGTTATAAGTTGTTGTCCCATAAATGGTAGGGCATCGTTCTTAAAGGCTGATTGGACCATGAGATGGTTGTGATGGAAAGAAAGATGAATGGACTTGATGGTTCTAGTGACTTGCGATTTTAATAAATGGATGAGTAAGCAAAAATGGTGCTTAGATTGTAATCACGAGGTGACTTGAGGAAGTCGAATTGAATATCCAAAGTGTGGATTTATGGTGGCTGGAACACCACGTCAGTTATTTTTAATCTAAATTATCCAGATGGAATATAATAGAAAATAGTCAAAAAGGTTTATGAATAAATTAATCAAATTAAAAAGCTTAGAACTGAATTTACATCCATACAATAGATTTATGATTTTTTTGGACAATTTTTTTTTTCAAATTGGGGACTTCACAATTCATAAATGCACTATAACGTGAGCTTATGATCATGCAACTATTTGGTGAACAAAAAAAGTGACGGAAATGGAGAATAAACCAAGGGAAAAGTGAAAGTTGATATAGACTTATGACAATGATAGTTAAAAGCGAAAAGAGGTGAGTTTTGATGTAATTTTTGGGCTTCGCCCCTTTCATTATCAAAAAAAAAAAAACGAAAAGAAGTAAGGAGGGAGCAAAAGAATATCAAATTTATATTGAGTTTGGCATAATTGGGATGATTTTCTTTGACTCACCGACACAATCAATATTCCGACCATTCGAGGTATTTTTTTTTAAAACATCGATGCTTTAATTTAAAGAAAACTAAATTCTAAGTGATAATAAAAAGTTCAAGGAGATTGTCCACATCAAATTCAAATTGATTAGATTTAAGTGTAATCATGTCTTTATATTTAGAAATCACTCGTGTTAAAATTTAAACTGACTTAAATAAAAATGGAAATTAGACAAGCTGATGAAAATGTTTTTATACGTTTGTCAAAAGAGGGGTGAGGGTGGTAAGTTAGAAAAATGTTCGATATATGTGGAGTTTCTACAATTTTCTTTCTTTTGGAATGTGACTAGGAGAAATTTGATAAGAGGGTAAATTGCAGTGGGAACAAAAAGTAATCCAATTTGACTTTTGCGATTACAATAGTAGAGATTCTGGACCTATCGATCACATTGAGGATTGGATAGCAACACAGTCACTTCAACTATTCAGGCATTTGTATATTACTTTTCTAAACTTTGATGCGTTTAGTTTGTTGAAAAAGGTCGGTTAACGAAAAATCATTTATTACTAATAAAAAAATACACACTTAAGGCTTGGGAAACAAATTCCCTGACCTGATATGGGAAAATCATGTTCCTAGAAAGCAATTTAAAATTTTCAAAAGTAAATTTCAAATTTCGGCCGCGATGACCTCATACGTTGTGCTTTTTAAAGAATACAAGTGTTAAAGGAGTGCATAATTTATATACTCAGAATTCAGGGGATAAGTACACTACAAATGCCATAACTTTCGTACGGCGTTCATTTAAATGCCATAACTTTCAAAACGTTCACTTGAGTGCCATAACTTTGTAAAAGTGTTCACTTGAGTGCCACTTGCTGATTTGGCGCCGGAAATCATTTTTTTAAATATTAAGTGGTCCTACGTGGCTCGTCGGGAAGCTGACATGGCGCCAGAATTTTTTTTTTTTTTTGCAAATTTTAATTTTCTAGTTTATTTAATGTAAAAAAAAACCCTAGATTTTTCGGTGGTGGCCGGCGAGGGTCGATAGCGCCTGGGTTAGGGCCATCGAGGGCTAACCCGCCCTCAATTGCCGTCGTCGAGGCCGCGATGGCCGTCGACTAGGGCCGTCGCGGCCTCGCCGGCCCAGGGCGAGCCGATCCTGGCCCTTGGGTCGGCTGGTGGTGGCCGGCGGCGACCCTCGCCGGCCACCACCGAGAAATCTAGGGTTTTTCTTTTTTTTTGATTTTTTCATTAAATAAACTAGAAAATTAAAATTTGCAAAAAAAAAAAAGATTTTCGGCACCATGTCAGCTTCCCGATGAGCCACGTAGGACCACTTAATATTAAAAAAATGATTTCCGGCGCCAAATCAGCAAGTGGCACTCAAGTGAACACTTTTACAAAGTTATGGCACTCAAGTGAACGTTTTGAAAGTTATGGCTCTTAAGTGAACGCCGTTCGAAAGTTATGGCACTTATAGTGTACTTATCCCCAGAATTCAGACACAGACGATTATACTCATGGGAAATGTTTACAACAAAAGAGATGTGGGAGGCATGAACAATGCGACCGGGTTGCGCTACATAAAAAATTCACTATGTTTTAGTTATGCTCGGCAAGGGCGTGCTATAAATAATACAAAAGTACGATGACATTCAGGCGGTCGTTAATTTTGGGTTGATCCAAATTGGAAGAGTTGGGAGTACACCGTCTTTCTATACTCTAGGGGGAGGAAGAAGCCATTTGGAGTCCACGATGTAGGTCAAGGAGATGTAAGGCTGGACTTCTGTATCGCCTAGCTGCTTCGCAAATTTCGCCCTCCCCGCTGGGTTCGATCCCGGGCCGGAACACTTGTACTCTCCGAACACCACCGTCCTGCCAAATGTGAAGACCCTTTGGTTACAACTTGGTAAAAGAAACCATGCGTGATCGTGCTCAAGCGATTACGTCCGATCATCCATTTCATGAACTAGATTTGCGTGCAATGGAGCCTCGTGGGGAACAATATCGTCACGTACCTCTCGTGCTCGGGATGAAAGTTGTTGGACCAGCCGACGGGGTTGATGACGCTGCTCATGTCCGTGTAGGAGAAGAACACCCTGGGGCTGGACTGCCACGCTCTTCCCAAGTACGTGCCGTTGCCGGTTCCGGTGATGCTGCAATGCACGAACGAGTAGCCGGTGTCCTCCGTGCTGCTTTCCCTTGCTTGAGCCGTTATAATGGTCATTCCACTGTCTCCCAGGACGTGCAACTCAGTGTTCTGCAATACGATTGAGCATTTTTCAGAAAGGATTGAATAGTCGGAAGATCTTGGAGGAGTATGGAGCAACGGTATGCTTACCAAGTAGAGAGAAGTCCCCGATCCGAAGATGAAATCCACGGTGCCTTCAATGTAGCAATCCTTGAAGAAATGGAAGCCCCTGTCGTCGCAGACCGTGTCCTGAAACCCTAGCAACCTACAGTTATAGAAGGCTGATTTGTCGCCGGAAACTCTCACCGCCACTGCTTGTTCGCCTGTTGTCTTCCCATTGGGCCTTGGCGCAGAATTCTGAAACAAACGGGGTCGCCATCAGCATGAGAACACGTATGCATGCAATGACACATGGAGCTGGTAAAAGCAAAATGTCTTGTGCTAGAAAAAAATAGGAAGCAGGAGAAAAGAAGTGTCAAGCTGCATCTGAACACTTGTAAACATTAAAATGAGGAAATTACTGTTTCAGAAGAGTAAAAAAAAAAAACACACACACACACACACGAAGACGCACCGCGATAATAACGTTGGCTGCCACGAAATAATCGGACTCAATAATGAGGGAGGCACTGTCTACCGTCCCGTACTGAGCAGTTGTCCCTCCAAAGGAGAGCCTCGGCATGGCGTCAGGCGATCCGTACAAGGTCACGAAAGGCTTGGTCCTTTCGATCTTGATCTTCTCCTTGCATCACGCGCTTGTTGTTCCCCGCGGGGATGCTTTTGATGGCGTCAGTCACCGTCTTGAAATTGCCGCTCCCATCTTGCCGTACCTTAATCACTGTCGAGTTGGCTTCCGCGGCCTCCAGGTTTGGGTCCAACGTGCCCTTTCGAGCCGAGTAAGGCTGCACGTTGCTCTGGAACCAGGCGTCCACCTGGGACCTATCGGCGGGAATCGGTTCGGAAACGGCGACCTGAGCGAGTGCGAGGAGGAGGGAAAGGATAGCAATCATAGGAGGAGAGAGGCGTCTCGTTTCGAATCGCTTCGCCATCTTTAAGATAAGGACATGAGATTGAAGAGGAAGAGTGGGGAAATATATAGCAATCAAAAAGTTTGGGAGGTGCAGAGAGGTCGACGCATGTTGGTTGTCATGTGTGGCCAAGAGCTGAGGATGAAAGTTGGCTTCTTTCTTTCTCTGCCTCTGTCTCTCTCGCTCTCATAAAATTAGCGTACCAATATCTAAATTGAGTCCTGACATAATCGCTTTACAATGTAGGGTCAGTTTTTTTGTGATGAAGACCAATTCAGGTATGTAAAACTAATCCATCGATCGACCGAAAGCGCCTTCCATCATCCGCAAATAACAAAACATAGACAGGAAAATGTCGATTCCAATTTGTTGGTCATTACACATCATTTTTTACGATGGAAGAAATTTTAGTGGGATTCACTTATTGTCAAATACCATTCATTTTTGTTTTTTCAATTTGATTTCAGCGCAAACAGACATCAGTAAATGGTTTAAAATCTTTGAAATTGAATTTCCTAGAAAAATCTTATGGTGACAAAAAATTTCCAGCGAAACGAACAGATTTGTAGAATGTTATTCCACGTACTCGCATTTGCACGCATGCTATTATGAGCTGGCCTTCAGGTTCACAGATAGATGTAGCTCGAAATAATCAACTAAAAATATATCCACAGATATATGGAAATTAAATTCTAATACTAAGAAAGATGGTTAACGAACCTAAAAGCTGTTGAATTCTCATAATTGACTTTATGATTTTTTTTTTCCGAAATTGACTTCTTATCAAGTTTTTTCAAACAATCCGTTGTCACATTTAGTTAAATTAAACCATACAAACGTTGGTCGGCAACTCAAATTGAAAAATGGTAGGACACCATTTTCTAATTGAGGTTATCAATTCTAAAAATATTTGTAATAAAAAGTCGGTAAGCAAGTTACCTAAAAGTGACAACTTAATAGAAATGTTGGTGAAACAATGGAATATAGATAAAAACTGGCAAACGAATATTGGTAATCCAAAACAAGTAGGTAACTTTATTAAATCTAGTCGAAAAGTCACACGATAATAAGGTTACTAATATCATAAAATAGTGATAAATTTAAGTCGTAGGCAAATAAAATTTTCTTTTAGCATATGCATTAGACTCGACTCCGGTTGATCAAGTGAAGTTCTAATAGTCAAGAATCACCAATGAATTGCTTCAAAGATGAATCTAATAACCAGGAGCCAATGCTAAAGCTCTGCCTATTGCCTAATGCCACGAGTCTTCACAAGCCACGCAAGCGACGCCGTATCTTTTGCCGGAGGACTACTCTTGAACCTCTTCCAGTCATGGACAATCTTGGTGAGAACGACCACTTTGGCCTTGATGGTGCGACATCAGTTGGCGTGAACTGTGGACACGACCCTCATGTCCCTACTCTCTTTACAAAACCCACTCAACAAGGTCGTCTCCAAGAACCTCACCCTCAGGCTCAACGGCGTAAACACGCCCTCGTGCATCATCCGGTCCAACACGTCCTGCTCCTTGAGCTCGATCGACTCGTCCTTTCTCCGATACCACTCTGCGAAAGAGCGCCACGGTCTTGTTGCATGAATACGCTCTCGTGCATCATCCGGTCCAACACGTCTTGCTCCTTGAGCCTGATCGACGCGTCCTTTCTCCGATACCACTCTACAAAAGAGCGTCACGGTCTTGTTGTTGGACCGGACCATGTAGAAGCCGGTGTTGATGGGATTAGCTTGGCTCCACTCGTCGCCATCAAACGTCTTATAATTATCAAAAAGTTTAGAATTAAATTCGTCAAATTGAAATATTTAATATTGAATTAGCCCAAATGCAATAAATTTAGGATTTTTTTATAATTTTTCAACGAGGAGTGATGGGAAAAACGCACACTCTATGAAATGCGTTATGATCACCATTCGACAGGAGTGAGGCCCGCACGGGCACGCCTCCTCGTTACCTTCCTCTCCTCCTTGCACTGCTCAGAGTCACGCAGCGACATCCCAAACAGGCAAACACCCCATATCACCAACCAGAGCATAACTATCGTCACCATCATATTCCCAGCTTTCGGATTATTCTATTCAATCCTCGAGTTGGTTGATGGTGAAGAACACCGCAACCCGGATCAAGTAGTTCGAGTGCTTATAATAGAATAGCTGTCGCCTCGTCTTGCCTTTCTCGTCTTCTTCACGAATCTAGTCAACGTCGATGCAGCCTGTCAGGCTCAAATTGTACGCCAAGAAAATTTTTCCGAGTCAACCGACAGTATTTGTCAAAGACAAAAGAGAAGATACTTAGGCTAACATAATGAAGCTGCTGTTGGAACTTTGTCACAAAGTCCCATAAGAAGTTGAATGAAAAATGAAGAGTTATTTTGGTTCGTAACCCTTCATCAATGAAACCGTACGACATCGAAATGTTTCGTCTAAACTGTACGACTTCGTGATGTTTCATCGAATTTTTTCGACGAAATCGTGCTTTTTCGTTGACGAACTCTTTCGACGAATCCATGTGACTTTATGACTCTTCACTTCACTCTCTATAAATGTAAAGCATTGTCCGTCGCATTACGTACGTATGTTAAACGAGCATTAGATACAATTGTTATGTTCGTCATTCATTCATCATCGTCATCATTTTGTGCGACTATTCCGCGAAGCTGTGTTCGAAGTTTCCTCTGAAACAAGTATCGATTTCGAGGAAAGGCGATCCGTTCTATCCTGGAAGGAAATTGTCCAAGAACCTTGGGTACCGGTTGAGGGGACAAATTTGTCTTAAGGACACAACGTTATTTCGTTGGGCTCGGATCATTCATCTGCATTCAGATTACTTGTTTGCGATTGGTTTCAGGTTTGTCTATCAACCTATTTTTCATATACGAACTACAAGTCATATTTATATGCGACAACAATCTTAATATATGAACCACTACCCTCCTATAGAACTACAATCTTAAGACAAATTTTATTTCCTATGCTTGCTTCATATAATTATTTTTGTTGTACGCATTCTGTTATGGTATTAGTAGAATGTTTAAAATTCTAACATTAGTATCAGAGCCAGGTTAGAATCTCTGCCTTGTTTCCATCGAGTTTTGGATTGGTTGATACAATGAACTACAATGGATGAATAGGAATTGTCAATATAATGAGTCTCGAGAGAATATACTGTTCATAGTGTTTCGAGATTGTTATGGTCCATAAATTTTATTTTTGAACACATGGTCGGACTCGTCATGTCAAGATGAGAAGAATGAGTGGTTGCACGTCCCCAGAGGAGGTTGTATGAGGCCACACGCGTTGCATGCACCACGACAGCGTCGGCTCGGGGGTTTGCAGCGAAACGTTGCGTGTACACAAAATTTATCCAATGAAAGCTGATTTTGATCATACCATTGGATTTGTCTCGTTAATATGAGAAAAAGTAGTGGTCGCCGGCCTCGAATGGCTGCCGTATTCAGCCACATGCGCCCTCACGCGTTGTGACGGTGTTGTTAGCACATAAATTTTAATTTTAGGGAATTCATAAATTGGCGCAGATAAGCCCATTAAAGTATGAGTTTCGGCCAAGCCTATAGCCCATCTATAAGTGGTCGAATCTTGGGTTATCTTAGCCCGACAAGATTAGAAATTTCAATCCGACGGCCATGTTTTGGAAAATCTGACGGTTGAGATTAAACCCTAAAGGCGTAACCCTAATTCACCCTATATATTCGTCATTATGCCTAGGGTTAACAGGGGGGACAAAAAAGAAAAAAAAAATTCTGCACACTCTCTCTCGCCTCTCTCACAATCTCTCCCTCTTCTCTCTTCCCCTCTCCTTGTTGTCGCGCCACCACCCGCCGCATTTCTTGTGTTTCCAGCCGATTGAACCGTTGGATCGAGCTAAGTTTTTGTGTGCAAGGTCGTCTTGAACCCTTCTTCATATTCACCGTTCGGATCTTTAAAACGAGGTTTCCTGGTGGCCGAACAGTAGCTAAATCAGTAGCTGTTCCAAGGCGCAGATGGTATTCATCCGCCGACATTTCTTGAGTTTTCGGCCGACTGGACCGTTGGATCGAGCTGATTTTTTGTGTGTAAGGTCGTCTTGATCCCTTCTTCATATCCACCGTTCGGATATTTAAAACGAGCTCTCCTGGTGGTCAAACAGCAGCTAGATCAGTAGCCATTCCAAAGCATGGGTACTATTCACCCGCCGGCATTTCTTGAGTTTCCGACCGATTGGCCCGTTAGATCGAGCTGATGTTTCGTGTCCAAGGTCATATTAATCCCTTCTTCATCTCCACCGTTCAGATCTTTGAAGTGAGCTCTCCCGATGGTTGAAGACCGATGTCCGATCGGCCGTGCCACCCGCCGTACGTCTCGACGTCCTCGGTGTTTTCTACACCGTACCCCGACGGCCAGCAGCTCCCTCGGCGACTTTCTATTATCGTTTTCTTATGTTCGCAGGATATCGAATTGGGGAGCTTAACTCGAAGAGGGAAATGAGGCTCGGCTTAGATATGATTCCAATCCCGATTTTGGTTGATCATTGGTCGATAATTGGTTGATTTTGTCATAGCTGTTTGATTTAATTTAGTTGATTTTAGTCGCCTTTGCATGTACCGAGAATCTCCAACAAAATCAAAAAGTCGTTTTCGTTAAATAAAAATAAAGTCACGGCTGGTTCCGCCCGTTACCCCGCGGGTGCGATTTGCCGGGCTTGACACAAAAAAACGGTAAATCGGCAAGACCGAATTTTTAGAAATAAAAATTTGATTTTTTTCGGAGTTTTGAATTCTTGCCATGTTTGTGTGAGTGCTTGCCTAAAAAATGAAAACTGATTGGATTTGATTGAAATTCTATGATTGCCTTATCTTGAATTCTTGCCATGTTGGCGTGATTGCTTGCTTAAGGGATTGATTGATTGAAATCCTGTCGTTGCCTTATCTAGGTTAGCTTCCCGTTTCAAATCGATCTCGTTCGGTAAGGAAAAATTCGAATTAGGAAGCTTTTGAATCCAATCGCATTTTTTAAAAAAGGAAGGCGCGTTTATAGATGGCAATCCCAATTTCCAAATACGGAAGGCGTGCGAATATCTTTGAAAGTGATTGGCGGCAAATCCTCGATTGATTTTCGAATTTAATAGGAAAAGGGATACAATTTTCAGGAAATAAAAAAATAGTTTTCGAAAATAAAAATAAAAAAATAATAAATAAATTGCATGTCATTTTGCCACGTCATTTAGTCATGTCATCTTGCCATGTCATTTTGCCACGTCATCTTGCCATGTCATTTTACCACGTCATCTTGCCACGTCACATGTCAGGTAGTTAGGTTGCATCAGCATCATAAAGTATAAAAAATAAAAAAGACAAAAAAAAACTGCTCATTATCTCATCATATTTTCGCAAATTGTATCCATGCATCATCGATTTTTTTCGAAAATTACATGCATTGCATTATCACATTTGCATGTACATGATCGCATTTGTGTGTCTCATAACATGCATATTTATGTTCCATTATATTTTGTCATGTCATTTTGCATGTCTTTAGTACCATGTTTAGGATGTTCATACTAATTTAATTAATTGCATAATAGTTTGCATGTTAATCAATTGCATGACAGATTATGTTTTCACTTAAGATCTTCGCATGTTTAGACTAATTGTCTTGCATTGTGCCCTAATGTCATGTAATTTTGCAGGTCTTAATTAATTAGTTAATTTTGCATATAGGGCAGGATGACTTTGATTTCGCATGTTTTGCATATCACCCATATCATTTAGATAGTTTCATGCATTACATTTAAAAAAGTAAAAATTTCAAAAGAGACACCTCATTTCAGCTTTAGATCGATTCAATCCAAGTCGTCAATTTAGGACATCTCATATGGAATTAAGGTACCGAAAGGGCATTAGTTTTAATTAACTAGTGTAATCAAGTCCCTGAATCCACAATCTCTGGTTCGTAGAAGTAAAATAGTCCTCCCGCTATTTTACTTAGGTTTCTAATCAACCTACCAAAAATGATTAGTGGCGACTCCAATTTCTAAATCATTCTGATTAATTTAAGTTGCGAATTGGTAGGGCTTGGGAGAGTCCGTGTTAGGTTAGTTAATTCGTGTGATTAACCTAATAATCCATTAGCCTAATGATTAAATTTTAGGTCGCGACAGCTTGGCGACTCCGCTGGGGACTTAACTTTAATTTTTCGAAAAATTAAGACTTAACTGGTTCACCTGAATTTTTTTCGAAAAATTAAAAGCTTTAGTGGACTTAGGCCTGTTGACAATTTCATGGATGTCTCGCATTTGGCGATCTTGATTGAATCTCACCTTAAGGTGTTAAATGTTTTTGCAAGTTTGGAGTGATAAGTGGGCGAGTGTTTGCTAACCCTTTTCTTGCAGATTGGAGTAGGAATGTATGCTTGAGGGGTTTATATTAAAGTGCTGATTGCTATTAAACTGTCATGCATGCCTTAGTTGGATAGACACTACACCCTGCACACACAACCTGCCGTTGGACCTGAATGGCTAGGCTTAGGATGGTGCTTGGTTAGGGACACTTCGGCCATTACCCTGTGGCTTGAGTCGTCCTTTTCAAGTCCCGAACCTTTCTAAATTGGTACCGAGAGCGAATACCCTCGTCACTTACCCTGGTGATGCGGGTCTTCACTTAGCTGAGCCGGATGTCTACGGAGGACCTCGATCCAGCTGCAAACCCCAGTTGGCTTGGTCCGAGTATCCTTGAGGCTCCACCTTTGAAGCCTGTTAGTTAGTAAACCTCACATTTCATGTGTATGTCTATGCGATTTGCATTATGGTCGGTCAGAAAGTAAGTATTTTGCCACTCTCCTTCATGATTTACTTACTTTATTTTTGGTCGGTCCATGCTAGGTTTCAGTCAGATTTTGAACTTAATCTCATGGTCCTTTAAAAAAAATTAAATGGATGAGTCATTGGTTTTTTTTAAAAAAAAATTCCCTCAGGGAATTTTACTGATCAATGAAGACTCTGTCACATTTTTCCTTAATGTTTCAATGGATGCAAGATTTTCTTGACAAATTTAACTTGAAATTTATTTGTGATGAAAGTTCCTCCCAGAGATGTTCCAGATGTCAAAAGGATTTTATCACTTTTTTTTTCAAGGTTGTAATGTGCAAGAAATTTTTCCAAAAATCACATCGTTTTTATAAGGAAAGTTTGTTCACTTTTTGCATAAAAAGAAAATAAAATAAAATCAGACCAATCAATCAGTCATGGACTGACCTCTCTTCAGTCATATACTCATTGGTCCCTTATCTTTTGTAGGTGATTATGGATCATCAAGAAAACGCTAATTTGTATAAGGCCACTCATCTATCATACATGACCACACGAAGTCTTTGAGTGCTACGATAGAAGTGGAGATAGCGCGAGCAGAGAAAAGACAAAAAAAAAAGCTCAAAGCAAAGTCAGAGGAAGAATGGGACAAAAGAAGCAAAAGCATCATCACAATAGCGAGAAGTAACCATCCAAAAAGCTTCTCAATGCTCATGCTGCATGAGTAATGCCAAAGAATTCCCAAGCGAGTTCATCAAGATCTTGCATGTTCTCATTTTGTTCACAGATTCTAGATGGTGCAAATTGAAGACATCATCAAGCGAAGCAGGAAATAGTCAAGCAGTGGAATTTGTTTTTCTTAGTTTGATCAAAAGCATTCTTCTGTTTTGGTTAATTATCATTAAGCTTGACAAATTCTTCGAGTGAATTTTGAGGTTAAGCCTAGTGAGGCTTCATTGACAGATCCAGTTGCTAACTAGGATTTTCAGTAGCCATA